>OU015501.1:57667768-58392768 GCA_907164885.2 Dolomedes plantarius
GAAATTATTTCCTTTATGTAGAAATGTTTTCCTTTAAAAGAGTATCTTTTAAATCCAAGTTATTGAAAAATTTTGTAGAATTTTTTTCATAAAGTAATAAATGTACAAAGCAACTATCAGTTTCAGATAATTTTTTTAACAAAATTAACATTCTTTTACGAAAAGAAGCTGAAGTTCTTATGCTTATGTTGTTAATATTTTACGCCTTGATCTGTAAGGCAGACGCTTATAGTTCGATAATAAAAGGCTGGGATTCGCAGGTTTGCGTTTTCATACTTTTCTCCTTAATTTTCGAAGGGTTAGCTTAATAGCTTACTAATGATTCGCACGCTTCATAAGGAATACTTGTGACAATATTTTTAAAAAATTAATAAATAAAAGAAAGAAGTCCTAATTATGGGACATCGCTAATAAAAAATCGCGTAAAATTGATCGGTATAGAATAAACCTCCATCGCACAGCTACCAAAAATTTATGTTTTATACACCCTTACACACACATATATCGGATACATTATATACGTATATATAATACAAACAAAGATTATGATTATTTTCATTTTACAGACTTTGCGACACTGAAGCTGCTTATGGAAAAAAAAAAATTACAATTGTAACTGTAAACTATATTCTTCTCCAATATGTTTTTTTTTAAACCTTATTTTATTATAATTTACCGGGCCAAAATCTAGCCACTAATACATCTTACATTCACAGACCATTGACGTTTATGATTAACAATAGTTTAAAATGTATATCTCGATTCATAACTTTTAAAATATGAAATTTGTAATTCTGAAAACGACTATTTTAACAGGTATAAAGAATTGCAATTAGCAAATAGAGGTAATCTTTTCAGTTGGAATTCCATCGTCCGAGTTTCCCGAGGAAAGCGTGTTTTCACATGTGTTCGCCAGAGACAGGAAATAGTCTTTGTCCGATCGCTATTTATTCCCTCGTTCTTCAAACGAAACGGTGGGTCTTCGCCATATATTGTCTAGTATGTTCCCGTAAGCATGGCGGGAATCTTTTAAGGAAAGACATCTCAAATAAAGTGTCCCAGATGTTCTAAGATGTACTATTAAGTACATCTTAGAACGATTAGTAAGATGGTAGTAAGATGTGCCCGACCACCGACTACATATGTATATTTATGGGTGGGAAGGGTGTTAAAGTTTTGAGGGCAGTGTCAGCTCATCGTACTACAGTACCCGACTGCTTCACATTGAAAATAGTTGGCAGTGGATTCCGGCTTCAAAATCATCCCTTTTCTGAGCTAAGGTGAGTGCGATTTATTTAATACTTTTATTATTGAATCTTATTCTATGTCAATGAATGTAAACCTTATCTATTTTGCTTTTTTAAATTTATCAGTAATAGCAATAGTGAGGAGGAAAAAAAACTATTGTTTTCATACATACTGTAATTGTAAATTTATAAAATTAGTCTGTTTTGTCTGTTTAAAAAAAATATTATAGCTGATCATATTCCAAGTATTAAAGACCAATGCCCCTAATACCTAAAAATTTAAAAGGTCAGTGCTTTCCCTGATATAGATTTACATTTATTTTTATTGGGCTGAAATATATATTTCTGTTGTCTGATTTTACATATTCTGTTTCTATATTGTTAATTTAGTTATTAAATTTACTAAGCATGCTATGAAATAGGATCTTGGGATTTACTTTATTATTGAACTTAAATTATTATTAAAAAAAGTGACAACGTATTAATTTTTATGCTAACATTTTTATTCAAATAAGTTTAAAAATGTAATTTCCCGTAATTTTTGTCTTTCTATTTATCATTATTTATATATACATACATATATATATCCTTCTATCTATCTATCTCTCTCTATCACATATATAGATACATATATATAGGAAGGGAATTTGGCAATATATAATAATGAATTAATGCACAGTTTTGTATTCAACTGATGAAACATTCATATTCTGATCTAAATTTTATATCATAAGTATGTAAAAATTATAGTTAAAATTTTCTTCTGATGTAACTATTTCAAAAGGATTTATCAGTAATTTTATCATTAATCTTGGAATGCTGAAAATAAAACAATACGGGACACTGTGTTTCAGGCATACATAAAGTTTTAATTTTTAAATACAAAATGAGAGGTTCTCCCTCTCTTCAGTTCTTTTATTTTAGATGAAATATAAAAAGGAAGCATATATGTTTTTCTTTTTTTTAAAAAATTTCAAGTGCTGTAATTAGTTACATACATAGTTTTTGTTAAAAACCAAACTGAATTTCATGTGTTAAAACCTGATATTTTGTTTCCATTTGTTAATTTTTGTTGTTTATATAATTTCCTTAAGTATTTTAAAAATTAAAAGTCCCTTAATAATTTTTTCTGTGGTAAAAACTGAAAGTATAGTTCAGTTTTATGTTTGCACAAATACTGCCTAATGTCTATTATGCACTTGATGTCTTACTCGTATAATGATAGTATTCTACCTTCATATTTAAAATCTTTGTATATGGCATATTTTGTTCACCTCTCATGCAGGACTTATTTATTCATATTATTAAAAAGGAACCCCTATCTCTACTCTGTGGCTAGTTTTACCCCTAATAAACCAAAGTACGGTTGTCTATATGGATTGGTAAATACATTGTAAGTAATAAATTTTGAAAAGTTATTTTTTATTACAAAAAAATATTGTTTTTGATTCTGTTGAAAAATTTTATGTCTATTGATGAGCATGTTGAGGATTTATTTATTAGAGTGAATTCTTAGGTTTTTTTTTTTACTTTCAATCAAAACAAAAGTTAATTGTGTTCTTTTAAAAATAAAGTAATTAAAATTATTGAAAACCAAAATAATATTTTAGCTTAAATGTATTTCTTCTTAATTTGAGGGAAATAAGTATTCTGGTTTTAATATAAATGTCTGTTAAAAAGGTAAGCAATTTATGAAATTTAATTTCGAAATATATATGGCACACCTTTTGTATTTTGTAAGTTTGGCTGTATTTTAAAGAAAGTGGGGAGAAAAATAGATGAGTTTATTAATGGTCTGAAAAAGTATGGATCTGCATTCTCAAAAGAATCTAAATATATAAATCTTGCCATAAGTTATTTAGGATTATTGACCATTGGAATTAATGTGTTAAGACAAAGTCCTTTTTTTTCCTTTTTGAAAAAAATATCAATACAGGTTAAGAATAACATGTCTATATAATTTTTACTGCAGACAGTTGAATATGTGTTAAAACCTTGAAGCAAAATTACTTTTAACTTTTCCCAAGCAAGTTTGTATATGTAAATGTATTATGCTTTTTAACATCCCTTTTTAAACAATTTAAAAAAACTTTATATAAGAGTTGTATAGATGCGAATATGTATAAAATGTTGCTACACAGTTCTTATTTTTATGATTAATTAATTTTTTTTCTATTTAGCTATTTAGTCTAGAATCAATTAGTGTAGGAAAACAATTTCTTCATAACATCTGCACTTCATTAAGTTTTGTTCTCTATTTTTAGATATTAGGAGCTCTTTAAGACCTGCCTGGCTTTTCACATTCCACCAGATCCCAAAACTATCAACTCAAGAGGAACTTGAAATGGTAACAATATGGATTTATTACAAAATTGTACTTTGCTGTATTTGAAACATACGTTACACTATATGAATTTTGCACCTGTATCTAATTCATGCATTAAAATTAATTTATCTTCAACATCATGAATTATAAAATTTTGGTTATGCGCATTTTGAAATTAATGTATTAGTAGTACCTGTATGAGATTCATCCTTAAAATAATAATAATAGTAATAATGCACACATGAGGATTTATACTTTGGAGGGACTAGTCTCTTAATCTAGCAGGTACTTTACTGAAACATGGAGGATCAATTCTCTATGCTGCAGCTGCAGTTAAAATTTTGTTATGGACTGGTAATGACAGATATATCCACTCATTCTCACGAACCTTTTAAGCTTAATATGGAAAAATTTCTTCGCTCCTGTGTGTCATTTCTTGCTAGCTGTTTTCAAAATTTAAAATTTCAAAATTTAAAATCCTAATGTCAAGATCTGACAAACATTGCAATAAAAATTGAGCAAAAAAGTGTCCATTAATGTAGAAGCTGTCACTGGGCACTTTAAAAGTTTAACTACGTGAAAATTAAAATCAACTTTGATACTGAAATGCATAACATTTATGAAGTTTATTTTAAATTTCAGATGAATACTGCAGCCGAAAAAAAGCTTGACTATCTGAACTTTTGATTCTGAAGATTTTGATTGAAAATAATAAATTTTGGTTATTTAAATACAAAAATATGTACATATATATGCAAATAAAGTTTCTCTGTATTTGTAATTTTGTTTGCTGGGATTTTTTTTATTTAAATGTGAGTTTATTTTCTTTCTCATTAAAGTGTGAATTTGAAACCATAAGATTTAGCAGGAAGGATGAATGCAATTTACATGAGTTATTTCATTTCTATGTAGAAAAGTATATTTATAGTAAATATCTATTAGCACATTATAAAATTTTCAGGGAGCTATTTTTCCTGGAGCTATTTTTGTTTAGAGCAACTAGGTAAGTATATTAACACATTATGAAGTTTATAAAGCATGTAAGTATAAATGGGTGATTTATCGAATAGAGCTAGTTTATACTTGTGAAAAACTTGTCTTAGAAAATAATTATCTATATTTCCTGAAATCTTTGTTGTTGCAGTTTGAGATATTGTAATTGTCTCTGAACTAGTTGTTTGGGATCATGGTATCTCTACCAATTAGAAATATATATTACTGAATTCAAAGTAATTAATTTTCTGCTTCATTTAATAAAATGTTAATATCTCTCCTATGTTAAAGGTAAGATCTGAAAATTCCTTGATCAAATATTTGTACCTCAGTTTAATCAAACTAAAAGTTGTAAAGAAAGCTTTTTGCCCAACGAAATTTTAAGGTTTTATACATTATAATATTCATAAGTTTCCTGAAAATTTTATTTCACTGGTATATAGAAGCACCACCACTAAATCTCATCATAAAATTCAGTTAAAAGTTGTTTTCTTTTAATTTGGGTTTTTTTTTTTTGTTCCTCTCTGTTACCCCGTGACGGAAACTGATTTAAAAAAATTAATGGATGCTTGATTAACATTTTAAATTTCTGATATCCTTACAATTTTTAGACAGCCTTTCATCACTTATGATATAAGTTTGCAAGATTTTATAACAGATATTTAGCTTTGTTTTTATGAGACTTTGAAAAAATATCCTTAAATTTAACATCAATTAAATTCCAAATATAGGTGTATAGCGCAGGGTGATTTTTCTTTCCACGAGAAAGAATATGAGGGAATTGAGATAATAAATACATAAACAACGAATAATGAATTACGGGGAAAATAGGCAACCTTTCGAATAATATAGCTTAAACTCATTTACTTAAAAGAACTCATTAGACATGGGTTTTATAACCCGAAATAAAGTGAGATATTGAACTCGAAATAAGAGTTCGTCTGCTCATGTTGGTGTGATTTTCGACACACTTTAAAGTGAGTTGTATAATCCATTTTAATGAGTTGATGGTGGGTAAATCAACCCGCTTGGGATCTGGGTTCTAGAACCCACTTTCCCACATGGGTTGTACGACTCACCAAAAGCGAGTTCCCCTGTGCAGTGGATTTGAACTCGGAGAAGTGGGTTCACCGAACGACTTTTTTTTCTCTGTGCGAGGCTTACAAAAGTAAGTAAAAATCACAAAATACCTAAAAATCTAGACTGTGCACAAAGTCAGATAGAATAACAAAAGTCAACTTCCTTCTAACAAGATCAGAGAAAACAGGAGGCCAACCCAAGGAGAGGCTCTCCAAACTAGTCCTGAAAGCAGATCTACGATCTGCATGCAAACTGCAGTGCAGAAGGATACGCTCTACATTCTCTTCACCATCACCACAGTCACAACGTCCATTTGGCAAAATACCAAACCTGAATAAGTAACTTTTAAAATTTCCGTGACCTGTAAAAATTTGAATAAATTTAAAATCTGTTGAGAAATATTTGCACTTTAAACGATTAAAGACAGTTGGAAAGAATCTCTTTGTCCACTGATTGTGTGTTATTCACTTAGAATTTTCACTCCTAACTCCCTTATGGCAGCGCTAGGAATGAAGTACGATCATCCGTCATGTGAACGCAGATCTACGACTCAAGATATTAACAGCAACTTGTGTCGCATTGCGGTTGTCGTCGCGAGCTTCTACACAGTAAGCAAGGGTTCGAATCTTGTCAAAGGCATGTACGTTCCCGTGCTGTCCCCTAATGGGTGTTGGTTCCCCTATAAATTTCCCCTATGGTCTTCCATATAAAAGTAGCCAACAAAATCGCTGTGTTGGTAGACGAATACCGTCAGGATAAAGGGCTTCCCGGGTTGGATGGAAAAGAAGCGGGTTTATTAACATTGAAAATGTACATCTACACCTCTTCCTTCCCATAAAAAATGGTATCTGAAAAACTTGTGGCAATATCAAAGTGAGGTTTTTTGAATTTGAAAGATTTTTTCTTTTGGTTCTCACTGAAATGTAAAGGGGTCGGCAGTACTCTCAGAAACTATTTCAATGAGGAATTGATACTCAGAAATCAATGAGGAATTTGACAGGCAAAAGCATTGCCCCCTTTTCGCATTTCCCAATTCGGGACCTTGTAATTTTCTAACAGTCCTCATTGTTTCAGTAACTCTAACCCAGGCTTTTCAATGTTGCTGTGAGACTAATTTTTAATGTAGTTGAAACGGTGCATAAATTTTTGGATCACATTGAATAGATGACGTAATAGCCAATGATCATGCGAGGATGGTTACTACTGAGTTGTATACTTATACAACTTCCGTTATCTTGTATAGAGAATATAGGTTTAAGTTTGTTTTGTATTTATGGGCAGAAAATTAAAAATTACACAGTCTTTATCCATACATTTCTTCATAATTTGTACTTAAAATGTATGTCATACGTATCACGGGCATACTACATAGTGATAAATTAAGGTGAAATATATTTAATTCTTATTCATGCTTTTAAGATAAAATGAATGAAATGCAATCGCAATATTTTTTACCTCGCTCTTTCTTAATAGTCATGATGTTTCTCCATTACTTTTCCTTTTTGACTCTCTCGTGCCAATTGCAATCCTCCTTGTTGGCAAATGCGTACCGAGCTCATCAAATTTGTTCACATGCCTGTGCACTTACCGTTGAAATCAACGACTTGAAATTTCTTGCTGGCTCATGATCAGGCATACGAAATTTTCTATAACATTACGATCCACAAAAAGATTAATAATTCCTATAGAGAATTATCTTTTAAATACACCTTCTTTCATTTTATTGTGTAGATTTTTTTCTTTTCAATATCCAGATTGTTTTTCAGCTTAGAACTCAAGGTTATTTTTGTCGGTTAGCAAAAGATGACCGTAACGCTCTCAAGAAACCAACGAACCAAGGTTATCTTTGATTGGTTAGTGAATGAGATTTAAACAATAAATCAAAATTTCACCCAATTCCATCAAATATCATTGGATTGTTTATTTAATTCTTTGCAGATATGTAACTTTAGTAGTATTTGTCAAACTTGGAGGGTTCTTAACTTCTAACTCAAAGATTTTTTTCCTCCTACGTCGGGGCAGCGACCACATCGGCCATAAGCCCTCTGGCAGCCCAATAAAAACTAGCCTTGTTATGAAAGTTGTCAGAAGGACAGTTCAAAAAAGAAAGCGCAGGACAGCTTGTCAAATGAGTGAAATCCATAAGAGCGACTGAAGAACACAGGATACAGTCAGGGTTATCTACCACGCCAATACAGCACAGGTGATACTGTAAAAAGACATGGCCAGTTAAAAGTCTAAAATTAGCAGTGAAGACCGAGCGAAGAAGGTTCATGGGAAGTGGAGAACTCAGCAATGAACTCCAGGGCTTACCCACCATAGTTTCAGCATAGTGATTTCTAACTCAAAGAGCACAAGAACTATTCTTCGAAAAGAAATTTTTACAGTGGTTTACATTCGTAGAAAGCAGGTTCAATTTTTTTCAAATTTTTATAGGCATTTAACCCTTCACACACATTATTCCATCTCAGAGCCTGACTTCTTAGAAATCATGTCTAAAACTTACAATGTAGTTAATCTCATTGGCGTATGTATTTTTCCTCACATTTCATCAACCTAGAAAAGTTTTATGTATTAATTTCCAATTATTCTCCTTCACCTGTTTTCTCCTTTTCTTAATTTTTACAGTTTTAATTATTATTAAGAAACTAGTAAAATGAAGAGAACGTAATTTAATCCATCTCAATTGTTTTTTCGGTTGTCTAATTATCTACTGTTATTATTGATTAGCATTCATTTGTTTTCACTCTTTGATACATCTTACTTAAGTTTTCTTTTTTATTCTGTCATTCTAATCAGAATTTACTTTATAATTGTTTAATTACCATATTTCAGGGCTTGCAAATCTCATTTTTCATGCTTAGTTTTCCTATAATAATGCCTGTTTGGCATTTATGTTTAATTAAGTTTTATACTTATTTGTTTGCACTAAATTATTTATTCAATTTCCTTTTATTAACGTCTAATTATCTTTTATGTTTCTTTCGTTCACTATTTTGTTTGTCTTCCATTTCATCCTGATTATTAATTTTTTTTTAATTCAATGTGCCTGTGTCTTTTCGCCTTCTGCTAGTTTTGTTCTCTTTCTCAGTTAGACTGTTCCGTTTCTATCTTAATTTTTTTTCCTCAGTGGTGCTCCATCTTCATAAACAGTTTTTTCATTCTCTTTCCTCCCTTTCTACTGTCTTATGTTGTAAGAACACCACCTTTTCTTTGCATATCTCGTAGGTACTGTTTACTGTTCTCGCATGTTTATGAAAGCTGTTTGTGTCAGAGATTTTATCTCTGACACAAACAGCTTTCAAATTCATATTGGGCAATAAGATGATAGAACAAGGGATTGGTAAGTCATTTTTTGTTTTCTTTAGTATGTGCCCATATGCCTAATAGCATGTCATCATAAGAGATGTGGGTTTAATTTAAAAAAATAAGACGAAGGATTTTCATTCTCGGGATAAATCCCCTCTCTGTTCAAAACATAATTAGAAAAGTCTTGTCAGAATGTACGTAGTATGATCTTGTAGTCATTGAAACTTATTTTTACCGTTGGAACAGAACACAGACGGAGTTTTATTAAAATAAAAGGTATAGTAATAGAATAGGGATAGTATATGCAAACAACTTTAATTTCATGCGCTAAAATATTAGAACTTTCCAGTTCAACTGAAAATTATCCAGTCGTAATAATGTAAGAACCACTCTCAAAAATCAGTAGAACATTTTCTAACAATAAATGCAATATATAAGCAAATTTGCTTCTATTCAGAGACTGTTGCTGTGTAATATAATGAATATATTTAACAATAGGCTTCAAAATTATAGAGTGTCATAAAATTTAATGACTCATAACTTTTGAGAATTTGTCCGTGATCATAAGGTACTCGGTATGAAAGTTGCCCCTTCATACATTCAAAATGTAGCCTACTTTTTTCACGATATTCTCCAATAGAAATTGGAATTTTAAATGCGTTGTTCCTCTTTTATCCATATTTATATGGGAAAGAATTCAAGTCATTGCAACTTTTTAGAATGAAGTAAAAATCTATACTCAAAATATTTGCTTTTGTAGAATATTTTCAAGTTTAATTTGAATTTTTAAAGATTTAAGAGCAAAATCTATTCACTCGAGCCAAGTGGCTACACTATGTAGTATAGAGTTAATTCCTTCAGGTATTATTTAAAATCACACATTATTTCAATACATGTAAAAGGTCCTTGGAGAAAATGAAAAATATGTCCTAGAATACGAAATGTGTAAGGTGTCAAATAACCCGTAAGAGTCCTTGATGGTCATTTTAAACTTTTATTTAACACCACACATAACAAAACATATAACAATTAAAATTAGACTGAAATTAATACCGAGTATAATTAATGAAACCTGGGGAGCACTGCCGAGATGTGCTCCATTCATGTCAAAACCTAGCAAGCCAAGTAAAAACATAAACAACAAATGTTTACATCGTTCTCCGGGTGTCACGTGATATCGATAAGTGCCAGTTAAACTCCACCCACACAATCCATTCGATTCATTCGATTCGAAACAGTCTCTTCCTTATGAGATGTTAGTTTAATTTTTAAATTTAAAAGGTCAGCCAAAAGGCTATTAAAAATACTTAAAATTGAAATTTTAAAGAATAGGATTAGGACGCTATTAAAGATTTTTGTGAACCTATGTAAACTATTATTACGAACTACATAAAAATCCTACAAAAGAACTAGATAGAGACTCTAGATTTTAAACACGTATTTATACGTGTACTTAAGGTATTTATTTATAGTTCAAATTGCTTCAGAAAAATATTATTGGACCGTATAAACAAGTGAACATCCTCTAGGGGTGCTCGGTCAAAATTGAGGTAGCACCAAGGTATGGTGTTGGTTCACCCATACGGTGCCCCCATTGAAAGCAACCAACGATTCTCACGGATTATGTGCGTATGTTTTCATTGACGGTTACAATACATGTAAATGGTCCCTTCATTACTAGTTGCTAGTCTATTTTTTTTTATTTAAAGGGTCGGCTAGTAAAATCGTATCCTGCATTAGCAAACAAGTGAAAGTAACGCATGGGATTCCCATTCCTACCATATGAGAGAAGAATGCTTCTAATGAATCGGAGAGATTTATGGATGGCTTTACCACCATTCCTAACAAAAATCTTAGAATCACAAGACGAAAAATTAAACTGTTTTCTCAATAATGGCTATGCCGCGTTTTTCTCATAATTTCTTTTTATGCTAGTAACTATACATCAGAAGGGTTGGAAATCTTGAAAATAGTTAATTTTACACACATTGAATGCGGAATTAAGTTTTTCAATTTCAGTGATATATCTTTAGAGTCAACGTCATTTACAACTGTCATTTTTTGAGAAATTATTCAGTATAAGGAAAATTTAGTGGTTAAATCCTATAGTGATATCACTATTGCTTGCATCTTTCGACTAAACCTTCTATATGTAAATTGGTGTGCTGGGGTACCCATACAAAGTGATTTTTTAAGTAAAGTATGCCTTAAAAGAAGTTTGCTTATTTACACAGCATATTAAGGACCATGATAAATGTAACAACCTCAACAAATCCTCAATATTTAAAGGATCGCACAATAGGTCAAAGCATTTACTTTCCTCTAACATCGGCACTAACCCTTTGCCATGCTATCGGACTATTTTTCTGAATTTGCTCTTTGAAACATGCTATTTTTACGAGAATTTCTTTAAATTTGTTTCAGTAAAGTTTATAATAGAAGATGCTGGTATTAGATGTTGATATTTTTACGTATATACCGGGGACAAAATCTCCGTTTTATTTATATTCTACAAATTTTACAAATAGCTCTTAATTCAATTTGATGGACTTTCTTGACTTCGTATTTTATCGTTACCATTTATTATGCTCGTAACAATTCTACTTCATAGAAAATTGCTGAAGTTGCTCATATTTCTTTTATCCAATCACTTTTGTCAAATATTATATAAATGCTGCAATCTTTTTTCGTTATTTCTCAAAATGGGTATCTAGTGATTCAGGGGTTTTAAATGATAGCAGAAGTTAAAACTACCCAGGAAACATTCTCACAATCCATTAGTCTTTCCATATGAAATGCAGTTATCAAGGCTCTTTCCTTCCTTTTATCAGAATATCTGCTTTAAGGAAAATTACAATTAATCACTCTTCCTTGCTTGTTTCAAATAATGTGATAAGCTGCAACAATTTCTCAAAATTATCTCTCTTCCTTTTAAGACAGTCGTATTATTTCTTAGGCATTGTACTTTTATAAGGATTTTCTGGTAAGAATTGGGCCATTTGAGTTGAGATAAGGGTATAAATTAAAAGACAGTATGTAAATTAAATAACGGACATTAGTGTTTTAACCTTTTAAGTCCGAGTTAATGTACTAAGCATTGCAATTAATTACATAATCACTGCAATGGGGAAGTAGGTAAAATTTAGAGATTATGTCGATGTAATTTAGAGCATCGCGGAATAGGACAGCTTGAGTTAAATTTACTATGTATTTAAATTGTATTGTATTTAAATTGCAAACACTTTTAAAGAGAATTCACCCACATAACTGAAGAAAAATAAAACATAAATGTTACAAAACCAGTAGGGCTTAATTACAATGTATTGTTATTTCTTGCTTGTACACAGATATTGTGTAGTTGTGGAATTAAATTACGTTTTTTTTTTATAAAGTGTACTACTACATAATTTAGAAGCAAAATACTTTAAAGATAGAGAAAAACAAAATTTCATCTATTAGTTTACACTATAAGCTGCTTTAAATCCTTGTTGGAATAGTCGCTTAAACACTGGGCACAATATTATTGAAAGTAATCTAAACTATTGAAACTTTGGAGGAAATGGCTTTGTTATGCCAGTTGCTTATTTCTCGGTCCCATTTTCTTTGTATGATAGGGCAAGAAGACAAGATAGATTTTAGTCTGGAAGTTTTTGTCAAGAATGGCCCACCATTTTTCCTGTAAAACTGCTGTAAGGGATAAAGATAAAACTGGTGTTCCGTACTTGTTCAATCTCTAGTTTATTCTTTTTGTATTCATCATCCATAGGAGTTCTACTAAGATCAGGACTTCGAACCGGTCAGCCGATCAGTACCCCTTCGTTATCAAATAACCTGTCATTAGCTCAGTCAAATTAGCTCAAAATGGCGGCGAATCATGCATTAAATGAAAGGGTTCTATTTTTTTCAGAAATGTAAAGGGGGTGGTCCCTTGAACAACGCCTAATAAAGTCCCCTCGATTTCAGGTGCCGCGGCGGGTGAGGTGGGGGGGTCAAAAGGTAACTTTTTTCAGTTTTTGGCGTTTATCTCGAAAACGGTGAGTCGCTCAGAAAATTGTCAAATCCCAAAATTAAAGCTGATAAAATTCCCTTCCAAATAGTGTATCAATGTTTGTACCTAAGTGTTACCGTTTTCGAGATATGAGCCGTTGAATATGAAAATTTGTCAAAAAAAGTGATAGGGGTTCAGGTATCTCGTCAACCATTCTCTTCTAACTCTTTCCCCTTCGATTTCTCACAATACTCGTGATAGAGAAAGTTTTAGAGCGAAAAATTTCCTTTAAAAATGTATATAGTTATGCTAATTTATCTTCCCCCGGTAAATAGTTAGAGCGTTTTGAAGTTTAGGGGTACTTTTCAACATTTTGCTAGTAAAATGCTCGTCACTCAAGTTTCGTTTCCAAGGTCTGTAACTCTCTTAATCACTTTGTATGCTGTTTAACTAGATACGTATAGTATTTTTAACCCGTATAAATAATAAATTATGTATACCTGTACGTATAATGTATATCTCGTAATATACAGAAGAACACTTATAGTACAAAGGAGGAAGTAAGAAAACAAACCAAAATGTATAAAAGTTGTTCATATAATCAAAAAATGGTTATCAAAAGTAGGTTCAAACAACAAGTACTTACATTAAATATATTATATACAATTTATTTCATCAACTGCTTTCCTATATATTAAAAACCGTCAATCTGATACTTCGGAAAAAGTTTCAAACAAGTCAAGGTCTTCACTATCATTTTGACTTCTGTAGAATGTCCGAAATTTCACGAACTGATTTCTGTTGAAAGTGAAGTATCCACGATCTATAAAATCCTGTTTAAGTTGAGGGTGGCCAGTTGTTAGTCCCAGCATGTCTTGTACATATAGGCGAGTGCACTTTGCATAATAAAAATGCCGGTGGCATGGAAGCATGGTATCATCAATTGGGCGCATGTCACATGATCTTCCCAGTTACCAGTACGCTGTGCTGCAATGAATTTTTTCATCAACACTACCATTTTATAGTACTGGACCCACAAAGCTGCTGTTGGCCCATTACCTTTTTGACGTGACAATTCGTTACTCAATTTCCACTGAATGCTTGCAAGGGAGGCATTTGTGGAAATGTGTTGTGGAGTAATTTCTACTGAGGTCTGAAGTAACTGAACTACTTCCCTTTCATATGGTGTGATATCTAAATTTTCCAAAATGATCTGAGCTAAAGTGACACTTTTATACATTTTGGTTTGTTTTCTTACTTCCTCCTTTGTACTACAAGTGTTCTTCTGTATATTATGAGATATACATTATACGTACAGCTATACATAATTTATTATTTGTACGGGTTAAAAACACTATACGTATCTAATTAAACAGCAAAGTGATTAAGAGAGTAACAGACCTTGGAAACGAAACTTGAGGCCGAATATACCAGGTCATTGGGGTACACTTCAAAGTTGATGGTCTTAAGAATAACTAATGCGTCCCACATCAGAAGAATAACAGCATACTAGAATACAGCCGTGTCACACTTTATACTGAAAGAACAACATCCGATAAAAATCAATCACTAACCTGGTGCCAAATCGAGTTTTGTCCATCAGACTGGAAACATAAAAACTGTGATTTATCATTCCAAAAAAAGCTCTTCATATTCTGTTGTACGGCTTGCATGCAACCATGGCATACTCCATAAATACATTAATTGGTAGAGTCACTGCGGATAGTGACTGACACTGAGCCACCAAGTTCCTTTTTCAACTGCCGGATGATGAGCGAATGGCTAGGGCGCTGGCATTCGTTATCACAGTCCGTGGGTTAAAGTCCCACTGTGTGCATAGATGTTTGTAGCCGTTCGGAATCGGCTTTAAGCAGTAGGTCCCGGTCTAACTAGCTCTCGTATAGCAAAAAATGACCGTAGTGCTCCAAAACCCAACCAAACCTTCTTCAACAAAGATGGAGACGGCAGAAGGAATAAGTTTTCGTTTTAACATTTCTAACTAGGGCTTTTCCATCGCACTCCATCAGTTTAAGCGACTTTCCTGATCTTTTTTCGGCCTCATTTGTACGGCCCTTGCCTTATTTCATCGTCTCTGCCACTTCAACTGTAGTCTCATTTAGTAGCTGCAACGCCCCGCCTCGTGTTAAAATATTATCAAAAGGACATGTAGTGTCTAATCTACTTTAAACTGTAGGAAGTTCTTGTATAAGCTTAATATCTGCATAAAAAGTTCTGATAACAAGACGTAATATCTAATGTTTAAATACTTAGCTCCTTTATCACTGCGTACCCTCACTCGCTTAGCGCATACTTGTTTTGCCCTTATGGAAATACATGGTAGCGTTCGAATTTTTTTGATAATATACTGTGTTTCCTATCCCTCAAGTTGACTGCCATAAATTCTATTATTATGTACATTCTGTAATGAAATATAATCACATTCTCTGAAAAACTACTAAATTGTCAAATATATTTGCAATATACCATAAAGTAGTTTTTGTCAGCATACATAAGTACAACTATTTTGAAGACACTCATCCAGATAATGTGTAACATTTATTCTAGTAGCCTCTAGGAATTTGATATGAAAGAGAGATATTGCCACATTAAAAGCCTTCTTGATTTTAAATTAGCTATAGAAATATAACACTGCTTTGTTGATTTTCTTGGAAATTTTCTGTAGTGAAAACGTTGAAATCTCGATTGCCCGAAATCGCATTGTCCAAAGACAGGATGACCAATTTTAAGGAGGTCCAGGACACGAAATTCTTCAAATTTTCGAAAAAAGAATTTATTGCATTTAAAACCTTTTCTGCTCTTTTCCGTTTAAAATGACGTTTAAGTCATGTTTCTATCTTAATAAGAACAGGAGATATTAATTTTTTTGTTTTGCAACATTCTAATAGCAGCCAATCTTTGTTTAAACCTTTAAATGCGTTTTTCTGCATAATGGGTTTTTTAATCATTTCTCTTCTTTAAATTGTTATAGGTAAAGAACCGTTAAAGATAAATGGTTCAAACTTGAAACATGTCTTTTTCAATTATTTTAGTTTAATTTTGATTCAGTAAATTTGAAAAAAAATATTTACTTTTGAAATATGATTTTTTTTAAAATAAGTGACATAATTTTTTTTGAAATTTTTACTCTAAATATTTTGAATTTCTATTAAAGTTAATATTTTGAAAAATGCTGAATCAAAATTTAAACTTACATATTTCTGTTTAATTAAATGAAAAAATTTTGAAATTCGACAGTTAATATTTCGAGTTATAATGATTTTAAATTACGACACTTTTTATAAAAAAATTTTTTTTTTTTTTAATTTTTTAATTTTTTAATTTTTTAATTTTAAATTTTCTAAAAACCTTATGAGAAGTTTTATGATGTGAATTTGAATATAAATTATATGGTTAACCATCACCAAAAATTTCAAAATTTTAACTCAATAAATAAAAAATATTTTAAAATGTGTCCCGGATCCCTTTAAATGATGACAGGAATAAAATACAAATTTTCTGAAAGAATGTAAGCGGGGTTCGTAAATAATGAAATACGACATATTTTTTTCCAGTAAATAAACTGAAAATCCATGATCAATTTATAATTACTTTAATTCTACCCTTTGAAATCGGCATATGTAGCTCTCTTAAAGACGCTGAACATTAATCCATAGCCTATTTTTAACAGAATACAAGACTATTTTTCCATGTTTTCTTATTATCCTTTCTCACGTGCATTGATTAGACCTGTGCATTATTGTGTGTGATGGTACAAAATTAAAGTACCATCCATAGCCTTGAAAGACCTATGAAATTTATTCCTCTGATTTTACCTTTAAGGAAACTAAACGATCATTAAAAGTACATTGTGGTAACTTTAAAACCTCCATATTGGATCATGCTGTTTATTTTAGCAAGTATCAAGTGTTTTACAACAGCAGTTTGCAGATCGATAATTTTATCCCATATATAATTTCTTGGCGAAATTCAGAACGAAAGTATTCTTTACTAGATGCATCGTGTTATCGAATTTTATTATCAAACAAGATTTCATTTCCCATGCAGTAAATAAGTTACACAAATGACGCTTTTTGATGGCAATAAAAAAAAGTCTTTGTAACAAAGCTTTTAACTTTGATACTCATTAAACTTTGGGAAAGTCACGTGGGATTTAATTAAAAGTTTATATTTTCTGTTTTAATTTAATTACTGTTATTGTACTCTTACATAGAAAATAATTTATTCTCAAAGTTAAATCCAGATTTTTTTCACTTTGTATTAATCGCTGGGGTCTTTCATTTATTTAGAATAGAATATAATGCTGCTTGTATGTAAAAAATTGAAGAATTTTAGATTTAGATTTACGATAACATATTTGACATATACCAAACTAGCGAATTTGCCAGCAATCAGTATTACATAGAGTTTCCAAATATTTGGATTTTCTGTAAACTCGGTTATTAGATAGTAATTTTAAAATTATCCGGCGGATACCGGATAACTGAAAAAAATAAATATTACTAAACTTTATAAATATTACTTTTATTGCTTTTAAATATTAAATTACAAAATTATATTCACTTTTTTAATTTAAATATTTTTTTATCATTGGCAAATTTTCAAGATCCAGACCTCTTGCATTAGTGCAAGTGCTACCCCAGGTAGCATTTTTAGCATTGAGGTCCCCAAGTATCACAGTATTATCTTCAAACAAGCTCTCCATCATACGTATTAGAATTGAGTGTCTGATTATTCGGGGGATGGTAAAGATTTTTGATGGTTATATTACGTTCATTAGAAAGAATAGTAGTACCTAGATATTCAAGGCTTTAATTTGCAGTATTGATATCCGGGATCCTCGAATCAAATATATGCGGCTGGTCCATGGCGAAGGGTAGTATGCAGCTTCATTTGAGGCGAGACACCACTAGGGCTGAAGACTGATTTGACCTCGATGCCTGTTGGTCCGCGGAAGGTATTTTATTTCCCTTCTACCACCTATTGGGTAACCAATAGAGGCATTCCCCTATCCGCCACCTGGGGACGTGCCCTCTAGGGGTTACAGACTCCACCGAGGGTTAAAAAAGCAGGGTAAAAAAAACAGGGTCCCCCGAGGTTTTCTTGGCGGCCATGGCGCGATTTAGAAGCGGACACCTCCGTAGTATTAAATTCGTGGAGGGGGAGAAATCTTTTTCTGTTTGTCCTTGCTCACTTCCCGCTTGTCCTACTCACCTCTTATGGTGCATATACATTGGTGCAGAGTTCTCTGCCTGCAGACCCCCGACTCCTGTCATCACATTAGTCACGGTATTTAGAACCACCCCCATTCCCGCCCCCAAGGTCCCTCGAGTTTCTTTGATCTGGTGTCTCCCCCGACCCCGCTCGACACCATTTGACCCGCTGACCTCCCCCCCCCGCCCTTTCTTTGATGCTATGTATCCGGACCGCCAGAGGAGGCGATCCACGCATATACAGAGTACAGAGTGAACATAAATCACTGGATTCCCCAAGGCGCATGCAGAGAACTCTGCACCAATGTATATGCACCATTACACTGCGAGCACACATTCGCGAAACAGAGAGCGAAGTGTAGGGGAAAGCAGTGATTTATTGGTCCCGTGGCCGAGAGGAGGTTTTATGGCGTCCCTCATGCCTTTGATGATTCGTACTCAGACAGCTCCGGAGAGCGGTTTTAAGACGAATGATCAAAGCGACAAAATACTTCCCCCACATTGGGGGGGGGACAAATCGACACCAAAATGTATCAAGAGGTGACGGGGGGAGCTGATTCGCTTGTTTGTAGATGCGCCTTTAGAATGTATGGGTGTCTCTTTGAGACAGCTGTCGATTGAGCAGGATTTTGTCTGTGATTCTCTTTTGCGGCGGGGTCTCTTGGACTTGGTGTAGGCTTTCCTACACCAGGGGGATTAGAAACAACACAACAACAATTTTTTTCTCAAATGCGGAGGCACTTGTCATTTTTAGACATTCGACCGAATGGGAATTACCGGGCAGACAACGCCTTCAGACACCAGACTAGTAGTGGTAAACATCAAATGGCCACCTTAACCCACACCGCAAGACTGCTGGCCATTCATTTAAGGGGGACCATATAGATGGTCAGCAATACCCCCTACAACCCACTCCCGTAATTTACAACCGAGTCAAGTGAAGAAACAGGAACACTTGACCCCGCACTTCCAGAGGAAAATTTGGGAAGTTGGAGGACATTGCAGCCACGACAGATTTTACGTGCAACAGCAGCCATTAGTGTACACGGCGAGGGATTTGTCAGTGACCGGCATCAAGCCAGCAACCTTCAGATCACTAGCTCGATGCCTTTGCCAACCGGGCCATCACTCCCCTAAATTTAAATAATAGTATTTCAAAAATACTAATGCATTCAGTGATGCGCAAGAAAGCCTAGATCTAATTTTAATACAGAAATATCCAGAAACGGAAAAGGTTCTCTCCGAATCTATTGAAGTCGGTTTTGCTGTTTTCAGTGCCTTATACAGCAATTCAAGATTTTGTGTTCTCTTAGAAGTTTTCTTGAAGATGTTAAACTCCTCCTTTAAAGTGCCGATATCATTTGATATTCACATATGTTTAACGTTGGACGTGTTTGAAATGTATAAATTTAGTTCTTCATGGAATTATTTTTCTGGTTCACCATGGGATGCGAATTCTTCACACAAAATGTCTTCATCCTCAGAATGCTGTATAGTCACATCGGGGAAAAGTCTCTTCATAAGAGCTGTAGCAAAAATTCGAACAGATTTTGCTGGGACATTTGTAGAATCAACAGGACATCTACATATTTAAGTTGCTAAGCCGAGTCTTTGGGCAGTCTGTGAGAGAAAAATTCTCCATCATTTACTTCATTTTGGTCTTAAACGAAAGATTTTAATCTATAGATGTGCCAAATTTGGTTTTTGAAATCCCAATTTCTATTAATTAGCGATAATTTATAATTAAAAATTTCTTTCTGCGCATGCTCAGTGACATGTTTAAATCTACCTTTAGATACTTACTAAGCACGAGGCCGAATAAACACGCTAACTTGTTTATTTCGAGGAATCTCTCTAGCTCTCTCTCTGCCATTTTCATTTTTAATTATGTTTGCAAGATATAGAATTAAACCTGACGGAAATTGTTTATTTCATTGCTCTGTTGAGTAACCCTATTTATTTTTATTAGGTCCAATAGTAATTTTTCAAAGTGTATTTCTCTATTCGTAATATTGATTTTCAACATTTGGCAATGATGTGTTGAGTATAATTTGTGTAGTAGTAAATTTATTTACTATCCAGCCGTCATGTTTTGACGGGTACCAACTAGTTTCAATGTTGTCATTTTTTCGCGATCCAAAAGCTTGTAAAAATGGCGTTTTCCCACTTTATACGAATTTAATGCAAACCTTTTTTTGTAAATTTTTTTATGCACAATGTGTTTTCTTGAATAAATTTCGAAAACTCATTTCCAAAATATCTCACAAATTAAAAAAAATGTCAAAATTCAAATGTAAACGCTCATTTTATATGGAAAAATTTAAAAATGTAGTTTGCAGATATCCTGAAAATATTGGGCTGGTATCGGATACGGTAAAAAATTCAAAAACCGCGTATAACGGATATGGATATTTCCGTTTTGGAAACCCTAGTATTACTAGACCAGAACAAACATGGGTATGGTTAGAAAATGCAGTTGTGTATTTAAGAAGTAATAAAAATGAAAAAAAAAAAGACAAGAAGTCTCAAATCTCAATTGCAAACGAAAAAAGATTATCAATTATAGTAAAACTAATTCCCAATAATAATCATATTGGTTAGTTTATAAATATTGATGTATCAATGAAAAGAATGAGAAGTAAAAATAAAAAGAATTTACTTCTATCTATCACATCTGCTGAACATATAAATAGCAGTGCTAGTTCTTGTGGCGGTGAAAATGTAAATGATTGGTGTATTGGGGGTATTATATAATAAATATAATAATAATGATAATTAGGATTTTGAATTCATTGATTAAGATTGGTCAAGATTGTGGTTAGTACATTGCATTCATTGTGATTCCTAAATGATGGAAACAACTCTGGTTTAATATGACAAATTAATTTATTGAATATTAAACACATAAATAATACGATGCAATACTACTAAATATTTCATACTACATCTACACATATTACTCACAACTTCATTACTACTATGTAAATTCTCTACGACACATGTATTTAATTCATTCAATTATTATGATAATATTTCATACTTCATCTACACATATTACTCACAACTTCATTACTACGAAGTTAATTCTCTACGACACATATATTTAATTCATTCAATTATTATGATAATATTTTATAAGCATAATCACTAATATAACCTTGTTCCATTACTACCAATATATACAAGCATAGCATCACGTTAATTAAATTGTTTTTTTACGAATTATCAGTCATCTCCTTAACATTCTATACTCAAATCACATCCTCATCGCGCTCTATATTAGTTATTAAGGCTACACACTGAGAAGCAATGACGGTAATATGAAAGGGAAACACAAAAGACTGCACCTCAACCGATGATTTTTGGATCACTTGGATGGGAATCTGGCACTCGTAAGGACGAACTTCGTTGTATTATCATCCCACTGGAACTAGGGCACTCTCTTCGTCTGGTACAAGGCTCCTTCAATCATTGCAGACACTCTACACAGTAAACTGGGACACTCTCATCGTAGGTTATATGGTTCCTTCACTCATTGCAGACCCTCGGCACAGGACACTGGGGCGCTCTCTTCCTAGGTAATAGGGCTCCTTTGCATGGGCCACGACTTATATTAATATCATCGGGCGTTCTTCGTACATATTCATCGGATTGATACTACTACTTTTTCAAACTTCTAACTAACTCTCCTTCTTATGTGCCTCCCTATCTTATTTCATATTATTTTCTCTTATTAATGCTGACTCCGCCTCTTCGATTTCCCTGACCTCCGCAATCCCTGACCTCCGCAATTTCGATTGGTCATATTATTACCATGCCATCGTCATTCGTCCGTGGTTGCCTCCTCTCAATCCCCTTTTTACCAATGCGCATCGAGGGCGGGATTTATAAAATTATCCCCCTAATTTAACATTTCCCATGCTCCGGCATCAAGCAGGGTGGCCTGTTTTATAGCCATCATAAATTTAGTCTTCCCTTTCTTCTTTTCTTCTATTCGTTGCAACTCACTCTCTTTAACTTTTATCTTATACTTCTTGCTACTAGCACAATCTTTATAGTATTTAGTTTCGCTTTATTGTTGGCTTTCTCCCCTTCTCTTTTATTACCTGACCTTTGCCCTGTTTCTTTCTTACATTTAGCAATTATTTACTTAATGTTTTACTTCGTCCCGTAATTTTCAATTCTCCTGTCCCTGGCCGTGACACTATTGTTATGTCCTATGACAGTTCTCTTAATCACAATTTTCCTTATCTTAATCTTTTGACTTGGTGACAACAAATTGCTATGAGATTTTTGTAATACGATATAATATTTTAACTTTAAAATGTATGACAAGTAACTAAGATACATGCTTTCATCACTCCATATATATATACATTGGCTCCCAAAAGTGTTCGTACACTTACGATTTTCAATGAAATAGGGGTCTATCCATTGATTAAAATGAATATTTCAGAATGGGTACTTAATAACAAGATCTATAATCTATTCTTAACAAAACTACATGAAATATTTTGAAAACATAGTAAAACTTTATTTTTAAGAAACCAATAATCCAAAAGTAACAAAAACTTTATCTCACAAAAGTCATCGTACATTTGTAAAAAAATCTCTACATATTAGTAAATATTCTAATTTTTCTTTAAATTAATATTTAGTAGGATATCCTTTAGCATCCACAACAGCTTTTAAACGTCTGGGAATAGATTGCTTTAGTTCTTTTGTAATTTTTGCATCAATGTTCATCCATTCCTCCATCATAATTGTTTTTAGTTCGCTATTCGAGTGAAAGTCGTGTTTTCGTACTCGAACCTCCAGTTCTCTGCAAATATGTTCTATTGGGTTTAAATCTGGCGATTGAGGTGGTGTTTTCAAAACTTGTGGACAATTATAGAGACACCAGATGAGAACGTTGAGAGCCGTGTGCTTAGGATCGTTATCTTGATAAAAAACAAAGGTGTTTCCAATACCCAAATTTTGAGCTGATAATTTTAAATTGTCTCTTAAAATATTTATAAAAACAGCATGATTCATTATGCCATCAATAAATACCAAATTTCCTAGTCCTGATGCTGACATGCACCCCCACACAAGGATACCTCCACCGGCATACTTAACTGTTCTTACTAAGTTCTTGGAATTAAGTTCCTCATTTTTTTCTTCTCCATACAATTATACGCCCATCAGCACCAAAAATGTTCATCGGCAAATAAGACATTATTCCAATAGGTTTGGGGCTTATTTGTCATTGATAGTGCGAAGGGAAGCCTAAACTTTCTGTTTTACTCACTCACAAAAAAATTTCTATGGGCAGAAAGCCCATGGAATCCAGCTGTTCTGAGAACTCGTCAAAAAGTTTCAGGTGAAATTGAAGTAGAAAATGTTTCATTGAATTCTGCAGAAACTTTTACAGCACTCAAACGTGAATTTTTCACAAATTTTCTAATAATAAATCTCTGATCACGTTTTGTTAACTTTGCCGGACGGCCTTTTCTTACCTTGTTTTCGATCCAATTTTCTTCTTTAAAGCGTTTTTTCACATACTGCACAGTAGAATGGGATAAATTAAGTAATTTAGCAATATTCCGAACTGATTTACCACTACTATGATGAAAAATAATCAATTTTCGAATGCTGTTTGTTGTTTCTTTACGACTACGAGCCATTTTTAAATAATAAATAGACTATTACGGAGTAGGCAAGCAAAAATTAAAGCCAAACGATATTTTAAATGCCACCAGAATTCAAAAATAAAAATAAAGCGCCAGACGATAATTTTAATTATGAATTTATCTGAAAATATTTCAGTGTACGATGACTTTTGTGAGATAAAGTTTTGATATGCGCGTTTGATAACGAACGGACATGGTTGTAACTTAGAATTTTCATAATTCAATACGTCGTACGGACGTACTTAACGCACTCTTGTGAAATAAAGAAATGTTTTCTCAATTTTGTGCCTGCAATTTTTGTTCGCGTTTGTGTAGTCCATCAATCTCAACAGCTTTTGTTGCCACTCCTGTTTTGTAAGACTTCAATGAACGCTTGATTTAATAATAGATTTAAATGGAATAATATTTTGATCACCAAACAAGATGAGTGTAAAATGAAAGAGCTATTCCTTTGAGTAGAATAAAGGAATCATAGGATACTCCCGGAATAAGAATCTTACAACTTTCTGCACAGAAAAGAAGTTGGATCTCCAAGTAGTCTGAAAATGGCGATCAGAGTACGATAACCTCAATCAACAGGTGTACGCAGGAAATGCTAAGAAGCACAGGTGTGGATCAGGTCGGCAACCATTATTTCCTGAGTTGAAAGACATGTCTGTGAATGGATTGTTAACAGAAAGGCTTTGATTGTTCGTAGGGCTAATATTAAAGTATTTTCCCTTGCAATGGCACCACAGTTAAACATATCCCCAGAAGAATTCAAAGCATCACAACACTGGATGGATGGATTGCTTCCTTCAGAGATATCAACTGTCTCTAAGAAGATCGAGAACACTGTTCAAGCTGGAACATACTGAGGTTATTAAACGTGCACTTGCATTCAAGACTTTTTGATGGCATCAACTTTTCTAAACACCAGCTCTCCAACATGATTGCTATGAATGAAACTGTAATGTTTATGCGTGAAGGATCTCAAACGACAATTGATCAGAGGGGTGCCTCGTCAATATACATACCTGCCACTGGTTATGAAAGGCCACGTGTTACCTGTATTTTAACAATTCATCTGGATGGAAAGCAAGCTCCGCCACCAATCATCACTACGGGCAAGAAAGATAAGATTTAGCGTTTTTCAGGCGTTTATGTTCTTAAACCCGAAAACACCTGGTGCAGACAAGAATATATAAGGAAGTGGGTCGATTTAATGGTGCCATTTGTTTTGTGAGGTAGCCAAAGAGGTCTGCTACTCTGGAATTCATCCAGCACTCACCGCACTAAAGACATGAAAAACTTCCTTGTAGAAAGAAGAATATATCAAATAATGACTCCCGTAGTAATAACTGCCTATCTCCAGACTCTTGATATTGCAATAAACAAGCCATTCATAAGATCACTTGCGCATGGAAATCAATGACTACATTGAAAATAGAATGGAGAGAAATCAACGTTCAAACTTTGTGAAGCCTACCAAGATATCGTGACTTAATTCATGGGATAAAGTCACTGACAGCTGTATTGCCAATGCCCTACGAGCAGGCTACATGTACAAGAAGTGCTCATTTAAGGATAACTCTATCACTCGACATGAGAGATTAACGGTTCTACAGGAAATGAAATCACAAGAAGCTGACATTCCGGATGGACCAACTTCTTTCCGTTTCGCAAATTTCCACTATTTTCATGCATGCAAACTTCAACTTTTCCGTCCTCCAATCGACAATTTTTTTATTTCCATGTGTTCTACAACTCTTCATCTTTAAGGATATACACATTTTTATAAAGTTAAAAATGTTTTTCATTGCAAACGAAGATTTTTCCACAAAGCAGTTTTCCGATTTTCACGAAATCGACAATGTTGAGGGACAAATATTTCGGTTTTCTGCACCTATTAATGTCAATTTTACGATTTATCGGCATTTGCTAGATGTTCAGCTTCCAAAATATACCAAATACATTTAATTTTAAAAAAAAGTTTTCATTCAAAAAAAGCGCCATAGTATCTTAATGTAACTGAATGCCGAGTTCGTAATTTTTCGACTTATTATTTTACTCACTAATAATTCCAGCAATTAAGTGAAATTTGTTTCTAATTTATGAGCAACTGATGAGGATTCTTCCACCACCAATTTTTAATTCGTCAGAACTGTCTTTCTATTTTTTAAGCACTTTTTCAACCCATGAGATTTATTATCTACATGCGGCCTTACAGCGATACACCTCCCATGTTGCTCACCTGCTTGTGTGCTGACGTAGCGCAGTGCCATCGCGCTGACCTGGTAAACCCTATGTTGTGGGTTCTGTCCCAGGTGCTGTCGCATCTTCCAAATTTCCCTATCTTGATATTTTTTGTTTTCCCCCACGGAACTCTGCAATCATCTCATTACGAATTGTTTGACCATTCACAGAGCCTTTTTTTACCATGTTTTTATTAACTTGCTTTCTTGTTTGTTTGTGTGTTTTTTCCTTACAAATCTTGCAATCGATTTTTAACTAACTTCCCGACTAGCTAGACATTTGAAACTTTTAGCGTAGCTCAAAACACGATGACAATACATTTTTAAATACTTTTAGCCATCTTTAAGCAGAATTAAATTAATTTTCAGTTATTTTCAGTTAATTTTGTTTTGTAGATTGGTGCAGCCATCTATCAGCCGGAACGGGAACGAAAAGTTAAATATAAGTTAACTTCCAATTAGCTTCATTTTCTTTGAAGTTGATGGGATAATTCATCAATAAAATTTTTAAAAAGTATTTATTAATACATAGAATTGTCAAGTTTATATGATTCAAGAGAAAATTTAAAAACATGGTATATAAAACGTTCATTTTATCCTGTAATTATTTTTTCTTTTATTATGCAAACTTTCCATCTTGTTTGCTGAGGGCCATTTTTTCCGTAACTTTATAATTAATTTCAAATTATTTTCTTTACATTTTTTTAATTCTTCATTTTAATCTTATTTTATTTAATCTTAATATATGTCTAATGTTTAAATTTATATTACCCTTCTATTTTTTGAAGGTTTTAAACTTAATTTTTATATTAATGTAACTGGTAACTTTAAACTTAATTTAACTTAATATTTTTTTTCTATTGAGCACATATACATTGATAATATAATAAGCATCTAGCGACAGGAGTTGAGGTCAATAGATCCAGGAACTCTACTCTTCAATAGAAATGCTGCTCAGTTGCCAAAAGGAAAAATTATTAGTTGAGAACGAGTCTGTGATCGAGTCATTTAATAATTGAAATCCAGAAATAATTTTAAAGTACCAGAAATAATTTTAGTTTTAGGAAATGAGAAGTTAAAACCTTTAGAATTTTTTCTAATTGAATGAATTTCTTTTTTGTCTAAAAGGCAAAATTTGAAAACGGAAATTTGAAAGAATTATTTCAAAAGCCAAAAACCTAAATTTGAGAAAGAGAATTTTAAATTATTATTTCGTTTTTTAAAAATTCTAATATATTTTTAAAAGTGATTAAACGGTTTTTAATCTTTAATAAATGAAACTATATCATTTTAAATCGAAAAAGCAACACATCGGGTTGCCACTCAGCTAGTATGTATATATATATATATATATATATATATATATATATATATATATATATATATGTAAGATTTGTTTTCACGCCCATTTTATTAACGTATACTCTGAAAATAATCGTTTTTCATTTGGCAGTCGGTGGTCCGGTGGCTAGGAATTATGTAGAATCTTACCAGTAATTACAGACATCTCACTCCAATATACAATTACGACAAATCCAATATCATCTAAATAATATTCATTATATTCTTTCAAAACTCTAAGCTCTATTAATACGATGAAATACGTCGCAATCCAACTTAAATCCAACTAAGCAGACGTGTCGCCCAAGAGCGACACGTCTGCTCCCTTCTTAAGTCACCATGGCTCTGAACATGTTCTTTGTTCTTTGTTATAGTTTGGGGCAGAAATGCCCAAAAACTTTAAATAAATATAAAGATATAAAAATAAAGTTTAGCTTAAAGTGCAGAGTCCTTATAGATAACAGGGAAGGCGGTCTATTGCTTTAATAGATATTGACGATAGCTGGAAAAATTAAACATAAATAAGATAAACAACCTTTTTGATAATGTGTGGTGTGTAAGCCTGAAGCAAAACATACATAAAACAAATAACTAGTTTAAAAATAACACAAGTTTATTTAGATATATATGGAAGTTGAATTAAAACAAAAATAAAAAAAAAATTCAACACATAAATACTTGTTGTAAACATACGGGATTGTAGAGAACCTTACATGGGTTCAACTGCTCGAGAATTTTAAAAAAAAAGTTCGTGAAGTCTTTAAAACAGACGAACATAAAGTTTTTTTCCTTCTAGCTCTAACAGGAGATATTGCAAAAATTAAAGCAACTCACATTTATGAGACCCAAATCCCTTGGGTGTTTTGGTAAGAGCGATTAGCTTCAAACACGATGCTGCGTAACACCTTGCACGAGCATTAGGAATTACGGCTAGAAGAGGCACTGAACTCGGTCACGTCGGTTCACCGTCGAACCCTGGTTGAAGTGTAAACTTCTCAGGTAATGGCTTCTTAGCAATGGAGCGGGTTGTATGCACAGCATACTGCTAACTGTCGAAACACCGGGCACCGACTGGAAGAACACACACCGTCTCAAACACGTAGCTCGCTGTACGGTACTTATCTAAGAAGGCCGATTGCGACGCACCCTACCGGATTTCCGAAATAATGCAAATTTATTGCACTTTAGAAAAACAACGTCATACGATGATGACAAGATGCCGTCACTGTGCTGAAAACTCCGTCGACTTGCTGAGATGACGTCATATGATTAACGAAACGTTAATGCTATAATGACGGCTCACGAAGTAAACATTTAAGGCTAGATAGGGAGGAAAAATGCATTCCTGCTATTTTTCCTAACATTCTTAAGTCTTATTAACGCGCTACCGACGCTCATTAATTATTCATTTCGTGATATCGAATGTTCTTTTCGCTGATCTAAGCATTTCCTTTCTTAGCGCCAACTTCAAGGCTACGTCTACCTAAAATTCCCCCATGTGGTTTCTGCGGAATTGAATCAAGTCGAACCTTACGCGCTATTTTCACTGCAATACATTACGCCACTGATTTGAATTCCCAGACTTGAATTGTTAATCCTATTTTTAATAACTAATATCTCGTTTTAAGGTCACGCGACCGCCCCCCCCCCCATATTTTTAGCCTCATATATATACCGGGTGGCCATAATTAAACTGACAGTGCTCACAGTGTTCTGTAGCGCGATCTATTTGCGAGAATGACGCCACATTTTGTAGGAAGATTAAATAAGACGGGGGACGAAGGATTCCGCGAAAAAATAAATTTGTTCCAAAAGTCACCGCTAGGGGAATATTTGGCGCTGTGTAATAGAAAATAGAGTGTTAACAAATGCAAATTAATACGGAATAAAATTACCTTTTATTATGCACATTTTCTTATTTAGTTCAAGTGCAATATGGCAACACTTTTAAAAAAGCGTAAAATCTACATAAACACCGATAAAGTCTCGTGATCTGCAATATCACGTACGCTGAGCAGAAGAAGTTCTTTATTCAAATTTCACGTTACATCCATTGGCACAGTGCCAGCTACTTGGGTTTTAAAAGGCAATGTGTTACGGATTGAAAGTTTATGTGCAATGTCTCCTGCTTTAGTCGAGCGTGCGTTACTGGTCAAATTCTTTTACCTCAACCAGTGCAACGCGTCAGCCACTCTTCATGCTTTTAGAACGCACAAAAAAATGCGTAAAGGTAACGGTCCTGTGTCAGTTAATGGGCTAAAAGCAATGGTTGCGACGTTTGAGAAAACAGGTTCTCTGAAGGTTCAGTCAGGCAGAGGACGAAAACCTGTACCACAGGATACAATCGAAGCAGTTGCCACGGCGATTATCGACAGAGGACCAGACAATATTGCTGCCACCTCTAGCGCTCGTGGATTAGCTCGGAATATGGATATGCCTTACAGTACGGTATGGAAAATCGTACGAAAGATTATCAACTTCTATCCGTACAAGATCAGCCGTGTACAGGAGTTACTGTACCCCGACCGTGATAAGCGATTGACTTTTGCTCTCACCTTTCTTGCCAGAATGGAGGTGGATGATGCTTGGCCGTGGAAAATCTTATGGGGAGACGAGGCCCACTTTCACCTGCATGGAACTGTGAATACCCAGAACTGCCGAATTTGGGATGACAAATCACCACATGCAATCACAGAAATTCCCTTACATTCACCAAATGTAACTGTTTGGTGTGGGTTCACAGCGGAATTTATCGTAGGTCCATTCTTCTATAAGAACATTACCCCGACAGGTCCGGAAACCTGTTCTGTTACCGGAGAGAAATATCGCCACATGTTGAACAGCTTTGTCATTCCGGCACTTCAGCAAAGACAATGCCTGGGGGAAATCATTTTCATGCAAGATGGAGCCCCTCCACACGTTGCTGTACGGGTGCAACAGCTGCTACGACAGAAATTCACAACAGAAAGAGTCATTAGCCGCTACTTTCCAACTGCATGGCCACCTCGGTCGCCTGATCTTACCCCATGCGACTTCTGGCTATGGGGTTACCTTAAGTCCAAGGTCTATCAAGGAGTGGTCCAGGACCTGGCTACGTTGAAGGATAACATATCACGGACTGTACGGGATATTCCTGCAGACATGTTACTTTCTGCTGTTGTGCATACTGTGCACAGAATGCAATATGTGGTCCACAACAACGGCAGCCACATTGAACCTCATTTGAATGCAAAATAAAAGGTAATTTCCGTATTGATTTGCATTTGTTACCACTCTATTTTCTATTACACAGCGCCAAATATTCCCCTAGCGGTGACTTTTGGAACTAATTTATTTTTTCGCGGAATCCTTCGTCCCCCGTCTTGTTTAATCTTCCTACAAAATGTGGCGTCATTCTCGCAAATAGATCGCGCTACAGAACACTGTCAGCACTGTCAGTTTAATTATGGCCACCCAGTGTATATATATATATATATATATATATATAGTTAACAACCCAATCGGTTTTAGTTTTCCTAATAGTTGAATTATTGTTTAAATTATTAGTTCATTTATTCTGTCGTTATTTATTTTTTACTACCATCACTGTCCAAATTAATCCTATAAATGTTCATCAAAATAATAACCATGAAAGGAGTAAATATGACACCTTTCATCGTTCAGTGTTTGACATTTTAAACATCGAATAGCAATAAAAAAGTTTCAATAGTTAGTAGTTGTTTATCACTTCTATCTTCCATAGTCATCACAGATATGAAGTCGTAACTTCGTTCTGATATTTGATACACAATATTAAGTGTTCGAGTTGAAATGAAATAAATAACTTTTTTTCATTGCAACTTCTTTTAAAATAAACTGCGACCGTGGGAGAGACCTTGCAGAACGTTTGTAAACGCATGCAAAAACCTAACCCCAAAAAAATCTGTCATTTCGTCTTCTTATTTTTCTGATTTTTGATCTTAGTTGTATTAAAATTCTGAAGAAAAAACTAACGGGAACAAAAAAAGAAGTAAAGTACTGAACCAAAAAAGTCATTGTTCTTTACATTCCCAAACAAATTAAATCAATGCAAACTTGGACATATTTCCATCAAAGTCTGATAGCTTTCGACTCTTGTTAAAATGTTTCCCCATCCGGGAGGAAGAAGATTTTAAATGCAAACTTTTTTGAATTTCTGATTAAAAGTGGCAGCAACTGTCAGAATAGTTTTCTACTTTCAAGACAACATTAATCAAACCGCGCATAGTCGAAATAATTCAAAGATTCGATGCAACATATTTAATTGAGTTAAGTATTTTTATAAATATTTATTAAGAGTCAGGATAAATTGTTAATTTCTTTTTAAAAAAAACCTTGGTCAATGCAAAGTCTTGAAGAAATGAATTGCGTTAATTAAACAGATGAAACTTTAATTTTTAATGAAATACGTTATTATTCTGAGTAGAAAGAACGCCGTATCTTTTCAAATTTCATAATAAATTGCTTGCAAAAATTCATTTCTTTGGATTCCAAATGAATAAGAATATATTGTCAAGCTGTCATTGTATTTGAATGCCCTACAGCATCTAAATTTTAAAATTAGTTTAATTCCTTTCTTGAAAAACTTTGATTCAGCTCCTAGCAGCGTGGTTTAAGGGTAAATACTTCTTAAATAATTTTTTTTTTAGTTATACTTTATTTCTGAGTTTTAATATTTATTTATTTTACTCATTAAAACTTTTTTCTTTTTATGCAGAAGTCTGTTTTCTTCAACTGGTCTGAATTAACTGTACTGACAGTTAATTATATTGATAAATAATGTAGCACAATAATACTGGATATAGTAAATTTGAAAATATTCGTTACCGAATACAGTTAGTTAAAAATATACACTAATATAACTGCAATTCTTCCATTCTTACTTACCTATCAGTTGTAGATGTTTCTAATAAAAGGAAATAAGCATAATTTTGAAGGAAACCGTTTTTCCATATTGACTTTAAGGAACTAATTTACTCTTAAATATCATACGAATTATTATAATTTCGAAAACTTTTGTTTAACACGTATACTTGACATGGTGAGGGCAATTCATAATCCTCTCTCCCTCCCTCTCTCTCTCTCTCTCTCTCTCTCTCTCTCTCTCTCTCTCTCTCTCTCTTTCTATTTCTTTCACTCTCTTTTTTTTCTTTTCTTTTTTAAACCAAACTGGAAAGATTCATATTTTTAAGCTTACCATTCTTTCCTATTCATTTATGAAGGCTGCTCAGAAAAATTTAGAGGCTTAAACACATGATTGCTCTTCAAATTTTATTCATAATTCTAGAGAAACATTACGTTTTTATTAACCCTTCAGCGGGTGCGCCCGTGTATAAAGTGCAACATTTTCGTAATTTTGAATGGTTTGTTTTTACATGTAAAGTTTGGATGTTCTAAGCAGTTTCTATTTATAGCTACACCCTTTCTAATGCAGATTTTCTGACCTTTGTATTCCTTTCCATTCATTTTTAATCGTGATTCCAACAGAGGATACTTGTATTTGTTGCACTCTGTGCACAGTGAGCCTGATCATGTAAGAAAATATTCCTTATTTTATTTTTGGTTATTTCTCTAAAATAATTCTAAGCATTTACAAAGTTGCTTTTCTATGATTATAAATTTAAAAGGGCTAATCAAATAAATGCCCTTATGAAGTTTTAAGTACTAAATAATTATTAATAATTTTCTTCCCGATGTTAAAAGTAATTTTACTTTTCGTAGCATAGGAACACTATGTTCCTATGCTACAAAAAAATAAGGAGTCATACTTTTGTCGACAATGCATGATGATGCAACAGTGGATGACGATTCTGGTAAACCAGCGATTATACTGGATTACAATACGACAAAAGCAGGAGTTGATGTAGTGGATCAAATGTGCAGCTATTACACGGTATCCCGCATATCTCGAAGATGGACTCTCTCGTTGCTTTTTAGGTTTTTGGACATAATAGGAATCAATTCGTAAGATGTCCTTAGATCCAATAAACCGGACAGTTTTGAAAGAAGGTGATTGTATCTACATTCTTTGGCTTTAAAACCTCTCGAAAGCCACTTGAAGACCCGGGCAAATATTCTATCTCTTCCTTCAGACATAACTGGGTTCTTACTAAAATATAAAGTGGAAACTTCCCGAGAAGCAGGACCAGAGGTGTCGACAAAAAAAAAAAAAAAAGAAAAGGAAAGTATAAATATGCGGACGGCTAAATAATGTAACTACCACGATAAAGCGTGATAAGTGTAATAGTTTTTCATGCAAGGCACATTGCAAAATCCGTACTACACTGCTGGCCACTGTAAATGCAACACCCTGAAGGAAACATGCAAATAACATGAAATTTACAACATGCATTAGCGGAGGTGAGATATGCAAATGATTAGAATTTCAGCGCAGACGCACATCACGCGTGCCTGTGGCGCCACTTCAAAGCGCTATTTAAGGTTTGGAGATTTCGACGATTTGAAGTTCGGCAATTGTGTTTTTCTTGTGGGTTTTTTCAAAAAAAACGATCAATTATGCCTCGTCGAAAACAGCGATCATCTTTTGATCAAGTATCCGAGTTCGACAGAGGAAGGATAGTGGCCTACCGAGATTGTGGATTACCATTCAGGGAAATCGGTAGTCGTGTTGGACGAAACCAAACAACTGTAATGCGGATATGTGATCGTTGGATGCAGGAGGGTACGACGGACCGGCGAGTTCGATCGCATCCACCTCAGCTCACCACTTCACGTGATGACAGGCAAATTGTGCGCATGGCAGTGACGGATCGCTCAGTCACATCACGAACCATAGCACAGCACAAGCAGTCTGTAACGCATCATCCAGTGTCTGCGCGTACCATTCGACGCCGTTTACAGCAGAGTGGTCTGTCCGCAAGACGCCCATTGCTTTGTCTACCCTTGACGCAGAACCACAGACGTCTCCGCCGCCAATGGTGCGATGACAGAAGGACGTGGACGGCAGAATGGAATGAAATTGTCTTTACTGACGAGTCACGCTTCTGTCTGCAACACCACGATGGTCGCATTCGAGTCTGGAGACACCGTGAAGAGAGGATGCTGAACAGCTGCGTTATGCACCGCCACACTGGTCCTGCACCGGGTATTATGGTATGGGGCGGTATTGGATATCACTCTCGCACACCTCTAGTACGCATTTCCGGTACTTTAAACAGCCAGCGCTACATCTCCGAGGTGTTGGAGCCAGTTGTCCTTCCTTACCTTCAGGGCTTGCCCACAGCCATATTTCAACAGGATAATGCGCGACCACACGTGGCACGCGTTGTCCAACGTTCCTCGTCAATCGCCAGATTGAATTGCTTCCTTGGCCGCCTCGCTCTCCGGATCTTTCGCCGATAGAAAACATGTGGTCCATGGTTTCTCTACGATTGACCCAGATTCCATCCCCAGCTGCCACAGCAGATCAACTTTGGCAACGTGTGGAAGCTGCTTGGTCTGCTGTACCCCAAGAACTCATCCAAAGTCTCTTTGAATCAATGCCGAGGCGTGTGGCAGCGGTGATCTCCAACAATGGCGGCTACTCTGGCTACTGATTTTGGCAGGAACCACACTTCACAGAAGTCTATAAATTTAGTCATTTGATACTTGGTCAACATGTTATCTACAAAATAAATTTTGATGTGATATCTCTTGTCTTTCTTGGTGTTGCAATTTGGGTGGTCAGCAGTGTATATGTTTGCAGTGTGAAAAAAACTGAAGAGAATTGAACAAATTATTTGTGTTTTAAAAATAAATTTTAATTTTTTATGAAAATTTCTTCTTATTCATTTTATATTTAATTAGAAATAATCTTTATTTATAATTTTTTTATAAATCTGTTTTTATAGGCCTTTAATTATAATAAATAATCTCAATAATATAAACATTTTATATCTTGTCATAAAACGCAGAATCATTATTTCCAATTTGAAAAAAAAAGTTAATTACAAAAGCAATAATCAAGGTTTAAAGCGACGTTGCACTTTATGCAACGCGCGCCTGGTGGTGTTACAAAAATTGGCGCGCTACAAAAATTGGTTAAAGTTATAAGAATGATTTAATATTGAATTATTGTTGTACGTTCTCTTTCGTTCAATTTTAAACTCATCAATCTTTTAGGAAAAGCACCTACTTCAACATGCACCTCATGATCCAGATTTCGTTTCAATTCTTCAGTTATAGTTACCTCAAAATTCAGCATATAAGTATTAGATTTATCAGCTTGCCTTCCATGTTGCTCCAGGTGCAAAATTTTAGGGCGGTTAATTCCAGGGCTTGAGGCAGACCATTCCTCTGCAGATATAGAATCTGAACAGTTCTGTTTGTGCTCAAGATCCTGAATCTGGTGTTCAAAAGTGTCTCAGATGGTACAATTTTGAAGCTTTTGAATACCAAATTAAAGGATGGAATAATTCGTCACAAACTCTTTTACCAGCTGAAATAAAGACGTGGGGAATAGTCTCAAACACTTTTAGTATAATAATTCCGGCCATATTTCTTGACAAATGGTGGTTGTGGGGTTGTTTATGGTAGATGTGAAGGATTTAAGTCATTGTCTGCAGTAGCAGTTGGCCCATATTTACACCTTCTTTTGCTTCTTGCAGTAAATCCAAGAATTTCCTAATTTCAGATCTTCTATGAGGGTCGGGGATACAAAACTCTCAAAATATAGTACATTTTTATTTTTTCGTCTGATACTAGACAGCATTTAGAATCGAATAATGCCAGCCGCAGGTGCCTACAATGATTACATACCTAGATACAACATTTTTATGCTGCAATGTCTACTACAACTATACTTTAAGCCTATTTATATCGAAATGGAACTTTTATGATATGCTAACAATAAAAGGATATATTTAAAATTCCTAGCAATGCAACTCAATGTAATTTTGAGAAGCATTCCTTTGTATTATTTTTATTCAAATCTCTTCAAGATTTTTTTATCTAAAATAAGATGTTTGAAAATGTTTTTTCTGGAGTGAAAATTATCGAGAAAAGAATGATTTTATACCCTTTAAACTGATTAAAAATTTTATATTATAAAATTTTTAAAAATCTTTAAGGCATTTTTTTTAAACCTTCTCAATGCACAAGAGTGAAATAAAATATATAAATAGAGTTTGGTAGATATATCCAAAACTAAACAGCCTCTTCATTTTAAACTTTTTAAACAAAGTTTCAATAATTTTTAATATGTAAGTTTTTTTATATAAAAACACGTTTGGGAAGTGGGGAGGAATTACAAATACAAAATTTTTTCGTTATAGGTTTCTTGTATTTTTAACCAAACTACAGGGTCATCGATAAAGGTTGGACACATTTCGAAAGCTCATACTTCTAAAAGAAATTGAGCAAACTCAATAATATTCTTTTCAAACAACTTGGCAAGTATCGAAGATTTCTAAATGTAACTGGTACGCAACCGTGACGTGGAACGTTGAGCAGAAGCGATGCAAGGTGGAAGAGGTCTTCGTCCGGCTTTCCGTCAGTGCAATGTCGACCGTTCAGGAGAAAGCTCAATTTGTGTTGTGGTTAGTGGAGTACAAATATGGGGTTACGTCAAGAACATTGTTTACAGCGTAAAGGTACTTGACACATTTATGGGAGAGAATTGTCTACGCAATTGCCTCAGTGACGCCGGACATGCTCCGGTTAGAGATTGATTATCGACTTGATATGTGCAGAGCAACCAACGGTGCTCATATTGAAACTTATTATGGTAAAGTTCTATTAAATTCTGTACATTACAACGAAAGAATCGTTTGTATTGTAATTATTTCATTAAATATGATTATATGAAATATGTCCAACCTTTTTCGATGACTCTGTATATGACAAATACAACTCCTGTGATATTTTTTCTTGCAGATTAGGAAGGAGTAGACGAATAATTTTACGAAATTAATTATAGTTTGGACCCTCCGGTTTTTGCACAAATGGGACTTCTATTTCAACTCTACCTGTTTCTTTGTGCTCTCCTATAATGACACATTACTCAATACCTTTAATGAATCAAAATAGGGACATAGACAGAGAAAGGGAAAGCCTCAGGGCTAATCCTCCTCCCCCGAAAGTTTTATCTGACTTAAACATACTTTATAATTCTTCTAAGTCAAACGAAATTTCAAAATTTTTCTCGCCAATCAAGTCGCCCTAGTTCAGAGGTCACCAACCTGTGGATCAGGAACTCCAAGGGGGTCGCTAAGTATTTTCTGAGAGATCGCCACGGTTTTATTCAATAAAAACAACATTTTAACGAATCTCGCCGGAAAAAATTCGCATTATATATTTATCATGAAACTGTAAGTCAGTGACGTTTTTTAAAGGAGACAGTCCCATTTAAAGAGCAAACTCATCTCGTTAGAAATCTGCCTCCTTTATTTGATGGTAAGCGAAAATCGAGGTAGCTGATTACGTAACGTCAACTGGGGTAACTTTGTCCTTTGCGAGTAACTTTGGTCCAACAAACCTATTATAATATACCTACATACCTATATACTTATTATACCTAGTATATTTAACCCACCTATTGGCCCTTGAAATAAATAAGTGATAATCACACTCCTTTGTCTAGATACAGCACATACAATCTTTTTTCGTTTGTTAGGCCAAAGTTACCCCAGTTGACGGTACAGTTCACAAATTCTACCCTTCAATTTGTTTTTCATCTGTCTGTGTTGTCACTTTTGGCATTACTTTTACAGTTTTTCCATCAGAATAAAGCAAAATTTTTTTAGCCAAGAGTCTATCTGTCTTTATTGTTATACAATTCTGAATCCATAAGATAGATGCATAATTTTTCCTGGGGTTCTGTTCTGTCCTGTTCTTTCTTTTACACACCTTTGACTGAGGGATGAGAATTTCTTTATGTTCTCAATTTCTCCCAAATTTCTTACAAATTTCATTTTTGTTAAATTAAATATTTATCTGGTATCAAATGATAGAAAATACAGTTTAGAATTTTTTGTTGGTTTTAAAGGGCGTTTGAAATGAAAATATGTAGGTTGAGAAAGGTAAGGGGAATTGTGGAAACCATTGAAGCGGGTTGCGACTCGTAAAAGGTTGGGAAAACACTGCCCTAGTTGTTTGGCGATCAGCGCCGAAAGCTTCCACCGCACAGGCCCGCGTTCGAATCTCGACTGTGGCCTGTAAGTTTCTCTCATAGAGATTAATGCTGGGTCTTCTATAGGGCGTTACCATAATAAAGTAACAGAAAAAATTGCAACGTGTATCAGCAAAATGCCCTCAGACTAAATGCCAGACGTAATTTGAATAAGAATAATTTCCTTTGAAATACAGGGTGTTCGAGTTAAACGTTTCAGAACTTCTACGAGGTATAAAGTGCATCCTGACGACTCGAAATCATATAGCAATGTGGGGTCGGAAATGCTTTTCCTGAAGCGGTGATGTACACAGAAAACCATAAAGAAAGAGACCGTAAGTGGATAATCGTTTTAATAATAAATGTACAAAACCAAAAGGTGCACGGGTTAAAGTAAGTGTTCGAAGTTTTTTCAACTGCAATGCAGACCTCATATCTCCGGCGCATGGAATTCCGAACATTCTGGAAAAATCCAGGCTCATCTCGAATTTCTCCGGCAGCTACTGAGATTCTTGCAACCAGCTCCTCACCATTGTCAACGGGGGTGTCATAAACCTGTGTTTTCATATGCCCCCATAAATAAAAATTCGTGTAATTAGCCATCCTACTAACTCTGAGTCCTTGTGCGAAATCACGATTCCCTGTACTAACGCTCGGAACTTTCCCGCAATGCCATCTATCGTTTCAGGAAAGCATTTCCAACCCCACATTGCTATATAATTTCGAGTCGCCAGGATGCACCCTACCCCTCGTAAAAGTTCTGAAACGTTTAACTGGGACACCCTGTATAGTTAGAATTGCGTATGAAATTATGCATTAATATTATACAATGAGATGAAAAACACAATTTTTAGATATTTTCTTCGTAGTTGTTTAACATGTTTTGAACCTTGAATACCATACCTAATGGACGAACGACGGCCATATTACTATGTCGCAGGTACCAGAGTCTGCATGAGTGAAGCTGTTAGCAGCTCTGTTATGGGTGTTTGTAGATGTTCGGAATCAACTTAAAAGTTTTTGGACTCGATCTGCTTAGAGCTCGTACAGAAGAAAAACTACCTTAGCGCTCCAAATTCACCCAGTGATACCTAATGATGACATCCTGAAAAGAAAGTAGAAAAGAAAGCAGACTGAAATGAAATTTTCTGTCATTAATTTCGGGTATCTTGTATTATCGTAATTTGATAAAGCAGAAAATTTTAATAAAAATAAAGTCGTAGTATGAGAAACTCTTTCATTTTATTGAATGTTTTTATTTTAAAAAATTTCTCAGAAACTGACACTCACATAAATTTTCAGCCGTCTGTTTCCGTTATGAGGAAATCCAGTTCTTTTGGTTAGTATTTTTTTTCTTAACAGTAACATTTCTAAGGTTTTTATAACAAACATTACGTAACTTTTAGTAATAATTGACTACTTCTTCCATGAGGCATGTTAAACGAGAATAGTGAAGAAATCTATAGAAATAATTAAAAATGTGTAGTTGAATATGTAAAAACAAAAAAAATAGCTAACAAATCATAGAATCAGATTTAAATAGTTCTTTATAGTGTTTATAAAAAGTAAACCAAACATTTTTTCATCTCATCAGAATTTTTCATGAATATGAAAACTTGAAGTTTAAAAACTATACCATTTTCCTTTACTTTTGTGCTTTTGTAACGTATTAATAGTCCCTAAAAAACTAATTAATGCTAAGATCATATTATAAACAAAATCTACGTATAAAAATAAAAATATAGTTCACAAAAACATTAGTACAGAGTTTAGTTGAAAATTTCCGTTTAAACAGTTCCAATTTCACAAAAATTTTCTTTGTTAATTCTTTGTTAATATTCGTTGTCTTATAGATTCTTTCTTATGAGTGTAAAAATAAAAAGCATAAAAGACAACGGCATACTAAGCAAAAAAGTCAGCGATCTTTATATACCAAAACAAATTAAATCAATGCAGAGTTGGAGAATCAAAGTTTCTTAGTTCGCTGTTCTGCATCAAGTTGGACAGATGAAGATTTGAAATGAATTTTTTTTATTTAATTATAACTAGCAGTAAATGTAAGAAATGTTCTTCTTTTCGTTTTTATTACTCTCCAGAAACATAATTTATTAGCGGTGCGTCTGTTTTTAAAATTTTTACTGTAGTCTGTCACTACGCCCTTATTCCATTTATCTTGGTTCTTTTTTTCTATGCCTTCTACAGCACGGTTAAATTCTCCCTCTTTGTTCCTTATTGATTGCTTCATGAGTTTCTGGAAAGCTCACAGTATGTGAAGTGTGATTTAATGCTCATATTTCAACCAATTTATCTAACCGTTTTATTGATATGTTATACGACTGCCTTGTAAATCGGGTCTCTTGTTTGTTTGGTCAAAATTTTGGGGGACATTTTTGGAATTTATCCATTTTTTCTCATTTCAGAGCGTCATCATCTTACGTTGCAGCTAAATAATCTGGGCTTTAACATATCTTTCGGAATATAAACTTAGACCTTTTTTGTATTAAAGAACTTTTGTGCTTTATGGAAATTTTCCAATATTTCCTTTCTCAGAGGATTGCTTCTCTCTCGGTATGAGATTGCTTTCACAAGAGGCAATCTCCTATTAAGAATTCTGTTTCTTACATTCTCCTCGTCTTATCTATATATATAAAACAGTTCCGTAACTGACTCACTGACATACAACGCACAGACCAAACCGCTGGACCTAAAGGGCTGAAATTTTGCATGGTGATTCTTCTTATGATGTAGGGGTGCACTAAGAAAGATTTTTTAAAAATTCTTCTTAGATTTTTTTAAATTAAATTTTTAAGATGGTTTTATAACTTTTTTTAAGTTTGAATTTAAAATAATAATTTGAGGGTTATAAAATTTATATCACGAGAAAGATAAAAAAAATGCCTTTAAAATGAAATCTTTTTCGAACCTTTATCTCGATTTTCTGATTTTTGGTGAATTTTTAAAGATTAATTTTTAGAATTTAGTTTATTAAATGCTGATCACGTAATTTCTTTTTCTGGTACTTTAAATAAATTTATCGTCACTTGCATAACAACTAAATAGACAAAAAAAAATACTTTTTTTCTTTCTAATGCAGCAGACGATTGGACATCCAAAAAAAATAAATTTCCCTTACGATTTTTTTATAAATATATATATATATATATAACATCAATTATATACATTGATCGTCGCATTTATTATAAATATATATATTTATTTTTTTGGCATTAATTGCATACATTGACCGTTGTATTTAATTTGAATGTACTCCGTAGCGAAGCGCGGGTTTTCAGCTAGTCTTATATAAACAAGATATTTGCCTATTATACCATCTGCCAAAAATGGTTGCTGAAAATATTTATTTATTTACCTACTATCGATGCGAATATTCCCCCACGGTTAGTACTTTTGTTCTGTAATTCCTAACGGTCAACCACTGTTCTGTCTAATGGTTAAGCGCAGCTTTTGTGATCCACTGTCTGGAGTGGGATGCTAATCTCCTACTTCTTGACCTCTAAGATATAATTCATATTTATGTAATTACTTACTGACGATGCGATTTTGCCCCAGGGTTAATTCTTTTGTTCTGGGCTTCCTAACGGTGAACCACTCAATCTTCTTTCCAGTGGTCGAGAGCCGCTGTTACGATCCGCTGCCTGGAATGGGATTTGAAACCTCCACCTCTTGACCTCCAGGATGTAACTGAGACTTGAATAACCCTCTTATTGTGAACACTATACCTCGCAAGGTCTTTAAAATAACTATTTTACCACGTCTATTGTTTTACATTTGTCACCTGATTTAGACTAATATATGATGGTTTAAAATCTCATCAAGGTAATTAAATATCCATGTCTGTAATATCTACTGAATGCTCCAATAATAAAGATGCCGTCAAAACCTGTGGTGTGAAAGAGATAAATGGCCTGACTTATATTTCTTCCAATGCCACAGCACTGGAGTAAAAAATCTCGCACAAAATATACCGATAACTCTCGCATACTATCTATATCCCACTAACCAGGGCCAATATTTTAACGACAGAAGTGTTTAAAGAATGATAAACTTTATTTCATTAATTTTAATATAGCATAAAAAAATTGCTATTCAAATACGTAGAAATAATGCTAATGACGAAAAAAATACACCTTCTAGAATATATATAAATTTTAAAAGCTAATACAGCACACACGGATAATAATTCCTGATGCAGACGAAAAGAAAAAATGCCATTTAATGACAAAATGAAATATTAATATCTAGAAATATATTGTGAGGAGATAAATCTTAGGTGTGAAGCTTATTTAATTTGAAAATAAAATACGCATTTTTCTTAACTATCATTTTTACCGAAGATTTCTCATATTCTTACAACCCATAATAATCCTAAAAGATATAAAAAGAATGATAAAATGCTTTGCAAATAGCATATATTCCGCGCCTGAGAAAATATCCCATTTGAAAAGAGTTCAACAAAATGTCTACTGAAACAAACTTACTTCAAGCCATTTGCAAATGCATGAGGGCAGTTTTAAGATTCAAACTCATGAATAACAAGAGAGAGTCAGAGCATTTGTTCATCAAATATTCTGACTGCGAAATATTCTGACTTTTATAAAATAAAAAATAAACACTTTAAGATATAACGATATTACCATATACAAAACTCGAGTCGCCTTTCTTATTCTAGAAAACAAAGCCAGCCATTTTCTGAATTATTGAATACAACGGTAGGAAGCATAAACAAAACAACGGAAATATCAAAATTTTGATTATTAGAGACAAGTATTTTTTGGGTGAGACAGAAGAATTTCTAAAATATAAGAAGATTTATAGAAAAAGTATGTCTTAAAAAAATACGTGAAAGAGATTTTAAAAAATTTTATTATTTTTGTTTTCTTATATTTTATTTTCCCTTATAATTACTTTTTGTCTATTTAATTCTTATATTCTTCAACACAGGAAGAAGTTTCCTGATTTAATTAACAACTTACGTAAAATTAATATTTCTTATTCTAATTTATTCCACATCTTTCATAGAAACTGGTATCGTAGGAGCATACGGTTTCGAAACTAATCAAAGTTGTCATTTGAAAATATTGCCCGGTTGTTGTTTTCTTTTTAGGAAAAGTCAACAATGCCACCTCTCTGAAGTCCCGTTACAACGTATCAAAAATCATTCATTAATTTTCTCGCACATCCGCAAAATAAGTAATTGCGTTTTCAATATAAAAAGTGAAAAGTGTGTTGTACAGTTGTAGAGAAATCTCGAATGCTTTTCATCTTGTCTCCTGAGAAAACTTTTATTGATTCTGATTAAACTATGTTTTATTTAGACCCCTCATATATTAGTATTAAAAATATGATAGCCTTTTGGAGATTAAGTGATAAAAAGAGCCATTTCCACAAAATTGCGAATTATGGACTATTTTCTACTGTTTAATAAATGCACTTAAATCCCATAGTGCAAAGAAATAAAGTAGTCTAATACAATATATTTATGCTAAATTGTACTTAGTAAGCAGCTCCCTGAAAATTATCTTTAAAGTATCACATATCAAGGGAAAATTTGCATTAACAAAAGATATGACATTAAGACAATTACGCTACTCTCACGCTAAATGACATGAAAATTTAGCATGTGTAGTTCTTTGAAAATTATCTTAATAGTACCACATGTCAAGAATAATCACAAAATTAATTGAAAATGGGGCATCGAGACTGTTTTAAATGCTCTATGGCGTAAAAGCTTAGTATGCGGTTTAGTGAATATTATTCTTAAAGTTACCCTATCAGACCCTTAAGAATAACGTAAGACCCTTAAGATACGTAAATAAATATTTAGACATGATTTTCTTGGTGTTAAAAGGAGTTGAATCTTAATACGCAGTCACATGAACATTTTTCTTTAAGGTATTATATATAGAGTAAAAATATTAGTAAATAAAAGACATAATAGTGAATGTAAATTTTTAAATGTAACATGTAAAATAATATAAATGTACCAATATTATGACAAAAATCATGTATAAATATTTATTTTCTCATCACATTACATCTCGTTGCTAAAAATATCTTTGAGCCTTTTAACCCTGGTGTAACTAAAAATGACCGCAGGGCTCCAAACCAATCACCAAAACCGAACTTTGAACTGAATCTGTAATATTTTGCTCTCTTGAGTTAAGCCGTTTAAACTCGGAAGTTTTCCCACTCTCCTGCTAAAGGATGGAAAATATAAGTCTGCAATATCGAGTAAACTATTCTTTAAGATACTCTATATCAGAAACAGACATATTAATAAAAAATGTATATATATATATATATATATATATATATATATATATTGTATATATATATATACTTACAAATGTTACATTTGAAATTACATAAATTCATAAATAATCTGGTAAAATCATGTCTAAATATTTATTTACGTATATAAAATATTACACCTTCTTCTTAAAAATTATTCTGGGTCTGAATCTGTAATCCTCTACTCTTCTGAAAATCATAGTTTTAACTCTGTGAACATCATTCTCTTTCCCAAGATGTAAAAGAGAAAAATTTATGAGTAAAAGGTTACATATTTCAGTTTCCCCAATGTTTTCTCGCTTCAAACTCCAAATAATAACTTCTTCTTGTATTCACCTGACAACTTCAGATTGCCAATGACAGCTTCTGAAAATCCTAGGTCGGATACAACTAGTTTCAAACAAACATGAATAGTTCATCTTCATTCCAATGAGCATTAGATACGATACTCTAGATGGACGGATCTTAATTGCCATAAAAGCAGTCATATCTAATGCTATTTTAGACTGAAGAAGAGCTATATCGGTTAGTCATTATCTAGTTGTCATTTAATAATATGCTCTGCAGTGAACTTTAAGTAGATGTCATTTGCAAATTTATAATTATCCTCGAGCTTCTTTTAACAGCTTCAGAAATCTCTTTTTTTTTTTTTTTTTTTTTTTTTTTTTTTGGGGGGGGGGTAGTTTCTTTGTTTATAACTCCAAAACAAAATGAAAAAAAAATTATACAAACACATTTTTCCCTTCCTCCCGACTTTTCTACTATAATATCCTGGCGTCTTAACGAATTTTCCAGTACTAAGTCATAACAGAAGACAGAAACCACACATTCATGAATGAGTAGCCTTATTTGGCTGACTAAAAATGCATGAGACACTACATCTTTTTGCCGACTGTGTGCATGCAAATTACCAAATAAATTCTGCCACTGTTCCAGTAAAAATATAGAGAGATTCACATTAAACAACTGCATCTTCTCTCATAATTACCGAGGCGTAAGAACTAATTTACAAGAGCAAATAGGATTTGCAATTACCGTGTAAAAGTGCGAGATATACTCAACAAAGTTCGATACGTATTTCATTTGAGAATCAAGGAAACAGAAAAAATAGTAGTTTCCCATTATCTAAGAATTCTGATTTTGAATACAAATGGTTTTAAATTGAAATTGTTCTCGTAGAAGTTGAATAAAGGGGAAGATTAATATATTATCCAGCCCGTCTTAGGGTATTTAGAAGCTGATTGGCCTGTCACCGGACAGCACTTCCACTCAGCACAAGAATTTTAACGAAGTTGTGCGGCTTTAAAGTAGCCGTTTCGTTGTCATTAGTGGCGGAACCATAAAAAAACGCCAGTCTGCTGTGATATGAGAAGACCCGTCCTGTGCGCCTGAGGAAAAGGGAATTTTATTTCTTCTCTCCGATAGAGAAATCACAGAAAAGCTAACAAGTATTTCCACCTGCAACTCTTGAAGTCTAAACCTGACTAGTCCTTTCTCTGTCAGTCTGGTGGTGACGACCCTCAAAAACTGCCTAACTGTGGCGAAAAAACAAATCCTAAAGCTTAGTAACTCTCTAAAGTGTACAGTGAAATAAAACTTATGTCAGGGTACTTGCTGGTTAACTGATAATTAAAACAGACCATTAAAATCTCTTAAGTCGTAAATGGAAGGTGATGGAATATTAGGAGTAAGAAAGAGTAACTTTTGCCCAGTGTTCCATAAGTTACGAGTATTGCAATCTGTCCCGTCTGGCAACACATAATTGTCAACACTTTCAATGTATTTCTTAAGCGGAGTATGGTATTAAGATGCGTAGGTATGGCTATGGTATAATTTTATTTTAAATCTGATATATTTCTTTAAAAAAATGCAATGATTGTAGTAAATATTTGGTAGAAATAAATATATATATATTCGACATACGTGCTTTCTCGTTTAGCATATATTTCAACTGGGAAATGTAATAAGTTGTTTTCATTAATTTACACTAATTCTTCACGAAAACGAAGCCTCAAAGAAAGTTTTTGAAATTTCTATTCATAACACAAAATGTTTAATTATAAATCTACATCGTTTCAAGAGCAAGTAACATACCATTCTTTTGACAACTTTAATGAACAGAGAAAAAAAAATGAAATGAGAAAAAAATGCCTTTTCTCCTTCATTCTTTCCTCTTCCAGAGCGATATCTCACAGATGAACTAAAAATACAAAAACATTTCCTTCTCTAAACTTACACAGTTTGTCTTGAGCACTCTGCGTGTGTGTTTATCTTGCACTCTCATTATTCCAAAATTTATCTTCCAGCAGCTAAGAAGTGTCGAAATTTTCATTTTTAATCGTGCTAAGGAGAAGTAAGAATAAAATTTTCGACTTTTATGATTAAAAACTAATTTTTCCCCGTCAGTCACATTTTTTCTGGAGAATTTCCTTCTCTTTTGCATGTAAATTGGGATTTTTTTTCTTTTTGCTACGGCAGTTTTTGAGTTAAGCTTCTTGATATAAACGATATTTTTAATATGAAAAACAGAAATGAAAACGGTAATACATAACAATCACATAAAATGTACATTAATTTTGTGCTGCATTTCTTTCATTTTATGCAAATATAACCCTTATACAGCATTAGATTTTTTTCTATTCTATTAGAAGAGATTTGCTATTGAATTCTTTTCTATCAGATGAGAATTTAATAGCAAATTCCAACTTCAAATTTTATACATTTTTAACGATTAGTAAAGAATGGTTAATTTTACTGTATATATAGAATTAGTAAAGGCAATAAACTCCCTTTTGTGATGAATTGATCCAAATGTTCATATTACTCTTAACTTATAGAGTTTCAGAGAGAAATTTGGAGGCAATAAGAATAATGTGTTTTTAATTTACTTTTATTTACCCGTGTTTGTTCCTTTAAAGTATATTGGTAATCTAATTTAAAGACTAGAATTATTTATGAACTAATATGGGACAGACTCTTTGTCTATAGACTGGTTTCAATTACTATATTTCAAAGGGTTATTTAGTTGGGGGGGGGGGGGGGGGGTTAGTAATTCTTCCTGATAAATAGATACAACAATTGAAAGGATTCTTATTGGATACATTTTTTCCTACGTCGGGGGAAAATCCAATAACCATAATTCCCCGTGGGCAACCTAGTAAAGGTGAGCTCTATTATAAAACTCTGCGACTGAAAAGGGCTTGTCTTGAAGATAACACGGCAATGTGTTTTGGGAGGTCCTAAGGGGTAAAGTAAGACAGCAGTTCACTCCAAGTCTTACCCACGGCCTGCAGTTTAGGTATATTGCCAACTGCCTCCCTGTCTCCCAGTGGCTAAGTGGTTAAGGCATCAGCCTGCAACGCCGAGGGCGCGGGTTCGATTCCCGCATAAGACTTGGTTGTATTCCGGGGAACTCGGCAGTCTTCCGCCTGCAAAAAGAGCCCCGTCTAGAAAAGAGAGTTGCAACCCATCGCCGGTGCCATCGCTTGTTAATAAAAATTCTTTTGTGATTGTGTGCTTTATGTTTCTATTTCCTTGTATTCATATGTACACCTGACTGGGGTGGGACGTACAGAAGTCTAACCTCTCTTGAGTCAATGGTAACCCATTTCTGCGGATAGTGCTTCTATCCGCAGACACGAAAACAAACAAACTGCCTCCCTGAATTTTTTTGTCTATCTCAGCACAAAATCGGAGATACGGGAAAGAGTACGCGGATTGTAGTAATCTACAACGCTCTTTAGCAAGATAAAATCAGCTCGCTATACCACACGGTATTCCACAGTGATTAGGAATCCGTTGCTATAAAATGCTCCAATCGGAATTCAAGTCTTTACTGTCTCGTAAACGTATCTTGGCCAGACGAGCAGAGTCAGCTTGGTGATAAAAGCAAAGAGCAAAAATTGCTGCATGGGAATCAATAAGATAGCCCTGTTATTAGTTACGATGGAAGGCAGTCTAGAGAGTTCTTGATTAATATCCTTAATCTCTGCCTCGAAGTTGATTGCGTATACATTCTAACAGCTACAGAACCCTGAAACTTGCCATCACTGTAAAAATCGGAACCCGAGGTGCCGTTTGGTTAGAATGAATCGTCAGTGTAGATATGAAGCAATTGGCTACCAGGATAACGAATATGAATGGTCTCCAAGGAATATGTTTCTAGAGTAAATGGTATGGCTAATATTTTTTCTCATTAATTGGATACATTTGTGTGTATTAACTAAATGCAAAGACAAAGAACATTAAATTTAATTTACAGGTATTTTATCCTATGTTCCAAACTTGATCCAAGAGTCTCTCGTGGTTAATTGTGGAATTTGGTGAAAGGTATCAGCAGAGAACAGCCTCAGGAAGAATTGTGCGATACGATCCAAGACTCGGAGGGCAGGATTCCCCAAACTGATAGCGAGGCTGCTGATATTCTTAGTGCATACTATCAGAAAACTAGCAAGCTAGACTTCTCTGATGTTGACAGATTTGTTAAGAAAAGAGCGAGAAACATTGTTCACGGGTGCCGTAGTTCTCTCGGGGGATTCCCATTTTCACAAGAGATTTTCGTTTGCACGAACTTGAGGCTGCCCTCATGGATACTGATCTACAAAAGTTTCCTGGTCCTGATAGCTTCCACGGACATTTGATTGAACATCTGGGCCAGGCTGGAAGACATAGATTCTTGGATATAATAAACTTATCTTGGAAATTGGGACCGCTCCCTCGTGACTGGAAGAGGGCGACCATCATCCCCATAAGAAAGCCAAGCAAAGATGCCAGTTCTCCCGAGAGCTATAGGTCCATCGCACTCACATCTATTGCGTGCAAAGTAATGGAGAGGAGGATTTTAAAGAAACTTACATTTTATTTGAATTCTCGTGGCCTTTTCTCAAAGGAACAGTATGGTTTTAAATCAGAACACAGCACCACAGATCAGGTGCTTCATTTAACCCAGAGCATACGCGATGCGCACAATTTGAAGCCTACAAATCCCACTATAGCAGCGTTCCTGAACTTATCTAAGGCTTTCGATACTGTTTCGAAGCAACGACTTATCACCAAGCTTTTTGATTCTTTTGGAATTCGAAGAATTCCAAAAGAATAAATTCCAGAGAATTAATTGCAATCAATTCGCTGCGAAAGACGGAATAGCCGTCAGGATTTCTAATTAAAATTTGATTGGATCCTTTTTGTCTGATAGCCGGAGTGCCATCCAGCATCTTTCTAACTGGCACGGTGTCCGTGATAATACGGGAATAGCAATTTTGGACAAGCTGAAGAGGCTCTCCTCATCTCGTGAGATTCATTTACAGTGGATCCCTTCCCATGTAGACCTTGCCGGTAACGAGATTGCTGATACCCTGGCAAAAAGAGGTGCTGACGAGTCTATGAATAGGCCGGCGCCTCTGACATATACTGAACTGTATTCTAAACATAACTGTCTTGTACCGTCTGCATTCACCATCCCTCCCGTGTACCATTGGTACCAGGGTAATCGCCCCGGTGGTTCTTTGTCCCTCCGGTGCAGAAGACAGGAGCTAACAATAACCCGTTTTCGTAGTGGCCTCCTCAGAACATTGACTTATACCGACAAGGAGAAAGTGTTTCCAACTTGTACCAAATGTTCCAAAGGCCAAGCCACTCCGGATCATATCCTAGTGTGCTTGGGACTTGAAACGGAAGATCTTCTGGAGCGGCCATTGTTGGTCATTTACTTCTTGAGAATGTGTGGTATCATGGACCTAATCTAGCTCTGCTGGGTGACAGGGATCAGCAACAACAAGAACAACACTATTTTATACTTACCCAACAAGTTAAAACATCAAACAAATTCACTTAATAAAAGTGTTCATAACTTTTAAAAGACCGAGAACAGTCTTGAGGTTTAATGTTTTTAATTTGTAAATTATGGTATTAAAGTTTGGGAAACTTTTTAGACCTTAAAAGTACTAGTTACGAAAATATAGTTTGCATGTATAAAATTTTGTTGTTGTTATAAAATTTATGAACAATAGGAACATACGTAAATGACAGAATTGCATGCTATCACAGAGTATGCTTTCGAGCGTGATTTAAGATGTTATATTCTATATATTATTTATTTTAATGGAGACATTTATGTAACTTAAAATAAAAGGACTAAAAATCTTAGAAATATTTATATCGATTCTATAAATACAATCTTGATGCATTTAAAATCTGGTTTTGGCAGTACCTTATTCTCCAAAATGCTCAGTTATAAGAATTTGTCTTAAATTTTAGTCTAATTTACACTAAAGTTACATATATGGTTCATGTAGAATATTAAAAAATATACTGAATAGAAATTATTAAATCAGGTGCCAAAGCAGCATACTTTATATCTGAACATAATTCTACCATTGAAAAATATGTCATGTGTAACATGCTGATGATGTTATTATAATAAAAAACAAGTGTTTTTCACGTATATTTTATCATAAAAAATATGTGTTATAGACACATGTATGTATGTATGCATATATATATATATATATATAATTATTATAACATTCAGATTATGTTAATTAAAAAGTACAGCATAATTTTTTGCACTCAAAAAAAATCACTTTCATAATAAATAATTTTGTAAAGCAAAATACATTTTTCTTTTACTTTGATTATTTATAATTAAACCTCTAATAAGATAATGGTTAAAAATAATGAATCGTTTACATGAAATTTGCTAAGAAAAGTTATCAAAAATTTCATTGTTCACGATTTTTATCAGCAAATAAGAGTATGACTAAAGAAAATTGCTGTTCTTGTTGTAAAGGTTTAGCAACCGAATATCATTATGCTATTATTCCTTCCTTTCATTCAATAAATCAGGTTTATGTCTCTAGTAACTCTGCAGGTTTATACTGGGAATAATGCTTATAATATCCGAGTTGGAGATAACAGAATTAGTATTGATTGCAATTCAGTGGCCAATAATTAAAATTGATTTTCTGTTCCTGGCTTTGTCCCGGTCTGTTTTCGCAACATTTGCATTTCTTATAACACAGCCGGATCTACTAGCGTAACGATTTCTTCTGAAGAAAATGTTGTACATATGTCATAAATACACTGGCAAACAAGCAGTAATTTTTGATTATAGAAAAATATTTCTTTAATTAGTCGCGTTCGGCGACAACACAACACAGAATATTAAGAAACTCACTAATAACTGCTTTAGGTTCTTTATTTTCTTTGTTACTTATAAATCATTAAATGAAGGGGAAAAGTCCAGAGTCAGCAGGGACTACAAATTCAGTTCATCACATGTTCATATGTTAATATGAAATCAATGCATGTCCTATGATAAAACATTTAAAATGTGCGTAGTTTTCTCCTAATGTAAAGTAAAATTAAAGTTATACACATGTTGTTGTTGATAAATTTATATTATATATATATATATATATATATATATATACAGGGTATCCCAGAATGATTGGGACAAACTTTAAGGGGAGGTAGAGCATGTCAAAAGGATTCAAAATTGCATAGCAACCCATGGTCGCAAACGTCATGAGAAAGTGGTATCAGAGGTACAAGAAATGAAGGAATACAAGACAGAGATAATCAAAAATATTAATTGCTCATAAATATTACATATGCTAGGGTAGATGATACCATTTCAAAAGGCTACAAAATATGCTCAAAGTTTCCACCATTACAAGAGATATAGGCGCTACAGCGACGGACCATGGATTGGCCGACACGTTCAAAAACACCAGGATGTGCTTGGACCTGGTTGCCTGGCCTCCATACTCTCTGGATTTAAACACCTGGATTTTTTTCTTTCTTTGGGGTGCACTTAAAGGTGCTGTGTATGAAACACCTCTTGAGTCTGAAATAGATCTGGTTGCAAGAATTGTTTGCGCTGCTGCATATATCCAAGCAAATCCAGGTGTTTTCGAACATGTCTGCCAATCCATGGTCCGTCGCTGTAATGCTTGTATCTCTTGTAATAATGGAAACTTTGAGCATCTTTTGTAACCTTTTGAAATGATATCATCTACCACAGCATATTTAATATTTATGAGCAATAAATATTTCTGATTATCTCTGTCTTGTATTCCTTCATTTCTTGTACCTCTGATACCACTTTCCCATGACTTTTGCGACCATGGGTTGCTATGCAATTTTGAATCCTCTTGACATGCTCTATCTCCCCTTCAATTTTGTCCCAATCATTATGGGACACCCTGTGTATATATAAATATATATATACACACATATATATATATATATATATATATATATATATGTGTGTGTGTGTGTGTGTGTGTGTGTGTGTGTGTGTGTGTGTGTGTGTGTGTGTGTGTGTGAAGCAAGGATAATTTAAAACACGCATTATATTGATAATGGTGGCGCATTATTATTATTATTATTATTATTATTATTATATATATATATATATATATATATATATATATATATATATATATATATATATATTTGCGCATAAAAATTAGAAACACCTTTCGCTGATTCATTTTACTTTTTTCTTGAACAATATCTGTTCTTCGAATGCTAAGGCGGTAACTATAATAATCCCAGAAACAATTCCTCTACTAAATTTATTTGAATACTTTGAGCCAATGAATATATAACTTAAAAGAAAGGAGTACATGATTATTCAATTTTTAATCTCACTGTGATATTACGCTTATATTCCATTTCAATAGTATTACTAACCCTATAAATAACGCTCAGTAATAAAATAAATCCTGTTACTTAACAGTCCCAAACTCTTCTTCTATTACCCGGTATATCGGTGATTTTCCCGAGGGAAATATTTATAATCTGGGGATTTTTAAATGAATTGGGTTATTTCAAAAACACGTCATTCGTACACAGTGGAATCTTGATCTATCGTTTTTCAAGGGACCGATTGAACTGAACGATAAATGCGGGAAAACGATAGATGCGGGAACATAACAAAACAAGATGATCGTCAGGACTGGGTGAAATAAACGACACATACGGGAAAACGATGATTCGGAGAATGATCGATCGAGATTCCACTGTAATTGAAAAGTAAACTGGAATTTTAAATATGTATTATTGACAGCTCTATTATGTGATCTATTAAAACATGGCCCTGGAGGCTGAGAATACAAATAAATTATTTCACATATTCACGCATGAATATGACAAGGGGTCTATTTAAATCATTTAATTTTTTTCACCACTCTCTATTGAGAAATAAAGTCAAATATTATTCACACACTTGTATTGACTAATTTCAAAATTCATTAAAAAAAGCTGTGGTGTCAATCTAACGTTCTGTTTTATTTTCTCCTTCTAATTTTTTCTGTCGATCTTTTGGCCGCAGTTCTGTTGCTGCCATACTTTCGAGAGCCAAAATTCACAACCAATCAGAGTATAAATTATCGAGTTTTAAAGGAAAAGGGAACTCGAATTCTGGAAATTCAAGCGGTTACCTGGTACCGGCGTCTACACGTGTTATCATTAAGTAGAAATTAATCTCCATCGTAGATGCAACTGTTTGAAAGAGTAGGGAAACGTACATGACAGTCGAATAAAGCTGCTTTTAATTGAGTATAAAAGAGTTAGCATTCACTGAAGCTTGCGAATTTAATTACACTGCGTTTGAAATTTGCTTGTTGCCCACTGTAATGTGGAACTTGTTAATTTGCAAATAAGACCTCAGTTGTAGGTATGTGAGGAATTTATTAATTTATTTGTTATGGACTCATTGCCGAACTTGAGTGAAAGTCAATCACCGTCTTATTTTACACGGTCATAAAAAATATTTTAACTCAAAAAATGGAAATACGTTTTTTTGCTGCAATTTTCTCAAACGAGATTTCACTACTCCTTCCCTTGCAGACTCCTTAAAATAAAAATGCATGAAAACTTTTTAAAGTTCATTTTATAAACCTAAACAAGGATCTATTAATTGTTTTTCAAATTTTAAACAAAACTTGTTCTCATATGTATAGCATACTTCTCCTCAAATACATTTTTTCAATCGAGAAAACCTATTATACTTCAAATGTATTTAAAGGAATTAAGAAAAATAGCTTCCATTTTCATTTCACATTCTTTAACAACATCAATTTTGACATCATTTCTTCAAGATCGTTTTTTACATCATTCTTTAACAAGATCATTCTTTAACAAGTGCAAGGAAAATGTATATCAGATTAATTTGCTTGCCGTGATAAAACTATCCATAGCATCCCTAATTGACTGCAAGAGTCAATAACAGTCTTAATTTTTTTTATTTGTGGTATACGGGGATAAATCGATATATAGGTCACTCGGAAATTAACAAGATTTGTGTGGATCTCGAAACAACACTACATGGAAAATATTTTATGCTTAATTTAATATTTTATTTTAATTACGAATATCTATTTATTCTAAAAATTTCCCTTTTCTTTCACATGAAAATTCTTTGTTATAAATCCTCATTAATTCGTCCCTAATTCAATAGTACCGGGAACAAATGTGTGAAAAGGTCTTATATAATATAAACATGCCATGCATCTATAATTAATTTATCAGCTTATTTGAAAACAAAATTCCCACGTCACACTCTTAAAATTATCTATGCTTCTAAATTTTGGACAAGCAACTGAATTCAAATGTATCGAAAACAGTTTGAACTAGGTTAAATGCACATAACTGCAATAAAAAAAAATTCCAGGTAGTCTCTTCTAACGAAACTACCGCGGGTTATTAACGTAGGATTACTTACCGTTTCTTACCTCTTTTGTATGTATATATGTATGTGTGTGTTATGTATATATGTATCTATATATACTATGTACGTATGTATATATATATACATATATTATGTCAAAATTTTGACGCATTTTCGTACTTTTCTGTTTAACTGTTTACTGCTTGTCCAAGCGATACAGACTGGGCTTGGCACGCTGCTAAAATTATAATTCGCGAGTTACGGACGGATGGTTTTAGTGTCTGAAATTTTGCTTTCCGGAGCACCGTTATGGAGGAACGCAATGCTACGTTTTAAGGAGAGTTACTCTATCCCCAAAATTTACAGACCAAAAATAATTTAATATGAATTTATACAAACTCAGCTGTTGTAACTTTTTTTTTGTTTGGGGGATGACAAAGAAGAAAAAAAGCTAAATAATCATCCTTATATTTAATTGAAATAGGACTATTAATGGTTGATAACTAATATCAGTACTTTCCCATAGTACCGGTCTGTCGCCAACCTCTCTGCGAACTGGGACTCTTGGCGAGCTAAAAGCGTTCTCATATGCTAGCAGAGACCGGCTTTTGATCTCTGGAGCATCTACTTACAAATCGCAGACCAAATCACCGCACCACGGCATTACTAACAAAACAATTCTATTTAAGTGTATATAAGAAGTGGACAGAAATGTTCATGAAAATGCAATTTAAAGATTAAAGATTTATTTTCTGATATAGGTCTGTCCTTTTCTTTCAAACACTTTAATAGAGTTGCTTTGTTCACTTCTTAATACACCTCTTCATGAAAACGAAATTCCCGCATGAAAGGAATAATGATATATATGCCACCGAAAGTTGAAATGTAGTTTGCAAAAAATATACGACATGAAAAGTCAGCATTATCTTTTTTTTTCCCCTATTCCTTTGGGGGATTTTTTAACTTTAAATTTAAAATGTAGTTCACGAAAGTGGAGATGTGGTGTGAAAAGTGAGTATTTTCTTATATTCATTTTATGTAATTGGCGACTTTTTGCGTAACGTTGGTGACAGGTCGCTATAATGGGGAAAAAACTAATATATTATGTCCAGAAACAGTATCTGTGTAAGCTGGCGCACTTTGAGAAAGTCAGCGGACGGACTAAACAAACTAGTTACATTGGACCTAAAATACATCTATTAAAAAAATAGATTTGAATATTTGCTCTTTATCACAGAGTTTTCTTTCCCCAAATAAATAACCGGGAAAGTAAAAACATTTGCGGTAAAGAGTGGTCATTTTCTTTATTTTTTTTTTATTATTATTATTTACTGTCGGTTATTTTGGCTCTATCTTTATGCGAATTCTGTCTCATCTTTGCACTAGAAACGTGTAAGTGTTGCATACCACAGCCACGTCATCAGGACTTTCCAAAAAAAAAAGTCAAATTACACTGTAAAACAAGTAATCTTGTTTTTTCATATGCACTATGTAAAGAAAACATGCTCCAGTATCAGTTCTTTTTATCTTTTTAGAATATAGTGCATCAAAACTTCATTGTTCGTAAATTCCGAATACATTTTTTTTTAATTGAGGCATATATTAAAGGGACAAAGAATGACAAATGCTCGCTCTCCCCCACTCTCGTTTACTCGTGCACACAATTATATTTGATTATTAAATAAAAGAATCTTCTCGTTTTAAGGGAACAAGGCACCTTCAATATCGGTCTTCTTTAAATTTCAATATACCATAATTTATACACACCATGAGTATAATTAACATTATTTTCTACTATACTGGAGATACTTAGAATTCACAACTGAGTATTTTGTGGAGGAATAAGACCTGTTTATCAAAAAATTCTTCAAAAATGTTGCAATTTTTCAAAAAGTTCCACGTGTATTCATTTTTTTCTGATATCATCCAAATTTCTCATAATTGTTAATTGAAGTGTTTGTCATGAAACTGTGCATAATTCTTTGAAATCACAAATATTTTTCAAATTTATAGACCATAAATTAAAGTAAAAACATAAAAACTTGAAAAATAACAGGCAGAATAAAAAAAAATATATTTAAGACTTTTGATTCATACAAAAAAATGCACGTTTATATTTATATACATATGGTAAACTTATAATACAAAATTTAAGGATTTTAATTAATATAGAATGCGCATAGTGCATTTTGGAAAACTTTAGCATTTTTGAAAAAAATTTTGAAAAACATGCATTATTCTGCCAAAAATTCCTTATTTTAAATTTAAAAGGTTTTTAATGTAGTAAAATAGAAAATTAATTATTCTCAATTTGTATATAGAGTTAAAAATTATGAATTGCAAAATTCGAATTTGAAGGTCCCTTGTCCCTTTAAAACTAGAAAGACAGCTGCCGTCATTTTGACGGTTTCGGACATACTATTGAACACTATATCTGTAACACTGTCCTCAGGCTTCTGAAATTTTATGAATTTTTCTAGTTTTACTCGAAATATGCACACACATTTACAAAATTATATTCGACAGTAAAGAGGGGAAGAAAATGTGTTGTATACCTACAAAGACTGAAAGCCATCGATTTGACGGCGATATAGAATACAGGCCGAAATCTTTAAAATAATAGCGGAAAAATGTTAGTTATTTTTCGTCTCTTACTTCTTTTGAAAATAACAGAAATATTGGCTCTTCGGAAATATTGGTGTTGAAAGATAAAGACTGCACAAACCATGCATATATTTTTACGGATAAGCAATACCAGGTGATCAACCCGGCATACTTGCATTAAACTATATCTAAATCTATACTAATGTATTATATATTGGAATGAAATAGTTCAAAATGTAAAGTATTTGACCATTTGAAAAAACATTAAATATTTTAAATTCTTGATTTTATTTCCAACCGTCAAAATGACGGTGTTCAGTCTTTTTAGTAAGAAAAATAAAATCAGTCTTTCTAGTGTTAAGTAAAAGTAGGATGCAATAAATACCGTTTTATGCATTACTTAGCAAATATAAATTTTACTTCAGTAATCTCACTCTAAACTATTTATAAAGTTCAAATGTGCATCACAACGCAATATATATTTCACTTTTATAAATACACGTGAAAAGAATTCCTGTAACCTCCAATCAGCAGCTGTGGACTATTATTTTTAATCAGCAAAATACCGAGTGATTGGATTTCTTTTTATTTCGGGGTAGATTATCTGTTTATATTTTGCTGTTGATGATGCTTTTATGCGTGCTGATGCAGTGGCGTACCTAAACCATTTGGGGCCAGGGGCGGATTTATTTTTGGGCGCCCCCCCCAATAAAAATTGTAATTTTTAACTTTTTCTAATGACATCCAGCCTTTCTTTGCCTTAATCAGGCAGTTTCCTTAGGCTATTGACCTGTGCAGACAGTGGCGTGCTCAGGATTTTGTTCTGGGCGGTCAAGGCCTCCATGTGCTAGGGGTCATCCATTTCCCTGACGCCCTATTATCAGGGTGGACTAGAAGGGGGTTTCTTCTGGGGGGAATGGAATACCCCCTAGCCGAAGAGGGGGGTCAGGGGGTCCTCCCCCAGAAAATTTTGAAAATTAGGTGTTAAATAGTGCCATTTTAGGCTATCTAGAGTACTAGATGCCACTTCTTAAAAATCATATATCTATGAATTCAGATAAAATATTTAAAGCGACGTCCCCGTCATTATTGGAATGAAAATCTAACAAGAAGTGCTTTTTAAAGCAGATACGCGACGAAACAGTGCGTGCGTGCCCTGTTGAAAAAAAGACGCCTTCAATACTTTGATAGGCAAGGGTTCGGTTCACTCTCGCGGTTCGCGGATAGTACTGTAGAAGTGTAAAACAGCGCTCGGCACTTGGTTTTAGAAATACTGTTTCTGGCACTGTATAGCGCTAAAATTGTAACAATAAAAATCGCTAAAAATGTAAGTGCAATAAAGATCGTAATGGTAAAGAATAAATAACACAATTACTATTAGGCCTATACGAAATATTTTTGCATTATTTTGTAAATTTTAAAAAATTATTTTAACTCTGTGGGGGGTCCTGTCCCGCTTCACCCACCCCCACCCCGTCGGCACGCCCATGTGTGCAGAGAAAAAATTGACAGAATAAGGGAGCGAACTCGTGCAGTACGAGGTGAGCACTCATCATTACTGTTTAAGCGTTAAATTAATAAAAAATGTCTTATGTCAAGGCCTGGGTTCGAGCAATCGAACCAATGACGTACCGCAAGGCACAGCTCCGATACCAACGTTCTAACCGCCTGAGCCATGAGCTCGCTAACTTACTGTTCGGTACAAGGTTAAAATCAATTGTACGGCACTGGTTTTCGTTGCATGAATTTTTCGTCAGGCCAAGGTGAATGGTAAAAGGCTTGGCCGTTTGATTAATGAAAGCGATAATAGTTAAAGACAAAATTCATATTAAAAAGAAAAGGAGCCATTTTGGCGCCAATACTTACTTATAATATTCAGGTAACTTCAAGGAAAACCAAAGAAATACCTCACTTTGATCTACGTTAACTTTATTGGTAATTCAACTTAAATTTTTTTTACTTTGCACAAGGCAATACACATTCACAGTATCAGTCTGAAAAATATAGAATGGGAATACATCACCTAGAAAATGCCGTGTTGTGTGAAACCATGTTATATGAGACCCAGGGACATTTCCAAAAGGGGGGGGGGGGAGTTGCGTTCTGAAAACTTATTAAAAACAAACATTTTTTTAAAAATTCCATATAAGCAAGTTAAATTAAGAATTCTGTATTAATTTCAAATAGATAAAAGCCTCCTTTTAAAATTGTCCTTTTCTAACTTTTACATCAGGAAATTGTCTAATTGTCTCATGAAAGTTTATTTTCATAGACAACTTGTTCTCGATGGATAACATTGCTAGGCCATTTAGTCTGATTTGGCTCATTGTTGAGCGCAAATAGTTTTTGATGACTTTCAATTTCGAAAAACTTCTTTCACAAGTTGCGACTGAAATGCAAATCGTCAAAAACAACTTTAGTGCTAAACACAAGTTTGGTACTGACTCTTGAAATTCCAAGAATGAACTGCAAAACTTGAAGAGCTGACCACTTTTTGACCTCCTCTGAATTAATATTTGAAGGTTATCATTATGGAATGGAATAATATATCTCCTAATGAAACATTCAAACTGGTTCAATCTATGCAGAAACGATTGATGGAGGTCCTTAGACGTAAGGGCTATCCGACCAGTTACGTCTTAGTCTTTTTATTTCTGGCAAAACCTCGTACATAGAAAAATCGTCGTAACTTTCGGTTAGACGAGAAATAAGTTCTGGCAATTTCTCATCTGGAGCTTTGTTCAAATTAACCGACTGCAAGACTTCAAATTTGTTATGAATGTTCTCCATGGATTTTGTTCTTGTTTGGAGTTCCAAATACAACCTATCTACACATTGGAACATGGACCTCCTTAGTTCTTCTTGTAAAGATAAACCCTCATCTTTAGCTTTTTCACCCGGCATCATCTTTTTCGATCTTTTTCTGCCTCTCTTTTCAATAGCAATTCCCATTTCTTCACATTTCTGGGAAGTGAAGTCCAAAGCATCACTAACTAAAGATTCTCTGCTTTCCTTAATAAAAAGTTCCAATGCTCTTAGTTTATTTAAAGCCTTGTCCAAGGAAATCCCCTAAATTTGCAGGTAATGTTGAGTGTGGTTGATTTCCTCCAAAATGTCTGACCACAGGCGTAGAAACGCTAAAAACTTAAGATCGCAAACATTTGCCATTATAATCTGAGCTGATCCTCTTGTATCTAGGTTTTCAGACTCGTCGCACAGCTTCTCCACTGCATCGATCAATTTTCCAAATTTTCCAAAACGCACAACATTATTCAAATTTTTACGCCAAAGCCAGAATCTGACACAAAGAATCGGCCTGTAATTTCCAGGCTCATCGTCGTCATTCATCAGTCTTTCCTCAACCTAATGCTTAAATCGGGACTTCTGACACCAGAAAACTAACCAATTTATAACAGGGCATGATTTAGAAAATTCTTCACTTTAGGCACAACTCGGGATGGGGCTATGGGGGCCCCCTAACAGTGATGAGGGCGTAAAATTTCCAAAATTGACACACACAAAAAATAATCATGAATCATTGTGAAAGTATCATTTTACCGAGAATTGGCTATTTGAAGCGTAAAAGCCTAGAGCATTATCAAATAAGAAAAAGCAATACAACATATTAACTTCTTCATTAAATTAAAACACCAATACAATGCAACCAGAAAACCTAAGTAATCCCTTATATGCACTATAGCATACATATGAACTATTCATATAACTATACATATGATGAACCAATCAATCAAATTTGAAAGGATATATAAAAAAATTAAAATAAAGACTATCAGCCTATTTAAGGATTTTCATGCGTTTATTGCACTTCTAGGATAAATACGGTTACGTACAAAATTTTAAAATTCATCAAGAAAAGTTCGTGGGTTCTGGAATACGACGAAGAATGTCGGGCGATTCTCAGCAACTCAGCGTCAGCTCTATGGCATCTCTCAGCACCATAGGTGTAGCGTGCTTATAACTTTTTTTTCTTTTTTTTTTTTTTTTGGGGGGGGGGGGGGGGACATGAATTGAATTCAGTTAGAGCCCTCCTCAGCGCTTTGACTACCGGACGGTACTTAAAATATGAAATATTGGGATTTTTTGAAATTGAATAAAAATGGAATTGATGTTTGAGTAGTTAGTTATACAATGAGAAAAATAAATAAAATATTAATAAAATCAGAAAAAAATATAGCATCGAATTTATGCTATGGATCATATCATTGTTAAAATCTATGTTAAGGCTAAAGACATAATCGGAATCTTCAGTTTCACAGTTTGAAAAGGCGGCAAAAAACCCAGCTTCTTAAAAGTTTTCTACAATTTTATGGTTTTAACTGAACTTCTATTAACGTTTTAATTTATTTCGAGTTAAGTGGGGGGGGGGGGGGCACGTGAAATGTTGGAAGTCGTTAAAATATGCAAGTGTAATATTTCATAAAGACAATAACGTTCTTCTCTGATTTTATTTTTAAATTAAAAATGTAATTTTTTGTAGTAAAGTTATCATTCAATTTTAAAAAAGGCCCCTGTCGTGGGGCCCCCTTAGCAAGTGGGGCCCGGGGCGGACCACCCTCCCCCCCTTGGTCCGCCACTGTGCTGATATTGAGTTTACAAGCTAAAATTGAATTCCCTTTGGAAGCTGTTCCATTTGCGAAAATTTCTGCGAACATCTTAGGAAAGTTGGCATCACACTGCCATCTCTTGACCTTTCAGTGTACTATTTCTACCTTTAAACTTCTTCTAACATTAACAAGCAATTAAAAACTTATTTTATACGCAGATATTAGACTACATCACTCATGTTAAAGACGATACATCATTTGTTTAGCCTTTGGAATTCTATTAAGGAGTTTATTTTTTTTAAAGGCATCTAGTGCTCCTTTACCTTATTTCTTCTACTTTAATAATTATGAACTGTAATGTTAAACAAGATCAGTTGACGCAAGAGTTGACTAAACTTCAAGTGCCATTGCATCAGTACATAACAAACTTTCTTTTTCACGTAAAATATCCAAAGATTTAAAATCCGAATTGATAAAAACGTTACCAAATATTCTGTAATAGGTGCTCGCTTCATTTTCTTATTACTACATCATTCCTGTCATATACTACAATAGTGCTGCCATCTATATTACAAGATAAACACTATAAGTAACATTTACATTTGACTAATAATGTGGTGTACTGTAAAAAGCGATAAATTGCCACTAAACATTGAAATTTTATAAATTATCCACTTTTTTTATTACTCTAAACAAGTGAAATCTTTGTATTAAGTTTGGAGAAAAAAAAGAGCTAGTTTAAACCAGAAATTCAGATGTTTTAAAATAAAGAATTACTACGTATAAAATATACTATACAATTTATGAAAATATAGCGTAGTTTCATTGAAGTATAACATTTCAGTAATTATAATAACATTTTGACTTATATGAAAAGAAAATTACTTTCAAGTAGGAGATGAAATCATCTTTGATGGAAAACATGCAAATAGAAATGAAAACCAACAAACTAATTCAAAATAATTTATCAAAATTACCTTATCTAAGAAATCATGACACATTCATTTCAAATTTAAAGACATTTATAAAATTGTATATATGCATTTAAACAAAATATGTGAAACTCTAAATTCCTAGAGATTCCCACAATCTTATAGAAGGAAATTATATGAAATCATACATTACTGAATGAACTTGTTTATAGTCAAATCATTTAGAGTTGAAATAGACAATTTACATATTGGTGTTTTATCTACAGTTTCTCGATGATGACGATGATAAAAATCCAACTTTCTTTTTATATACATCTAAAATAATATTGAATTCTCAAGGTTCATCTGACTGAAATATAAATATTGAACAGACAAGTTTTTAAAAAAATGGAACCACCTAAAGATTGCCTAGAATGAAACGTATACTGAAACACTCTGACTAGACTTAATTATTTCCAATGAGCTATATGTTTCATGGATTGCCCATTGATTCATAACTTTCGGCTCGGGCGAAACTGTTCACATGCTTAACTATTATCACACTTAACTGTTACCAGGCTTACAATGAAACTAACAGGGAATTAATCGCTACCTATAAGGATTCCTTTGATCAAATTGATAATTAAATAGAAGTCAAATATATTGCAAAAATTCATTTCATAAAAGGTAAAAACATTTCATAAAAGGTATAAATTGTATCATAAAAATCCATAAATATAAATAAAATAAAATATTTGCAGTTTTTCTGGTTGTCCAGATTTTTCTGGGTGTCTTGGTGGGCCACAAAAAAATCTGTAGCGGGCCGCATGTGGCCCTTTATTTGCCCACCCCTGTCCTAAGATATATTTTGCCTTGCTCTAATTTGCTTTGTATAATGTAGTTCAAAGAGAACTTTGTAGTGACTTAAAACATCTGCTCAAATGGGGTCTACTTTAGTGATGCGACATCGATAACAAAACATCGATGTTTTGAAACATCGGTATTCAATATTAAAACATCGATGCTAATAAAACATCGCCCAAAAACCATCGATGTTTTTAAACATCGATGTTTTAGAACATCCATTTTTTAAAACTGGTTTAGTAATCTCTAATATTAATGTTATTTCCGTTAGTCGTGGGGGGGAGGGGTGATTTAATTTTTCTCTCTGATTGGGCAGACATAAATGACAAAAACTTGGTTGCTTTGGGCTACATTGATGACTCTAAATTCTCGTTGTAAATACCGCCATGTTTTGCCTTCAAATGTCCAGATAAATTCGTGGTATTGCCAGAAGTTTTAAGGGACGTATGGCAAATATTGCATTTCGCCAATTTGTCAGAGGTTTTGTAAAAATATTTCAAAACGGTTCTTTTGGGAGGCATCTTGCTAATAATATTAACGTCAACTTATATAAAACCAGAACGAAACAAAAACTTAAATGGATGCACTCGTGTATATACTATTTGTAAAATAAAACCCCATGGAAGGTTCTGGAGTGTCAGGAACATTCCAAGCACTCTGATTGGTTCATTGGTTGCTAATTGCCATTTGTCTGTTTGCTAAGGAATCATTCCTCCTTTTATGTTCGTCCTTTTCAGAATTCAGATTTACATTTACTGAGTGTGAAAATTATGCTACGTGGTAAATCTTTTTTATTACGGTACTTTTTCATTAAAAAAAAAATATCGAGACAACGTAAAACATCGAACACAAAACATCGATGTTAAAAAAACATCGGCTTCAATAAATCGATGTTTAAAACATCGATGATTTTATCAAAACATCGATGTTTTGAAAACATCGACATCGATGTCGCATCCCTAGTCTACTTTAGAAGATACATAAGCAGTTAAGCTGTATAATTTTTGCAATTGGTTTTTCATGGCTTTGCAAAAAACACGAGGCTTAAAACACTGTAAATCCCTCTTGAATAACATATGACTGTAGAATTTATGACTTTATTAATTATCATTGCGTTATTACACTTCTAATCTCGAGTTTTTAATGCACTATACATGTCTCCACATATTTATAAAGAGAGACATATAATATGCGAGAACTCAACAAGAGCTTTCAACTTGAGCAGCGAGAAAATTGTCTCACAATCACATGTCACCCTCTTGAGCGGAGCTTTTATTTGCACTACCCAAATTAGACCAAATTCTTCTGGGAAAAAAACATGTGATCTACAGGCATTTTTTTTAATCAGAATAAATATTTTTTATGCCCTTATTCGTTCCTGCACATCCTTTAAAATGTATTTCGTCGTTTAACATCGTTTAACATTAAGTTAGTCAAAAGGCATTCACCCGACAAAAAAATAAAAATTATAAGTTCCCCTCTACAAAGCTAAAACCCCATTTCAACATACAAATCAGCTCAAATATTCTTCGAGCAGCTTAATCATTTATGTCTGTATACATGAACACTTTAATTCAGATGAACTCTGCAATTTCTGTGGTATTTTTATGTTGTTGTTGTTACTAATCCCTCCTGATCTACCGGCGCTAGATCAGGTCCATGAATCCATATATCCTCAGTAGGTCCATAAAATGGCGAGGATCGATAATGAAATCCTGCCTAGATAAGTTTAGACAAGTTAGGATGTGATCAGGAGTGGCCTGCTCATTATTACACTTTTTACAAGTGGGAAAGGTTTTGTTTTGGTGATCAAATTTTAAGCACGACATTTTTATAAATGACTTGCACGAGTATCTTAATAACAAAAAAATTAACAAGAAATAATATTCACGAAAATGACAAATCGTTCTCTTCTTCATTCTAAATCTGCAAGAACTAAAATTTGAACCAATCATTTTCATTTTTGGATTATGTTACAAAATAATACAAATTTTGTAACAATACAAAATCTAGCTACCAACCCCTGGAGTTAATGGCATTTTTCAATCTCTACGCATGCCCTTTCAACACAACTTTCAAGTCTACCGATCTAATGCCCTAAACTTGCATACCTGATGATATTGTAGGGATTCAAGTTCACAACGGTAGACCGAAGCCTTTATCTCATTAGCAAAGACTTCGTATATCGTTAGTGTAGATTACGATATAACTTAGTGGAAAGCAAAAAATCCCGGGTTCAGTTCTCAGGTTAGCCAGGATTAAGTGAAATAAAAATTGATCAAAGCAACTGGGATGATTAAATCATTTACCATCAGTGGATCAAAATTTACCAAATGATGAAAGTATAAAAAATAAACTGTGATAATATACTAAATATTCAGTTCATATGCGTATTAACTAACTATTATATTATTATTAACTAACTAATGTATGCGTTCATAAAAATGTTAATTTAAATTTTAGTTTCAGAAGGGAAGATCGAGTTTATTAAACATCACTAGAATAGGAAAGCATAAATTAAAAACCTACATTTATTCTACGTTAGCATTTTAATTTCATTATACTATCTAAAAAATGGCAAAGATGTCGATAACTATCAAACACTGAGTCCCAAAATGTCATTTCTGCAATTTTTTTCTCACGCTGAAAAAAAACTATTCTTTCAAGTTATTTTTTTATTATTTTTACAAGAAAGCCAGCAAATTAGAAAGAAAATGTTACTAAACTTTTATTAATAAGGGACAGATTCTCGTGTGAAGAGCAATTTTCAGGTAAAAATAAAAATATGTTTAAATTCTGCAAATTCCTAAGTTTGTATCTTTTTCTAAAGAAAAGAAAATAATAAAGTAATTCATTATTTAACGCTCAAAATTTTATCCCACATATATCACTAATATTCTGTGGGTTTTCGAGAGCACTTTGAGAATGGTACTTCCTGACTGTCAACTTAAATAATCCTTAGCCCCGAATTCTCAGCATACTGTCAGATGCAGATGCTATCGTAAGTACGTTCTCATCAGCGAAGCGTTCATCAAGCCTTTAAGCAGAGCTTCTGTTCTTGCCTTTCCTGTGACATGATGATTGATATAGAGGTTTTGAACTTGTAGATTCATGAGAGGATTCATTAATGATAAAGGAAGAAAATCATGTTAGTAAAAATATTGTGAAATTTTCCAGCCATCAATCAGCGAGATCAAGATTACTTTAATGCTTAGTTCGAAATTTTCTTCAGTAAAATAAATGTTTGTTTTTATTTCATCAGTTTGTGATGGCTGTTAGTAATGGTTCCTCAAACATTATTTCAATAGGTATGCACATGAGCTATTTTTAAACGATAAAATTAAATAATTTACGAAATCACAAAACTTTCCTTTAAGTAAACTAAATTTTATTAAGAAAATTAGTTCTCTAAAAAAGAGTACTTTTTTTTTATCCGTTAGTAGAACTGCGGGGTTTTTTTTTGTTTGTTTTTGGGGGGAGAGGTTTGTTTGTTTGTTTTTGTTATCCGTGATTTTATTTTTCAGATTTGTATTTTATTCTGAATTTACTAATGATATTCGATCAAATACACTCTTAGACAAAAAAAAAAAACGACGTACCAAGAAGGGGTAATGCAAATTGGACCCAAATTGATATGCATACAGATTTCGACGGAAAATGCAAAATTATAAAGTTTGGCGGCCAATGAATGAACACGTGACACTGTAGCGCATCTTAACTGCGCAACTGGCAGGATATTAAAGAGGAGAAATTTCGATTACAGGTCATAAATTCTTTGCGAATTTCATTCCTTGTACTCAGGGAGACAGTAACTATGCCTCGCATACAGATGCGCGAACAATATGCTCAGATGTCAGCATTTAAGAGAGGACATGTAGTTAGGCTCAAGGAAGCCGGTTGGTCTAATCGGCGAATCACTCGACATTTAGATAGGAGAGATGCCACTATTAGACGGTCTTGGCAGGAATGGGTGAGCCATGGCCGAACACAGCGTCAAGTAGGAAGCGGTCGGCCTAGAGAAACGACAGAACGTGAGGACCAAGAAATCGTCAGAGCGGCACTCACAGCTCCAGATTCATCATGATCATCGATCGTACGGGCAACTGGTGCTTCAGTGACAGCAAGGACAATTCATAGGTGGCTCAGAGAAAGGGGGCTGAGCTCACGGCGCCCCTTGCGCCGACTACCATTGACCTTTGTACACCGACAAGCCCGTTTGCAGTGGTGTCGGGCACATACGACCTGAAATGTGTCTGACTGGAGTAGAATTGTCTTCAGTGGTGAGTACCGCTTCGAATTGAGCCCCGATGACCAGCGAATACGTGTCTGGAGACGCCCCAGACAGCGTTGAGATACCAACCTGACTGTGTTCCCCCATGCGGGCCGACAACCAGGAGTGATGGTCTGGGGTGCCATTTCATTTCATAACAGGACCCTTTTGGTTGTCATCCGCGGCACCCTTACAGCACAGCGGTACGTCGACGATATTCTACGCCCCGTTGTGTTGCCCTTCATATCATGCCATCCTGGGCTTACATTTCAGCAAGATAATGCCCGCCCGCACACTTCGAGAGTTTCTACTGCTTGTCTTCGTTCTTGCCCAACACTACCTTGGACAGCAATGTCGCCTGATCTCTTCCCCATTGAGCACGTTTGGAGCATTATGGGCAGGGTCCTCCAACCAGTTCGGGATTTTGCCGATCTAACGCGCTAATTGGACAGAATTTGTCACTATATCCCGTAGGAGGACATCTGCTAACTCTATCAGTCAATACCAAGGGGAATAACTGCTTGCATAAGGGCCAGAGGTGGACCAACACGTTATTGACTTTTTCACTTTGTGAAGCTCTTTTTCTTGAATGAATCATCCAATTTTTCTCAAATTGTAATCATTTGTTTTTCTGTACATCACATCTACCGATTTTCGTCCCATTCAGATAACTCCTTCTTGTTGCACCGTTTTTGTTATTTTGTTTTGTTTTTGTTTTGTTTTTTTGTTTGTTTGTTTTTTTTTTTTGCCTAGGAGTGTATACAGATTTTATGTATTAATAAGCATAAACGCCTTTAAAACTTTAAAATGAAAGTTTTTAGTTGCAGTTGTCTGTAAAAACAGTTAAAGCTTAAAAAAGCACCTAAAAATGTTTAAATATCACTATTACAACATCCAGTATTAATCTATCATATCACAATTATTTTGCACCCTAAATTTTAGCCCTTTAACTTTGAAAAAAAATACTAGTTTCAGTACTTAGATATTGGAACACAAACAGACAATATTAATCAGCCTATCACACATATTAAATTACAAATTTTATGCTTTTGAATTTGCACGTTTTTAACAAACGATTTCTTTCAGAAATCTGTATTTTAACTAAACTTGTAAACCAAACCAAAAGAATACACAGACAATATGGGATTCTGTCCCCTGTAAAAATACGAAGTTTGCTGCTCGTCTCGTTTACCAGACAACTATGTTGCTCTTGAAGCGTGCATGAACGTGAGAGACATAAGTGCACGACAGCTGGGACAAGTATATCATCTCTCTGAGCATGTTGTCTTACGTTTTTATTCCTGGGGCATTTTTACATTTTCACATGAACTTCGGTTGGTCTCCATAGCATTTTATAATACGTTTACGGGAATAAGCAACAGAATGAATTTTGCTTTTGAGTATTTACTAATAACAAATTGTCGTGCACTATTTTCCCCGTTTTATGAACTCTATATGATTGAACTCTACCCCTCTGGTTGAATCCACTCATATAGATGGCGCTGCTAGCGCAGATTTGAATGCTCTTGTTCAGAGACCTTCTGGATAACGAATTAGAAACACCTACTATGTACGAGTGGTGTGAATATTAAAGATGTTAAGCTTATTTGATTGTCGTCGAGGAATTAGACTGTAGTGTAATGTTTGACTAGGGGCGCTTGTTAAAGCGAAAATTTTGTACCCCGTGATTCCCCATCCCTCTACCAATCAGAGGATTGGCTGCGGAGGCGTTGAACCCCAAGAGAGTGGAGGGGATAGTCGGGCAGTCAGTAAGAAAGGAAGAGAAGGAGGGCGTCTATGCTAGGAATCGAAGGTCTGGAGAGATGTAAGCAAGGCTCGTCTCACCTCTGGTTAGGTAATTATGTGTCAATTAGAATTGAGACAGAGAGAGAGAGAATCTCTGAGAGTAGTTTCAGGAGGCCTGGCAAGATTAAAGCAGGCTCGTCTCTCCTCCAGTTAATAAATTGATCGGTAACTAGATTAGAGTGTAGGATAGCCGAGGTCTGGTTAGATATTGTAGGCTTTCCCTCCTCGCGCTCAGTCTTCTGTAATTTTTATGTTAAGTGTGAAACTGTTTAAATGTTAAATCTGTAAATAAATTTATGTTCGTTTTGTTCAGTGACGACTCGTTATTGCACTACCTCATTTGTCCCTATGCCACAGAAAAGAACCTAAGTGAACCGGTGTAAGAAAGAGGGTTCACGACAGAGACACTACAGAATTATACCACGGAACCACAACACGGATATGAACCACCGATGCTGATACCATCCACCTCCATCCTTATTTGTCTGTTGCTGTTTGTTTATTCCTTTATTTTGCTTTGTTCCCGATGTGATGTATTGGGTTGCCTGTTTTAAATGGACTCAACTCCAAAATAAAACCATATGTAACAACATTTCCCCCCTTAATGTACGTTGTTTTGGTACGTGTCGCAAAGTTCTAACTAAATGTACTTGAAGTCAGTTTTCATCCCGAATTTCTGTTCAACGCGCGCATTTAGATGTAAAATAAATTCTGTTCAATACACGTTTTAAAATGTTTGACATTTCGTTGACATCGCTTTTAGTACCACTGCCATGTCAAATTGGTCAGTCAAATTTGCTCAGTCAAATTGGTTTACACTTGTGTCACCATGACGAATGCTTAGTACTATATAATGGAGATAACAATTACAACCCAAAGAAGAAGTGCAACAATTTATTTGTACTCTTCCCATCCAATCACTCGGAACAATAGCCGAGATCACAGTTAAGAAGTCACAGTCAGTCCGTAAACTTATGTTGATCTCGTTTCAATAAAATTTGAATTAGTTATTGCATCAAAGATGATAGTTAATGTTAAATAGCTTTTAGTATAAAGGTACGAGTATTCAATAGATAATATCGCTCATCCAGTGGAACAACTACCTAACTGCAAATACTGCAATTTTACAGGAGCGACAAAAAAACTGAAATGAATAATTAGAAGTAATGTATTTGAACGTAAATACTTTTAAAACAGTTTGAACAAGTACAAAATGCTCTTCGGAAAAATGTTTACGTTCTAATACATTAATTCCAATTATTCCGTTTCAGTTTTTTTGTCATTTCTCTAAAATTGCAGTATTTGCAGCTAGGTCGTTGTTCCACCGGATGAGCGATATGGTAACTTAAAAAATACATAATTTTAATAAGTTAATATTATAATTTTAATAAAGAAAATAATTTTGAGCTATTCATTTTTTCAAAGTCATACAAATTCAATAATTATTAAACTGTTAATTATAACAGCAAAAATCAAAACAATAAGATATTACTAATTTTCATATTGAGTATAGCAAACAAATAATATTATTCTTCAGATTTTATATTCTACGTATTTGTATATATTTTGGATTTTGAGGTGCAATAAGCTAGTTTTAAAATGCTTTATCTAAGCAATGTTGAGGAAGTATTTGCAGTAAACTCCGTGTTTCATCTCTTCAGTGCTCAAGTGCACATCAGTGTTTCATCTCTTAAAAATGACTTCACCTAGTTTTCCGAGTGATTGGTCTGGTAGCATTCAAGTAACTTGGTTAATCTGGTTTTGGGATTGTATTCCTAGCTCCATAAACAGTAGGATTGTCCGATGCAGGGTATATCTTGAAAACATACAAGTTAGTAAACATTTTTAAAACCTTATTACAGTGAATAATTAGCACATGTTAAAGCAATAAAAACAAACATGCATGATGACGACAGACTTTATTTAAGAGCCCCCCCCCCCAAAAAAAAAAAAAGAAAATTACAAAATTAATTACAAGTATATCCACCAGATGGCGCAATTACATACAAACATAAGGATGCAGGTCTGAAGACCTGATAAATGTCCATACTATGATGAAGCGTCCATTTCTTGGGCTACTGCACTTGCTGCTGAAACGGTTGTTGTTGATCTTCCACTGGTACCAGATCCTGCAAAGAACCAGTTGCTTCGAATTTTGCAATCATCTTCTTCAAACCTGCAACAGTGATTGGACCTTTACCATATCTCGTATCCTTCATATGACGAAATGTTCGTTGTTTTATTTTGAAGATACTTTTATATGTAGTGGATTCGATGACGTAAAGATACCATTCTAAACACAAATAGCAATTTATTAACATACACTGAAGTGCCACTGAATTAGGGATAGCAAAGCCTATGCAAATTGTGTAGCGCTGCGCATCATGTATGCGCAAGTGAGGGCGCTGTGGTAACTGCATATATAGCGCGTACTGTGGTTGTTCTGAATTAGTTGTTGAAATTGCCAGTATGGGTAAACTGCCTGATTTAGACGCCTTCGATCGCGGACAAATCGTAGGTGGGCGACGCATGGGCCATTCAGTTTCCGAAATCGTCAGACAGCTAGGATTTTCAAGGTGGACAGTGTCAAGAGTATACCAAGAATACATGGATGGTGGAATAAAAACTAGCGATCGGGCAAACTGCAAAGGACAATTAGCCTTGACAGTGCGTGGTGACAGACGGCTCAGGCGTATTGTACGTAGCCAGCGAAGCCAAACATTAGCTCAAATTACCACCCAGTTTAATGACGGTGCCAGTCGTACAGTCAGTAAACGGACTGTGCAACGCTCGCTTCACCGTATGGGTTTCGGGAGCTGTCGACCTACGAGAGTACCATTGCTCTATACTCGCCATCGGGCTGCACGTCTTGCCTGGGCAAGAGAGCACAGAGACTGGAGTGTAGAGGACTGGAAACGAGTAGTATGGAGTGATGAGTTTCGATTCCGACTACTTAACGCCGACAGGAGGCTGAGAATATGGCGTCAGGCTCATGAAGCCATGGATCCTGCATGCCTGGCTGGAACTGTACAAGGGCATGGTGGCTCAATCATGGTCTGGGGTGTTTTTTCGTGGCACAGTTTGGGATCTTTGGTGCGTGTACCAACCTCCCTCAATTCAATTCGGTACGTAGAGTTGCTGGGTGATCACCTCCATCCGTTTATGCTGTTCTGTCATCCGCACGGTAATGGAGTTTTCCAGCAAGACAACTGTACCTCTCACAAGTCCCAGTTGGCTACTGGCTGGTTGGATGAGCATTCCTCTGACTTCTCTGTCATGAATTGGCCACCTAGAAGCCCAGACTTAAATCCTATTGAGCATCTTTGGGATGTTTTGGAACAAGGCGTGAAAGGCCATCACACAGCACCAAAGAACCTTACTGAATTATGGAAAGCTTTAGCCAATATTTGGCAAGCCATTCCCGTGGAACGTTTCCAGAAACTTGTTGAATCTATGCCTCGTCGTGTGGCATCCGTTATCAAGGCCAGAGTAGGCCCAACTCGTTACTAGGTAGGTATCCCTAATTCAGTGGCACTTCAGTATAGTTGCCGATTAATACTCTTTAATATCTAAGCCCTATTACATCTAAGAGTTATCTTCAGATGTAATGGGGCAACTACAATTTGTAGTTCTGGAAACTGATATGATTGATCGAGTTGGAGTCCTACCTGGCTGATTTGCATGCGTCCATCTGCTTGTTGCCAGATACATAACGTTCGCAAAGCTGTAGCTGCTGATTCAAAATTAAGATGACAAAGCTTCTCCAACAATCCTTTATCAGGAAAGGTAAACTTCTCAAGCTTCTTGCCGTTTCTAACTTTTGTTGTCTTTGCAGTTCCCTTTATAGCAGCCATGTTAGTAGGTACGTCAATACAGATTCAGCGTCCTCTGGTGGACATATTTGTAATTAATTATGTATTTTTTTCGGGTGTTAAATAAAACCCTACATTATATCATGCGCGTCTGTATATATTGCGCTACCATACGTTAATTATTTACTGTAATATGGCTTTTTAAAATGTTTACTGACTTTTGAATCACCTGGTATATATGATGCAATGAGTTTCAAAACTGTCCTTACCCATGATATTATAAAATAATAATTAACACTGTATTTTGATTAAGGTTGCACTCCTGCACGTAGGTGTAGTTGAATTATGTAGAAAATCTCTCTATTTCTTTAAGAAATATAACGTTAAAGTATGTGCTTATCTACAAAACTGTGGTTTTCCCAAAAGGCTTTTAAAATTTACGAAAGATCCCTTAATAGTGGATAAGGACAGTTTTCAAACTCGCCACATTATATAATAATGGAAAATGAAATTGTAATCGAAGAGTTAAAAGAGAAAATAAATTTTAAAAATATATACTGACTCCCTTCATTTACAGACGCATACGAATTCCTAACAGAGATGTTATTGTATCGATGTACTTTGTCAATACCCTCAGATACAAACATAAATAATATATTCATAAACCCATACATTGACTTGGACCCCCTATGTGGCCGCTATTTGAGGTTTCATGGAACCCCTTTTTTTCACAAACACAAAAGCTAAGAAATTATTGCATCTCCACAAGCTACAAAACCACCATCAGCGTGCTTAAACTAATGTTAATTGGTAACGGTTTGGAAGAGAAAGTCTACCCTGTGAGAAATCTTAGATTCTAGTATGAGAAACCACACTATAATTATATCTCGAAAGCCCCTCTTCTGCAAACACCCCTGAGACTCGGATAAATTTTTCTGCCTCACTGGTGTCTGTTAATTAAGAGTTCATCTATACTACATCATTATCTATACATTTGCAGGGTGACTCCAAGGGATCATATAATTTAATCAAACGATAAAAGAAATAGTCCATCTTTTTATAATTTCTTAGATATTAAAGAATATTTTTTATCTTATTCGCATTAATAATATTTTGTGTTTTCATTTTATTCATTAACTTTCAAAAGTAAAATTTTAAATTTCCTTAATTAAAAACGTATATTTACCAACACTACTTAACTTTTTATTTTTATCGGGGCGTACTCCCAATAATGTAGGTACCGCGAAAATTACATATCTAAACCTTACACGTTCTTATTCTTTAACTTTTTACCCACCACTTCAAATCTATCGGCAGGTATTTTATCGTTCTTACATGTGAATAATTAATCTTCAATTTTTCGCTTTTCCAGTAGAATGGCAAACTTCTCCAAATCGAAAGCCTGAGTTTGACGGCATATGTGCAGCTAGCTTTTTTTTTTACTCATAAAATCTAGCTATTAGATCATGTTTTACCCCCATTCCTCTCACTTCATCGCCTGTGTAATCACCAACAACATCTAGTAAAACATGTATATAAAAAAAAATAATAATAATCCTCATACGGAAGTAAGTCAAGTGAAGGAAAAATTTCTTACGCTTGTCAGCTTCGAAGGGAACCTTTCCAGCCAACTAACACTGATTTTTATTCTTCCTTCATAAATCTTTAGGATGGCATTTCTATATCCATAAAAGTAAATAATGAACCTAAAAAGAAATCCCTTTTGATTCAAAACCTAATGTAAAAAAATAGTTTAATGGGTTGTTCCCAGTGCTTAATAAAATCTTATTTTATCAGAAAATGTATTAAGGGAATTAGTGGATGATGTTCCTTGTTTCTGAAACTGGATGAAAAAATCAATTTCTTCAGTCAATACCACTATTTAGTTAAGATATATGAACATTCCAGGCACGGAATTTGTGGAAAGTTCTAAAGGGTAGATGATAAAAAAAATTAATACTTTAAAGAGACGTAGAGAAAGAATATATTTTTAATTTTTTCACAAACTTGTGACGATTTTTTTAAAGTCAGATCTTATAGTTTGTATTCAAGAATATCAGTTTTCTTCTATTTCTATCGATCTTTCTTAACTATTATTCATCTCGAATAGTTTTGCTACGGTCCAAAAGCTATAACAGCCAGTTTTAACCCAAAGGCTTTAAATATACTAAAAACAAAATAGTATCAATTCATTTATACATCTAGGGAGATATAATGCCCGTAAAATGTTTACAAAGGGAATTCGATACTATGTACACATAAATGTAATACAAGATGGAAAAATATCCCTGTTTATATATATTTTTAATAGCAAACAGATACTTTTTGTTTGTCAAAACAAATATAGTTTCTTGGAAGAAGAGAAACATTTATAAACCATGTTAATCAGACTCTTTTGCAGCTAAATTTATTTAACTTTTTTTGAAGATATGTGATACATGGAAGTTTACGTGAAACAAAACCATATAACTAAGAAATGTGTATAAACTGTTGTAATAAAACAAAACTTTCAACTTTCTGCCATAGGAGCTTAAAATTTTTCCACCGCATAAAAAGATGTGATGGTATTTAGTATTCATACGCAAAGAAGGAACATTCCATGTGACAACCACAAAATGTAATCCCCGATATCCTTTATGATCCTTTCGTGTACTTGTGCTAAGGAAGTTAGATCCGTTGGGAACTAAATATTTGCAACTTTGCAGCGACACCTTATGAAAATTTTTAGTGGCACGCAATCGATTCTGCTCAGGCACCAGTATCGTTATTGTTCGAATACAGAATAAAGTGTGAGCATTACAGCACGGGAAGTCAGCTGAAGCAAGCGCAGTGTAGCATTTCCTCTATTATTATCAGTTTTAATGTTTCAAGCGGCAGTAAGCTCACTATAATATTTTGTAAATACTTTCCATATTGAAATTTATCATAGTGTAACTTGAATAGCATTTATTTATGTAATTTCCAACAAACCCTTCCGAATCGATTCTGTGTGTGGAATGTTTACTTTCACCATACCTTAATCTAAACACCTTCCACGCTTCATTTTTTTTCTTTCTTTATGCTGTGCCAGTTATCCTGAATTTCTAATGTTTAAGCTATATGATTCCACGCAGTTATTTATATAAGTATAAAAATATATGTTCATTAACAATTAATCGAAAGATAATTAGTTTTTCCTCTTCCACTATCTGATATTTGGCGCAAGTTAACACAATAATTTACACAAGTTAAAACAAATGTTTCACATAATATGGAGAAAAAATAGATTCGTTCACCACTGTTGAAAAATAATTTTGGTGAACAGGTTACAGAGAGATTTGAGCCAAACTACAAGCAACGTGGTGTTAACGAAAATGATGCGAAACTGCTTGAGATCTACCCGAAAGTCCTGCAATACTTCGAGTGACGCAGTACTTCGAGATAGAAGACGTTTTTGACACATATTTTGTAATAAGGTGGAGTTAAACACGACTGAAGGTGACATAAAGAAATATGTCGCCTTCAGTCGTGTCAAAGAAAAAAAAGTGGACAAAAATGCAAAATATTCTCTTCATGGATAAATAGCGATTCTGATTTGGTATTACAAGTGGCAGTACTCGAATGGGGCAAGCCCTTTTCCAACACCATCGGAGAACCTTTTCTATCTGTCGCCAATCAACCCACTGAGAGTCTCGAAGGATTCGGGTGACACGATACTACGATATATCACTGACTGACACCATGATAGTTATGTAAGATCACGCACTCAAGGTCACACAGTACAAGCAAACTATGATTTGTACAAGCAAACTATGATGACCTTGTCGAACATGGTATCTTGTCCAACATTTGGGGTTGTTACCTTGTTCAACATGGTAACAACCCTAATGTTGTCACGAACTGAAGATTTCTGGGTTGGTCGATTCAGTTTCTATGGTACAAAGTTTGAATGGATCTACTGTGCACGAGCATGTCTTTGAGAGCATTGGTTGCCGATTTGAATAGCACCTTCCGCGAAAGCACAGCTGGGCACTAATGAATACTGCCCTTCAGAGGGACACCTCTAGCCTGTAAGGCCTCGTTGCTACGTCAGGGTAAGTGTGGTTCATTGGGCCCTCATATTAACTCGATACCTCGTCGTATCGAGTTAATATGAGGGACTACGGGAAACCTTTATGGTCACCCGTAGTGAGCCTATATTAGTGATTTAATGTCAATAAAGTTCGAGGGTTCCCTTTGTCAGGAATCTTTCCTTGACCATTTGGGCTACGACAAACTATGGCTACATTCCGGTCATTTTATAAAAAACACATCAATATCTGCATGGTGTAGCCATTGCAACAACATTTGTAGACAGAGTGGACATTTCATTTACATATACGAAGATGATTAGGAGGAGAAAGTAAGCAGAGAGAAATTATTTTAAAATCTTGCATTCTATCATGGTTGTATAACGAAAGTTTTTGTATTTTAGCAGGATGGTGACACTTCTGCTCCAGAGACACATTTAGAAATAAATTTTTAAAAGATTTCGTTTATCATACATCAGACGAGCGAAGGTATTTAACAATAAACTAAACTGATACGTTATGATATGTTGGGTCAGAATACGAATTAAAAAATATTATTTTTATAAGACTGATGAAGTTATTATAAAGTACATAAAGATTTAGCTCTCTAAATTGTGTATTTCTACAGATTCAAGCATCTATCAAAAGACATCAGCTCACTTCGAATTTTTTCTAACTCCACATAAGAAAGTTATCCTATGTTCTATTAAGAGAAGATGCGGACATACAAACATGTAGCTCCATAGATACATATCAGTCATTTTTAAAACAGAAAAAAAAAATAACATATAGCTAATTCGGAAGATTTCAAAAGTTACGGGGTATATATGTGCGTTTCACACACAAAAACAGAACTTCAAAACACATTTAACCAAAAACTGCATGTATCAATCTGTCACCTAATTACAATAAATAAACAAGTTTGTTGGTATAGATTCAATTTGCCGTCGATCTATACCGCCTTAATTATGTTATTTGTGATAAAGACTTATTGCATGAATATAACACCCCAACTCTAAGGTTCAGTATCTAGAAAGATCTTATCAGTAAAGAAAACAGTACGTCATCAAAGTGAAAAAAAGTATTTATTGGAGGTTCAAGAATGGTTTCCCAAACACTGATTAATTTTCAAAGCAACTAATAGAGCTGAAGCCCTAAAACCTCAAGAATTAGTCAGCGTTTCCCCCTTACAGTGTGTTCTCTCTTACTTTGTTAACATTTGTTTTGATCATTGTTCTAGAACTCCATCAAGAATTGCCAATATTATTGGATGGCCATTAACAAGAAGAAGCTTTCAAAGAAAAATCAATGTGGCCAAATGGCTACGACTCATTGAATAGAATTCTAGAAAAACGAAAATTCTCTCTCCCCATAAATGCGTCAAAATTATTCTCGTTTTCATTGCTGAACAAAAAAAACTAACTGTTAAAGAAATGTGGAATCGCTCGCTGGAATGTGAAAATTTAGGGAAAGGCTTCAGGTTTAGAGACTTCAGTGTCACCTTTTATTTAGGAAATTAATCAGATTTGGAAAATCCAATTTTGAATCTTTGATAAACATAAGTCCCTTTCCTTTTATGTAACCGAAAACTTCTCTCGAAATATTAAACCTTTTGAAATAGACGTTCCTTTTCTAAATACTCAGTAATTGTGATTCCTATTTAAAGGCGAGATTAGGCTCCGTTGCCTACCAAAACAGTTTCTTAATCGCAAAAGAAATTAAAGGTATGTTGAGGTCGCTATAACTCAGCATCGCACGACTGCTCATCATCAGTGAAAATTTTTACTTTTGGTAAATCTGAATTTTTATCTTCTAAACTAAACATCATATTTTCGCTTCTTTAAATATACTTATCCTTAAATTAAAAAATAAATAAACATAAATTGTTGTAAACATCCTTTTGCTTTCTTTCTACCGAATAAAAAAATAAACAGCTTCAAAAGTAACAATAAAAATTATTACAAGAATTACGATAAAGTGAACACGCAAAAAGTAAAGGGAGCAAGGGCAACGTCATCAATCTTGTTCAGTGACAGAGAACATAGGCTTTTGGATCCCATATCATAGGAAGTAAAAAGAAATGCGTAGCGGACAACGTCTCTTAGTAAATGTCACTTGGTAATTCTTATTCTTCCAATTTGATGTGGCCTGGGAGCAAAAATTAATAGCAGAAACAGGAGTAATAACATGAGCCGGGTGTGATAGATATTTATTGCAGACAGCAATTTTTACGATTCGTATCGTTATCCAAAATAAGTAAAAAAAGATAGGTTATCTTAATCATATTACATTGTAACACTAAAAAAAGTTTTCTGAAATTTTTTATTAATTTTCATTGTCAAGCAAAAGAACTTGGTAGGGTTCACAAATTTGAAATAGAGGACACAAAACATTTGTCATGTACAGTAAAACCTCGTTTATCTGGCCCTCGTTGATCCGGACCTCCAGATAATCCGGACCAGATTTGCAGACATTATTTTTTTTCAATGTTCACATTAGATAATATTTTTTACTATTATCACAAGCTTAAAAAAGAACCTAAAAATGTTTAAATATCACTATTACAACATCCAGTAATAATGTATCATATCACAATTATTTTGCACCCTAAATTTTAGCCCTTTAACTTTGAAAAAAAATACTAGTTTCAGTACTTAGATATTGGAACACAAACGGACAATATTAATCAGCCTATCACATATATTAAATTACAAATTTTATGTTTTTGAACTTGCACGTTTTTAACAAACGATTTCTTTCAGAAATCTGTATTTGAACTAAACTTGTAAACCAAACCAAAAGAATACATAGACAATATGGGATTCTGTCCCCTGTAAAAATACGAAGTTTGCTAACGATAAGTTGCCTCTGCTAACGATTCTTTACTTTTCTAAACCCACTTCATTACCAGGGCCTTATCCTCCAATATATGAATCGCATTAAACATTATAACCGAGTTCGAACCAACCACGCATAATGTGTGCGTTTAATACACATTGTCAGTCTGCAGAAGACCCTCCCCGTTTTTAACGAATCTAATTCGGATAAACCTCAAAAGAACGTAACTACAAATACGCCAAATATTCACTTTTTACTTTGATTTAATGTACAGTTCCCGCATAGATTGTACAATAAATTATGGTAATAAAATGCATTTTCTTGAGTTTAAGAAAGCTGTATTAGACTTACCAATTCTTTGTTAAGAAATGATGTGAAGAGTTATTTTTATATTTTTTAATGTCTTATAAATAAACAATACTATGTAATTTTGCTACAAAGCGCAATTTTTTATCGTTATAAACAGTAGGCTTGCTTAGTTAAGGATTTGTTTTGCTTATTACCCATATTATTCGGATTGCCTATGGTTCCATTTAGTCCGGATAAACGAGGTTTTACTGTATTCACCATATTTTAGGTTTTCATTGTTCTAAAAAATTTCAATTAAAAATCTTTTGTTTAGGACTTTTCATGTGCTTTTACATTAAAATATGACCTCATGAATCACTTTCTTTACATAATTTTCAACAAAATAATCTCCATTTCCATCAGTAGACGAAAGATCGCTAATAGAAACGGGAAACGTTTACTGAAAATAGGAAACGCCGATTGAATCCAGAAGTCTTAAGGATGCATCTTCCAATATTATTTCAAAAGTAATCAGAACTGGGGAATCTTTATTTTTGCCATGTTTTTATTAAATTGCTTTCTTGTTTGTGTGTTTGTGTGTTTGTCAAGTACAAATCTTGCAATCGATTTTTAACTAACTTCCCGACTAGATAGACATTTGAAACTTTTAGAATAGCTCAGAACACGATGACAATACATTTTTTAAATACTTTTAGCCATCTTTAAGCAGAATTAAGTTAATTTTCAGTTATTTTCAGTTAATTTTGTTTTGTAGACTGGTGCAGCCATCTATTGACCGGAACGTTTTGTAGACAGGTGCAGTCATCTATTGGCCGGAACGGGAACGAAAAGTTATATGCAAGTTAACTTCCAATTAACTTCATTTTTTTTCAAGTTGATGGGATAATTCATCAAAAAAAATTTTTTTAAAGTATTTATTAATACATATAATTGTCAAGTTTATTGGATTCAACTGAAAATTTAAAAACATGGTATAAAACAGTTCTTTTTATCTTGTAATTATTTAGTTTTCAAAGACCATATGCCCTTTTACTTCTTTCCTCGCCGAATATGGGACTTTCGACACATTCCACCCTTAAAGTTGGGGAATCTTTTTTCTGACACCCTGTTAGTACAAGTGTTGTTTATAACATGTTTAGATTTTTTACTATCCAAGTTAAAATGGAGCAATTTTATTAAAAAGAATCAGAGAAAACTATTGCCTAGACTTTTGAATGGTTATTTGCTTTACCTATTTAGTCCTGGTTATATTAGCTGACAATAAATAAGTTAAAGCGACTTTAAACTAAAATCCAAAAACGTTTAGCTCTCGTGTACAAAAGCTCGATTTTTTCTTAATTATGAGATTATTATCATGTTATCCATCTATAATCAGAAGTTTGTAAGGAAAAATACGCTGTTTGTGTAACACAAGATAATGGATATTTGAAGATAAAGGATTTTGATTACAGGAATAGAAATTAACATGATAATGGTAATTTTAAAGGAAAAAATAAATACTCCTAAATTGATAAAAGTAATCTCCGAAAAGCTTATGGGAAAACTTAAATTCCCGACGTATCAACATTATTTTCTCAGGCTAAAATACCACAATGCTGCTACTATTCTCATTACATTAGGGGAATTTTTTCTTAATTATTCCTTATAGACATATCTAAATCAGGTCAGAAATTAAAAACTGTTAAAAAGACACATTAGAGATAAATAACCACTGATACTTCGATAAAAAAAATCTGATTTGAAAAACAAAAATGATGTTAAAAAATTATAACAAGTTTAAAGAATATCAAAACCTATTTGATAATATAAAAAAAATTCTTTTCATTTTCATATCTTAATACACAGGCGAATGTCTAAGGACGAGACCATCGCATTGAAAAAAAAAATCTTTAATACATCTTTTTATCATATCTAAACATATTATTTCCTTCATCATCAGTTGTTATTAAGATGTTTGTGTTAAAAGTAAAATTTAATTATTTCGAACTAATTAATATATAAATATATAGTCCTAGTTATCCTCATATCGATATACTTTGAATATTTTCATTTTTAATGCAACTCATAGAATACATTTTCAGTAGAAAATGTATTCGCAAATAGAAAATATTGGTAACCATTAATTGATTATTAATGAGATAGAAGTAACTCCGTTTCGTTTGTTTATGCTGATTCACGGGGCGCATCCAGAAAGTAAGAACCGGTTGCTCATAGATCTTGCGCAGGTCACGTCATTGTAACGACGTCGCCGTCATTTGGTTCCTGGACGTCAGGTGCTTCATTTGGTGTAAATTATATTGTTCTACAGTGCAGGATTTACGTATAAGCTACACAAGCTATAGCTTAGGGCCCCCAAGATAGTGCCCCCCCCCCAAAAAAAAAATAATAAATTGTCCCAGTGAGCAATTGTCATATATACTTAAATTTACTGCAGCATTATTTGTCCCAATGCCGCACGTCCGGGACGTCCCTTACTCTTCACCCAATTTTTTTAGCACGTCTTTTCGAAGAACAAAGCGCTATTGTGCCTAGAGTTTGCACTACCGATAACCGGTATTATCGGTAATTATGACTACCGAAATTACTGATAAATTTCGACAGCAAATGCCACTCAAATGGCTCTCAAAGCAACACTCAAATGGCTCTCAAGAGCACTCAAATGGCTCATTTGAAAAATCAAAGAAGCTTTTTGCAAACCAAGACAGATATTGCTCAAAAAGCTTGTTCTATCCCAAACGGGTTAATGGTGAAAAATATTGCAGAGAATGGTTAGTATATTCGCCAGCAACTGGTCGTGTATACTATTTCGTGTGTAAACTATTTTCAAATTCTTCTACACCATTATCATCCGATGAATTTTGTGATTGGCGCAACACCTATTTAGTTCAAAGTCATGAAAACTCTGTAGACCATAGAACAGCTTCGGTAACATATCTTACAAGAAAACGTGGCTCAACAATTACTAGTACAACAACCGTGACTGCCAACTAGTAGAACAGATAATAAACGGGAGTACTGGAAAAATGTTCTTGAATGAGTTGTAGCAGTCATAATTACTATGGCAAAGCATGGTTTCAGAGGAGATAAGGAAACATTTGGTTCTCCTCACAATGGCAATTTCCTTGGATTACTCGAACTTATAGCAAAATTTGATCCTTTTCTATCAAGCCATATAAAAAAATGTGGGAATAAATGATCAGGTGTCACATCTTATCTTTATAAAACAATATATGATGAATTTATCCAAATTATGGCACATAAAGTAAGCGACTCAATCTTGGATGATTTAAGAACTGCAGGGCACTTCAGTTTATCTGTAGATTCCACTCTAGACCGGTCCCATATTGATCAGCTCACTGTTATTGTGAGGTATGTTTCACCAGATGATGGGCTCCCTATTGAACGTTTTCTAACTTTCCTAGAGATGGGTAGCCACACAGGGGAAAGTATGGCTAAGATGGTGCACAACTACCTTACAAATGAGAGCAAAATATATTTTAGTAAGTGTCGAGGCCAGTCATATGACAATGCTGCCAATATATCTAGAAAATACAAGGGTATACAAGAAATAATATTGAAGATTAATAAGTATGCTATGTATATTCCATGTGCTGGTCATTCCCTGAATCTTGTTGGTAGAGCAGCAGTTGACTGTTGTTTAGATGCAATAAACTTTTTTGGAATTGTTCAAGAAATATATACAGTGGTACCTCGACTTACGAGTTTTTCGAGATACGAGCATTCTGTCGGTAGATTTTTTGCTTCGAGTTACGAGCTAAAATTCGGGTTACGAGCATGCTTCAGATATCCCACAGCTAGTTTGAGCAAGGAATGCCATGTTACGTCCTCGTCAAATGAGAACATAAGAAACATATAATATTTACAACCTTTATGTACAATTATTATACAATTATATAATATTATTCTGAGACTACTATCAAGTCTTAAATCGAGAGATTGGATTCTGAGAAAACGTTGTTCGGATTCTCAGAAAGAAGAATCTGGACATTACAGCAACAGTGAACGATGTAACAATCGCCCTGCTTCAGTGTCTCACTCAATCACTTTAAGAGAGTAGCTGGTAATAAAAGCGAAAGTGAGGAAAGCGGGGCGAAAAGATCAAAAATCAACGAATAAGATTTGATTCTTCAGTTCAACCTTTCTCCTCCTCTTCCATCGGCATCTTCAAGTCTGATCTCCAAGGTAAATGTTGTACATTACACTTAATAAAATAAATTTATTGCAGTACATTCTACTGTATTGTTCGTCTTTTATAAAATGTTTATAAAATTTCTTTTATAATGTTTATAAAATTTCTTTTATAAAATTTCTTTTATAAAATGTTCGTCGTTTATAAGCACGTTTTTCTTATTTAAAAACATGTAGCAAAAAAAATGTGGTGTTTTGGGGGAGCCTGGAACGAATTAATGGCATTTCCATTCATTTCAATGGGGAAAATTGATTCGAGATACGAGTATTTCGAGTTACGAGCTAAGTCATGGAAGGAATTAAACTCGTAAGTCGAGGTACCACTGTAATTTCTTTTCATGATCTACACATAGATGGGCACAGTGGCGCCGGAAGAGTCAAATATAGAGAGGGGCAAAGTAAAATAGATTAAAACTTTTACATCTTTATTATTAAAAATACATATATACGGTTATAAAAAATAAACTTTTATGTTATATTATACCTATCACACGTCAACGTGTACGCGTTCAAATGCATCAGATTCAAGATTCCCTTTCGCGATGAAAAAACATCGTTTACTTTTGAATCGCAAAAGTAAACGTCTGGAATTGGCGTTTAAACGCGCTTGCGTACTTGAAATTGGCGATTAATCGCTCCTGCGTATATGAAATGACGTTTATCGCGCTTGCGTTAACGAGTGTGAGGTTGCAATTTAGTATTCAGCTTTGTTAGGCTTTATGATTTTAAATGAAAATTCTAATATTGTACGAGCGCTAGCTAAGTAGAAACAAAAAATTCAATTTTTTAGGGGGGGCAAGTGCCCTCTCTTGCCCTCCCTTTCCGGCGCCACTGGATGGGCAGTACTGTTGTCATTCTTCAAAGATGATTCAAAAGTTCCAAAAGCTTTGTCAAAGACTAGACGGGAAGCACATTCAATGGCCACAAGTGCAATACTTGATAGTTATGATGGAATGAATAATTTCTGCATTGCATCAGCTGCATATTGATACTACAGAGAAAGCCAAAACAAGAAATCAAGCCATAAACATTTTGAATAAAATGGAGGAGTTTGAATTTATGGTAATGTTATATTTGTGGAGTTACTTGCTGGATGAATTTCACAAGACTAGTCAATCACTTCAAGACCTCCAAATTAGTCTAGATGTATGTAGGAAATTGTATGCTTCACTTTCGGATTTTGTTAAAGGTTCCAGGGATCTTTTCGATAACTTTGTAGAAAAAGCAAAGGAAAAATTGCCTGATATTCATTACAAGAAAAGCGGATATAGAAGAAGGCATATCAATGATGATGAAGATGATGCTTTAGAGAACCTTGAGCCAAGACACAAGTTCAGAATCAAAACATTTATACCTGTGATGGATGCATTACAGTCAAGTCTGGCACAGAGGGCCTCAGTATACAATGATACTGCCAAAAAGTTTTCATTCTTAACAAAATTAGAAGCTACAGAAGAACAGATTCGTGAAGGAGTTAGTGCTTTATGCCAAACATATCCTGAAGATGTGGACGTGAATCTTGTAGGAGAAGTCAAGCATTTTCATCAATATGTTAGACATAGTCAAGCCCATGGTTCAGCGGAACATGATAGTCTGACACATCAGGATCTGTATAGGGTAATATTTAACCATCGTGTTCAATCAGCATTCCCTAATGTAGAAGCAATTTTGAGATTGTTTCTTAGTATGATGGTTGCAAATTGCTCAGGAGAAAGATCTTTTTCTCAGCTGAAGAGGATAAAAAATGAATTTAGAACAACAATGATTCAAGATAAATTATGTTCCCTCAGTCTCATGTGCATCGAAAGTGACAAACTACGCAGTTTATCATTTGATAATGTTATCAGTGACTTTGCTCTGGCAAAGGCAAGAAAGACAATATTTTAGTTTAATTTAATTCCTTAATCCTTATAACATGTTTCAAGAGATTAGATAATAAGCCTTTGTAAAGTGTGCCTTTTAAAAGAACTTTTGTTTCTTTTTACCAGAGTTTGCATTTTTAAGTTTGTTATGAATAAAAATGGTTTTAAGTTAAAGATTTAGTATTTCACTATCTATACACTTCTAAATTGTATTTCAGTTTAACCCTCTACGTATCCGAAAATCATATTTGGCACTGACATAGAATATCTGGACTAATAAAGTGCCCCATATCTCAAATAGCTTAGGGCAGGGGTCGGCAAGTAATATTAAGTGGGGTACTGATACTATTGAAAATTTTTATCATGGTCCAGAAAAAAAAACTCATAATACTTACTAGTTTTAAATTTTCATTTTGACTCATTTAAGTAATTATATAAAACACAATAGGTAGGTATTCTTAAAAAGCAATGCGAGAAATTACACCTGCGGTCTTGAGCCAGTTTTTTATAGTTTGGTTCATGCGGGGAAAAGCTAACGCGAAGTGTCTTCAAGGTGGGGGTCCATTAATCTCAAACTATATTTGTTCTTCAAAACATTCATTTTTGAAAAAGATTATTCACATACATATGTGGAGCCAAACATAGTAACCAGGCTGATAGCTAGTTTTTTTTTTGCAACTTTCATACTTTTCTGAAACATGTTTACCCCAAAATTCTTCAGTGGATGCAGTTTTATATATTTGCAAGGAAATATCTTCTTGAAAGTCAATTATCTTCATTTGAAGTAAAGGGTTTGAAAGACTGAACAACTTCACAGCCCCGTTAGTCCATTTTGCCGCTGCAGCAACTTCATAAGGAGATTTGAGGAATTGAGACAGCTTCCCTATCTCTGCAAAGTCTTGGAATCTTGCAGCAAATTCCTTCCCAAGATCTGATATAAACCTTAAAAACACTGCATTGTCTTCTTCAGAGTTCTTTTTATATTTAAGAATTGTTCGGAAATGAATAAATTCTTGACTTGCAATATCTTTTTCAAAGATATCCAGCTTGCAACGGAAAGAAGACACACTTTGTATCAGATCACATATTAATTTTCCCTTTCCTTGTAACTCGGTGTTGAGCACATTTAAATATTTCAAAATGTCTTTCAGGAAAGCCACAGCTAGCATATTGCGCTCGATTGTTATGAACTCCAAGTAATTCCTTGCTTTCTGCGTATCCAAGTTTTGCAAGATGGTTACTTGTTCTTTTATTTGCCAGAAAAGTTCAATAACTTGACCTTTACTTAGCCAACGAACATTGTTGTGTTACAGTAAGTCAGAATAAGCCGAATCACATTCAGAAAGAAACTCCTTGAACTGTCGGTGCTGAAGAGCAGAACGAGACCTCATAAAATTGATCAACTTGACCAAGCTGTCCATTACTTCTTTCAGAGTAGCTCTAAGTTTTCCACAAAGGACTGTCTGGTGAATTATACACTAATAAGATATTAGGCCTGCATTCTTATCCCTGATTCTCTTTACTAATCCTTTTTCTTTGCCAATCATCGCTGGGGCCCGTCACTTGAAAGGGACACCATTTTATCATAACTAATATTTGATTTTGTTATGAATTCATCAAAAGTCTTGAATAAATCTTCTCCTGCGAGTCTTACCTTTAAACGGCAATATTGCTAGCAATTCTTCCCTGAACGCTTTACTTTCAATGTCAAAAAATCGCAGAAAATAGACATTTGTTCATCATCAACAATGTCACATGATTCATCAAGTGCTATGGCGTAGCAAGGTACCTTCTGCAGAAGTTCGAGCAAACTACTTTTGTTGTCAGCAGCTAAAATTTCGGTACTTCTTGTATTACTTCTTGCCGACAATGGAATACCTTGAACTGCGGCGACAATATCCTTTTTCTCTTCAAAAAGTGCCGTGGCCACTTCCAACATGCATTCTTTTACTATCTCAGAGTTTGAAAATGGCTTCTGGTGTTTATTAAGCGTCCAGCACACACGCAATGCTGTTTCTGTGGATTTTTCTTGCTCGCTCATGCAGCGAACTAGTAAGGCCGTGCTTTTTTTGCAAGAAGTTAGATATGCTTGGAGTTTTTCTTTACAAGCTTCACTGCCAAGAGGAAAGTTTTTGTGGAACTGCTGATAGTTGTTTCGTAGTGTCGCTTTAAATTGTCACTTTTAACAATAGCGACAGTTTTGTTGCATATGAGGCAAACTGGAACCAGTTTAGGCCTATCAGACAGCGTAAAACAATATTGTTCAGTCCACTCAGTCAGAAACTTTTTATTTTCACTTTCAGCTTTTCGCTTTTTAGGATCCATATTGATGTAGTACGAAACGTTTTAGTACACGACAAATTATAACCTAAATGAACGAATGCGCCTCACAAGATCGCAACGCAACTACCTAATAACTGACGACGTGTCGAAACATACCGGCCAATACGCTCCCTCCCGCCCGCAAACTCGCACTCCAATGCACTATCTTGTGCAACACAGCAAAGCATATCAACAGCTATGTATCTACCTACTAAAACCAGTTATATAAAAATATTAATTAAATTGAATAGGTAAGTTATTTAACAATATTTGGCGGTCCGTATCGGGACCGCGGTCCGCCTGTTGCCGACCGCTGGCTTAGGGCCTTATTAAGTCTAAATCCGGCCCTGTTGTTCTATACAGTTTTCTCGCTTTGCTGTGTTAGTTCAAAGTGGACATTAAAACCGAAAATCCTGCCAGCTGTGAAGAGCGGTCAGTAATAAGATTTTTGAACGCAAAAAAAAAAATGATCGTGCGGCACGACCATAAATACTGAATCCTATTCTGAATCTTTTAAGAAGCTGCGGCGAGCAATTCAGATTCGACGGCGTGTGTTACTGTCTGCTGGAATTTGTCTCTTGCACGACCACGCGCACCCGCACAACGTCGTCCGTACACATGCAATTACTTGAATAGTTTGATTAAGGAGATTTTTGAACAACCACCGTGCAGTCCTGACCTAGACCCTAACGATTACCATTTGTTTCTTCACCTGACGAAATTTTTGGCCGGTCAGAGTCTACAGTGATCAAGAAACAAAAGAAATTGTGAAGGAGTGGCTGAATAGGTTGGCGGTGAGTCTCTTCGACGAAAGAATACAAAGCTAATATCACGATACAACAAATGCCTCAATAAATATGGCGACTACGTAGAAAAGTAGTGTAATTAAAGTAGTGTGCGTTTTAACATTTAGCAATAAAAATCTTTCAGTCGGTTCTTACTTTCTGTATGCGCCTCGTACAGAAAGAAAAATCAAAAATATATATAACAGCTTATTTCAAATTTTACACACTATAATTCAGAATCTGACTGATTCTGATTGAGGAAGAAATTTTGGATTTTTTTGTTATGGTTAATGTAAGACTGTGTATGTTTTTTTTATAATATCACATCTTTCTCTCTTATGATATATGTATACAGGGTGTCCCAAAACGACCGCATAAACTCTGCACAACTAGATTCCTCGTTGGGAGTACATAAAAACTGCCCAAAGAAGCGTTCCTGTACGATCCATAGTTTACGAGAAAAATACGAAAAACAAAGTATGATGTCACTGCCGGTGCAAGAAAAAAATACTTTATTGGACATATCAACAACAATATTTGCATACCTTTCCAGACGATAATGTTTAAAACGTTCGCCGCGCATATCGCGTCATGCATACGCGCGCGCCATGGAATGACGTTAAGCCGCCGTTGAACTGGTATTTAAAAGGCTGCATCTTGCAGCTACCGGTAGTCTTCGTATGGTGGCCATGTACTCCGTTCGTGACTACTGCGAGATGTACTTGATGTACGGCCGATGTAATGGAAATGCCTTACGAACTGCTACGGAGTATGCCCGTCGATATCCGTCCCGCCGTCCTCCCGATGTCAACGTCATCCGTAGGCTGGACGACAGACTGCGAAATACGGGAAGCGTCTTGCCAACAGCCAATCTTCACGATACTGGAAGACCGCGGAGCGGCCTGACGGTACCACAGGCGGATGCAATACTGCAGCGGGTAGAAGAGACGCCCGAGGTAAGCACACGCGCATTAGCCCGTGAGATGACTTCGAGTAAAAGTACTGTGCACAGGCTTTTACGGTCTGAGAGGCTACATCCATTTCGGTACACAACCGTGCAAGGTCTGAAACCAGATGACTTTCAGAAACGCGTGGCCTTCTGTGAATGGCTGTTGCAGCAACAGAACACAGATAATGGTTTCATTGCACATATCCTGTGGACGGATGAATCATGTTTCACTCGTGATGGGGTATTCAACCATCACACAGCCATATGTGGTCCCAGGTCAATCCGCATGCAATTTGGCCGCAGAAACATCAGGAACGTTGGTCTCTTAACGTGTTGGCCGGCATACCCGGGGATCGCCTGCTTGTACCATATCTGTTGCCTGAACGGCTCTCGGGACAGTCGTACTTGGTGTTTCACAATAAGGTCATAACCGAGTTCCTCCATGACATACCATTAGCGGTAATACAGGGACTTTGATTCCAGCATGATGGGGCTCCGGCGCATTTCTGTGCTCCTGTACGTGGTTGGCTGGATATGGACTACCCCGGCCGCTGGATCGAACGTGGGGGTCCGGTTCTATGGTCGCCACGTTCGCCAGATCTTACACCGTTGGATTTTTTCCTATGGGGCCATCTCAAGGAACTGGTGTATCGAGACGTAGTGACAACACAAATGGACTTAGTTGCTCGTCTGCATGCTGCTTGTACTTCGGTGGACCCCGCGATGCTGCAACGTGTGATGACAGCCATTCCACGGCGTGCTCAATCCTGCTTCGACATGCACGGCGGACACTTTGAACATCTGCTTTAAATTGTGCATGCTGTTGATATGTTCAATAAAGTGTTTTTTCTTGCACTGGCAGTGACGTCATACTTTGTTTTTCGTATTTTTCTCGTTAACTATGGATCGTACAGGAACGCTTCTTTGGGCAGTTTTTATGTACTCCCAACGAGGGATCTAGCTGTGCAGAGTTTATGCGGTCGTTTTGGGACACCCTGTATATAGAGATATAATGTAAGGTGGCTGGATTATTCTATTAAGTCTAAATCCGGCCCTGTTGTTCTATACAGTTTTCTCGCTTTGCTGTGTTAGTTCAAAGTGGACATTAAAACCGAAAATTCTGCCAGCTGTGAAGAGCGGTCAGTAATAAAGTTTTTGAACGCAAAAAAAATGATCGTGCGGTACGACCATAAATACTGAATCCTATTCTGAAACTTTTAAGAAGCTGCGGCGAGCAATTCAGATTCGACGGCGTGTGTTACTGTCTGCTGGAATTTGTCTCTTGCACGACCACGGATGGCTGGTGAAAGGTTGATTTGTAAAATTTAATTTAATAATATAAAATTAGATATTTGGTATAAACCCTTTTCTTTCCTTAAGCTCCGTTTTCCTTAGGGTACCCTTTTTCTTTTCAAAATCTATGCCACGGTAACTCTATACCTCTTTTCTTGCCATTTTTTTGTCGTACGCTTTCGTAGGACCCCGCGGGATCGGAGGAGTCCATCTAGCTTCGTACCAAAAACACAGCCCAAAGAAATGTTAAGTGATTCTGCACCCAAGCCGGCTCGAGGAGTGAGCTTTTTCTCCCGCGGTGGGATACAGCACCTGTAGAAGGCGAGTTCCTCCGCAGCATATTAATAAAAGAAAAACAGCCAAGAACCAATGCATGAAAAAAAAATTCAGCCTCTAACATCCAAGAAGGGCCAGGGCATTCCACCGTTGAGGTGGTTGTATGCCCGTAACGCAAGGCGCCGAAAAGAACTATTTTTCATCTTCCATTCCTGCGCGCAGGCGTAGGGGGTAAAAAAAGTTTTCCCTCCGCGGGTTTGAAAAACGGATTCAATACTGTCGTGACTTCGAAGCGTTTTTCCGTTTACCCCTTCAGCGAAGATGCCCTGTGTACTCCCCGTCCGCTCCCAGAAAATTGAAGAATTCCCTGGTCATTGATGCAGCTATGGGGCCTGCCCTTTCTATTTTTGTTTTCTTTTCTTCCTTTCCTTCCATTTCCCGCTCTATTTTATTTAGCCTACAATCGACTGAGGTAATATTAAATTTAATTCTATTGTAGTTATATTGAGCTCAAAGTTACATGGGTAGTTAGTATATATTCGCCAGCCATCGTTTGTGGTGACATTCTTATGTTGTAATAATTTGTGGTATAAGTTAAATAATGAGGCAGTGTTAGTTTGTAAAAGCTTGAATTATTTTGTTAAATCAATAAATGTGTATTTTGCCTCGAGACATGTGTACTGTCGTTTTGAGTTGCTTTTACTATGGTCAGCATAGAACCTGCTGGTCCTATTGTTTCTATTTCAGGAAAATTGTGCTGCAATCTCATTTAAGTATTCTCTTTAATAATGAGAGTTCTTTACATCTAAAGCTGATCTTCTCAGCTAATTTTAGGCTCTTCAGATTTTAGTTGCTATTGTGGGATAACCACAATATTATTATTAAGATTCCATTTTTGTTATACTGCAGCTCAATTTATTATACAGTTTTATTTGAAACTGCATGTGTAAGACTAACTATTTAATGATTGAATAGGTTATTGGTATAAATATTTCTTCATAATCAGAGTATCTTACTTTTTGAGTAAAAAAGAAAATATTCATAAATAACTCTCTAATATCAAAATCACAGTTAATTTTTTTTTTAAATATTGTATATGCAATGATTTATTTCTTAGAATTCATTGAACCTTTCGCAAGTATTTATGAGTGAACTTTTGCGCTTTTGAAAAACTTGTGAAATTAATCATTAGTAAATACCATGTCATGGTTTCATGATATAATCAGCAGTCCACACCTGTCCGCAAAGAGGACCTAGATCAGTTGTTCTCAACGTGGGAGGCGCAAGTGATATTTAGGAGTGTGTGTATGGAGGGGGGGGGGGGGAGCTAGAAAAAAAGGTTGAGAATCACTGTTCTAGATAGATACCCAATTTTGTCTAGTTGTTTTAGAGCAGTGGTTCCTAACCTTTTGCTGACCACTTGTTTATAATAATAAATAAAATTTTAAAAAAATTATTTTTCGGGGACCATCTCCGAACAAATCCTTTTAGAGGCAAAAATGGGTTTTATTACCTGTTTAAACAAACTATTTGTAATAAACAATGAAAAGTAGGGTGCTGTGGCCCGGCAGCAAAGGCATCGAGCCAGTAATCTGCAAGTTGCTAGTTCGATACCCAACGCTGACAAAACCGCCGACGTGTACATTAATGGCGGCTGGTGCACGGAAAAAACCTGTCTTAGCTGATATGTCCTCCAAGTTCCCAAACATTACCTCTGGAGGTACGGGGTCAAGTGTTCTGGACTCGTCACTTGACTCGGTTCAAAATTACGGGACCAAATGGGTGTAGCGTAGACCCACCCCTTGTGGTGCACCCGGGGCAATGCATGCGGCAAAGTGGTCATACACTTCTGGCTTCTCCCGGGAAAAGAGTATCGCTTAGCTCCCAGCCATTGGAAATATTAAAAAAAAAAGAAAAAAAAATTTAATGAAAAGTTACAAATAAACTTAATAACAATTTTAACGTAAAAGAAAACTCAATAGCAAACATAAAAGCCTACGATAACTTAAAATTGAACGATATTTTTCAGCTTGCATTTGCCTTACTAGCTGTAAAATTGCTGTCACGCTGCGAGTACGCGTCACAGAAAATATATTAAAATTTTTTAAGCAGTACACGGATTTTTTTCGTACTCAAAACGTTTGAAAGCGGAAGAAATACAGGAATATTTAGAATTTGAACGAAAAATTGGAAACATACATTTTTTTTTTTCTTTTTTGCTCTCAGTCATAGAAAATTGTTTAAATTCGCGGTCGTTTTGAAACGATGAAACTTTTTTGTTCTCTTGGGCCACCAGTGGTCCGCGGACACCGGTTTATCTAGCAAATATTTTAGTGGTAGTATGTGGAGCTAACTAATAATAACCATAACATGGCTGACTGGCGTAATGGTAAGCAGATGAGTCCGGTAACCAGAATGTTCAAGAGCAATATTTTAACTCGTGAAAAAAGTGAGCTGTCGCTGAGAGGTTATTGAAAGCTGATGAATTTTTAAATATTAATTTGGTAAAGAAAATGCTCTGATGAATAATGTTAAGCATTTCACAATTACGGAAAAATATTTTGTTGTGCAATAAAAATTTTACAATAAAGAATTTAAAAAGTCACTGATATCCGTGTTACATTTGTATGTCTCAATGCACTTTGTCGCAAAAAATAGCGATAAACATTTGAGTAATATTTCGTTAATATTACTCAAATAGTGAAAGAATTATAATAATGAATTGAGGAAATATATAACGAGTAGAAATATTAGAATATTCTGCTTCAAAAACTGAAAGCAATGAAAAAGATATGGTATTGCTAAAAGTGTTTCGAGATGCCTTCAAGTTTCAAACAGTTGTAAAAATTAATCAGCATCATTAGTGATTGGCTTCCTAATGTGTCATTACTGTTATGTAAAAGAAAATATAGACATATATTTAGATGCATAAAATTTAGAATGTGTGGTGATAGATCACAGTTTAAATTTATTTTTGCGGTAATCATTTAATCTTAGAATCTGTTGTATATTTAAAAAGTGCATTTCATCCTCTGGACTTTTTAAGATGTAACCGATTAATTTGTATATGTACATTAGAAGAGAGAAATGTGTTTTTTTAAACTGCACTAGAAAATAATGTTAAGTGCTTTTGTTCCATTTTATTCAGAGCATTTTAATAAAATGAAGAAAAATGCTAAAATATTTTTTATTTTACTTTACTCAACTAAAACTGGTTTAAAATGTTTATGAAGATTTTTCGATACCAGTTGAGGTTTCGAACAATCGGAGATAAGTATCTAGCAAATATTTTAGTTTCGTGGTCATACTTTCAAATTATTCATCATAAGAAAATTTAACAGTGGGGCTACTCTGAATAAAATGGAACTCTGCTTCATAACTCCTGATTCCACATAGAGAGTTTGAAAATTTGTTTTTGTCCGCTTGTAATTAATCGCTTGAAACCATAATGTAATAAGCTTAATATGGATTTTAATTACTTAACACAGGTTGAGAGGAAAGTCAGGATGATTGGTTAATGTTTAAATAGCAGCCTCGTACCTTGGATGGCAAAAATGTGCCAGTCTTGTGCTAGCATATGCAATAGCTCCTGTTCTGGCAAAATAAATTTTCATCTCTACCCTCATTTACTAACTAAACTATTATGCTTGGAAAAACTTAATTCGGACAATGACACATGGACAACTGAATCTACTCCGTAAACTTTTTGTGTTAAAAGTTAAAAAGTAAGCAGTATTCCTCTTCATCAATAATATTTTCATTCTGTCTAGTATTTTCACTTGATGTTGATACCAGTAATAAAATTAGTTTAGTTAAACATTATGAATTCTACAGCTTGGTACGCGAGTCCAAGTACGTTTTCGCGATGTCTTCTATACACAAGTAATACAAATAAAATTAATATTGGACAAAAAGAAATAAGACACAATGAATTCTTTATATTAACATTTTTATCTTGTATGATGCAATTTAAAGGTGAGAAGGCTACATTGAGTTCCTTTATCTCAAGATTCTAGTGCATATACTGCATTGAATTCACTTTTGAAGACATAAATAGCATAGTTTGCTCTTTTTATACATACATTTATATATATTCTTTCAACAATTCTCATATCAGCAGCGATTTTGTTTAATCAAGAATTTCAATCATATATATGGAATTGAATTTAACTATGTAATTACAAAACATTATAAGCTCGGTTGTTGTATCAATACATGCAACTCATTGAAAAAGTCTGATGCTTTGAAACTATCAGTTTAAACAGAGTTAACACCTAAGAGATGATCTACCATATTATAGCGAAATGCTACTCTTTCCAATAATCTGAGATAAGCAATTTGTTTTCAAATATGAATTTTTAGCCACTTTTATTACTTTTATATATATATATAAAAGTTGAAACTTGGAGACATCGTATTAAAAGAAAAAAAAAATCCTGTTAGACATTTTGTCTTCAGAAGTTCTAACACTATCATGAAACTTTGTGCCTGCTACGTTTTGATAAAGGACGAATGTACATTTCATGTGGAAGAAATAACATCCATTTCCGTTTATTTTCATATGAAATAGATGTTGCTACTAAAAAAATGCATATTTTAAAACAGTTAATCAGTGTAAACATTGACACTGTATATAATGGAACAGTTTTCAAGAACATGACATTTGAAGTAAGGTTCCCTACACAGATACTTCTCTGCTATTTTAGTTTAAAGTATATTAACTAATAAGTGACTTTTAAGGCTTGTTTCCAAAATGCATATTGACGAGGAAAATATTTAGAGTGTGATCCATTAGAATCTCTTCAGGAAATCATATATTGTAATATGATGCCTAATTACTCTAGTCTGTTGATGCTAGAATGATCTGAAGAGATAAGTTTCCCCCGAATGATAAAACTAGACAGTGCAGTCGGCCAAGATATCAATCTCACCTTTTTCTTTGGAGGGGGGGGGGGGGTGAAGCCTCTGCTAACGATTCTTTACTTTTCTAAACCCACTTCATTACCAGGGTCTTATCCTCCAATATATGAATCGCATTAAACATTATAACCGAGTTCGAACCAACCACGCATAATGTGTGCGTTTAATACACATTGTCAGTCTGCAGACCTTCCCCGTTTTTAACGAATTTAATTCGGATAAACCTCAAACATGATTCTTATAGTGAAAATTTTGGCGTTTTAACTCAGGCTGAAGAATCCCTCCCCACTTTCTCAAATAACTTTGTTTTTGTTTAATGATTAGCGAAACATTGACGAATTCACGGGATACTCATTACATACGACGGCACAGAAGTTAATGCTATGAATTTTGGGAAAGCAAAATAGCATTATTAAATGCTTTTATACATCTCCCATAGAACTCTGAATTTTGCGACTTTTCTAATGAGATGTCCCTGAATTACGGAAATATTTTTTGTGGCTGAATGCATTAAATTGGATTAAACTACTTAACATGTATTGGAAACTGCTGTATTTAAATGAGTGTCTAAATAATCAGCTACAATGAACTTATAGGAAAAGTTCAATAGGCGGGAGATGCAAAACATCAATATTTGCCGAAGCCACTTTTACCCACCCAGTAATATTTGTTTGAAATATCTGAAGGCGACTCTATTTTCGATTTTGAAACGAGCAAAACGATGGGGTGGGAGCGACTATTCGGCCATTATCAGACCCTAATTTTAAATTTTTAAAAATGGATAAAAAAGCATAAGTCAATCTCAAACTCAATCGTCTATAAATTAATGGAAACGTTGGTTAACGGAAAATTAAAATAACTGTCACGACTACAGTGAAGACCCCAAAAAGGAGTTTTATTACGATGGAACGAATCAGGCTTACTCTCAGGAATTAATTCCAGTAACACTTAAAACATATGCGAGGTATTGTCTTGGCGATAAACGCTTTTGCGTACTTTAGTAGATATTAATGTAGGCCAAATTAAAGCAAGAGACTGCGTTATTTTAATGCAGTATGTTATGTAATTAAGGCTTAAGATGATTGCAATATTTCTATTATAGCTGCCACTGGATAAAATTTAGTTAACTTTTTAATAAAACATGTTTTTCAGTACGTTCATTACAAGTGTACCAACGGTTTGTACCCACTTATATGCTTCATGCACATATGTTTTATATCACCGCAACCGGACGCACTAATGCTGAAGACAGTATTAAACGCTGCATACCATAAATTCTCAACTCATTTCTAAATGCAATGGCATTCTTAAAGACCCCCAACAAACAATCAAGAATAGGGACGTGCATTTCACTCCCTCCGAATAACAATAGATAAGAGGAACACTAAATTAATTGCGATTTCATAAAATCCGGATTCATTTCTCTGTTTCTCTGCTGCAAGAAATACACAGCCTTAACAGTACCAAAGTAGTACTTTTTTCGTTTTTCTAAAATTAAACGGGAATAAAGTTTCTCGGTTGTTGAATAAAATGATAATTTACGAAACTCTGCGAACATAAAACACAAAAACTTTAATTTTAAAACAAAACCATTTAATCTTGATATCTCAGAACAGTAATGTGTAAAACGGTTGTTTAATGCGTAATAAAAATTATCCATCATAAGCTGAATGTGTAAATTTTCTACCCAAAAATAAAGTGTGACGTGAACATCTGAAAGTAGGATAATATGTGAAGTTAAAGGAGACTAATACAGAATATATCAGTCATAACTTTTATTTTAAATAATTTTTGACAAACAATATCTCCTGAAGCTCTGTAATAAATCACCAATGAAAGAAATTTTGAACAATTAATACGATATTTAGTAAAGAAAATTATACATAGAACTAAAAGACAAACTCTAATTTTCTTAATTTTTAAAGTAACTTTGATATCGTAGCTGAATGTCTAAAAATTCCTATACGTCATAAATCCCGGATTCATATTTAAAATTTGCTCATTTTTTTTAAATCTTATATGGCAGATATTACATCCGAGACAATCTGGCACAAATATAATACATACAGTAGAATCTGGATAATTTGAAAATCATATGTATTATTCATATGAGAAATTCCTATTCAGAAACTACAAGTTAATTTAATAACAAATTTGGATATTCGAGTTTGCAGTCGCATACATTTGGAAATCACAACTGCTTAAGGATGCCAATGACAGAAAGTTCCAGTACAAAACTAGAGCATAAAATGTAATAAAGAAACTCACATTGTACTAAACTTAGAGATTATTTCAAACTACAGTGACAAACCTTTTTATTGTCAAAATATTTTGGTCTTACAACTAAATTTGTATTACATTAACTAAATTATAATTTGGTTATACGGAGTACATAGTACTCTGATTCTTAGGTTTATCATCTTCTGTTCAGATTAACCAGATTCTACTGTATACAGACTGCACTTAATATTCAAACACTTTACATATTTATATAAATAGTATTTTCAAAAACTTAAAGAAACCACTAATGCAAGAGAAATAAAACCTTGAGTATAATACCAGCATCAATGCATAACAAGCCAGGAAAGAAAAGAATGCATTAAAGTAGTATGAGCTAACATTAAAATGCTTGATCTCGTTAAATTATTATGCATTAAATATTTTGCATTTTAAACTACAGAAAATCCCTAAAGCACATTACAGTTTACAAATTAAAAAAATAAATGAGTAGAAGACAGTTCAAAGAAACATTTAGACATTTTAAACTGATATTATTAATCCCCCAGAATTCGTTTTTAAATCAATGATTCCAAAGTTTTTTTAAGATAGAAACTTTATCTATTTATTGGGAAGGGAGAAACAGAAAGGTGATGCAACTATCTGGAGGCTCTACGTACCAGATGGATCGAAACATTCACATTAACAGAGTATCTCACGCTACTTGAAGGATAAGGTATCTACTGTCGGTGACAGATATCGGCGGTGAAGTGTCATCTCTTTTCTCCAAAGGATCCACGGGTATTTAAACGTGCAATTTTAAACAGAAAACAGATCGCAACCTTTTCAGTTTTTCATATCATGACTTCGACTAGGCAAGATTTAACCCACCTTTATTAAATTATACAATTCAACAACGGATTATATAGTCATGGAAGAACTCTTAACATGTCAAACAATAGCTGCTATACAATGAATATGTAATAATCACTGGTTCATCCGAATTTTGACGAGCAGGAAAGTATTTTCAGAATTTTTTCACAGTTTTGTTGTTAAAAGCACAGCACGGTCATTTCCTCATTGGATACACATTTCATAAAATATTTCATAAACATAACACTCACATGAAATGACTAAACCTCATTCATTTACAATGCATCATGCCTACATCTAGTTTTGTAAGCAGAAAATAATATAAATACACATACACAAAATTTAAAGACGCCAAAGAATAAAAGCGTGAAAGTCTCAGTAGAACTCTGATAAAAATAACATATGCCTGGTTTCCACAATTAGATTTTATAGTATGACCGAAATAGTTTGTCAAAATCTCACGAGTTATGTTTAGGAGACAGAGATTCACAGCATTTAAGCGAATACATGGAAACTAACTTCATAAAATACAAATACCTTGTAATGGTAAATCTCTCAAAATAAATTTTTTTTTTCATTTATGAATTATATGAATGAGATATGTTAGCATTCTGAATAGAATGACCGTAAGTCCGAAATTTTGTGACATACCCCAATTTCTGACTCTCTCAGAGGGACATTCTGAAAAATAAAAATTTATATTCTGCCTATTAATTACAAAATGATTGATAAATCTAGCAGATCATAATTAGAGATAATACATTAACAAGTATAAAGAGAATCTGCATAGGCTTAAACATGCAAAGTAACAAAAATTGTATACTATTTCAAATTTGAAGTATTTCCCGTACATACTAATTTAATCACTTATTTACAAAATAAACAATTTATATTCCATCAAAAAGTTTTAGTTTATTTAACTATACTCTTTATTCTTTAATAGATTTTTTTCTTCACTTTAGGAGATTCATCTTGACCCTTGACCTTATTTTAGAAATAAGCGTTAAGATGCCTAGATTATATAAATTGAAGAAAGGATATTACATACTTAAAATATTTAAATATTTAAACTATTACTTAAATATTTAAAAAGTATGTTTTCTTTACATTTGCCAATGATTGTGTCTTTGTTTTAAACTTAGGGAATTACCGAAATAGGCTGATATACCGATATCAAGTCTGATCTAAAATACAGTTGACAATCACTGGACTACAATAAATTATCTGTCAAATGCAAAATCTCCGAATCCTGAGTCACATTGGGCGATATGGTGTCATAACCGTAGCCATAAGCAATTTCTACGTTACTTAATTTTCTAAATTCTTATATTTATAATTATCTTAATCATCCTCATTTGGTTCCACATATTACACGGTGAAAATTCAACGCCACCAATCACAAGGAACCTGTGAACAGCAATATCTAAAACTCAAAGGAATAATACTAATCACAAACACGAGTAGATTTACAACAATTTACCATTAATCATTAACCTTGATTTAAAAAATATAAAAATAAACTCATGCTCAATTAACAAAAGAAATTACTGATGCTTCAAATGTGCTCTGATATTCCTCAAAATTACATAATAAATTATGAACTATTTAATAGAGTTAAATCATTCATTAATGTTATGCTGAGATTAATGATATCTTGATACTATTCATACATTAACCCAAATATTTGATTTCTTTGGAATACTCAACCTTGGATTGAAGTTTGCTTCATTCTAAGTACATAATTCCACCATCCCATACTTACAGTAACTAAAAACTAAACTAAACTCATGGCACAACAGTCTGCTGTGGACCAATGCCGGTGGGGCCCATATCCGCTTTCTTGTGGGCTTGGGGTGCCATACAGCATATGTCTCCGTCAGCTGGTCAACCTGGCATGGAACCCCCAGAGTTTAGTTCCCAAGCATGCTTAGTTCTCATTTAATTGACCCACTCAAGGGATGAAAGGCTAAGTCGACCTTACCTAGTCTCAGGATCAAACCTTGGACCTGTGATATAGCAGCTTGACATTTGCAACCACTACACCACTGGGTGTCTACTTAAAGTAACTGCTGCACCATTAATGGCAATTCTATTGCATAAATTTTCTTCTGAGCATCTTAAATTATTTACAATAAAAAGTAAATGCTTTAAGATGTTCCCTTTTATTGTAAATGCAAGTAAAGGCATAAGTGGATCACACACTAGTTCTCACAAGATAACTTTTTCTTAACTTGCCGATCATAAGACGAATGAAAGATTTTTAAGAAAAAAAACTGATGCTCTTGATGCTGGGGGGGGGGGGGGATTGAACAAGATAATCAATTGTTCGCTGTCATAAGTTGACAAATGTAAAGGATGGATTTAACTATACAAAGAACTTAAAAAAAATTACATCAGCATTCTGCATTTCGAGGATCCACAAGGTCTGAAATTCTGAAAATTGGCATAACACTTTAATAACAGGGGTAAGAAAGAATTGAACTCAATTTTTTTGCTTCAGGATTTAAAATAGAGACTGAAGTTTGGTGCATACAGAAAGATTCGTTTCCTATACTCCGAGAACAATTTGCTGGACATACAAAAATGCCTCTTTTTTCAGACAGTGTTGAGAAAATAAGTGATCAACATAAATGTTGTGACACCAGAAAATTATTGAAAGCAATCAACGATAACTATACATTTCAAGTTCTAAATAATCAGAAAATGGTACAAAAGTTATATTTTTAACCAAAGTATTTTGTTCATAAAAACAAATTCAATGAGAAAAATTTAAATCTCTCTCTCAAGTATACTTGAAAAATTACACTATGCATACAAGTTTAATCAAATGCTTGTCCACTAAGTTAATACCTAGAAAGGTATACAAACTTTGCTGTAGTGATGTCACGGACATACAATAAAGAACAAGGAAAGGTACTACATGCGCAATTAATTAAATTTTTAGTACTACTAACAAATTTCAAGGGCTAGGGCACTGGCATTCGGTTCAGATCCTGTGGGTTTGAGTCCCACTGTTAGCATGTATGTTTGTAGCCGTTCGGAATCGGCTTTAAACTGTAGGTCCTGGCCCTTGTGTAGCAAAAAGTTGACTGTAGCACTCCAAACCAAACCTAATAAATTTCCAGTTAGCAATAACAAACAAATCTAGAAAATAAGTTATGATCTATAATCAAGATATCCATTATGATGCATTAACATAAAATTTTCAGAATGTATAGGCTCACCCACCTAACGTAAAAAAGGCTCTAAATGAGGAAATAAAACTAATTCTGAATCAGAAGAAAAAACAATTTAAAACATGAAATGTTATGCACTGATGCCAGAGAAATTATTTGAAAATATATTTTACTCAAATTTGAAACACGTAATTTTTTTTTTTTTACAAAACAAAAGAAAACACTAAAAATAAAGAACCAATTGTGTCACATTACAAAACTATTCTTTCCTTAGCGTGACAGCATCTGAAACCCAACAAAGATTGAAACAAAATATGCTTTCAATCAGAAAGTAGAAACTAACTTATATAAGTCATAATTTCACAAGGTACATTTGTATGTACATTATAACAACGCACATACATACACAATCACATAAAATTAAAGAAAACACAAAGAAAAGGAAACAGATTAATTCAGAGAGCTTATTTTCAAAAAGTTTACTTTTCCTCTTGCTATATTCTCTTTACTACATCAGAATTACTCTTTTTTTGTGACTCAAAGATGTAAAACAATAATACAGCAACCCCACATCTAACCACATAAAATTATCAAGGCAAAATTAAACATTAAACAAAGAATTCAATAAATAAAACAACTTTATAAGCAAACGACTGTAAAAATATTAACATTTTCCGACTGAGAATTTTTAAATTTCAAGCTGCACTAAAAAAGATGATTATTTCAGTAAATGAAAAACTTAATTACAAAAAGAATGAATTATTTCACTATGCATGTAAAAAGAAATTTACACAGAGGATAGTTCCCACATTACAAGAGATATGTTTTATCATTCGACAATAAATCAAATTCAGAAAATTAAGTTTCATCAATGCATGCAATTTTATAAACAGGGCACATCTTAAAATTAAACATTACTTGTAAATAATTCTAAGTATGAAAAGCTTAGTATAAGAATTGTTTCTCTTCCTTCCCCTTTAATGCTATTATTAAAAATCGGTTCATATTTTTTTCACATTAATTAACTATTCCTTCTACAATACAGTATATTTTATGCTGCATGTAGCTGGTAGTCATGTATGGTTAACAAAATAAGTGAATCATAAATATGCTAGAAAATGAAATACTGTAAAAATCATCAGACATGTTTCAACACTGAAAAAAATCTCTGCAGTTTCAGTCAACTAAGACGTTTAATGTTGATATTATAGCATAAAGTAACTCATTTTGGATCCATACTGCTAACAGCTGGCAAATAACATCCTTGAACATAATAAAGTATCTGTTTAAAATTTCATATTTCCTTCAGCTGTTAAGTTTCAGTAAAAATGTAACATATGTAAGAAAACAGATCTAATTATGCAAATACCATGAAAATTCTCTTTCATCTAACAAAATAGAATAAAAATTTAGCTTTTATATAGCTAATACAATAACCTGACAAAAAGAAAGCAACCTTGCCTACTACATGCATGCAGCAAACATTTAACAAACTAAGCTTTTGGACAACTGGTTAGTAGGATGAAGTTTACTAGAAATCAAGAACTGTGAAATAAATCTCATTTAGGATCTAAGAGAACACAACTTCTAAAAGCTTCCACCAGAAAATATAACTTGCCATTTGATTGACTTTTTAAGGTTGGTTTTAAAAAAAGTGTTTTAATACAGAAATACTTTATGCATATGCATAAACAAAAACCGTACCTCCCAATCAATTGTTATTAAACTTAATTTCTTTTACATTGTTGATTAACAGAAATTCAGCACATTTTCCCATACAACGCCTAGATGCAATTGTCTAAATCTCATATTTTGTCTTACACCTTCAACAAATCCCACTATTAAAAAGTATTTTTGAAGTAAAATGTTTCAAACAAACAGAACTCTCCTGTTATCAACATTAACCCTTTAAGCCTGGATTTTGTTACCCTAAAGAAAATTTAATAAAACTAAAGAATAACACTTCAGCCTAGCCTACACTGTGAATAATGCAGAAAAGCCCATTCCTTTGATCTTGTTCTTTTTAAAATTTTACTCATTTCCAGGTAAATACAGCACAAGATCTTTATATGTGAACACATGGTATCAACTGAATTAATAGCAATATATTAATCACAATAGTGTAAAATTACAAGTAATTAAGTATAGCTTCTTCAATCCCTAAGAATAGTTAAGAGTTTTCTGAATTGGCATCTAAAATCTATTTTGTCCCATTATTTAGGATTTTGTTCCCCCCTTACAGGTCAAAGGATTTGTAGTATTAAATAGACAAGTCAAATTATGAGGCAAATTGTTTTAGACAATCTGTTTTGGATTATAAGTTAATAAATAAGTAAAAAACATGCATGTGAACAAAAATCTTACAAAAGTATCCATTTAAAGAAATGTAACATTACATGCACATAAACGTTTTTCTTTATAATTTTGATGTTAAATAATATACAATCAAGATATGAATAGTAATACTCAATAATCTCGGCAATCATAAAACCTAACCACAAGTAACCTGACATTCTTTTTTTAAGTGGGGTAGCTAGTTCAATCACCAGCATGGGAAAATAATATCCTAAAATAATATCTAACAGACTTTTATATTTGATAAGCTAGTTATATAAAAGCACATGTTTATATATAGCTTTATTTTTATACAGCACATAAATAAGTTCAATATAATCTCACTATTTAGAGTCAATGTTAACTTTCAAGGAAAACACCTGCATAAATGAATTTGAACACCATAACTGCATACTTCAAAAGTTGATGAATTGCATGAATTTACACAATCTATTTCCTTTTCAATGTTTTTATATACAATCTCTAATTTCATTTAATGACAAGCAAAAATCATAAAAGCAGGTAGAAAAGCATAGCACAGACAAGGCAACTTAAAATCTAAAGTAAAAGAGCTTTTTATTTCATTGAAGTAAAGCAGAAAATGTATTTTCTGAAACTGGGAAATAATACACTTTTGAAATTGCTCATGACACAGAGCAAGAGATTTTGGTAAATATCTTTAGAAGCACATTTATGAGAATGGGAAATGCACCACGAAATAAATAAATAAGAAAAAAATGTAGAAATACAGTTCAAGTTCAGCACAGCAGACAAACTAAGTTGAGGTAAAAATGGCAATAAACATTTCAAATAACTAAGAAAAATGCAGTTTAAAATAATTCTTTCAAAAAGTTGTACTAAAAAAAACTTTAATTTAACCAATAACACTCACCAACAGCAGACACCTAATCTTCATATTTTAAAGCAGCACTTCATAACAAAAACATTTATCATGAAATAAAAAAATTGCAATACTAAATATGCAAAGCTTAAATATTGTAATTTAAAAAATATAAAATTTTTAAAAACTATCATTTAATCACTGAAATCCTATTTTTTTTTAACCATGTTATTAATTGATTCTTCAAGTGGCCCTGTGCAAAAACATAATCATACACACTTATGGTACATAACTCTCTCAAATGATTGACTTACCCTAGGGTGAAAATAACTATATTAGACTCAGCAAAAGAACTAGGGATGTGTGTGTGTGTGTGATATATATATGTACTAAAACACACCAAATAAAATTTGTTAATTTATGGTGTACTTAATATTTACCAAATAAAAAAACTTGAACAGTAATCAATATCAATTTCAATATACAGAGAAACAGCACAATGAAATGCCAAGTTATCAGAGGGAAGTACCAATAAATTCTGAAGCAACACACAATTTATTTTTGAATATTCAAACAAAGATTATGAGTACACTATGAGTTTCAGTAATTTAGTTTCCCCTCCAAACAACTTCTAAAAAATTAACTAAGAATTTTCTTTTAATCTTGCATGTATAATTTTCAAATTTAATTAAGTAAAAAGTAAATGTTTGCAACTAGATTAAAAATTACAAATTAAATTCAAATAGAATTAAGAATTCGCATATACTTGACAACTTACATACTAACTCTCCCCAAACTATCATTTTCCTATCATAAAGTATTTAAAAACAGAAAAAAAATTTTCAATTTTTATGATGTACAATGTGAGTTTTCAGGAATATTTACTACATAATAAATTAGTACAGAGAATAACCTCTCATGCTACAACAGTCAGCAAAATTATTTTTTAATATGCTTCCATTAGTTATGATGTTAAGAAGATTCTTTAATGTTATGAAAGATCCATCTTGCTCCTATTAAGCATATCTAATTTTCTTTCCTTGCATTTCTACTGCTGTCCTTTAACTGTCCTACAACAATACTCATCCCCAAGACTATTAGAAAATTGGTAATGGCGCCACAAAGTATCAAACATGTTTTAGTTAAAAAATCATTCTTTTCGATTGTCCAAAACCAAATAATACCTTGTGAAAAATATTACTAGATGTAAAACAGTTATGGACTTAGTAATTAATAATCTTTCTTTTGAATAATGAGCTTCAGGAAATCTTTTTAACCACATATGTAAGAAACAGATAAACAGGAGAAGCAAAATGTGTAGAAGAGTTCAAATATCAAAATCAACAGGCATGCATGCAATTTCAGAAATGACAATTACTTCTTGACCAACATTTTATTTTTAGATTAATTTAGGACAAACAGAACTTATCACAGGTAAAACATTTCAAAATACATTTTATAACTTCTGATAACATGCAGCACTCTTAGACTCATGCCCAATTTTTTTAATAAATGCAAAATAATAATGCATTGAGAAAAATACTGATAGTACATTCAATCTTAAAAATTGTATTTTGCTCCCAAGTTAGAAAAAAACATGGATAAAAATAATACTTACAAAACAGCAAATATTTATGAAAACACGGAAAACAAATGAACAAAAGAAAAAAACAAGCAATGCAGGCAGTCAACTTTAAACAATCCAGTCATGAATCAATTGTAATGCCTGACTTTAGTTTTTTAACAACATACATTAAATGACTATTTTTTATGTGCAAGAATTAGAATGATTTCACAATACTTATAAAATTACACATTCTAAAACTAGAAAAACATTTTAGATTTTAGAAATAGTATAATGTATGTATATATTTATATATATATGTAAGTGTGTGTGTGTGTATATGTATATATATATATATATATATATACACACATATATACACTCACACACACATACTGTTACATTCTCAAGACAAGATCTTTAACCTCCAAATTGTTTCTCTTCTGGGACATTATATACTGAGAACATTATCACTTAAAAAGGCAGTTGAGCTTTTACTATAACTTATCTATAATGAATAATTTAAAAGACTACTAACGTACAAAATTTTTTAGATTTTCTTACTTTAGTCTTTCAGAAACATCTCCTTTAGGCATATTTATAAACAAAAACCCTAAGATAACTACTGACTCAAAATGTTTCCCTTTCTTCTTTTATGGCAGTTATCAAGAATAGGACTAAAAATACTCATTAAATTTTGCTACCGGGTTTTATAATTTCTTTCAAAAAGAGTAATGCCCTTAGACAATATCTGAAACAAGTAATTTGTGCAGCTATGTACATTTATAAATATTTTCCATTTTTTTTTAAGTAACATGTTAACCATTAATAGATGTTGCATTTAAAACAAATTTACATACATACATACCTAATTAAATCAGCTGTCCAAAAATTAAATTATTACATATGATAAAATTAAGTTATACACAGAAAATATGCAAGATAAGGTGTCTGCAAAAACAAGTACATTAATGATAAGTAAAGGTATAAAATAAACAAAACATACTTACAACTTCTATAACATATTTGACACTGATAATAAGCAACGCCTTTACTGATATATATATTAGTTAAACATACTATAACAAAATCTAAAAATATTATGAACTCAAATATAAGTTTCTAATGTCACAGGATTAAAAAAAAATGTAAGGAATATTTATACAAATACAGTAATGCATGAAATGTTTCAATTGGGTCTATTCTGCATAATAATCTATAATTGCAACATTTTGATTTGCTATATTTTAGTGGTATATAAAATACAATCATTTAGGAGCATAAATAAATGATGAGAAGTAATTTTAGAGTCTGAGTTCTTCCTAAATAAATTAGTTCTAAATGCTTACATATGTTTATATAAGAAGAGGCATACACAAACAGTGCAGGGAATTGAGAACTCTTCTTTATATTGAAATTCTCAGTTAACACTATATTAGTATAAAATGCAACAGAAAAGGCTAAATTTGATAAGGCAAACCCTGAAATGAATGCAAGATAGCAAATTTAGAATTCTCAAGTAAAATTTGATTTGGAGAAATTATCAGGAAGGCTAAGAAATCTATGTGCAAGATTGATATTTAAAAATAATAAATATAAAATAAGCAAGCATTGAATGACTATTAGATCAAACACCTAGTCTATATATTTAATATAATTTCCTTCTATATATCACAGAAAATATTAGAAAAATCCAAAATTAACAGCTTTAAAATTAAAAATTAACTTCAAGAAAAGAAAATTCTAAAACTCTAGCCTTTAATTTTGAATAGTGTTTAGTATTATGAATAACAATTTACAATAAACAAAAACAGAATAATTTCAGTTAAACTAGATATAATACAATGTTTTTTAGTATTAAATACATAAAGCAAACCCTTCATTGAAAATTAAGTTTTTAGATGCTTTTTTCTTTATTTTACATGTAATAAGATAATATACAACTCATAACATAACCCAATAATAAATTAAAAAACAAATCATGCATCACAGTGCTCTATCACATGCAAAAAATCAACAACTTCTCCAGTTAAATGGAAGGACTAGATTTAATACACAACCTGTTTTCAGTGAGAAAGCTATCAATAAAAAATGACTATTTAAATCATTTTGACACAATAGTGATAACTTAGAGGCTAACAAGATTTCACAACAGTATGTTAAAACTTCAAAATTTCATCCCTTGTATAAAACATGAAGAACATATTTCCAGTGAATTTAAAATAAAACAATATGTATGAAAATATCAACTAAATTTTGATCACAGTAGGTAAATATATATCTACAATTAATAAATGGGGGATGAGAAACAGGATAAAAACAACAAGTCAAATCCAAATATTTCATGTACAAAATGATGCTTAATATATAAAATTCTCTTCAATGTAACTAAAGTGTTAATTTGATTTATGTAAAAACAGCTCATTGAAAACACTTAAAACAAATTAAACTGTTTGAAAATTTGTAAACAAAACAGAGAAATTTAACAAATTTTTAAAATTAACACTCTGACAATTTACATCTTCAAAAGCAATTGACAAAATTAATGCCATAATAAATTTTGATTGTGACATCTCAAAGCTTAAATTTCAAAGATGGACAGCAGCTCTCCAACTTCACAACTCATAATATTTAACATTTTCATTTCCCTTTGTATCTGCAACAAGATAAAAATTTATGGATAAGAATAGCAAGATTTTAAAATATTGATAAATTGCATTTCTTAGAACAGAAAATTACAGCTGCATAATAGAAAGTGATACATATACAGTGAACTCACAATTAATTGGAACCTGCAGATAATTCAAACTAAAATGAAAATACCAAAAAACTTTAACAGAAATTAAAAAAATAAAATTTCATTAATTCAAACTCATTTGATATGGCATTGGAAATTCAAGCAAAAACTTTTGGGGCCCACTAAAAATTTAAATTGACTAGCCTTTTCTTCAAAGTGCCTTTTGGCAACTTTCTATTTTGAATACCAACCCGGTAAACCCCTGTTCTGTGTTGGTGAAAAGATACAGCCTTAAATGGACCTTGTCCTTTTAAAATTATTGTTTTAGGGTACTAGTATGGGGTATTTTATAGATTAAATCAATTTTTCCATTTTATAAAATTCATGGTCATTTTATACAGAAAAATAATTACATTAACTTTATATTTTTTTTATGGCAGAAAAGTTTAAATAAAATGTTTCATAGTACATCGCTATTAATAACTTCAAAATACAAAGAATTGATTTCATATTCACCCTATATTTATCAAATATTTTAAGCACTTTTTAAGGAAATTAATTTGCATTTATATATCAATGAGAGGGAGGATATACATCATATCGACCTTGTTTTTTCAAAAGTTGAATTAATTATAAGCCACTAACAATATATTTTCATAAGTTAATCATTTCAACTAAGTTTGCTTCATCTTTGAACCACTGACAAAGGATAATTAAAAACAGAAATTGAACAAACTCACATTGTGAAAAGGAAAATACAAATTAGCATCAGTATTTAACAAAATAGAGCACACAGAAAAATTTTAAATTTTTCACTTTCAAGAAACCTTTTTGAACTGGTTATTAGAATTCAGAACTTTGGTTCTATTCAAAAGAACCAAGAAAAAACAGTTTGGTCCTAACTGTCAGCTATTGTATTAAATACCTTACAGTTAGCTATCAATACTTTAAAGCAAATCAATATCTCCACCAACTATCACTTATATATTGTTAATGCTCATTAACAATGTACTTATTCATTAACAGAAATTACTCTCTCCTAATACCATAAAACCTTGTTTATCTGGACTAACTGGGACCATAGGCAATCCGGATTTTCGAAAATCCAGATAATATGGGTAATAAACAAAACAAAATCCTTAACTTACCATTTATTACGATACAAAACTGTCTTGTAACAAAATTACATAGTATTGTTTACAAGACATTAAAAAATATAAAAATAACTTTTCTGGGTAAATCCATGTCAACGTCCTGTGCCACTCTAGTAAAGCTTTTTAAACTCAACAAAAAGCATTAAGCATTATTTGAGGGGGGAAACCCTCCGAGAAATATAGGGGGTATAGAATATCACTCAGGCGAAAGGATACAGGATTAATGTACTCACATTCTAACATATTCTAATAATAAAATAATTAAGTTAACCTTTTAAGAAATTTTAATTTAACCCTTGATAGTCATCAGATATATTCTGCCCACCTAATACAATGAACATAATTTTCAAAATCCCCATTTATTTGGCAACATCTTACTATTAACAGCTGAAGATAAACAAACGTATGTTTGATAGAGCAGACACGGGGACGGGCTAACCTCGCGAACCAAGAATTAGCAGGATATCGCGACTGGTACCGATGGACGCTGACGGACAAGACGTGTGCACTGATGCCATCCTCAACTTTTAAAGCTTTAAACTTTTGCAATTATTAAATTAAAACTGCCAAACACAAAAGAAGTGAACAGAAATAGCCGATATTCCAGGTGAGCCAGCTACTCTCTGTTTCGCAAATTTCCACTATTTTCATGCATGCAAAATTCAACTTTTTAGTCTCCAACTCCAGTCGACAAATTTTTTATTTCAGTGTGTTCTACAACTCTTCATCTTTAAGGATATACACATTTTTATAAAGTTAAAAAAATTTTTCATTATATACGAAACATTTTCCCCAAAGCAGTTTTCCGAATTTCCCCAAATCGACAATTTTGGTGCACAATTATTTTGGTTTTCTGCACTTATTAATGCCAATTTTATGATTTATCAGCATTTGCTAGATGTTCATCTTCCAAAATATACCAGATACATTAGAATAAAAAAATTTTTTTATTAAAAAAAGCGTACTTACAAAACTCACTTTTGAAATTTCCCGCACTGATCGCCATAGTATCTTAATGTAACTGAATGCCGAATTCATAATTTTTTGACTTATTATTTTACTCACTAATAATTCCAGCAAGATATTGAAATTTGCTTCTAATTAATGAGCAACTGATGAGGATTCTTCCACCACCAATTTTGAATTCATCAGAAGTGTCTTTCTATTTTTTTAAGTACTTTTTCCTCCCGTGAGATTTAAAATTTACATTCGGCCATGTTTCCAAATGGAAAAATTATTAGTTGAGAACGAGTCATTTAAGAATTAAAAGACAGAAATAATTTTAAAGTACCTGAAATAATTTTAGTTTTAGGAAATGAGAAGTTAAAACCGTTAGATATTTTTTCTAATTGAATGAACTTTTTTGCTTAAAAAAGAAAATTTTCAAAACAGAAATTTGAAAGAATTATTTCAAATGCCAAAAACCGAAATTTGAAAAAAGAGAATTTTAAATAAATAAATTTTTTAAAAATTCTAATATATTTTTAAAAGTGATTAAACAGTTTTTAATCATTAAGAAATGAAACCATTTCATTTTAAATCAAAAAAGCAACACACCGGGTTGCCACTCAGCTAGTTTTTTTATATGTGGTGCCGGACCACTCCCGAGGCTCTCGCAGACCCCCGGTTGGGAACCACTGACGTAAATATTCTGATTAATCATTTAGTGCAGAGCTCCATAAACTTTCATCTTCCATAGCCCAACAACGCTTTTTTGATAATTCCGCAGCACACCACAAGTAAAAGCTTGCAAATACATAAATTACAATAAATACGCATGTTTTTATTATATTAAAAAATACAATAAAATAGCTCTATGTATCAAGATAATTATAATCATTTAAGTTTTATATAAATCATTTTGAATTGTACACCAACACAAGAACAAAAATAAAAAGTTATAGTATACAAATAAAAAAATTCTCTTTAAATTTTTATATTAAAATTTGCTTTGTGGTCTTTACTTAAGCCTAATAAATCAAAGTTAATTTAAACATAACTAATTTATTAATGAGATATTTGAGCTTGTTTTGATGAACATATGTACGTTTTATATTTGGATTTATATTAGAAAGAGCTACTCGAAGTTCATGGTCAAGACCCTTTAAACATGATCGTTTGCTTTTTTAATTAGAACCAGTGTCAAAAAACTTCGTTCGTATAAGTATGTCATACAAAAAGGGAGCAAAACTGCAATGGCCTTGTCAGAAATTTGTGGATATTCTTTCTTAACTGAAATCCAGAAATATGATGCTCGAGCATACATACAATGTATGGTAACAACATGGTTTTGTTTTGTGTATAATTTCGACCCAGAGAAATTACATATTAGCAATAAGTTAGAGACTTATTTTACTTAGAAAAATTTCTAACAATTGTGGTGGTTAATTTTTTTTATTATTATAATTGATAAAATCACCGTGGCACAATCAAGATCACCTCACAGCACACTAGTGTGCCACGACACAGAGGTTGCCGAGCAGTGATTTAGTGCATGCTACAGGGTTCCTAATCTTAAGTAAAAATGGAGGGGGGGTTCTGCTTTTTACATCCAGTACTCAGCATCTAGATAAGATATCCATTTTAAACACCAGAGGAAAGGGGGAAAGCATCAATACTTAAAAAAAAAAAATCACCTTAAAATAAAGATACAAGAAAAAAAAATTAACTTTTAATAAAAATCAAATGCTTAAGAGTCCACGCAATAGCTTTTTTCCATTTTTCCCCCCAAGCACTTCATTAAGCATATGAAAACCTTGGATTTATCCTCCATTACATATATAGTACAAAGGCTTTTAAAGCATGCATTGTGTAAAATTACATCAGAGCTATCTGCATGTATTTTAGAACAAATAATTCATGTACTAACAGCTAATACATAGCTTACATATTAATTAGATAAGATTTGAGTATTCACAATTTTTCTTCACTATACTAAAAAATATTTACAATTGTTTAGGTTGGGTTACGTTTTATACACCTAAGATTTTTTTCAATACAAGCCTAATCAACAAATGAAGTGCGGGAAATCAAGATTAAATATTTTGAACATTTCACACCTTCTTCATGACTTTATTCTTACTCTGCCTACACACAAAATTCTTTAAGGAACTATTAGAAGTGTTCATGTGAAGCAAATTGAAAACAAATTTTATCAAATTACAGTAAAACTTTGAAATTTTCATTTAAATAAATCTTGATGAACTTAAAAATTGGAACTACCGTCAAAAACCACTGCCTGAGAATAAAAACAGTTTACACAATACATTCTGAAACACATACCTGCATAAATAAGTTAATTTCCTGTATAAAGTTACTATTGAATTAACCTTCAACATAATACAAAACAATATCCTCTAGTAAAGATAATTTTATTGTTGCTCAGACACTACACCTTAGGGCAAGTATAGACAAAATGATCACAAAGCATTGTTCTTAACCTAACATACAAAAATCCAGCTGAGTCTTACTAATAGATCTAAAGAAGAATTTATCCTTTACACAAGTTGAGTTTCTTGGTCCTTGCATAATTTTAGTTGTTATTGGTAATTTTCTTATTGATCTGCAGCAAGTTAGTTAATAAATATATTAAACTCCAAATAATAAGTTGAAAAAATCCATACATGTACTAAATCTTTTTTCTTTTGAAAGTTACAGACATGACATAAGATACATTTCTTGAACAATATGTACAGAAATTTAGATACTTACTATTTGCACAATCTTCAAATTCTTTCCACACTGAAAGAAAATACTAAATGAGACATCTTGTATCTTATAAGTTTCTCATTAAATACAGAATATAATTATGCTCATATAAAACCACTTAATTGTGTTCTGCAATGTCAATGAATAAATTTTCTTTCATTCGTTAATATTTATATACATCCAGAAATGGTTTAAATATTATCCAAAATAAATCTTTTCATTCACTAGCAGTTCCAAGAAAATTTAATATGAAAGTAATGAATAAAATTTAATAAGAATTTTAAAGGATTATATATAATATCAAAATGTTAATTTTTTCATAGCTCCTTTTAAATCTTGATTAATTCTACAAATAACTTTATATACTATAGTACTAAAATTTATAATGTCCAGTTTAATTAAAAAAGTATATCAAATTAATTACATGAATATAAATTAAATTCTAAAAATTATTAGTGATTAAAGATATCAAATAACAGTTCCTTTAACTCTTACAGTTAAGTATATACAAATAAAAATTTACGTATACTAAAATTTCAAATAATATTTATTAAAATATTTCAAATAATATATATAAATAATTTCAAATATCATTTCATAAACGAGAAACTATTAAACCTAAAATTTCATTTACAAAGATAATAGAAAATAGTTTTGTCAATTCCAAACAACACACAATTAAGTCTCTTACTTTTTATATGACACAACTATGATTTCCAAATAAGAGCTAAACCAGATAAACTTGGCTAAGATTTAACTGACTAACAAGATTTATATTTTAAAAGGTCTAACTTCAAACTTTTATTTCAGCAACAGATAAATAAAATTAAATCTTTCAGATTAAAGAATCTCAATAACCAATCCTACTTTTAAAAATCTAAAAAAATTTCAAGATACCCCAAAATCAGAAAAATTTTGAAAAGAAAAATTGAAAGATAGCTAAAATAAGGGGCCACATGTAGGTGAAGGGGATGGCACATATGCAAATTGTAAAATATAGTTCCATGTAATTTGAACTGCAAGTGAAGGAATAAAATCAGTAACTAGTGACATAGTATTCACCTTATCGTTGTTTGATATTGAAAAGCAGTTTGATATTTTAGACAGCAAGTGATTTTAAACAATTTTGTTGCAATTTTAATACATATCAGATGAATGCAGGCTATCACAAATTTGGAATTGAATTTTAAAAATATTAAAACTTAGTTTTTGTTTTTGTAACACAAGTAATGTAGAATTCTGACCTATTTTTTTTTTACCTTAGTTAACACTTCACATATTAAAATATTTGTTTAAAAATTTTAAGCTTAATATACTGGTATCAGTTGATACAGTAGCCCAGAATATATATATATATATATATATATATATATATATATATATTAATATATATATATTAACAATTATATTCAGCATCGAGTGTTGTGGTTAACGTTCTGAGCTGCCATGCAGTGGCCTTGGGTTGAAATCCCGAATAAGGCTTGGTTGTTTTCGTGTCATCCCCCTCACAAGGAGCAATGCTGGCTCACCTATATGGTGCTCCAATAATAAAATAGCCTGTAAATTGCAGTGAATAAAAAAAAAAGGTGAATGTCTAACAAGTGCCTCTGCATTGGACAGCAAAAAAACAAAAAAAAATTCAGTATCTAACTTTAGGAACCAACTTAACAGGGAGAAGTTGGACACAAAACAACTGTCCAATCAGATGTTGTGAAAAGTTAATGTTGTGAGAATTTTGATTCACTGCAAAATATGGAATTTTCAAGTAGACTTTTTTCATTGAATCATCTTTCTAACCTCTTAAACAGATGGTTAATCAAATTTTAGGAGGTTAAACTGTAAAAGCTTTATTTTAAATAAGAGTTTAAATGCTACATGGTAACACCATCCAACATCACTTTCCTTTTCAGTCTTTGAAAGAAAGTTGGTTAATAGGGACAATGTGTTTTATAGGTCAGCGCAGAAAATTATATAAAACTATTGATTAGACTAGAAGTACTTTATAATTTACAACAGATATATTTTGAAAAGACAATTATGCAACATTTTTATACTAAAAACACTCCTACATACAATCCAGCACCAGCTTTATATGCATAACTATACTGTATATTATGCTCTTATGATTTTTTTTTATAGGAGCACAATATAGGTACGTTAACACTGCTCCCTTTCAGGAGACAGCATGGGAACATCCTGTCTTATCTTGGATTAGAACCTGAGCCCAAACCATGCAAGCCTAGATGCTAACCACTACAGAGCCTAATCATATTCACAAATTAATGTATTCTTTAAAATTCAAGCAATATCTATAAACAGAAAAAATTATCCTAAACTAATCCTTATTTAACCATAAATTATAACATTTATTTACTATAATTTTAGATATTTAATGAGGAAAATATTAAAAACCAAATAAATTAGTTATTAAATTGGCATTTAGAAGTTAATGCACTTGAGCACAAATATCCTTTAAGCAGAATTAAAAATTATGTCCTCCCCTCTAACAAACTTACACTGTATAAAGCAATTATATACCACATATTCTACATCCAACCTTTAACTTCTAATATCCAACATAAATATTCAATTCTAGCCTTTTCTTAAACACTGGGTGCTCAAAAAATTTGGTTACATTACTGTAGTTTATAATATTGAAATGATTTTTTTTTTTCAAAAATTAGTTACTGAGATTTCACAGTATCTAATTTTTTAGCAATGAATGCTTTCAGTTTCATACAATATATATTAAACATGTTCTTTGAAACTTTAAGATTCATAAACAAAAAATTTCCAACCGGAGTTTTGTGCTATTCTTATTTTAACTAGTTGTTTCAACAGGTATTTAATGTTTTTAAAGGGAGTACTAGGGACAATTTAAAGTAAACTATAGAATTTCAAAGTCTAGTCATTTCAACTTTTGACAAGAAATGCACAATAAAATGGGGCAGAGAACTGTAGTATTAATTTACGAAACCTAATGGAAACAAAAAGCACTACAGATAACAATATATTTTTCTACACATAATAGTCTATTCTAGCAAAAAATTGATAGTGATATAAGTAGAATAAAATAAGATACATACCACCAGCAAAATATTCAGCCATCTGCTGATGATTATATTTATTTCCCACATCTGAGTCTTTCCAATATATTTTTTTCCCTTTTATAGTTATGCACTGATCAGCAGCAGCTGAAGATTCAACTGATGTGGTACAATGACTGGGTTCACATTGTACATGGGCTTTTGAAGACTCTGGATTATTTTCAGGAGAGTGGTTGTTTTCTTCCGAAAAACAGCATTCATCGGCATCTTGCAATGAAAATGAAGAGACACTTTTAATAGAGGTGTCACAGCTGTCAGCACAAAGTTTTAGCATTTCTTCATATTCAATTCCGAAGCTGATTTCTGACATGCTCTGAGGAGATGAAGAAGTATTCATAATAACAACAGGAGGATCTTTTGTTTTAGAATAATTACAAGCATTTAAAATGTTGCTTTCAGCTGATTTAAATGCATCACTAAAAGAATCAATGCTACTAGGACTGCTGTATACAGAATCAGTTTTTAAACTTGTACCTGGAACATTTGTCTCAGACACTACATCAGATATACAAGCAGTCTGCATGGATTCAGACAAGGACACTTTGTCCAAAGAAATTTTTTCTAAACCACACAAACAGTCAGTGATTAAATTTTCCTCTTCCATAACTTTCCTTTCAGGGGAAGTTAAATTAGTGTGTGAAGTATATGTACTCAAAACATTTTTATTACTTTGCAAACTTGAATTATAAAAACTTGGTTTTTCAAGACTCACAACAATAGGGCGTGGTGCACCAAAGTTTTGCTCATTTTGGCTAGACTGGGCCAAAGAAACATTATTTACAATATCAGATGAATTTTGATCTAATTGGGATAACCTAGAAATAACCCAATCAGAACTTCCTGATTGACTATTTTCTTCCTTTTGCAGCTTATCAGTTAATGAATTTACAACAGTATTATGAGATAAATTCTGTTCCGATGTCTTTTCAAAATCAGCAGCAAGTAAACCTTGGACCCCAGCTGAAGACATACGTATAACATCTGCATATGATGCTTGTGGAATGGTTGAAGATACACTGGTTAAGAAAGATGTAGCTGTACAGTTATTTCTATCAGGAAAAGAATTTACACTTTCTAAATCTGAATTATCAGCTGACGAATGCTCAGATGGAGGCATGCTATTGGTATGACTAGAATTTAGCTTCACTTGACTATGAGAATTAGATGGTAAAGCAGGAAAAAGCATCTTATCAGTTTTATCAAAAGACCTAGAATCAGCAATTGTTCTATCAGAAGGTTTAGCAACTTGACCCCATGGTTTAGAATTCCATTTTCGTTGTTTACTGTTAATTCGTAACTTATTTTCTAAACAATATTTAACTTCCCAAGAGTCTTTAGAGAAGTTTGAGTGAACTAGTAATGGAAGATCAGTTAAATTTTCACAATCTTTTTTTTTAGTTATCGTACTGTTTGCAGAACATTTCAACCCACATTTTAAATTATATTCCTCATTTGCAATAATATTTTCAGACACTGATTCACTGGTGGATATATTAAAATATGAATCAACATTACTAGCATTCCAAGAACTATTTTTTGAGCAGTGGCATCTGGCATTACAGTTTGTAGCTGAAGAAAATTTACTGCTTTGAAATGCATTGCTTGAATTAGGATTCTTATAATTAAATCCTCTCTGGTCAGAAAAAACATTCCTTTGCTTATGTTTAGCACACTTTGAGAAAGGAAGTTCATTATGCCTTGCAGATTGAAAGCTCAGCACTCTGTTTAAGTGTGAAATTTCAGGCACAGGACAGGCTAGATTACATAAAGTTGGATGAACATTAAACAAGTTTCCATTCAAACTATGACAGTTCTCAAGTTTTCTCTCTGTTACCGTATGATCAACAGATACTGCATTCACAATTAAATTTGGATTTCTTTTTATCCCACATTCTTCACAAGAGTGTTTATATATAGGTTTAGCATCACTGCTATAAATGCTAGATTTTTTATTAACAGAAGCTGTATTATTTTTTGATCTAGATATATTTGATATTCTAGTTTTTGTGTCTTCAGCTCTTGGTGGTACATGTGCATTACTTTTGAAAAGATTTGCTTTAGAAATACTTACTTTTTTACTTTCATATACATCTGTGTAAGGTTTTTTGACAACCTCTTTATTCTTTTCCATTTCTTTAAATAAATCATTTTTTTATAAATAATCTAAATATTAGTAATGGTACAAAACCACTGATAACACAAATATTAAAACTTCTGTTTGCTCTTAGAGAGGATTACCACAGTATAAAACCATTAACAAACTCACTACTACAGTTCATATCAGTTTTTAAATATGAACCAAATATGTTAACATGACAAGATATGTAACTCATATTGTAAACATTTAAAAATATTACTACTTAAAAGCAGTTTCAACTACACTTGTACACCATATTTATGAAAAGAAAATGTACAAACTGATATTAAATTAAAACACAATAAAACTTGTCATAGACCACTTCCAAATGTATGAAGATTGCCTTCTAAAGGCTATGCAAATCTGCCTTATTGCTTACGCAGAAGTAAAGAAATACTTAATGATTTGTAAACCAGGTGTTCCAAACTCTTGTTTACTTTCAACTGCAATAAGAAGCTTGAGCTTTTCATAGCCTGCAATAAAATATATCATCAATTAATATTAAAGATATAATTCATTTAAAACACCAGTGTTTAGAATGTAAATACTTCATGTAAATAAATAAAAGCTGTCAAACAAAATTTTAAACACAACTTTAAGAACACTTTACAGTCACTAAGAAAATTTAATATAAATTATCATAAATCATCTATCAGATGTACATATATATTTACACATACAACTTCATAATGAAATACAACCATTACTATAGCATATTAAATTACTACATGACGATGTTATCATTCAAACAATCTTCTCTCAAACTCCTCTCACATTAAGCATGCTCAAGATTTTTTTTAAGTAGATACAGTAACTCAATATTTTTTATATAACTTTATTTAATTTTAAACCTTTTTATCTGCAAAAGCAAAAAAATATCCAAATTTAGATTTATATTCAAAATTTAGAAAAATTTGAATACTAAATATGGAATAATGAATTTAACGTACACTTTTCATCCAATATATATTCTATAAATTAGACTGTCATAATTAAGTATTATATTAACATTTATGGTATTGAAATAGTTTTATGATAAATTAAAATTCCTACCTTAAAAAAACCTCTCTACCATTCAAGAAAATCATAGACAAGTATATCGTAAAGATTAAATTTCGGGATATATCCTGAACTATCCCTTGAGAGTATCTTAAATTTCTCTTTAGGTAAGAGCTAGAAATAATACAGCCTTCATGTAAATAAATTTTTGAAAATCATATTTTTGATTTTCTTGTTGAAATGTAAGTTATTAGTACTTGTAACCCAAAAAATTCTCTCAAAGCAATTTTGGGTTCATAGTAACTATGAATTATAAGTATTTTATTTTTAATAAATAAAATAGCACAACTCAGCACACACACAACATTAACATGTTTTTAATAATTAATAAAAGAACAAATTATTTTTGCAACAAATTAATCAGAATACTATGGTAATATATGAATTGCTTAACTAATCAAGCATTGTAACTCAGCTTCAATCTTGATTAGAATAAACTTAAAAAATTAAATACAATTCATCAAAAAAAATTTAACACTTCAGAAATGTAACAATATTTACAACTTTATATTTAACCTCAAAAGCAGGAACATTTAAAAAATATTACATTAGAATATTTCAGCTATAAGCATTTTTCTGCTTTGATTTTTATCTTCAGAAGAGTAAACATTACCTTTTCTCTAAGTTTAATCATTACAAATATATTGATTCCTAACTCTTCCTACTTGTATGATCCATGATTATGATTTTCATAATCAAGTTAACATATTATATACCTGCAAAGTTGCATTATAAAGGTTCATCATTATTTGCTGAAGTCAGAGTAAGCAAAATTTAATCCATAGTTCACAAAAACAAGTCCAAAGACATTATCCCACCTATTGTTAATTAACTTAAGAACTAAACATATTGGTATCAGAGATAAAGTAATGGTATTTTTTTTTTCTTATAGAGGAGTATAAGCTTTCCTCCCCTTTTCCCTCCATTTATTAAAAACTTAGAACAAGAAAACTGAGTATCATGTATTATATTTGTTCAACTCTGAACAATGAAAACTGATAACATCTGAAAAATAGGTTTTCATGCTCAATCTGTACAGAAATCCAGTGATTTCTTTGCTTTTAATCATCATCATCATAAACTTCCGCAAGGAAATCTCAGTACAAAAATGCTCATAATATGATAACTTTCAAAAATTATGATTAATGGCACTACAAAAAAATTATATTTAAAAAGTAATTAATCTTTAAGGCTTTTGAAAAAATTATACAGATCATAAGAAGTAAACAATATTGATTCTGGTACCTACAATTTCAATCCCATCACATTTTAACTATCCTACTTTACAAAACCACATACTAATTTATTACACCTGACATTCTATTTGCTTCAAATTGCTTTAAAAGTATTAAAAAATTTTAACAAATTTCAGAAAAAAAAAAAAGGAACTTCAAGTTAGCTCTAATTTATTAATATAAAAGTATATATTGTATAACATAAGAGATAGAAATATTATCAACTGACTTCTTAAGAATAAAAAAATAGAATATTCTATGCTTCAAACAACTTCCTAATTATTGAATATATTTTACGAAATATAACAAATTTTAGAGAAAAAAAGGGCTCTCAGTTAACAGTCTATTAATATATATATATATATATATATATATATATATATATATATATATATATATATATATATATATATATATAATTATAAAAAAATTTAAATATTAATATCATCTACTGAAAATAATAAAAGAACAGGTGACCATAACAAATGTTCCAGGAGTCATAGATACGTATAGACATTTCATACAGCCAACTACAGTATTACTACACTCGCGTAAAAGTGGGCCTATTGTCTACCATACTCGTAGGTGAGGCATGCATGCCGGAAATTTGCGGAAGCCGTTTAACAAAATCTTACGGTAAAACAATCATTCTTCATTGCATAGCAATCTAAAGTTAAAATACAAATGAAAGCCGCGTGGAAAATTGTAAAAAACGAATGATTTCCGTGAGCAGGTTTATGATTCTACTGATAACAGAAGCGAGCGATCAGAAGCTTTAAATATGCATTATTCTAAACATGGTATTTTAACTTTGGTGCTTAAATGCATACGTATATGCAATTCAATTATTGCATGTTATAAACAATGGAAATTAAACCACTTTGGTTTTGATCGGAAAGCACCTTTCTACACCAGCCAAAAATCAAGAACGAGGTTACGAAATAATTGTTCAACAAATCATCAAATGTATAAATATAATATACTTAGCCTTGAAAAATGACATTAAAATTCCTTTCAACTTTTAAAAAGGTGCAAATGCTCATATATACGTACAAATAAGCCTAACAACAAGATTAGCAGGAACGGTCAAGACAGAATGCGAAGATACAAGTAAATTCCCATCAAAACAGGTATACTTATGAAATTAAAGTAAAGTACGGTGGTCATAATTACCAAAATAAAGTTTCACAAACACACGAGAAGTCTAGAACAAAATAACGTACACGTTAGATTTCAAACACACACACATACACACATTACAAAATGACGATTATTATGTACGTTTTGAGGAGAAAGTGTGAAAATGTTGCCAAACACAGTAAACAACATATGATTCAATGTCGATGCCCTTTGGAACCAGGTATATATATAAAAAAAAAAAAAATCAAATATGCTACGGAACTTTTAACCCTTTTTAAAGAAACAACTTCTTCTCTTCCCCACTATAATTTCCAGAAACTCATTCTAACTTGTTTGACATTCCCCTTTTAAGCTAATAATCATATAAAATGGTCGAAATCATTATTTGCTAATTTTCTCCATGGTTTCATATTTCCTAAAGGTATATACAAAAATAATATATGTTTTGGACAGAGTATCTATACATTTTTCAGTACTAAAATATATAATGTCTCTAGTGCTACGTACTATGTTGATACAGCTGTCAAACCAACTGTAATAACGTTTGTATTCATATTCTATGATACAGAGGGTTCTGCGTTAAAAAAAAAAAAACGGATATCAAAGGAAAATAACTTCGTAATGATTGTGGGCAGAACAAGTGAAACTAGAAAGTCTATTAGGATGTAAAGATTTCAATAAGTTTGAATATGTAGTAGAGTTCATATGATTTCAACACTTTCTCGCCTGGCTGAAACGAACTGTGGAACCTCGCTTAACGAGCACCTCGCATAACAAGCATTTCGCATAACGAGCAAAATAAATCGTAAAAAAATAGCTCTCCTAAAGAGCGATATTTCGCATTTCGTATAACGAGTGACATGGAAGGAAGTCCCCTCCTCACGTCAATCGCCTTTGCACATGCGCTGGAACTTTCATCGCCAGTGCTACGTCAGTCTGACATCAGTCTGTGTTTAGGATTCGTTGCGCTAGCATGTTAGTGCCGTTTGTGATTACATTATTTTCCAAATTTTTGTTTAGACATTGTGATTTTTTTATGTAAAGTTAAATAACCCTTTCAAAAATATCCCCGACGGATAAACCACAAGAAGGCAGCTGTAAGAGAAAAAAAATAACCATAGAAATGAAACGTGAAATCGTAGAAAAGTGAGACCGAGATGTGAACGTGGCTGATCTAGCACGTACATACAGTCGATTTACATCAACGATTTGCACTATCCTCAAGGACAAGGACAAGATTAAGGAGATAGAGGCTTCAAAGGGAGTGACAAGAATATCTACGCAACGGTTACGTATTCTTGATGATATTGAAAGGTTGCTTCTCATATGGATAAACGAAAAGCAAATTACAAGGCGATACTATCAACGAAAACATCATTTGTCAAAATGGGTAAGTTATTTTCGCAAATCTCATTAAGAATACGCCATGATCATCAACGACCGAAAAAGAAGTATTTAAGGGTAGGCATGGATTGTTCGAGAAGCCACTATCATGGGACTGGAGGATAACAATGATATTGATGAGCTTCTTGAAGAGCACAACCAAGAGCTGACCACCGAACAGCTAATAGAACTGTAGTGTCTTTCATAGCAAGAAGTTGTAGAGGAGAGTTTGTCAGTGGAGAAGGACGAAGAAACAGCAAAGAAACAATCTTCTGGCCCATTAAAAGAAATGATGAAAGCATGGGAAATTCTTGCATCGTAAGTTGCAAAGCATCACCCTCCTAAGACGGTGGCTATGCGCACTATAAATTTATTCAATGACAATGCGGTGACACATTTTCAGTAAATTTTGAAGCGCCGAGAAAAACAAATGTCGCTAGATAGCCTTCCAGTAAAAATATTAGATATGTGTCATAAATTCATAAATAATGAACTACATATGGCGGATTTTTCTCCTTAAGAATTTATGTATAAGTAATTTTCTTTAAATAATAGACATTACATCTAAAAAATTTTGAGTATTTTTTGGCATGGAACGCATTATCGTATTTTACATTAATTTATATGGGAAAAATTGTTTCGCTTAACGAGTGTTTCGCATTACGAGCAAGGCTCTAGAACGAATTATGCTCGTTATGCGAGGTTCCACTGCACATATTTACATCATGTTTTATTTAGGAGTTAAAATGACATCCGAGAGGGAAAGGCAAAGCTGTTAAAATTGTAAAAAAAAAATCGAAATAGTGTTTTACTACGTATTTTTTGTAGGTGGGGGATAGGTCAATATATTACAAAAACCTTTAAAAAATTGCGAAAATAGCCTTAAACGTCATATTCTGGCCTGAAAATACCGTGTTTGCCGTTATAAACTGTTAAAATAGCGTGGGAGCGAAAATTGTGCCCATTTGGTGATTTTGACGACAAATGAGACGTACTAGAAAATTCAGGAACTGACCAGAAGAATTTAAACTCGCCAAGACCTTCGAGAATGTTCGGCGATAGTATAAAAAGCTTTATGAGTTTTATACTAGTGTAGTATAATGTATTTTATCTCCTGTGGCTCCTGTACAATTTAATCAACTAGATTTTTCGCATCCCCACATCGCTCGATTCTGCAAAACGGAACAACTTTTGAAACCCGAAAGATTTGATACTGATCCCACGTGCACGGGTGCTGAATCGAAGTGGAAACATTAGTTAATGACTTAAAAGCTTAATTTAAGGACTGAGCAATAATTTTCTTGGCCAATTTACCGGAATTACAGAGGATGGTAAGCTACAATTATTGCGTAATTATATCTCTGCTAATGCTTTTCGCTACATAAGTGACTCTGAAAACTACTCCAACGCTATCGAAGTACTCGATTCACTATACGTTACAAAACGAAACGAAATTTTTGCAAGACACTGCTTAGCGTCTAGAGCTCAACAAACGGGAGAATCTATCAACGAATACCTCCAGATATTGAAACAAATGAGTAAAGACTGTGAATTCAAAGCTGTAACAGCAGACATATACAAAGACGAATACATAAGGGATGCCCTTATACGAGGTCTTAAGAGCTCGCGTATCCTTGAAAGACTTTTGGAGAATACCACCATTACATTAGAGAAGGCTTTTGACCAGGCTAGGTCACTGGAGCTAGCCTAGTTACACTCCGCATCATATTCAAATACGACGAATTCTATTCCAGTTTCCGCTGTTGAACATAGAGATGGTGACTTGGAGGAGACCCCATCGACTTCAGCTGCCTTAGCACGCTCAGAAATGTGCTTTTTCTGCGGTAACGAACGCCACCCAAGGCACTCTTGCCCTGCCAAAGATGTTATTTGTAGAGGATGTGGAAAGAAAGGGCATTACCAACGAGTTTGTAAATCTCGACCTACTCGCTCTTCCACTAATGCTACAGCTTCTACATTGCTTTTGGCTTCTGCCTCAACAACTCCTCAATGCCTCCAGAAATCCATAACCAAAGTCTTAGTGAATGATGTTGAACTAAATGCATTAATTGATACAGGTAGTTCTCTCAGCTTTTTGAACGAAAATTTCGTAAAACAATGTAGAATAAATGTAATACCATACTTTGGGAAAATAACTATGGCCAACTCATCCTTGAGTTCAGATGTTACGGGATGTGGCTCACTAACTCTAAAGATGCAGACTCATATATACCACAATATTGAGGTATTAATCATGAAGAATCTGTGTGCGGATTTCCTGATAGGACATGACCTTCTGAAGAGTCACTCTTCAGTAGAAATCGAATTCCGTGGTGACAAACTGCCTCTTAAAATCTGCTCATTGGCCACTGCCAGAGTTACAGCCGCATCTTTATTCGCTAATCTCACACCAGATTGCAAACCAGCCGTCACAAAATCCAGACGGCAGACGGAAGCAGATGAGATATTCATTGCCTCTGAAGTGGAGAAATTGCTCAAGGAAGGGGGATTGAACCTAGTAACTCACCATGGCGGGCACAGGTTTTCATAGTCAAAGGAGAAAATCACATGCCTAGAATGGTAGTTGATTACTCCCAAACTATTAATAAATTTACAATGCTGGATGCCTACCCACTCCCAAAGATTGAAGAGATGATACATAACATATCCCAATGAGGAATTTGCACGGTTTTTTATTTTGCATTTATGATATAGAAAATAGAAAAATATGATCGAAAGCATCCTTTTTTTTAGTTTTAGAACTCTAAAAGTTAACATAATTTGTTTTTAAACACGCACTATTTACTTCATCTCAAAAACGCTACTTTTCCTACGCGGATACATGTGACGTCACAATGCTCCATAGCGAATTTGTTTACTTCGGTGTTTGGATTGTGTTGCGTAGTTTGAGTTTGATATCTAGTGTTTTTTCTTTATTTTTAAGATGTCAAAGTGTGTTAAAGCAAATTTTAAATATTGTATAGTATCTTGCTGCACAACCACGACGGTAAATACCGGTAATGAACCGGTCTTTCATTTTATAATATTTAGTGAGAACAGTATCCTGTCTCTCTAAAAGTCTGCTTTTTTCAACAACTTTTGTTCGAAATGAGCCATCTTGTGGTATTAAAGGCTCCAAATTATTTTTTACTAAATCTTTCCCTTTAATGAATTTTATTGAATTGCCTACACAAGAAAGTTTTGACTTCTTCCAGTAACTCGAAATTGACGTCACTGCTGGTTCTTCACTCCGTCTATGAAGCCACATAAGCAAAGCTACAGCATGTTTGCATGCACCTGTAAAAAAATATATTTATAGAAACCCTCAGAAATATTAATATACAATTTAGTTAACAAAAATCAAACTATTGTCGGTTAAATTTAAGCTAGCATTTAATGCAAAAATGAAAACTATATTCCGAGAATATCATATTTTATTCACTTGAATAATCATTGTAAAATGTTTATTTGCATTAAAATTTTGATTTCATGAAAGATGTTTCAAATAAAATGCTGTTATTTCTGACTTTAATTTTTTTCTGTGTTCATTAAATGAATAAACTTTCATCCATAATTGAAAATCGTTAAATTACCATATTATCTCTATCAGATTAAATTATTTTGAATATACCTGAATTACTTCAGAAAAACTAGCATTCTGGATAGCGGTCTATAAAATGTTTGTTCACAGCAGAGATATGCAATATACAACTCTTAAAGTATATTACATACAGTTACTTGATAATAGCTTTGATGCTGAAACAGTTGTAAATGCTCAGTAAGTGAATCTTCATTCAATAATTTTTTAATTTAGCTATAATTGTGGGTTTTAATGTGATACAGATGATTTGCCAAATTTATATTCTCCAGATGGTGAATTCCACCTAACATGAAACCATTACGAAAGAAAATCATTTTAAACAAATTCTTAAGTGTTATATATCATTGGAAAGCTTATGGCCTCTAGAACTAGAACCTATTATTGCTTTTTCCTTACATTAAGTTTGTTTTGTAGGGGAAGTAATGGGAAAATATCTATTTGTAAGTTTTTTTAGCAAGTAAAATTATCATTTTTATACCTTATTACTTACGTAAATTATGCCACTGAATTTAATTGGAGTAAATTTAATATTTATGTAAAAACTATAAAAGTAAAATAAATGCATGTTTGTGACTGTTTTGAACATAAATAGCCTAGTTAAGGGTACAGTTGCAACATCATGTATTATATGTAACGTCTGTTACAAATAGTTTTTAAATTTTTTATTACAGAAAAAAATGACTGAATTTTTATGTCAAGGTTCTGATAAATTACAGGCATGTCTTGTGATGTTATTTTTTAAAATTTTTGAGCAAATTTACATAATAGATTCACAGATTTTTTTATCTTATGACGCTATAGTACAAATGATGTTCCATTTTATGTAACATCCGTTATATTAAAGAATTTTTCTTTTTTTGCAGTTAAATACACCAGAAATAAATTTTGAAACCTGTCAAGTTTATCTTTAGTATTGGTTTTATCAGGAAAAAATAACGTACTCCTATTTTGAAGCATTAATATGCAGCTCATAATCTTTTTATAATTTATTTTGTGTGTGAATGTAACGTCCGTTACAATGGAATTCACCAGGTGATGAAATTTTAAAATAAATGCAATTTGTGTGCAAAATGTGACAAAAGCATAAAATATATTAATTATTTTGTAAATTTATTTTTAATTAATCTTTTTACACTAGTTTTGGGTGCTAGTTTTTTACATAAAATGTATAAAGTATTGTATTAAAAAGATTTTTTTATAACTGCTGAAGTATTACTAATTATTTATAAATGACTTAAAGCGGGGAAAGCTAACCATGAATGGTCTATTGTATCTACCCCAAACACATTATCATTAAAACTTTTAGATAAAATTAAATATAATACATAAAGGAACTCACCCAAAGATGCTGCACAATCATTGCATTGGACGCAAAGGACATTTTTTTCCTTTTCATTCAACTTGAGTTCCACACTGTAGGTCTTTTTTGTGACATTATGTTTTGGTGTCACCCTTGCATTGACTGCACAGATGTCTCCATCCCTTTTTACCTGAACATATCCTACAGCATTATCTCCATAGCCTTCTCGTCCAGATCTAAGTAAAAGTAACTTTTTAAGTACTAAAAACATTAAGTTAAAAATGTGTTTTTAAAACACAAAATTATGGAGTTAGAGGATTGATTAAAATTAGTATCAGTAGTAAACATTTGTTTCTTTGCACCACTTAATATGTGATTAGTTAAAAGTTTAATTATCATGCATAGTTCAGATTTATTATAATTCCTTTACCATTTAAAATACACTTATTTCTATGATATGAATGCAGAACACTGAACACATTCGTAAATTTGGTAGTGTTTTTAATTTCTGTCAACTTTTTAATAGACAATTAAAATTACTAAATATCCTATAACAGACACTACTTGTAATGTTGTAGTGCTAATTAATTCTACAAAATTAAACATGTACTATGAATGAATAATAATAGAAGCTGTATATTAAACTTTTAGAGTACGAGATTAATTTAATAATATGCATAAACAATGTCTAACTCTAAAGTTTGTGTAAAGTACAACGCACGTCAGCGTTCTACAATCTACATTACATAACTAGAATAATAAATGCAAACAAATATATACATACCTCTGAGCTTTAAATCCTCGTATTTCTGCTCCCATAAAACTTGGATTATTTCCCAAAAAGGAAAACACTGCAAATGAATCCATTTTAGGCAGGTTGTCAGATTGCCCTTTTGCAAAACCGGGTAATAACGCCATGGTAAACAAAACAGAAATAAAACTAATAATAAAGACGACGATAGAATATAATTTTAAAAAAAGGGGGAATAAACAATAGCCACAAACTAAAATTAGAAAAATTAAACCGAATTAGAAAAAAAATATGATTTTAAAATGTTAGTTTAAGAGGAGGAAACGTAGAATCTCGCGCTAGAAAAATGTAAACATTGAAGCATGGGGCATAGTGACGTCAGAACCAATCACGTAGCGTTTTGAGGTCACATGATTTTTCAACACTTTTCGCTTATTTTAAATTTTAAATTTTTATTATTTAGATCTATATGTACGTTTTAATTGATGTTTTCGAACAATTTAATAACCAATCTGTTAATAAAAAATAGAAATGAGCATTTTCCCTACATGTGCAAATTCCTCATTCAAAGTGTTTAGAACCATTGACCTCAAGAGCGCCTACCACCAAGTACCTATCTTAGAATCGGACAGGCAATATACAGCCTTTGAAGCTGCAGGAAAACTCTACCAATTCCGACGAATCCCTTTTGGCGTTACTAACGGTGTCCGAGCTTTCCAAAGAAATATTGATAATATTATCAAGGAAGAAAAACTCAAAGGCATTCTTCCATACTTAGATGATGTAACAGTTTGTGGTAGGGACCAACACGAGCATGATCAAAATTTGTAGAAATTCTTGAATGCTGTTAAAAGATATAACCTCACACTAAACCCAGATAAATGTCAATACTCAACAAAATGTGTCAGAATACTAGGATATCTTATAGAAAATAGAATAATTAAATCTGATCCTGACAGGCCAGCACCACATATGAATTTACCTATCTCAAATGACATGGCAATCTTACAAAGAACCTTTGGTATGTTTGCACATTACTGCCGCTGGATTCCAAGGTTCTCAGAAAAAATCCGCCCTCTTCTGTCAAAAGCATTCCCACTCTCTGAAGAAGCTGTGAGAACATTCAAGTCAATCAAGGAAGATGTTTAAGAAGCTTCTTTGTCTGCGATTGGAAACAACATCCCATTTTGAGTTGAAACTGATGCTTCGGAATTTGCCATTGGGGCAACTCTCAGTCAAGGAGAACGTCCCATAGCCTTCATTTCGAGAACACTTAATGCAGCTGAGCAAAGGCACTCTTCTGTCGAGAAAGAGCCTTATGCCATTGTGGAATCCACAAGAAATTGGAGTCTCTACCTGATAGGAAGACATTTTGAAGTCCTCACCGACCAGAGATCTGTGGCTTTCATGTTTGATCAGTATCACTTAAGCAAAATAAAAAACGAAAAGATTATGAGATGGAGACTGGAATTAGCTAACTTCAAATTTGATATAATTTATCGTCCAGGTAATCGGAACACTACTGCAGACACAATGTCAAGAATTACAGCAAATATCTATCCAGGAACAGAAACAAACCTCAAAGAGTTGCACAATAGCTTATGTCACCCTGGTATAACACGTATGCACCACTGGATTTTAGCTAAAATCTTGCCATTCACTTTAGATTACATTGAAAGAATGACTAATTCATGCCCTGTCTGCAATGAGCTGAAACCTCGTTTCCATAGGAATGAGGGCAGTTAATAAAGGCAACTTCACCATTTGAGAGGCTTAACTTAGTCTTCAAGGGGCCCCTACCTACCTCATCTAAGAATCGTTTCCTTCTGAATATAGTAGACGAATTCTCAAGATACTCTTTTGCGTTTCCTTGTACAGATATTTCTGCTACAACCATAGTAAAAGTATTGACTAATGTATTCACCCTCTTTGGGACACCAGCCTTTATACATTCCGATAGAGGTGCTTCATTTATGTCACATGAACTGAAATCTTTCCTCACTTCCTTAGGTGTTGTTACTAGTAGAACCACTGCTTATAATCCACAAGGCAATTGACAAGTCGAAAGATATAATGGGATTATATGGAAGACAGTACTTTTAGCCTTGAAAACAAAAAGTGCAAGGATAGAAGATTGGGAAGATGTGCTTCAGCCAGCTCTCCACTCAATTAGATCATTACTGTGCACTGCCACCAACGCTACTCCTCATGAGCGTATGTTCACTCACCCTAGGAGATCCTTTAATGGTCGATCCTTGCCTACATGGTTAACCCAGCCAGGTCCTGTTTTAATGAAAAATCATGTGCGGCATACTAAATATGATCCTACCGTGCTAGAAGTTGAACTAATTGAGGCTAATCCAGACTATGCATTTGTTAAGCTTCCTGATGGACGTGAGTCCAGTGTCTCTGTTCGACATTTGGCACCCAAAGGTGACTCTGCAGCCAAGCTCGACACGCAACCCATCCATCTTTCCCATACTGATCCTTCAGATCCTATAGAGGATGTCAAGGTTTCTCTAGACAATGATCAAGATGCCACCATGCCAGAGATCAACAGTCCTGATCTCCCTAATGTGGATTCTATAAAGCCACCTACCCTGAACAATTCCCTATCTGGTCAACAGAGACGACCACCAGCATTTCTTCATGACTGTGTGACTTATTAACTTTTTCTGGTGTGTGTGTGTGTGTGTGGGGGGGTGAATGTAGTATAATGTATTTTATCTCCTGTGGCAACACTTGTTTTTGTTATTACGTTTGGCAACACTTCTGTGTTGTTTACATTGATGTAACAATGTAGCTTTATCACCTCGTGGTTTTCTAGTTGATTAAATCCTGAATCTAGGTTAAGAGGGTGCATCAGTAGACCTCGCAGATGTACGATTCAATGTTAATGAATGGCGAAATAACATTTCGCATACCGGGTTCCCTAATGAATATTTTTGAATTCTGTTATCGGAATCTGAAAGTAGGCTTCCAAAATAAATGCGGGGCTTTGCTAATTTTTTTTATTATTATTCAAAATATTTTTTAAATTAAGTTACATTTTCAAAATTCAAAAACGAGAGACATTGCTTGCTAAAATGCTCTGTAACAAAAAAACTGATAATAATTTAAAAATTTGGAAAACAAGACGCAAATCTTGAAACTTCAGTTTTTTTAAAGATATTTTTGTCATTTTTTGTGCTAATAGGTAATTAGTATTCTAATTAATAATTTTGCGTTTCCAGCTGTAAAACGAGAGTTTTCGCCTCAAACTCCTCCTCTCACGGAAGTGGGGGAAGTTAGCTACCTTCCCCCTCAACCTTCAGCCTCCGTGTCCAGCGGAGATTCTATTTATAGATCTGAAGCAGATGGGGTGAAGGGATTATTTCCGGTTGTACATATTCATTTTATTTTGTGCTTGCTAGTGAGTTTCGAGATCCACTGGATAGAATAGTAATACTGTTTCTCTCATTCTCTAAGTCAGTGGTCTTCAAACTTTGTCAATTTAAGGGGGTGCATCAGTAGACCTCGCAGATGTACGATTCAATGTTAATGAATGGCGAAATAACATTTCGCATACCGGGTTCCCTAATGAATATTTTTGAATTCTGTTTTCGGAATCTAAAAGTAGGCTTCCAAAATAAATGCGGGGCTTTGCTAATTTTTTTTAATTATTATTCAAAATATTTTTTAAATTAAGTTACATTTTCAAAATTCAAAAACGAGAGACATTGCTTGCTAAAATGCTCTGTAACAAAAAAACTGATAATAATTTAAAAATTTGGAAAACAAGACGCAAATCTTGAAACTTCAGTTTTTTTAAAGATATTTTTGTCATTTTTTGTGTTAATAGGTAATTAGTATTCTAATTAACAATTTTGCGTTTCCAGCTGTAAAACGAGAGTTTTCGCCTCAAACTCCTCCTCTCACGGAAGTGGGGGAAGTTAGCTACCTTCCCCCTCAACCTTCAGCCTCCGTGTCCAGCGAAGATTCTATTTATAGATCTGAAGCAGATGGGGTGAAGGGATTATTTCCGGTTGTACATATTCATTTTATTTTGTGCTTGCTAGTGAGTTTCGAGATCCACTGGATAGAATAGTAATACTGTTTCTCTCATTCTCTAAGTCAGTGGTCTTCAAACTTTGTCAATTTAAGGGGGTGCATCAGTAGACCTCGCAGATGTACGATTCAATGTTAATGAATGGCGAAATAACATTTCGCATACCGGGTTCCCTAATGAATATTTTTGAATTCTGTTATCGGAATCTGAAAGTAGGCTTCCAAAATAAATGCGGGGCTTTGCTAATTTTTTTTATTATTATTCAAAATATTTTTAAAATTAAGTTACATTTTCAAAATTCCAAAACGAGAGACATTGCTTTCTAAAATGCTCTGTAACAAAATAACTGATAATAATTTGAAAATTTGGAAAACAAGACGTAAATCTTGAAACTTCAGGCTTTTTCTAAAGATATTTTTGGCATTTTTTGTGTTAATAGGTAATTAGTATTCTAATTAATAATTTTGCGTTTCCAGCTGTAAAACGTGAGTTTTCGCCTCAAACTCCTCCTCTCACGGAAGTGGGGGACGTTAGCTACCTTCCCCCTCGACCTTCAGCCTCCGTGTCCAGCGGAGGTTCTATTTATAGATCTGAAGCAGATGGGGTGGAGGGATTATTTCCGGTTCATAATCCCTCCACCCCATCTATATCCACCCATATATTCATTTTATTTTGTGCTTGCTAGTGAGCTTCGAGATCCACTGGATAGAATAGTAATACTGTTTCTCTCATTCTCTAAGTCAGTGGTCTTCAAACTTTGTCAATTTAAGGAACTCTTATGGGTATAAAATTATTTCGCGGAACCCGGGATCATAAACAATAAAATATTCACAATTTAGGTTGTACATATAAAGATAAACGTTTTAATATTCTTTTATTACATTATAATAAAAGTTAACAAAGTATAACAAAATAAAGTTAATATGTACAATTATAAATTTCAGTTTTAATGACTGGGATTAGTTTGCTTTGTTTTGCACAAAACGTTAAAGTCGGGTTCTGTTGTCATTATTTGTAAACGAATTTCATGTTCAGCTTCTAATTTATTTCTGTATTTTGATTTTGTTCCGACATATGTTGAAAGCGACTTTTCATACAAATATGTTGTAACGAAGGACATTAAGACTTTTATAGCTTTTGCAGAAATTTGAGGATATTCCGTGTCAATTTTTAACCAAAAATCAAGATCTTCTCGTTCGTATCTGCATTTTAACATAGAATATATTGATAGTTCAATCAGTTGTTCCTGTTCTGTTAGTAATAAATTCTGATTTTTATTGAAATTTTGAAATGGATTTTTAATCCAGTGATGGGACTCTTCTTGTTGAGGAAAAAATCCCTGATAGTGGTTTTTAATTGTAAAATATTCTCCTGAATTATGTCTTTAAGATCTTTATTAAAATTTATTCCATTTTCGATTAGAAAATCACATAGCTTTTTAAAACATTGCGTATTATTTTTTTTTCACATAAGATTCCCACAAATCTAATTTTAAAATTAAAGCATTGATTTTATTGTTCACTTTGATAATATGAACTTTTAGGCCTTGGAGAGATTTATTAAATTCATTTAAAGTTGTAAATACATCCGCCAAATATGCCAATAGCTGTAACTATATTTCCTCATTTAAATTTTGAGCATATTCATGTTTACGATCATTTAAAAAAATTATAATTTCATCTTTTAATAAGAAAAATTGATTTAAGATTTTACCACACGTTAACCATCACACTTTCGCATGTAACAACAAGGTTTTATGTGTGCTAGATAGTTCTTCGCATAATAATCTAAATAATCTTGAATTTAATTCTTTTTTCATAAAATTCATTATCTGTACCGCTTTATCCAAAATGTTCTTTGATGTTTTTGACATTATTTTTGCTACTAACTGATGACGATGAAGACAACAATGAGAATGTTCAATATGTGGAGGTATTGCAATAATTCGTGATATAGCTCCTTTTTCTCGGCCTAATAAAGATTTTGCACCATCAGTGCAAATATGTGAACATAAATCCCTGCTTAGTTCATGTTCTTAGATGTATGAATTAATAAGTTTAAAATTTTTTTCTCCCGTATTTCTTCCCATAAGTGGTTTACAAAAAAAGCATATCTTCTTGTATTGAAGAATTAAAAACGTAACGAACCAATACAATCAAAATAGCTAAGCCAGCGACATCTGTAGATTCATCTAATTGCAACGTAAAACGATGCGAATAAGATTTTAATTGACACAAAAGTTCATGTTCACAGTATTGTGCCATTTAATTTTTTCGTCTTGCCATTGTAGTATCAGAAAGTGGTATGCTATTTATGTCTTTAATGAAATTATCTCCAAGTTTTCAAGAATTTACATCTGTAAGACAAGGTTTCATTAATTTTTCAGCAATAGTATACATGCTTTGCCCTCCCTAGAGATTAGATAGCTAATTCGAAAAGAAGCCCCAAGAGATGGTTCGTTATCGGAAAACATGTACTAGTTAGAAAATTTTTAATTCTCCATCTGATTTTGTATCTAATTTAAACATGGAGATCTGTTTTGTTTGAAATTATTACAAGTTAATAGATTTAATGAAACTTGGAACGTTTTGTGTGTCTACTATTGACAGCTACACTGGTGTAAGAAATTAAGAGAATTTTCAGACTTGGTCTATTATCTCTAGAACTACTGTACCGATTTTAATGAAATTTGATATGTACATACATTGATACAATACAAAAAAATAATCATTCAATAATTGCAATACACACGCATGATCGTGCGTAACACTCGTTGGAGTCGGAAGGTATGAAACAGCGGTTGCAGAATAAACAAAAAAATGGGTTAATAGATGAGATAATAGGGGGTATGGTCCCCTCTTACAGATATACAGGTCTCGCAGCGTGATTTCATACTTGAAATAAGGCAGTTTATCATTTCCTGTGGCAATTGGTCCCACTCGTTCAGCAATGCTGTTTTCATTCCCTGGATGGTTCTCGGAGGGGGGTTGAGAGTTGCAATTGCCCTCCCCCGAGCGTCCCAGACATGCTCTATAGGGTTAAGGTCTGGAGATCTGGCTGGCCAATCCATCCGGCGAATATCCTCACTCTCTAGAAATTCGTCGACCAGAAGAGCTCTATGTCGCCTCGCGTTATCGTCCATTAAAATGAACTCAGGGCCAACTGCACCTCTGAAAAGGCGAACATAGGGCTCCAAGACCTCATCCCTATACCTCACACCAGTCACAGTGCCTCTTTCAAAGACATGGAGAGGTGTGCGGCCATCCAACATGATGCCTGCCCAGACCATTAAACCTCCTCCGCCATAATGGTCGATTTCGCGGACATTGGAGGGTAGGTAGCGGGTCCTTGGTTCTCTCCATATGAACGTACGGCGAGAATCGGTGTTTAGGCTAAACCGGAACTCATCAAATACAAATGCAAAGTGAAAGATATTTAAAAAATACAATAATGATAATAATAATAATAATAATAATAATAATAGTGATAATAATAATGATAATAATAATAATAATAATAATAATAATAGTGATAATAATAATGATAATAATAATAATAATAATAATAATAATAATTTACAATTGCATTACATGAATCTATTAATAATTATAAAAATGTTGAATTAATTTCCCGCTGCTTTTATTGCTTTCATTTTCATAGCGTCAATTATATATTGCGGGTTGCTTATGGGTAGTGATCGAGGGAAACGGGGGTCCAATAGTTCCGGCAGCAAACAGTCAAAATAAAATTGTCTCAATTTGTCCTTCATATTGTTTTCCCCAAAAGAATCCTCTCTTGCTATTTTTTCAATTTTTGCGCCCTTAGGTGTCCAAAGCACAAAAATACAAAATTATCTTTGTGTAATGTGCAATTGTCCTTGAATTTGGAAATAATATACATGTTTTTTATTTAAATCCACACTGTTTGTTTTTTTATTTACTGACCAAAAAGTCACTTTTCGTGAACAGATGACTTCATCAGGAGTAAGTTCTACGCAAGAAGATGGACATTTTATTTCCGCGATACCAATTTCTTCGATCAAGCCATCTGGCGAAGCAGCTAAAAAATGATCTTGTCCATCTAAAATAAGCCCTCATGGCCTAACATTAATTTTTAAAGATAATTTTTAGATGATCAATTGCATCTTTCTCATGCCTACGCCCATACGTGCATGCACTTGAATCAAAGTTGCTATACAGCATTTTTTTTACTAAGCTGTCACATTTTGTATGCGGCAACTTATTGCATACGTATCCAAAATTAGAAGCAGTTAGTCTTTTGCGGCGCTCCATCCAGACAGGACATAAACTTTGAAGAGTCGTTTCCTGCATGATTTTTAAACGTTCATCATTTGAAACGTTCAGTCTGGATAGGAAACTCTCCTTTTTGGCTACATAGGTTTCGGGATCAAGGTCCGGATTTTGTGCATATTTCCCATAAGAATTATCGGAAATATCTGCGAATAGCCGTCTTCGGTGATAATTTTTCTTCATATCTGTATTGCGCATTCTACGGACATTTTTCTTTTTCTGAAAGCTTGCTGTATATCCCAGGGCTGCTCAGAAACATTTTCTTATGAAGACTATAAAATGGCATCCTGCTATTATGTGCAACTACGGCTGCACTACACCTCGCTAAGATCTCCTTAAGCAAAAATTAATTCGTTTCCCTCCAACGAATTTCGCTATAATACTGTTGAATTCCTCAACAATGTTATTATTTGCTTCAAAAAGCAAGCTTTTTGAGTGATCAACAAGATTGTTGAGGACATTGATGATTTGAAATAATAATCCAGACTCTTTTAAGAGGGGCACGTAATTTTTTCAAACTTTGATTTATTGCAAAAATATGGGGCGCATTTATCATGTTGACCATACACATGAAAGGGAATATTTAAGAGATCATTTCTGAGATCAATAACATTTTCTTGCAAGGATGTTTCGGATTCATTTTTTTCGGAATCGTACAGCCATAGTAATAGCAGTGCGGATGCGCAAAATTCGGCTCCCAATGATCTTCTGGAGAGCCACATGCCCGTATTTGCTGTTTGTAGCCAAGTCTTTCAATTTATTGCACGTATTGCGCAATAAATGATTTCTGCACTCAATTTTTTCAACAGTGATGTTGTTGTACGGCCTAGAATCCAGTATTTTTTTTGTAAACATTACTGTTTCCATCACCGATAAATCGAGTGCATTTTATGCCGTACATTTCGACGCTTTGGCTAAAACCATCCTCTAAAATGTCTGCTTCCATTCCCGAAGAGCTACCAGACCAGTTTATAAAGCACTGGTGCGATTCGGCAGGGCGATTTTTATTAGCTGCTCGTGCACATATGCAGCAGTATTTTTTTCGCACTCCCATAAACAGAACTTTTCTATAGTGAAAACCTACGATAGCAGCCTAAAAAAGACAAAAAACACAAATGAATTTGAGGAATACTAATGAATATCACATATGCAAGAATACATAGAATTTCGTCCAGTAAAAGTAAAGAGAACGACGCTTACACATAACTTTTTGAAATCAACATGTATTTAAGAGAAGAAAATTAACAGTCTCCTTAGCTGAATATATAAAACAGAAGTTATCTATACAAGAAAATATAGTTTTGCAGAAGATAAAACTTGCAGTCACAAAGAGGATAGAAACAATCAATTAGAAAACCTTTCAGAGTTATATTGTCATCAGTTATGCTGATGTCACTAATAGAGAGAGATTTTGGTTATTAAACAATTTGATGTTCAAGATATGTAAACAATGGCACAAATAAACTAGAAACTTTTTAAAACATGCAAAAATTACACAAGAAAACTTCAGAATAAGTTTAATGTATAATAATTATTTTTTATGTTGCAAACTCTGTTGAGACACAAAACGGAATTATATTCTGAGGTAAAACAAGATTTTATCAACTGAATATTTTTAAATAATCTGTTATAAAAGAAAATTAAATTAAAGCAGCTCTATTTTATGATAAAGAGTAACAGAGTGTTTCAGAACACTTACCACACCAGAGAGTGATGCATAATTTGTCCTGTAAGACCGTTTTGCCCAGCTTCCATCGACAACCACCGTGACAAGAGGTACACCCTCTGCATCAAGATCTCCACGTTGGATAGCAGACATTTTTTCTTCATTTGCAGCCAGTTCCATTTCCTTAGCCGCGGTTGTTTCCCACGATTCAGATATGGATTTTCGCTGTTTTAAATATATGTTTCCAGACATCGGAGGAATATTCAAGGTTGAGAGAAACTCTTCCATATTTGAATACCCACATCCAATTTTCATAATTCCTGCTACAGCTGCAGCGTTAGAACAAATTTTTTTAACCATATTTTCAGTAGCAATAAATTTCGTCAAGTTGCACATAGCACATTTCATTTTGAATTCACAGATGAGACCGCGCCTCCTTTCAGATATGATATGCATTTCTGACAATCCACATCCAAGACGATTGTGATTATTTAGTTCTTTAAGTTCATTTAAAAAATAATTTATATCAACAATTCTTCTTCCTGTGACATCAGGCTTACTTCTGTCTGTCTGAGTATCAGTGTTTAGGAGAGTTTCTGAACGTACAGATTCGCAATTCTTGTTTTCTATAGAATCTACTTCACTGTGCGTGTTGCTCAAGCTTGACGGTACCGTTTGGTCAGAAATTTTAATTTTCAGTTATCTGGAATAAGAAAAATCTTTTAGAGTAAGTATTTAGAAACAAATGCAGAAATAATTAAAATTGAATTAGTTATAAATAGAATCATACTAAATTACACATTTAAAAAAAAACATCAGAAAACCCCACAATGTATTCTCTATTCCACTCGTAACCAGGGATTGGAGATATCCGAGGAACATATCCTTTTCGCTCCTATTTAAATGTTTCCAAGCAGATTAGAAATCAAACGTTTTCTATCCTAACCGAATCCCCCCCCCCAAAAAAAAAGTTATCACTGAGATGAAGTTCCCAAGCGGATTGAATCCTAAGGATAGATATTTCTTTGGACTCCATCTGAATTAATCCGACTCGGAACGAAAAAGTGTATATATATATATATATATATATATATATATATATATATATATGTGTGTGTGTGTGTGTGTGTGTGTGTGTGTGTGTGTATGTATATATATATATACGCACACACACATATATATATATATATGTCAAGGATTTATTGGGAAAAGAATGATTATTCTAAATTTAAAGGGGTCTTAGTAATTAATTTATTGTCGTGGCGTAATTCGCCACTATTCTCATATCTTGGTTCGAAATGCATCGAGAGAAATCGGGGAAATTCCCTTTGGATTGATTGACATCTGTGGTCACGCCCAAGGTCCATCTCCGGTGTATGCGTCACAGAGATCATGTGGGCATGCGCGGTGGCTTTGGATGGCAGAAAAACAATAGCGTTTAATCAGACGGCGGGAAATTCTTGATGGAGATAGTCACGCATCGCCTGGAAGCTTGATGACTCTTGGATTTAATTTATCAGATTGAATCAGGTAGCTTAAGATTTTGGAAATAAACGATGTTAGATATATTAATTGTAGTTCTTTGCCACCGGCCTTTTAACTCATTGACTGCTATAACTTTAATAATTAAGTAAAGATAGATTAAGAAGGAGAAAAGTTTGGATGTAAGACGACGTACTGGGAAGGGTGTAAGTAGCGAGCCCGTCAACAGCCGAGCAGGATTTTGGGATTGCGCGAGGGAAAATAAATCACCCCACAGCCTTTAAAAATGTAAGTTAAAAATTTAAATTTTATCCAAGTTCTCGTCATGCTCCCTCGTGACTGCGTCGACCCGTTGGTAGAGTAGAAAAATCTAAGTTTGGGGCTGCAAATTTCGTGCTGATGCTTCGCGCCGGTTTCGAGTTGCTCAGCGATTGCCGTCGCAGAGTTCCAGTCGGGATACCATTCAACCCAGATGATGTTTTTAAACTTCAAAGTGTGGATTAACAACACTTTGCCTGCTGTTTGCTGCATTGTGTCTTCAGAGTGTCAAAATTGTGCTCCAGTGTGATTTCATCATTCGTCGAATCATCGCGCACACCAGTTGTTCTTCAATATGTTTTTTTTTCTCCCAGAGAGAGTCATCGTGGGTGTGTCGCAGTGAGTCTCGTTCTCTCTGCTCTGTGTTTCGCCAAAAGACCTCGAAACGAGGAAGTTATGTAATTTTTTTCCCTACTCTGCAACCAGCGTGAGTTATGCTTTTAAAGACAGCGGTGCGTGTTTGCGAATTTGACAAGCAACAGGAATTCTGACAAGTCTGCGTTTAAAAAAATAAAGAGATAAAGCCAGGTTTTCTGGTCAGCTAAAGTGAAAACAGCTGTTTATCAAACATCATCCGGAGAACAGAAGAAGATTTTGTGTAAATTAAAAGAAAAAAAAATTCGTGCAGAAAAAGTAAATTTTCTTTTAGTTTTACGGGATAATTAAAGTCCGGTAAGCTCCGTTTTATTAAACTTTTTATGTGAAATGAGTTAAGCTTGGTTTTCGAAAGAACTGTTTGATTAAAACGATAATTTGTGTATTGATTATAATACTGTGTCAGAATGTTAAATACAATATGGGTTTTTTGAGGAATATTATTTTTGATGAGAGTAATTTTATGTTATTGAATTGAGTATTTTTTTTTTTAAACCCATACAATTTTATACGCATAGAGCTTCCCCACCCAGTTTCACTGAAGAATATGTTAAACTTTAGTTAACACTTGATTGGGTTATATAATGAATATTAACTGACATTTTAAAAAAGATCTGTGATAAGATATGTAATATTTTCATATTTTGGCCTTGAAATTGGTAAGATTCGGATAGCATATTGAAAAATGTGAATTTTTAACATGTTTTGTCAATAAATAATAAAATGATTAATGTTTTGACCGGGCATGAGCTGTTTCACATGCCTCCTCATGTCATTGGGATTAGTTTTAAGTAAGTCATTGAGTGATCATGAAAAGTGCGTAATAAGCATTGAGAAAGGAATTAGTTTAGAGTAGTATATATAATTTTGAAAGTTGATTCCATACGTTTAAATTCTAAGTTACTGTCTCTCATATTATTTTTTAAATATTCAAATTGTGTGTTATTATTATATTTACTTGTGATTGGGGTATTATCGTGATTTCTTTAATAAGATTTGATGAAAATTGTGTTTTTTAGTGATTTTTGTAATTTTGGAAATTTATATTCTGATGATTAATAGCTCGTCAATGGCAATTGTGTCTCAAATGGAGACTTGAGTAAAATGTATCAGTACCTTGATTCAATCTGGCTAGGCGTGCATAGATAAAATTTTAGGCTAGGTTTAAATTAATTTGTGTTGACTGGGGAGACGTCCCTACTCAGCAATCTTTTTCGGTTGATAGTTATTTGGGATTTTGAAATATAATCTTAGTGTTTTCTCTTCTGAAGACCTGCCAGATGGAATTAGCTACTCCATTTGTGTGCGTGCCTTCAGGGGGACGGGGGGGAAGTTGTCAAGGATTTAGTGGGAAAAGAATGATTATTCTAAATTTAAAGGGGTCTTAGTAATTAATTTATTGTCGTGGCGTAATTCTCCACTATTCTCATATCTTGGTTCGAAATGCATCGAGAGAAATCGGGGAAATTCCCTTTGGATTGATTGACATCTGTGGTCACGCCCATGGTCCATCTCCGGTGTATGCGTCACAGAGATCATGTGGGCATGCGCGGTGGCTTTGGATGGCAGAAAAACAATAGCGTTTAATCAGACGGCGGGAAATTCTTGATGGAGATAGTCACGCATCGCCTGGAAGCTTGATGACTCTTGGATTTAATTTATCAGATTGAATCAGGTAGCTTAAGATTTTGGAAATAAACGATGTTAGATATATTAATTGTAGTTCTTTGCCACCGGCCTTTTAACTCATTGACTACTATAACTTTAATAATTAAGTAAAGATAGATTAAGAAGGAGAAAAGTTTGGATGTAAGACGACGTACTGGGAAGGGTGTAAGTAGCGAGTCCGTCATATATATATATATATGAAATATCATAGCAATAGGCATCGTTGGAACAGCTATAAAAGAATTCTTGGGACGCAGTAAACAGGCGAATGATTTAAAATAGTTTTATTGTTGTTCATATGGAGTTCCCCATAGGGAGGGAGCTAGACCATGTGATATATTATATGTACAATCATTATCATGAAGAGCCCGGCTTTTAGCCGTGTTTACATTTTATATCGGGAACATACAGAAGACTTGGTGTAAGCAATAATCCCTATGACGCTATGCTACGTCATGGACTAGGGCGTGTCCGATGATTCTTATCGGTTCAGTCTCCCTAGACAGAGGCTGTTCTAAGTCTATCAGGATATTTCTCTGTCTATAGGGGAACGAAGGGATTAACTATTGCAAACTTTAAGAGCTATTATATCATCATTAGAAATGGAATAAATTATGTTTTATAGGAATATAGACAAGTCAGATAATTAATATAAAAATTATTTTTATATTACATCCCCCCCTCAAAGAAAAAGAAATTCCCCATGTCAAAGAAAAATAGAAAAAAATTAATTTACCTATTCTGACAATTTAAAACTTGTATACACCAACTCTTCTGTGTACAAAACTAACATTCAAATCTCTGATGCTCACTTATAAAATTTTTAACAACAAACTTTGCATAATATTCTCTCCAATTTCAATATTCTTTGCAAGTTCAACATAAAAATCGCAACGTATACTACAAAAAACATAATACAATATAAAAATATAAGACGTCTTGAAGAAAAAAAAAACATGTGGTAACAAGTGGTGACAACCATGGTTGTTTTGTTTTTTGGCTTATACAGTCTTTTGCAGAGAAATTATTGTCCCTTCACTGTTGAGCCAAATAAAAATGAATACAAATGCACTATCATAATACTGAAAAAAAAATTGCAATACAACAATACGTAAAAAATACAACCCTATAATAATATACAAACATACATACTTTATTTACATTATTCATGACTCAGTTTTAATTTTTCTGGTGCATGGTATTTTCGTAACTTCGAAACATGCACAACTTCTGAAGATTCTTGAGAGTGGGTATTTTTCTTATTAATTTCATAATTAACGTCAGAAATTTTGTTAAGGATTTTATAAGGACCACTGAAAACTGGAGACAGTTTCCTAGTATTAGGGTATTTAAATTTTTCATAAATGACTGACTCATTAGGTGTAAATTGTATATCCACAAATCTAGCATCGTAATGTATTTTATTCCTTTCATGGTAATGTTTTGTTCTCTGAACTGCTATTTTTCTCGCCTCTTCAACAGGAGGATAAATACTTTCCTTTAACGGATTTGTATATGGAATTGTGCCATACATTAAATAGGCTGGTGGAAATTTAGTAACGGAATGGGGGGTCAAGTTGTATTCGTGAGTTACTTCCTTTAGTAATTTAGGCCATGGAACTTTTGTAGAGGATTCATTAATTTTACATTTTAAACGTGTGATTATTGTTTGGACTAATCTCTCCACTTTACCATTAGTTTCTGGTCTGTGTGCTGTAGTCAATAGTTGTTTAACGTTATAATGCTTAAGAAATTTTTTAAAATGAGAAGATGTGAAAGCTGGATTTCTATCACTTAAGATACTCTTTGGCACTTGAATTTGAAAAATTTGGTTTAGGAAGTTAGTGTAAGTTTCTGTTGTAATTGATTTTGAAGCAAAAGCCCATATAAATCGAGTGTGATGGTCAATAATTAACGTCAGGTATTTTTTAGTTGAATTGTGATGGTTAAGGCCCCCCCACACTATCAATTGCAATCAAGTCAAATGACTTGTCAACTGGAGGCATTGATTGCAAAAGTCCAAATCTTTTTTGTCGAGGTTTTTTTATTTACTTGACATGTATGACAGTGTTTAATAAAATTACTAATATCAGAAGTTATATTTTGCCAATAATAAACAGGGGTGAGCAAATTAATTGTTTTTTGAATACCAGGATGGCCAAATTTTTCATGAGCAATTTTGAGTAATTTCAGTCTTAAAGAAAAAGGTACTACAATCTTTGTAAACCCTTTTTTACGAAGGCATAAAACATTGTTAATTTCGACAAACTTTCCAGTTAAATTGTCATTTTTTTGAGCCTCGGTAATTTCACTCAACTGAGTTTCAACATTGCTTACAATAACATCATTGTGTTCATTGTTATCTGGTACAGCACGAGAGAGCATATCTGCTTCGATGTTTGTGGTGCCCTTTGTATATTTAATATCATACTCATACATACTTAACTGCAAAGACCAGCGGAACAATCTTCCTTTTAAGTTTTTAACATTTTTGAGCCAAACTAAAGCCGCATGGTCCGTATGTATGGTAAATTTTTGTCCGAAAAGATAATGATGAAACTTATTTAAAGAATCCACTATAGCGAGACATTCCAGCTCAGTAATACAATAATTTTTTTCATAATCTTTTAATGAGCGGGAGTGAAACGCGACAGGGTATAGGACACCAGAAGCATCTGTTTGTTTTAAAACCGCTCCTACACCAGTCTGACTGGCATCAACATAAATATGACATTCAGCTTTTGGATTAAAAATTTTCAACACAGGTTTACAAATTAAAGTTCTTTTTAACATTTCAAACGCTTCTTGGCATTTCTCAGTCCATTGCCAAGGTGTATTTTTTTTAACAAGTTATTTAGTGGCTGTCTAATAGTGGCATATTTGTCAATAAATTTATGATACACATTAATTGAACCGAGAAATCTTTGTAAAGGTTTTACATTATTGGGTGGTTTTAGCATTTTAATAACCTCAATGTTGGTGTTATCCGGAGTGACAATCCCATTGGTAATTTCATATCCTAAAAATTGAATTTGTTTTTGTAAAAAGGAACATTTAGAAAATTTTAGTTTTAAGTTTTCCTGTCTGCAGATATCAAAAATTTGTTGAATGTGTTCAATATGACTAGAATAGCTATCTGAAAAAATTAAAATATCATCAAAATAATTTGCAGCAAATGTAATTTTATATTTAGTTAAAATTCTACGAATTGTTCTCTGAAAAATGCTGGGCGCATTGCGCCAACCAAAAGGTAAACGTAGCCATTCATATGTAGAGAATGTTCTTTTTCGGTTGCGTGTATACAGGATTAAACAATCAACGACATCACTCTATAGACGAATTCACCAATTTTATTAACTCTAAGCACGATAATTTCAGCAGGTAACTCGCGTGGCGGTGCAAGCACGGTAATACTACTAACTGCGACAACAACAACATCTCTCTTGCAGTTAACCTGTCGGTTGCAGTTATATCGGGTAAGCACAGTTACCCTCTGACATTACAGTTAATATTTACACATGCAAAACACAAAAATTATAATTATATGATAAATACCAAACATCTTCAAACACTAAATATTTCTTTTCTACTGCATAATAATAAATTAACCAACATCTCAATATTTTAGAATTTCTTCCCTAATTTCGTAAATTTCTTATTACTTTGTAATCGATATGGCCATTCGATTTACTGCCTTTACTGAGTGGATAGGTGCTACCATCTATCGTGCCTAATACCAACTAATTACCTTTTCCGTTACAATAGCTTACTATAAGGGATCTCCTACATTACTCCCTTACCAGTAACTAAGTTACGATACCAAATAAAAATTATGATAGGAGATTAAACACTGAATTATACGTAATACACTTAATGATATAAAAAAATATATATACAATACAAAAAATAAAAAAACTAATAACAGTTATACACTTTGAGAATTCCATGCTGCTTTTTACATTTATTGACATGTGACATGAACAGATAATTATGTATAAAACTTATGTTTATACTGATAATTTCTGTAAGTTACTATACACTAACATTACTCACGAGTATATATAATTTAACTTCATGACTCAAATTTTGCTTGCTTTTGCAGGGAACATTAATATCCCTTAACTGAGAATTCTCATTACACCAAATACAAATACAAGTTGGTAGATAAAACTCTACTTAATACACAGTTTAAGTTAATAGTTATATAAGTCTCATAATAACAATAATTTAACTGATCATACGATACACAAAACTAAGATAATTCACATTCATCATATACTGTTGACATTAATCGTATACTGTTATATTTTATTAATCATATGCTGTTCACATTAATCATACACTGTTATATTTTATTACACATACTGTTCACATTAATCATTTACTGTTATATACATATAACTTTACCAGAAGGGTTATGTAAATTAAATAAATCTGACCAATTTAGTATGAAAATTCTATACATGCACAATTCATTTTACTTCCAATAACACAAATATACCATATAACTAAAACAATGCCTAAAAAGTTAGTTTTTCTTATAAAAACAAAACAAAATCCTTTGACTATAATAGTCGTACTTCAATAGTTTTCATTTTAACTGCACAATGATACACGATTTATAGCATTTAGCTCATAATAATTAAATTTTCCACATATTGTCTACATATACAAAAGTCACTAACTGTGTCTTTGTACTATGCTGGAGACAAACTTTAAATAAATATGTACATACTAATTCATAACACCTCTGCATATTTTAAAATCTAATATCAACTGAGATGCTGAACAACAAAAACTAGAGCACATGCTAATAGTATAAAATTACAAGAGAGAAAAAATAACCAATAAATATATACAACATAATATTTTGCAATCATAAAGCAGTTTCGAAACAGTTTACTAAATTAATGAGAAATATATACAACCGTTGGAGTGTTACTACTAAAATCATATTAAAACTAAAATAACCAATACAAATAGAAAATCGTCTAGTATTACAAAAAAAAAAAAAATGAATATTTCGAATGCTTATGCATTAAGTTTGGAACCTGACAGGAAGTTTTATTTTTCTTCCACAACGAGAGTTTGTTGGGAGTTTAACCTCTGGTTTTGGAGCTATATCTTGTGATGGTTCATCATCTGGATTATGTGTCACATATGAGGAGTTATCATTCATAACATAGGCTGGTTTAAGCCTATCAACTGATATGTTAACTTCCTTACCTTTTATGTTTACCGAAAAATATTTATCATGCTTCTCTGACACAAGAAATGGACCTTCATATGCTGGTTCAAGTGGCTTTTTAACTCTGTCTACTCTCACAAAAACTTGAGTGCAGGATTGCAAATCCTTATGGACAAATACTTTTTGTTGAGAGTGATTAGACTTGGCTGGTTTAAGCTGAGCCATCTGCTGTTGCAAATTATGCACAAATGTATCTGGCTCCATTTCACCACTTGGTTCATCAAAAAACTCACCAGGAAGTCGAATATTTGTGCCATAGACCATTTGGGCTATAGAGAAATTAGTATCTTCTCTAATAGCTGCTCTGAGACCTAAAAGCACAGTTGGAAGAGTCTCAGTCCACTTGACAGAGTTATGAGCCTTTATGGCTGTTTTCAAAGTTCTGTGAAAACGTTCAATTTTCCAGTTGCATTGAGGATGATAAGGCAATGAAGAAAGAATTTTTGCACCACAGATACTTGCTAAATTGCTAAGCAATTGGGATCTAAATTGTCGGCCTTGGTCAGTAACAATTCTAGTAGGCGTTCCAAACCGGCATACCCAATGTTCATAGAAAGCTTTACTTACCAATTCAGCAGTTATATCTTCAAGTGGGATTACTTCTGTCCAACAAGAGAACCTATCAATGCACGTTAGACAGTACCTCTTTCCATTTGAAGGGGGCATAGGTCCAATTAGATCTATATGAACCACGCTGAATCTTGAATCAGGTTCTTCATAGACTCCAAGCTTCGATTTTGTGTGCCTGTTTACTTTTACCTTTTGGCAATTAATGCAGGCTTTTGCCCATTCATTCGATTCTTTTTTTATATTCGGCCAAATAAACCTGGCAACCTCTGCTTCACTGTAGATTTAATGCCTGGGTGAGAAAAGCCATGAATTTGATTGAACACCTTTTTCCTATAAACTTTAGGAATATAGGGGCGAATCTTATTTTGGGAAGTATCACACCATAAGGTGTTTCCAGATGGGAGTACCGACTGTTTCAACACTAAAGAGGTGTTGTTGAACAATTCTTGTAGCTCCTCATCATTCTTTTGGGCCTTTGCAATTTCTTCATAATCGATCACTGCTACTTCTTCAATTCTGGAGAGAGTGTCAGCCACAATGTTGTCTTCTCCACTGATATGCTGGATATTGGTCGTGAACTGCGAGATGTATTGCAGTTGACGCAATTGCCTTGGAGAAGCTTTCTCATTCTTTTGCACAAATGCAAATATCAGGGGCTTGTGATCTGTGAAGATCTCAAAGTCTCTTCCCTCTAACATATATTTAAATTGCTTAACAGAGAGGTAGATACCCAACAACTCACGATCATACGTACTGTATGCTCTCTGTGTCTCATTTAACTTTTTATAATAGAATGCAATGGGTTTCCAGCTTCCAGCTTCATACTGCTGTAGTACAGACCCTATTGCCCAATCTGATGCATCAGTGTGCAAGGATAATTGACAGTCAGGTTGGGGAAAAGTAAGCAGAGCTATATTTGCTAAATCGGTTTTGCACTTTTCAAATTGCCTGATGGCTTCTTCTGTCCATGGGACTTTACGCCTATCCTTCTTTCTCGCTCCTTTCAGCATATCATGTAAAAAACCTTGGGTTTCAGCTGCATTCTTTAAATATCGGCGGTAAAAATTTACCATACCCAAGAAGGTTCGCAACTCATGAATTGTTGCTGGCAACTTGAAATCTAAAATAGCCTCAACTTTTTCTGGGAGGGGACTTGAGCCTTCAGATGTAATGTGATGGCCAAGAAAGTCAATTTCCTTGACTCCAAAAACCGACTTGGCTACATTGATGCATAGGCCATATTGGTTGAGTCTCTCAAATACTAGCCTGAGGTGTATCTTATGTTCCTCCTCTGACGACGAGGCAATTAAAACGTCGTCTAAGAAAGGAAATAAAAATTCCAGTCCTTGGAACACCTCGTGCACAAACCTCTGAAATGTTGATGGGGCATTCCGTAGGCCGAAGCTCATGACATTAAATTCGTAGAGGCCGAATGGTGTTATGATGGCTGTTTTTGGTCTGTCTACCTCTGCAATAGGAATCTGATAGTAGGCCTTGAACAGGTCCAGTTTTGAGAAGATGGTTTTTCCACCTAAGATTAGGTGAAAGTCTTCAATGCGGGGGATGGGATACCTGTCTGGTATCGTCTGCTCATTAAGACGTCTATAATACCCACAAGCTCTTAGGGTGCCATCTTATTTCGGGACTAGATGCAAGGGACTAGCCCACTGGGACTTTGAAGGTCTAATTATACCATTTTCTAGCATAAATTGAAACTCTTGTTTGGCCAAACTAAGCTTTTTCGCATCCAGTTGTCTGGCACGAGAATAAACTGGCTGCCCTTTTGTTGTTATGAAATGCTGTACATTATGCTTGACATTTTTGGTAAATAACGAGGGCTTAGTTATATTTGGGAATTCACGGAGTAGCTCTGAAAATTTTACAGTATTGGTCAGAGTACTTATACTGTAATTCTCAGTGATAGACATTATGTCGCTACGTACCGATAAATTCGTTAGCCCATCAATTATTTTTTTCCTATGCATATCAATTATTAACTGGTACTTATTCAAAAAATCAGCACCTATGATGCCTTTGCTCACCTTGGCTACGATGAAGGGCCACTGAAATGGTCTTCTCAAACCTAAGTCCAAGGTGAGAACTTTCACACCAAATTTTGGGATTTCTGTTCCATTTGCCGCATACAGTTTGTAGGTTGATGATACTTTAGCACTGGAGTCTGCCGGAATGAGGGATACATCAGCGCCACTGTCGATCAGAAATTTAATTCTGGACGTCTTGTCCGTCACAAAAAGTGTTAGGTTGCGACAATCTCGTTGGGCAGCAGAGCTTGCCGCTGACTCTACTGCATCTCCTGGTTTCCCGGATGCTTCCAGCTGCAGGGGGGTTTACACTTTTCCGGGTAGCACTTTGCGCCGAAAGTAAAGTGATAATAGCACAGGTTTCCATTTGGATCAAAGCGTTTTCTTGATCTGGATCTGCTCCGGCGTCTGTCACGGCGAGGACCTGGGCTGCGACTGCGGGGCTGGACACTGAGGCTGGCAATCTGGTGTTCAAGCGCCGATATTTTGTTCAGCAATGTCTCGTAGTCTGCTGGCTGGAGGGGTGATGATGCTGCTGCTCCTGCGGCTTTTCCAACACTGGCTAACTCCCATTGAGGGTTCATTTCCCTTATTCTGTCAGCCATGGCTTCTAGCTTTTCCGTCGATTCGTCGCTGACGATCAACACATTTTTAATGGAGTCTGGAATTTTTTCCAACCACAACGTTCGCAGCACTTTGTCGGATATATCGCTGCCTGCGAGAGATCGCATTTTTCGGAGAAGTTGGCTGGGCATCATATCGCCGAGCTCTAGTCCAGTGAGAAGGCGTTTTATTCTTCGGTTCTCGCTCTCCTTAAATGTGTTCAAGAGCCTCTCTTTCGCATCGGAGTACTTCGTCTTGGAATCCGCTTTCGTGATATCCCATATATTTTCTATGAAACGAGATTCTAATTGAGCGACCAAATAATTAAATTTCGTGTCTTCAGACGTTATTCCACAGATTTGGAACTGAGCTTCAACTTGATAAAACCACATTTCGGGTTTATCCACCCAAAATGGAGGGATCTTGATGCTGACCGCTTCCACGTGCGCCTCTGCCGAATCGGGCATCTTTACTTATTCCACGTTAAAAGTCACGGCGTCACCAATTGTAGAGAATGTTCTTTTTCGGTTGCGTGTATACAGGATTAAACAATCAACGACATCACTCTATAGACGAATTCACCAATTTTATTAACTCTAAGCACGATAATTTCAGCAGGTAACTCGCGTGGCGGTGCAAGCACGGTAATACTACTAACTGCGACAACAACAACATCTCTCTTGCAGTTAACCTGTCGGTTGCAGTTATATCGGGTAAGCACAGTTACCCTCTGACATTACAGTTAATATTTACACATGCAAAACACAAAAATTATAATTATATGATAAATACCAAACATCTTCAAACACTAAATATTTCTTTTCTACTGCATAATAACAAATTAACCAACATCTCAATATTTTAGAATTTCTTCCCTAATTTCGTAAATTTCTTATTACTTTGTAATCGATATGGCCATTCGATTTACTGCCTTTACTGAGTGGATAGGTGCTACCATCTATCGTGCCTAATACCAACTAATTACCTTTTCCGTTACAATAGCTTACTATAAGGGATCTCCTACACATATAATCCCTTATGGGTTGCAAAAACGAGTTTTTCTGTGTCATCTGGGTGAATAGGGATATGCCAGTAACCTGAGGCCATGTCCAATTTTGAAAAATATGTACTTTGAGCTAGTTTATCAATCAATGTCTCGATCAGAGGTTATGGTTCGGCATCCGACTTCGTCACCTGATTTAATTTCCTGAAATCAATACATAACCTATTCTTTTTGTTTTCATCTTTTTTATAAACAAGTGTTACTGGTGCCGAAAATGGAGACGAACTTTCTTTTATGATATTGGCTTTTAATAACTCTTCAATTTGAGTATCAATTTCTTCTTGTTGTTTTGGTGAAGTTTTATATGCGCGTAACGAAACTGGCAAATCGGAAGTCAATATCACTCTTTGGGGTTCTATTCTTACTGATCCCACGTCATATTTATTTTTCGCAAATATGTCTTTATATTCCTCTAAAAGTTCTTTTATTTCGGAACTTCCTACATTTTCACTCATTTTCGTTTTTTCCTCGACTGTACTCTGATAATGTGTGCACCCATTACCAGAATCCATCTCGGAAACATTCGAAAATGTTAAAACGTTTTTATTTTTAGACTTTGTATTTACTTCCTTTTTCTCTTTAACGTTATTAACATTTAGCTCAACATGATTTTCGGGCATGATATGCAAAGACAAATCGCTGCATTTAGAACTAGAGAAAGTGATCAGTTTTCTCCCATCCTGCTCAACAATTTGGTTCGCACAATTAATTACCAAACGAAAATCAACACAACTCTTTAAACCCAAGAGGGCATATGGTAAATCGGTGTCAAGTATGAAAAACTCTGCCGATTTAACAATATTACCAATTTTAAGGTAGAGATTGCATGTTTTGTGAAGCTGTATTAGCCCTTTTGTTTGTTTCACGTTTATCACTTTATTTTCTCTAATGGGAACATTTAATTTTTCAACAATTTTACTTGGAATTATATTAAGCGAAGATCCAGTATCAATATTTAACCATATCTTATTATTTGAACTCGAGTTGTTTTCATTATTTGTTTTTCTTTTATGTACGTACGTTTTGTTTTTTGTGTATCCGGATACCATTAATTGTCACTTTTCGGGTTGTGGCTTAGGCGCTGCAATTTCAGACGTAGATGGTCTATTGATGCAAGAGAATCCCCAATGATAAGAATTCATGATCCCTATGTTTGCGCAAAACTTACAGGGGTTGGGGGGCAACCCTTACACCGCATGCGTCGTTTGAGCCTTTGCTGGTTTTGAATTATTATACCTTCGTGGTGTAATTTTCTTGTTCTTACTACATTGGAAAGATTTGTGTCCTAGCTGTTGACAAATAAAACAACGGATTTCCGGTTTAAGTTTTTCTGTCTTTCCATTCGTATAGGGTACCCGATGGAACGGTACTTTTACTTTGTCCATGTCTTTGCGAATTTGTTCGTAAATTTTCAATTTATTTTTAAACTCAACTAAATTCTCACATCCATATAAAATGGCTTTGTTCTGTGTAGTGTCATTAATCCCGTTAATGACGTAAGTGATTAAAGCACCTTCGTCTATATTACTTTGATTAGCAATTTGTTTCATGGTTAAAAAATATTCTTGCATTGACTCATTATATTTTATTTTACGTTTTTGTAGGATGTTATGTATTTCCGCCGAATTATATGTTACTTTAAACTCTTCAATTAATAATTTCTTTAGTTTGTCAAAAGAATTGACTGAAGTTTCACTACGAATGAACAGAAGTGCGTTCCCCCTAAGACAACGTTTTGCGAATAAAATTTTATGAAACTCAGATAAGGAGAATAATGCAGCATGATTTTCAAAAGTTTCAAGCCATTGTACTATGTTTTCACGTTTTTCTCCCTTAAAGAGAGGAATCACTGCCTCAATGTCAGAGAAGTTTACCATAATTTTTGTTTCTCCCATGTTTGACAATTTTGAATTTTTATCGACATTTTCGATTTTAGAATAACTGTTTTCCTCGTCATTACTGCTTTTGATTTCATGTTCTCTACTTGTATTATTTTTCATTTTGACTCCAAACGTTTCGGTTTGGGTATCATTTTCGTTATTACTTATAAGGTTTTCGGTTTGAGTAGTATTTGCGGTATTATCTGTAAGTTGTACCCCACCTGTTTCGGTTTGAGTACTATTTTCATTATTGATTTTATTTGTGGATCCGGACTGAAATTCAGCATGTTCTGTTTCGAGACTAATTTCGTCTTCCGAAATGTCTTCTGCAATTATCGAATTTTTAAGAAATTCGAAATTAGATAAGCACGAAATAATATGTTTAGTAATTTCCTCTTTTTCACATTCTCCCGAAACATTTAAAATATCGCAAATCTTAATCAATTCCGTTAACTTAAACTGTTCTGAAATTTCATTCACTTTAGCTAAAAACTCTTTATCTCCAACTTCATATTTAAAGCCACAAAAATTTAAAACTCTATTACGATCTAATCTCGTGTTTCCATTTTGAAATATGAGTTTGTCTAATTACTTGACCGTTGAAGCTTTTTGCTTCTTCAAAGCTTTACAAATTACGTCAGTATCCTTAAGTAACATGGTTACAATATTAATATACAAATTCCAAAATATTTACACATAAAGCAGATTCAGTTATAAACCATTATAAAACTACAGCATATTGAGATATAAACCATTTGTTAAACTTATTCATTATTCAATTCAAAAAAAAATCCTATCCACATTTATTTATGACTTAATAAAGAAAGAAAAATTACTCACGTAATGATTCACCACTTCCTTGAACGAAAAAAAAAATAATAAAAAAAAAATTCCTCCTTATGTATAGTTTTTGTTCAGATTTCACTGGAATCGTCATCTTGCACGAAACGAAAAAAAAATCGGCTTAGATTGTCCACTTTCGTGTATTTTAATCCTGGAAGCATTGGACTCGCACTGTTCTTTGATTAATCCACAGGTAGCACTCAAATAGGAAAGTCTCCAGGCTTTAGGATCTAGTTCGAGCAGAACGTTGGTCCTTTTCAAAACAAGTGTATTCACACGCAAAAACATTATTGATGTCGCAGTGGCCGTAGAAATACTGCATCGGAACTAACACCTCCTAAAACGCTGTCTGTCATCCTCCATCTGTATTCCAGCTTCCGTTTCGGTTTAACAGGGAAGTTCGCGGGTAGACACAACACATTACTCCAAGAACGGCGGTCTTTCATAAATTTCAGCCATTGCCTGCGTCCCACAAAATTTAATCGTTTTGTCTAGCCCCCTTTATTGTCCTGACGGCTTGAAATATCATAGCAATAGGCATCGTTGGAACAGCTATAAAAGAATTCTTGGGACGCAGTAAACAGGCGAATGATTTAAAATAGTTTTATTGTTGTTCATATGGAGTTCCCCATAGGGAGGGAGCTAGACCGTGTGATATATTATATGTACAATCATTATCATGAAGAGCGCGGCTTTTAGCCGTGTTTACATTTTATATCGGGAACATACAGAAGACTTGGTGTAAGCAATAATCCCTATGACGCTATGCTACGTCATGGACTAGGGTGTGTCCGATGATTCTTATCGGTTCAGTCTCCCTAGACAGAGACTGTTCTAAGTCTATCAGGGTATTTCTCTGTCTATAGGGGAACGAAGGGATTAACTATTGCAAACTTTAAGAGCTATTATATCATCATTAGAAATGGAATAAATTATGTTTTATAGGAATATAGACAAGTCAGATAAATAATATAAAAATTATTTTTATATTATATATATATATATATATATATATATATATATATATATATATATATATATATATATATATATATATATATATATACAGAGGCTGTTCACACATTTTTTAGACGATGTATATTGTATTCACAAAACTAAATTACATAAAATTCTTGTGTTTTAAATGTTCTATTTGATATCCCTTATTCTGAACTATCTTTCGACACCGCAATTTCCAGGATAATAATGCCTTTTGAAGTGTCAGAAGAGGTATTCTATCCCATTCCTCCTGAACAGCTTTCCAGAGTCCTGTAAGGGTTTTGGGACGACGTTTGGATAATGCAGATTTTAAAAGTCCGAAAGCACAAAAATCCATAGGTGATACATCGGGAGATTTAGTAAGGATATCAGTGAAGGGTATGGTCTTGATACCAGTTTTTTGTTCCATTTCTTTTAGGAACTTTACAGTGGATTTTGATGTTTGACTGCTAGCTTTGTCCTGATGGAGTCTCACAGTTTGATGGCACTGTGGGTAAAGCGATGGTATTTCATTCAGAAAAATTGGCGATAAAATACACTGAAGTGACACTGAATTAGGGATAGCAAAGCCTATGCAAATTGTGTAGCGCTGCGCATCATGTATGCGCAAGTGAGGGCGTTGTGTTAACTGCATATATAGCGCGTACTGTGGTTGTTCTGAATTAGTTGTTGGAATTGCCAGTATGGGTAAACTGCCTGATTTAGACGATTTCGATCGCGGACAAATCGTAGGTGCGCGACGCATGGGCCATTCAATTTCCGAAATCGTCAGACAGCTAGGATTTTCAAGGTCGACAGTGTCAAGAGTATACCAAGAATACATGGATGGTGGAAAAAAAACTAGCGATCGGGCAAACTGCAAAGGACAATTAGCCTTGACAGTGCGTTGTGAGAGACGGCTCAGGCATATTGTACGTAGCCAGCGAAGCCAAACATTAGCTCAAATTACCACCCAGTTTAATGACGGTGCCAGTCGTATAGTCAGTAAACGGAATGTGCTTCCCTGGGAACGGAATTGCTTCCCTGGCCGCCTCGCTCTCCGGATCTTTTGCCGATAGAAAACATGTGGTCCATGATTGCTCTACGATTGACCCAGATTCCATCCCCAGCTGCCACAGCAGATCAACTTTGGCAACGTGGGGAAGATGCTTGGTCTGCTGTACCCCAAGAACTCATCTAAAGTCTCTTTGAATTAATGCCGAGGCGTGTGACAGCGGTGATCTCCAACAATGGCGGCTACTCTGGCTACTGATTTTGGCAGGAACCACACTTCACACAAGTCTATAAATTTAATCATTTGATACTTGGTCAACATGTTATCTACAAAATAAATTTTGTTGTGATATCTCTTGTCTTTCTTGGTGTTGCAATTTTGGTGGCCAGCAGTGTATATATAGATAATTATTACTATCTTTATATCGTAACGTTAACTTCTTGCGCACGCATTATTTTCGTATGTTTTTTTTTAATATTATCTTTATAATAGTGTAATTTTCATATGATTTTAAACAACAATCGTTTTTAACTGGCATTCAATTGGCTGTTAAAACTTTATATTTACACCCTGTTTAAAAGAAGTAGGGTGTAAATTTTTCTAAGAGGAAAAGATTTTGATAGTTACGTTTTATGTATAAACTAGCTGAAGTACCCGGCGTTGCCCGGAATTTTAAGAAGGTTTGTTAACCAAAATCAATTTAAAAACTTCACACAGTATAAATTACATAGCCAAAAAAGAGCATGTGAAATGTTATATATATCTCAGTATTTTGGTAAATGCAGTCTTTCATCATTTTACCACTAAAAGCTGTAAAGTAAAAATGTCAAATTGTGGAATGTTTGTTAACCAAAATCAATTTAAAAACTTAACACAGTATAAATTACATAGCAAAAAAAAAAAAAAAAAGCATGTGAAATGTTATGCATATCACAGTATTTTGGTAGATGCAGTCTTTCATCATTGTACCACTAAAAGCTGTAAAGTAAAAATATCAAATTGTGGAATGTTTGTTAACCTAAATCAATTTAAAATCTAAACAATTTAGCAAGATTTAACCTTCAATCTTTGGAGCAAAAGAAGCTGATAAGTAAAACATAAAATATACATACATTTATAATAAACCACTAAAAGCTGAAAAGGAAAAATGTCAAATTGTGTTTTGGAAAGTAAAGCTGAAAAGTAAAAATGTAAATTTGTCGAATGTTTGTTAACCAAAATCAATTAAAAAACTAAACACAGTATAAATAACATAGAAAAATAAGCAAGTGAAATGTTATACACCCAAATAATTAAAAAAAAATCCAATATAAAAATATATAAATTTATAATTAACTCCTTAGAATTTATCTAGATTTAACCTTTCATCTTTGGAGCAAAAGAAGCTGAAAAGTAAAACATAAAATATATACATTTATAATAAACCACTAAAAGCTGAAAAGGAAAAAATGTCAAATTGTCTCTTGGAAAGTTAAGAGTTTTAAAAAGTAAAGCTGAAAAGTAAAAATGTCATTTTGTCGAATGTTTGTTAAACAAAATTGATTAAAAAAGTATACACAGCATAAATAACATTAAAAAAAAACATGTGAAATGTTATACACATCTCAGAATTTTAGTAGATTCAACCTTTCATTTTTCAAGTTTAAATTAAAAATGTCAAATTGTCTAATGTTTGTTAACAAAAATTAATTTGAAAACTAAACACAGTAAAAATAACATAGATTTAATAACAGTATAAATATCATAAAATATATACATTTATAATAAATCACTAAAAGCTTAAAAGTAAAAATGTCTAATTGTCCATATAAATACCTCCATAAATGCAGGATTCCGTAGCCAAAAAAATATATAAATAAAGTATTAAAGTATTGGTTAAAGGCACTGACTGATGAAAAAATTAACAGAAATCTGCAATTTGGGCTACACGCACCATAAATGCAAGATTCTGTACAGTAATAGAAACATCCTGTCCTTATTAAACTCCATATAAATCTCTGTTCAATTAAACTGATCCAAATATTATCTCAAGTACCTTCATAAACTATGTTTCTCGTTTCTTGATTTGGGGTTCAATATGAATGTTTGTTAACAAAAGTCAACTTAAAAACTAAACACAGTATAAATAACATAGGAAAAAAACATGTGAAATGTTATACACATCTCAGAATTTAGATAGATTCAGCCTTTCATCACTAAAAGCTGAAAAGTAAAAATGTCAAATTGTCTTTTGCCTTGTGAACTCTGCATGAAAAATTAAACACAGTATAAATAACATATTATAAAAAAGGGATGGGAAATGTCATACACATCAATACTAAAAAACAACGAATAAATTTTGGTTCTAATTTGACCCTTAGTGTGCTTCACTCTTGAAAATAGTTGTTCACAGATGTACGTGCTTCCAAACGTTCATGACCAGAATAACGCTTAACTATGCAGTGAAGGATATTTATATCTGGGCAGGTATGATTTATGAGTACAACAAAGAGACTCGATTGAATTTCTCTTTAAGTTAGATGTCAGATTGCAACTCTATGCATTCCATTTGACAATTTGCTAGCATTATATCTATATCGACTGTAAATAGAGTAGAAAACATGCAAAAAAAAATTGTTTATTTTCCCCAAAGTCCTCAAATCAATTTTAAATTCTTGTACTAAATCGGAAAGTAGGGCTGCGTATTTTGTAACATTTTTAGAATTGTGCTTGGTCTGCGTCTCGAAACGCAAAAAATTTTTAACATTTAATTTGGCTTGCCATAATTTCAACTTCATGGATTTTGCTCTGAAGTAAAATCCATGAAGTGACGGGTGTTTAAGTCATTTAAATGGGCATTCAGATCTATCAAAATCTGCTAAATCTGCAAGCCAGTTATCATAAAGTTCTGGCACAGATTACTTTTCAATGTCATAAACAATTTGATATCATCAAGTAGGCTATAAAACCTTTTTAATATTTTCTCCACTGAGCTACCTTATTTCTTAAAAGTATTGCCATATTCAGCATCCAAGCTTTTAAGAAATTCCTGAAACTGGCTATGAATCAATCCCCAATCCTTCATAAAATTCACCATTTTGAAGATGATTTGCATAACATGGTCCATTTTTTTTCTTTTCCGCATTACTTTTTATATCAAGGCAGGCTATTAATTTTTTTTCGCTTTGAGCTCTCTCACTAACACTTGCTTTGGGACGTATGCGGCCTGCGGGCTGGACACCCCTGTATTAAAATATAGGTAAAAGACCCTGACAAACGTAAAAATTAATAAAAATCTGCAATTAGGGCTCCACACACCATAAATGCAAGATTTTGTAGCAATAAACATCTCCATAATTAATATCTGCATAATAAATGTCTCCATAAATGCAAGATTTTGTAGCAAAAATATTAAAGTATAGCTAGAAGGCATTGACAAACAAAAAAATTAATAGAAATCTGCAATTAAGAGTTCCATGCACCATAAATGCAAGATTCTTTAGAAAAGAAAAAAAATAAAGTATAGGTAGAAGCCACTGACAAACGTAAAAATTAATAGAAATCTGCAATTAGGGCTCCACGCACCATAAATGCAAGATCAGTTGTTTTCAAACAACTAATATAACCAATATATATATATATAAATATGGTAAGCAAAGTTTTTGAGTTTGTTTATTCTATTCTCTGCTTTTTTGAGGGGAAGATGCATTAATTTTAAATGTATTCAACTTGAATTTAAGTAAATTAAAAGTGAAACTAATAATATAAAAAATTAGACTATATTTAGTTACATTAAAATGAAATATGTTAATCATTTGACAATATTAAACCAGTTAGGTATATTATAATGCAAAAAAATAGTTATTACATATTAAATATTATTTCCAGGAGGGTGGATATTGTTCAGAGTTCAAGACATTTACTGCAAAAAGCTATAGTACCAATAATGCATAACGAAATCTATAAGTTGGACACATTTCTAAAGAACTGGAACCATGAGGAGAATCTAACTTAAAAGGATTCGAATGTAAACATATTAATATTTTGAAAAATATATTTCCTTTGAAGCATTCAGCTTTTAACATATTTTTTTAACAAAAAAGGACTAAAATAATACAAAAAATATATTTTTATTTTACGGGGCAAAACATATATCTATCTATATAAATAAAGCAAAGTGTCTATGTATGTATGTAACGTATACAAATCTACATTTCTTGACGAATCTGGTTGAAACTTGGTATACTTATGTTTTGAAGCCTTAAGATAATTCTAAGATAAGTTTGGAAGCTTTAAAATAATTCTAAATAAATACAGTTTTTAAATAATATTTCATCTCCAGACGATGGAATCAATTATTCATAAGAACTGCGCATGCGCACCCACTATATGTTAATTCTAGATGTGCAAGGTAAGTGAACGCATGGATTTGTTATTTCGTAGTTATTTAAAGTTAATTTTCTAATATTACTCCTTCAGTTTTCTTTTTTTCATTAATCCTTTTCTACTGGGTTAATTCCCAATATACGGATTACTGTTAAAACTGTGGAATATTTCTGTGATAGTCCCATACTGTTTTCACTTTTGTTTGTTTTTGTATTGCTAAGGAAATTGTGTTATAATTTGAGAAAATTTTCATATTAAAAATCGGAGAAAATTTTCATATTAGAACATAAAATTGCGTGTATTATTTTTGCATTTTAAAATTTTCTCTTAAATTGTAGGCCATTTTGAAGATAACTGTCATATGTATCATGTGTGCGAAGAAAATTAAAATATTAGCATTAGGATTTTGTGGACAGTGATAGGCGTTTTAGCTAAATTTCAGATTAATATTCTGCGTTTGGAGTCAATTTTTCAAAAAAAGAAAATTTTTAAAAGATTTTCTTGGTCTTTTATGGTAAAATAGCACTACTTTATTTGAATATTCTTTCTCGGGGAAAATTTTCATATTAGAACATAAAATTGCATGTAGTATTTTTGCATTTTAAAATTTTCTCTTAGATTGTAGGCCATTTTGAAGATAACTGTCATATGTATCATGTGTGAGAAGGAAATTAAAATATTAGCATTAGGATTTTGTGGAGAGTGATAGGCGTTTTAGCTAAATTTCAATAAAAATTACTTCAAATTGACCAATTTATAAAAAAAGTATGCTATTTACAGGTAAGTTTTTGTTCCTTTTTATAATTTTTAAGTTCTATTTCACCATAAAGCACCAAAAAAACCTTTAAGAAACCATTTTTTAAAACAAACAAATGGAATAGCTATACACAAACATAGTTAACCGTAAATAAATCGCAAAACTGTGCTTAAGTTTAGACCGATTATTTTTAGTTAAGATATACTAATTTTTAAGCTTTTAACAGTACATCGTGAATTGTAAAATTAAGAACAATATAAAATACAGTATACTAAACATTCTGAAGTACAAACACAATATGTAAAATACCTAATAACCAAATTTCAGAAAGTAAATAATCGCAAGTCACATAGGGGTTTCAACAGTAAAGAGTTCAACGGTAATCCGTATATTGAAAATTAGCCAAGTAAAAAAGGATTAATGAAAATAAAATAAAAGGAGTAATGTAAGAAAAATTAACTTTAAATAACACCAAACAACTACTAATTAACAATATTCAAAGCGTTTATTTACCTTGTAACATCCAGCTGCGCATGCGCAGTTTTTATGAATGATTGATTCCAACAGCTTGAGATGAAATATTATTTAAAAACTGTATTTATATATAAGCACTTTAAAGCTTCCAAACTTATATTAGAATTATCTCCAGGCTTCAAAACATAAGTATACGAAGTTTCAATTAGATTCGTCAAGAAATGTAGATTTGTATACGTTACATACATACATACATACATAGAGACACTCTGCTTTATTTATATAGATGCCATATTTTTTTAGGCTATTTGCTTCTATCTGATAGCCATGGTTCTTAACAATAGCTCTAGCTCGAATTTTCCCATGAGAGTAAACTTTTACTTAGCACTGTCATGTCAATTTTACACCATCCCTCTTGGACCGTTTTCCAAAGTCCGCTCAGTGTTCTTGGATGCCGTTTTCGTAAGGCTTGCTTTAATAAACTGAAAGCACAAAAGTCCCTTGGAGAATCGTCAGGTGATTTTACTGGTATTTCATTAAATGGGATACACTTTATTCCTGTTTCTGATTATTTCTTTGTTAAATAAGCAGCAGTTGATTTAAGGGTGTGACTAGCGGCTTTGCGCATATGAAGCTCAACTTTATCAACGTCCTTTCCATATAATACTAGAATTTTTTCTTCAAAAATTGGTTCTAAAATATTCTACTGATAATAGAGTGAATTAATTTTGGCTTTACTTGAGACGTTTTTTATTTTTAATTTGCCGTTGTAACAAAATCCTGCAACTATCATGAATCCCTTTGGAAACTTTTCTGTACACTTACGAGGACATTTCTTTCTGTTATCCCCTTCATTTGAGCAATAGAAAATTGATCTTTTTTTTATTACAGTCATTTCAATAAATGTTATAGTGTATTTCAATGTATATTATAGTGTATATAAGGGATTAATAAGTTTTTCTGGTTGCCTTGTATTGGTGTTTTAATGATGAAGTTAATATGTTGTATTGCTTTTTATTATTTGATAATGTTCTAGGCTTCTACGCTTCAAATAGCCAGTTCTTGGTAAAATGGTACTTTCACAATGATTCATGGTTGTTCTTTGGTGTGTGTCAATTTTGGAAATTTTACGCCCACATCAGTGTTAGGGGGCCCCCATCCCGAGTTGTGCCTACAGTCAAGAATTTTCTAAATCAGACCCTGGTCAGCAGCTCTCAATTTTTTAAGAGGCAGAGTTTTTAAAAAAATTTGTGTCAGACTATGTACAGTTGAGTTCAGTCTTTAGATGTGAACACTGTAAAAGTTCATATAGTTAGAATGCGTTAAGTTCTTAGATTTTCTTTCCCGTCTTTGCGAGATTCTCCGTATGCTAGCAGACACACTCAGGTAGTTTAAAAGCTTTACGACACATTTAGATTTTAAATTTTTACAGAATTTCGTTAATGATAAAAATTCTAGAGAAGAAGTTTCATTCAAAAACTTGATTCTAATTGACCCAATGCATATACAAAATGCATTGACCTAATGCATAATCTAATCGAAGAAAAAAGTTATTTAGTTGTCACTGGTATTTTAAATGTTAAAAACAAATAAATTCTTCGAAAACTCACAAAAAGTTGATAATCAATGTAACAAAATAGCTTTAAATATCCATTAATAATTAGAACAGCAATTAATGTGAGGCAAGAAAACTGCCTGTAGACCGTGAGCCCAATATATCGATGTTGTGCCTGTAACGTGTTTTATTTCTTCCCCTCAAAAACTTTTGTTGTCATAATTTTATCACATTAAAAATACCTCAATATCTCTAAAATATTATCTAAAATAAGCAATAACATGCATCAGGGAACTGTCATTTCAAATGATATCTTTAAAGTTTTACAGAGCGTTTTTCTTTTTCTTTTTTTAATCAAAGGCATCGCATTACTTCCTTGAAAGCACATCCATATGGAAATCTTTTAAATTATTCATGAATGAGATTTGAAATTTATACAATTTTTTAAAATCTACTACTTGAATTTATCAAATGTAGTTAGTTTAACTAAAAACTATACTGAATGTTCAGGGAAATTAAAATTTTTATGTAGAAATGAAATTATAAAGATCTGAAGATATTTATTTAGGAAATGAAAATTATGGCTTTAATAATCATTTTGTAAATTATTGTAAAGAGGTTTTATAATTACTAAATTCTAAAATATAACTGATGTGTTTAATAAAATTTTATCATACCATTTATTTAATAAAAGCATGTTAGAACTGTAAGTTTGTTTAACCAAAATTATTTATTTATTACGCAATACTTTTCTTTGTTGAAAAGAAATATGTATATCTTGCTTTACAACCTAAAACTAAAATATTAAAACCTCTTTATTAATTAGCTTGGTGTACACATTTATTTAATTTTACCTCTTTTTCTTTTCTTTTTATAAAATGTGAAGATATATTTTGATAATGCTTATACTAGGTGCACATTTTTTTTTCCTTATAAATGTAATTTTTTTTATCCTTTTGAAGTACAGATCCTACCATTTTTAAATGTGAGAAAAATTTTTTAATAGTTAAAATTTTGTGAGCATTTCTTTGCTCATTGAATAGTTAAGGAATAATAACGGCCTGTTAATCTGTCATAATAAATAATGTTGAAATTTGTCGATAGATGTCAGCACTAATGATATTTCTTGAATTTGAAGGAATATTTTTTCAGTATTGCAGTATGCAAATCGTATGCAATTTCTTCAGTGCGCAACTTATACATCCTTTTTAGTCTACTTGTCAGTGTCAAAAGATTAAATATTTAGGCAGAGGTGTAAAATAATTGTGCATTATTTGAATAGTTTCCTTCAATGCAAAAGTGATAGGAAAGAAAATTGTTTAAAAAAAAAAAGAATTTAAAATAAATTTATTTATTAAATCCATATAACTGTTTTCACAGAGGGATTTTTCATTCCTCTGAACTAAGTAGAAATAGCAGCTAGCTTTCTGCTTAGCTTTAATGCTTGCAAAACATGCTTATTTATCTCTTTTCACGACGAAACATTCCAACAGGGCATACTCCATATAGTAGAAAAGATAATTCGTAGAATATAATTACTTTTAAAAAGAAGATGATTTACTCAGGCATAATCACAACTGGGCTGCATTGACAAAAACTGCTACCCGTTTAGCACTATCCAGGAGGAAAAATATAAATCACAAAGGTTCTTTCGAAATCACTATGCTGAAGCTGTTGTGGGTAAGTCCTGAAGTTCATTGGTGTGTTCTCCACTTCCCATGAACCTTCCTCGCTCGGTCTTCAGTGCTAATTTTAGACTTTTAACTGGCCATGACCATGACTTTTTACGGGATCACCTGTGCTGTATTAGCGTGGTAGATAGCCCTGACTGCATCCTGTGTTCTTCAGGAGCTCTTATGGATTTTACTCATTTGACAAGCAGTCCTATGCTTTCTTTTTTGAACTGTCCTCCTGACAACTTTCATAACAAGCCTAATTTTTATTGGGCTGCAAGAGGGCATAAGGCCAATGTGGTCGCTGCCACGACGTAGGAGAAAAAAAAAGATGATTTACTCATAAATTCTTAAAAGAGATATTATATCGATGAATAGGTGTACAGGAATAAAATAATACAAACCTCTGCAAATAAAAAGATTCCTAATTATAAAAAGAAATAAAAATATTTCGCAAAAATTATTATTACGAAAAAAATGATTGCTCCTAAATTTCACTTAGCGCTTATTCGAAATTCACTTTTCTAACAAATCCAAATCCTTTTCTTTAAACATAATCTGTGAATAAGAGATTTGATGAATTACATCATCCCTTAATGTACGTGTCGACTCTTTTCCCAGGCACTGGGCATTCCTCAACCCTGCAATTAGTAATCAAAGTTCAATAATATAGCTGTATAAGGTTATGATACCGTGCAACCATTCGTACCCGATTAACATGAAGTAGTAACAAATAAGCTCTGTTTCCACCAAGTATCCACTAACGAACCGCCGAAACTTGTTCTTGTCCCCGTCTGGATTATTTCACACTAAGTTGTAAACACTTAAATGCCCACAGGCATAGAGCACGTGATTATTCTAACCATTTAAATCAGTTTAATCTCTAGTGGTCAAACAAGGATATATTTATTTTATATACACTGCTGGCCACTGTAAATGCAACACCCTGAAGGAAACATGCAAATAACATGAAGTTTACAACATGCATTAGCGGAGGTGAGATATGCAAATGATTAGAATTTCAGAGCAGACGCACATCACGCGCGTCTGTGGCGCCACTTCAAAGCGCTATTTAAGGCTTGGAGATTTCGACGATTTCAAGTTCGGCAATTGTGTTTTTCTTGTGGTTTTTTCAAAAAAAAAAACGATCAATTATGCCTCGTCGAAAACAGCGATCATCTTTTGATCAAGTATCCGAGTTCGACAGAGGAAGGATAGTGGCCTACCGAGATTGTGGATTATCTTTCAGGGAAATCGGTAGTCGTGTTGGACGAAACCAAACAACTGTAATGCGGATATGTGATCGTTAGATGCAGGAGGGTACGACGGACCTGCGTGTTCGATCGCATCCACCTCAGCGCACTACTTCACGTGATGACAGGCAAATTGTGCGCATTTTAGTGACGGATCGCTCAGTCACATCACGAACCATAGCACAGCACATGCAGTCTGTAACGCATCATCCAGTGTCTGCGCGTACCATTCGACACCGTTTACAGCAGAATGGTCTGTCCGCAAGACGTCCATTGCTTTGTCTACCCTTGACGCAGAACCACAGACGTCTCCGCCACCAATGGTGCGATGGCAGAAGGATGTGGACGGCAGAATGGAATGAAATTGTCTTTACTGACGAGTCACGCTTCTGTCTGCAACACCACGATGGTCGCATTCGAGTCTGGAGACACCGTGAAGAGAAGATGCTGAACAGCTGCGTTATGCACCGCCACACTGGTCCTGCACCAGGTATTATGGTATGGGGCGGTATTGGATATCACTCTCGGACACCTCTAGTACGCATTGCCGGTACTTTAAACAGCCAGCGCTACATCTCCGAGGTGTTGGAGCCAGTTGTCCTTCCTTACCTTCAGGGATTGCCCACAGCAATATTTCAACAGGATAATGCGCGACCACACGTGGCACGCATTGTCCAACGGTTCTTCGTCAATCGCCAGATTGAATTGCTTCCCTGGCCGCCTCGCTCTCCGGATCTTTCGCCGATAGAAAACATGTGGTCCATGGTTGCTCTACGATTGACCCAGATTCCATCCCCAGCTGCCACAGCAGATCAACTTTGGAAACGTGTGGAAGCTGCTTGGTCTGCTGTACCCCAAGAACTCATCCAAAGTCTCTTTGAATCAATGCCGAGGCGTGTGGCAGCGGTGATCTCCAACAATGGCGGCTACTCTGGCTACTGATTTTGGCAGGAACCACACTTCACAGAAGTCTATAAATTTAATCATTTGATACTTGGTCAACATGTTATCTACAAAATAAATTTTGTTGTGATATCTCTTGTCTTTCTTGGTGTTGCAATTTGGGTGGCCAGCAGTGTATATCTGAAAAGGAGACGTCTCTGCTTTATCGCTCGAAGTGTTCCCATGTACATTCACAACTTTTTTCCGTCTTAAGTGTTGCCTTGCGGCTTTTCTCTGTCACTCTCCGTATCTTCTATCTTTTATGTACGACGAGACCAAAACTGTAAATTCATCTGGCTGGATAGGTGAATGGTTGTGCGCTTTTTGATGAAGTCCGTCTCTTGCAATGGAGGGTGAATAAAAATCTTTAGAAGAACTGAAACTGAACTATGTTATCTTGCTCCTCGAATGAATCTTCTTCGTTGTTTGTGTATTAATACTTACACACACATACATACACATTATATATATATATATATATATATATATATATATATATATATATATATATAAGGCAATGTTCGTATGTGTGTCCTCTATAGACTAAAAAACTACTCAGCCGATTTATATACGGTTTTCTGCAAAATGGTCCGTGTTATCCCGAGAAGGTTAATAGCTGTTGAAATACTTGATCTGACCAGTAGAAAGAAAGTTAAAAATAATTTTCGATCGATGTTTTTCCAGATATTTTCTAAGAACCTTCTACTTTCAAACAAAACATACGGATGGCTGCACCTAATAACCCCTGATAGCCATCCCTCTCATGTAGATGTTCAACATTCCTGTGAGGGAGGCGAGGGGTAAGGTCATAACCCCCGAGTCTTGACGGAGGGAGAGTGTTTTCTGACACCCCACATAAGAAGACATGCTGTCTGTAAGCTCTGTATGTTACCAGGAGACACAGCTACTTACAAATCAATATATACTGTTGTAGATCAAGATGAAGCAGTAAATCAGTGGTGTACCAAGGGGGATGGGGTGGGCCAAGGGGACCTCTCCCCCCAAAGAAATAGAAATTGCATTATGAATATTGAATTTGCATTATAAATATTTTTATCCGTTCGACTCGCCCCCCCCCCCAAGATTAAATCATGGGTGCGCTACTGCAGTAAATTATCCAACTGAATTCTTAAATTCACTTGATTTATCTGGATTGCTACCACACAACATTAATCTGAAGGTTTGTAACATTCTTCTTAGAAACATTGACACCCCCCCCCCCGCTCGTCTATGCAATGGTACCAGTTTGACAGTCAAGAGATTTTTAAACAATGCAATTAAAGCAACAATTTTAAGTAGCAAATTCAAAGGAGAGAATGTGCTAATATTACGTATATCAATGATACCAACAGATATGCAATTCCAATTCAAAAACAGATTGCAATTTCCAATTAAACTTACTTTTGGAATAACGATAAACAAATCATAAGGTGGGCATAACAAGTATGTGGATTGAATTTGGAGAATCCATGTTTTCCTGATGGGCAACGTTGCATGCTCCCGTGTAAGAAAACCAAGGGATTCGTTTGTATATATGCCAAATGCAATCACCAAAAACATTGCATATCCAAGAACATTGCAATGAACTTAAAATTAAATAAAACAGTAATTACAATTTATGTAATCCGAAACATAAAAATTATAATGTGTGTGTAAATATCTACTTTCAACGAAATACAATAATTGATATCAAACTTTCAATTAGGTTCATTTAATCTACATATTATATACTCAAATCTAGCAATAGTGAAGCATTGCCGGGTCAGCTAGTATATATATATATATATATACATACATTCTTAGACAAAAAAAAAATAACTCATCAAGAAGGGGTAAGACAAATTGGACACAGATTGATATGCCTACAGGTTTCGACGGAAAATGCAAATTTTAAAATTTGGCGGCCAATGAATGAATATGTGACGCTGCAGCGCATCTTAACTGCGCAACTGGCAGGATATTAAAGAGGAGAAATTTCGATTCCAGGTCATAAATTCTTTGCGAATTTCACTCGGCGTACTCAGGTAAACAGTAACTATGCCTCGCATACAGGTGCGAGAACAATATGCGCAAATGTCAGCATTTAAGAGAGGACGTGTAGTTGGGCTCAAACACTTTTGGTTAGACCTGCATCCTATTCAGAAAGTTCCCCCTTGAGGTAACTGATTTGGTTAGGCCTCCTGATGACCAGACCAGTCGGTTACCTCGATATATGGTTTAGTTCTGTTACTGCTACATAATTTTGCATTATGGTGCGTTGAGTCCTAAGTGCGTGATTTCTGTTTTTGTCTACATTCTTCCTGCTAATAATTATCTTCCTTTGTTGATTTATTTAGTTTTAGTTATATTTGTCCGTTTTCAGTATGAGGATTTGTTGCAACTGCGCAATCTTTTATAGAAAAGTTAAAATTTTCAACGCTAGGGTAGGTTTTCTGTTAATTTGTTCGTCAGTCTATGCCCTCTTTATACGTTTTATTTCGTGCTGAATTATTTACATTATTTGTGCTATCTGTAGCCGTGTATATTAGTTTAAACTACACTGGTTATCAAAAATTAAGGATAAGTAAAAAAATGGCGATTACTCAAAAAGTTACGCGTAGAATTTCATGAAACTTATACATATTATACAACACATAGGTAGGTATAAAATAGCATAAAAAGAAATCACCAGACAATTATGGTGTTATAGAAACTAGAATATGTATACAATGAACAAATTGGATGTGTCAGTTTGGTATAGGAAAAGTATCTTTAATATGGCGTATGATCCCCCCGAGAAGCAATACAACACATATAGCGATGTGTGATGCTGTCAATTATGCGGTCTATGAGTTCGGTAGGAAGTGAGATCTATTGCTCTTGCAAAGCAGTTGAAAGCGTGGCTAGAGTCCTAGGAGGAGGACTGAGAGCAGCTTTATGTCGTCCTAAAGCGTCCCAAACATGCTCGATAGGATTCAGGTCCGGTGATCGAGCTGGCCACTCCATGCGCTGAATTGTGCCTGCTCAAGATAAGCATCCACGATGCGAGCCCTGTGCGGTCTCGCGTTATCGTCCTGTAGCACGAAAGCATCACCTATTGCCCTGGCATAAGGGCGCACGTAAGCATCAAGGATGTCATCTCTATAGGTGTGAGCATTCAGATTTCCACTGGGAAAGACATGGAGGTCTGTGCGTCCACCCAAAAAGATATCAACCAAACGCAGACACTGCCTGATGCGTATGCATCTCTTTTACGGATGTGTGATGGATGAAAACGAGTTCCAGGTTCTCTCCAAATCAAAATATGCCTACTGTCGCTTTGGAGGCTAATCCTGGACTCATCCGTAAAGAGAACACCCCTCCATTGATCACGCTTCCAGTGGACATGTTGACGTGGCCACTGAAAACATTCCCGCCTATGGCGTGACGTGAGCGGGACGCAAATAGCTGGTCGTCTCGCAAAAAGACCACCTTCTTGAAGCTTTCTACGCACGGTTGACGTTGATACCAACCTTCCGGAGCTTGCAGCGAGGGAGGATCTATACAGACGGAGTTCAGACGGAGTTACGGTTGAATTCCTTCGTGCGCATAATGACAAATATCGGTCATCGGCATTCGTCGTAGCGTATGGCTGTCCTTGGCTGAACCTCCTGGATGCCGAATCCATGGTTAGAAATCGTTGCCAAAGTCTATGAATCACAGACGGACTCACATTTAGCCATCTGGCCACTTCTGTTTGACTTTGTCCGGCCTCTAGTCTCCCAATAGCTCGTCAACACAGTTCTTCGGTCAAATGATGCCTGGAGGTCATTGTTACAATTTGGCTATACCAGATGTCTAATCTCAGCCTCGCAGCGACAATTGCCGCCTTTCTCTGAAACATGCACTTTTATGCTCCTCGCAAATGACGTATATAAACGCAAATGACGTATGTAATTAGAACTAAAATATTATCCGATATTTTAGTTCTAATTTCACTCTTAGTGTGATTCACTCTTGAAAATAGTTGTTCACAGATGTACGTGCTTCCAAACAATGATGACACGAATAACGCATGGCTATGCAGTGAGGAATGTTTATCTCTGGGCAGGTATGATTTATAAGTACAACAAAGAGACTTGACTGAATTTCTCTCTAAGCCGGATGTCAGATTGCAACTCTGTGCATACCATTTGAAAATTTGCTAGCATTATATCTATATTGACTGTAAATAGAGTAGCAAAGATGCAAAACAATTGTTCATTTTTCCAAAAGTCCTGAAATCAATTTTTAAATTCTTGTACTAAATCGGAAGATAAGGCTGCGTATTTTATACCATTTTTACAATTATGCTTGGTCAGCGTCTCGAAAGGCAAAAAAATTTTAACATTTAATTGGGCTTGCCATAATTTCAATTTCATATGGAACGCGTTTATGGTTTGAAACATTGGACTGATAAGTTGGTTTTTACACTCAAGACGGGTTTTTGAGTCATTTAAATGGGCATTCAGATCTATCAAAACCTGTTAAATATGCAATCCCGTTATCATCAAGTTCTGGCACCGGTTATTTTTTAATGTCATAAACAATTTGATTTCATCAAGTAGGTTATAAAATCTTTTTAAGACTTTTTAATATTTTCTCCACTGATATACCTTATTTCTTTAAAGCATACGATATCGCCATATTCAGCATCCAAGCTTTTCAGAAATTCCTGAAACTAGTGATGATTCAATCCCCGGGCCTTCATGAAAGTCACCGTTTTCACGACGATTTGCATGACATGGTCCATTTTTAATGCCTTTTCCGCATAAATTTTCCTTGTGTATTATGCAATGGTACTTCATCAAACGAGAATTTTCAATTCAATGGCATCGTCTTCTATTAATCTTACAAGTCCCTCTTTTTTGCCTATCATAGCTGTGGCACCATCTGTAATACCAGATATGTTGGCAAGAGTTAACAAGAATCGCGTTTCGTGTCTAGGCCGAATATGGGCAAGTTAAATCCGTAGACCGGAAAACCCTTCTATGAGGTCAGTAGGTGGAGAAGGTACGATCCCCCCAGATGTCGCCCCTGAGGGTGCTCGGTCAAAATTGTGGTGGCACCTACCAAAGTCGGACTCCGACCCTTGTGGTGCTATTATAAACCGGAGCCCCACTACTCAGCCCGAATCCTATATGGACCTAGTCTGAGACTTTCGACTAGGAGGCATTAGGAACAACAACAATGAGAATTATGCCAATGTTTTATTTCCTGCTTCATATAAACTCTCTTGGTTGTCGTGTCTTTAACGGTACTAAAGAAGTCATTTCTTCAGTTACAATAAACTCGTCCTTTATACGTCTAATAAAAAGGCAAATTGAGCCATGTCAGTAGCGTCAGTACTTTCATCCATCGATAAAGAATAAAGCTTGAAACCACAAGCTTTACTTTTTAAATCCAGGTAGGCTATCAATATATTTTTTTTCGCTTTGAGCTCTCTCTCTCTGGGCCGCACTAATACTTGCTTTGGGCCGCATGCGGCCCGCGGGCCACGGGTTGGACACCCCTGATCCTGACCACGTAGAGTATGACTCAACGTCACAAGACTTTCCGAACAGGATCGGTGAGATAGACGCTTGACGCTGACTCATGTCAAATAATAACTATAATGTTCGGCGTGTGGCGGTTAAGGGAATAGAATAGTTTGTTAGTTCGTTTATTCCTAGGTCACCATTTGAAATAGGTGCTGTTCTTTATTGAGGTTGAAAGGAATTTAGAATATGCGCTAGCTTTTCAAAGGCAATTAATAATGGTGGGGCGAGACACTTAATGATGGTGGGGCGTTATTATTACAATATCCCCCCCCCTTTCCGGATAAAGACTTGCGAGAGGGACCAGGCCCAGGCTCCTCGAGCAAGGCTTCCCTTCAAGTGAAAATAGCTTAGTAACTTTAAAAGATAAGTTTACAAATTAAGGGATAATTTTGTCGAAATATTATTTTCTATATCCGCTATCCGCATACTGTCCTTATAATATTAAAAGAAACACAATAAAGAATATTATTTGAATAAAAGCACATTACATAAACTGCAAAAGTAGTTGCTAATTTCTTTTTAAAATCTTGGGATATCAATATTGAACATGAAGTTTTCAAAAATTTCATAACATGGAAAAAATATAGAACATTTCAAATTATAAATAACTCAAATATTCAAAATAAAAACCCTTAATACAACTAATTCAATATTCGAAATTATAATTCACAATAATAACTGAAAATCAGAAGTGGAAAAATTTCAGTTGTAACATCATAACTCTCATCTTTTCTTAGGAAAGTATGATAAGGTCTTAAGGATACAGGAAGCTCAGACGTAAGTTTAATATGCTGGGGTTCTAACCTAATTAAACCTATATCATATTTATCTTTAGAAAATATGTGTGAGTCCTTATGCAACAAAGAATTAAGCTCATCTTCGCTCTATTGTAATAATAATACCCCACCATTATTAATTACCTTTAAAAAGCTAATGCGTATTCTAAATTCCTTTCGACTTCAATAAAGCACAGCCCCTATTAAAAATTGTGAATGTCCTAGAAGTAAATGAATTGACTATCTATATCATACCTAATGCACGAGCAGTAAAGTTATTTTTAACTTCATAAATCGGACATGAGTCAGAGGCGCGTGCTTAGTTCACCGCAAAATCTTGCGACGTTGAATCCTACCTTCACGTGTTCGATTCTGGCCAGTTGAGGGTATTTTGAATTCCTGGCGCCCTCATACTATAAAAAGCCCTGCAAAGAATTTTTCCGGTTTTTTTCTGTTTTGCTCTCTGCCCTCTACTGGTGTCGTTCTCGCTTTACTGTTACAGTAGTGTCCCGATAATCCGAAATGATTGGGACCAGACCCTTTTCGGATTAACGAATTTTTCGGATTAAGCGAAATCTTCCTTAAAATAAAATTAAATTACATAATAACGTGCGATTACATAAATATTACACATTACGTGTGATTACACTGCTTATTTTATAAGGTTCGTCTAAACATAACCAAATTTTGGTACAAAATGGGTGAGAAAAAAGCGGACAGCTGCCTAGTACAGTACAGCACAGTACAGTACAGAGGCTGTTCGCACATTTTTTGGACGATTTTGGTAAGCGGTAATAAAAAATTGTTTGCTGCAAAAGAAATAATTGCAATTGTACTATGTTTTTAAAAGTCAAAATTATCGTCCGAGGCTTGAAAGTTTTGTTTTTATTCAAAATGGCGTTTTTAACAAAGCAGTGGTTCGAAGGCTACATTTATGCTCTTTCTGAAGAGAAATATGCTTACTCCGTTATCCAAAAACGATGTGAGAGTCATGGTTTTGTGATATCTAAAGCGTCGATAGGTAATATCGTCAACTAGAAAGAAAAGAAACGTCAAATTGGAGCCTCAAGTGGGACAAAAATTCCAAACAAGTATCAAAGGAAAAAACGGACATCTTCGACTATTGCAAAGGTACGTTGTTTAATGTTAAAAGAAAATCCCCCTAGTCAAAGGACAGTTGCAAAATCATTAAAATGCTCGGTGTCCACTGTAAACAAAATGATAAACGTTGATTTAAATCTTAAGAAAGCGAAAAAACGCTATGTGCATCGTCTTCTTCCAAATCATATCGCTGAACGCAGGACACGCTGCAGAATTCTATATGAGAAACACTTATCCAAAGAAAAATGGAAAACAATTGTCACAATAGAGGAATCATGGGTGTATTTAAATGATTGCAACAAAAAAAAGAGCCATTTATTATCATAGAAGGGGAGAAAAAAATTTAAGTACATGGTTCAAAGAATCGAAAGAAAGTTTTTCTAAGGGATTCATGATTGTTGCTGGTTTTTCTTATAATGGCAAGTTAAAAATAAAGAAAGTGGAAAAAAATGTCAAGATTAACTCCAAATACTATCAAAAACATATTTTATTGCCAATTTTTCTGAATGAAATACCATCGCTTTACCCACAGTGCCATCAATCTGTGAGACTCCGTCAGGACAAAGCTAGCAGTCACACATCAAAATCCACTGTAAATTTCTTAAAAGAAATGGAACAAAAAACTGGTATCAAGGCCATACCCTTCACTGATATCCCTACTAAATCTCCCGATGTATCACCTATGGATTTTTGTGCTTTCGGACTTTTAAAATCTGCATTATTCAAACGTCGTCCCAAAACCCTTACAGGACTCTGGAAAGCTGTTCAGGAGGAATGGGATAGAATACCTCTTCTGACACTTCAAAAGGCATTATTATCCTGGAAATTGCGGTGTCGAAAGATAGTTCAGAATAAGGGATATCAAATAGAACATTTAAAACACAAGAATTTTATGTAATTTAGTTTTGTGAATACAATATACATCGACTAAAAAATGTGTGAACAGCCTCTGTAGAGTGTAAGTTCTAACAATACGTCACAGTGCTTGACAGCTGGATTTTAGACGATCATCAGATTGTTGAAATGGTTTTGAAAGAACCTGTCAACATCTCATACGAGAGTGAAAGTGAATCAGATGGTGACAGCGAGCAGAGGGTATCCCACTCAGACGCCGTTGCTGTTTTTGACGTAGAGCTACGCTACATCGAGCAACACTCCACCTCGAACTAGCGGGACACCATTTTTCTGATGCGTTAGCGTAATTTGGCTTTAAGGGAGACGTATTCTTCTTGAAGCCAAAGGAAAAGTTCAGTAATAATTAAGTCAGTGCATTGTCTAACTTTGAAATGTCTTATAATTTTCAGAAGTATACTTTATATTACTTAGTATGACTGTGGTTTTATTGAAAAATTACTTAACTTTTCAAAAAAATTTTTATTGAAAAATTAATCAATTCAATGAAGCTAAAGAAGGAGCGTAAGCTTTTGGGGAATTCTTCGAAAAATGGATCAATTATGGTCGCTCACCGGCAGATGGCGTGACATGTAACCAAAGAGCAGATTTTTCATTGCGTTGTGTGTATATATATATATATATATATATATATATATATATACAGTGATTTCCGCTTATAAGAATCACGTTTGTTATTACTGTTTTTGATTCTTATAAGCGGTTGATTCTTATAGCCGAAATTTAGGTTTTTGGACAGGCACACACCTATATATATATATTAGAAAATTTGCCATAAAATACTCTTTAAGTTAATTATCTTTTATTATTATTTTTTATAATTTTAAAATTACAGCTTAATTTCTAGACCTATAAGTAGATACACATGATTATAGGAAGAGAAGAAAAAAAATCCAATATTTGTTGCAACATACCTGCTTAACAGTTTAACATTTTAATTACAGGAAGGGTGCAAGAAAAAGTTTTATATGGTAGTTTGACGTGATGAAGTTTTCTGGAGTCTGTTTATACCTCTTTCAATACCAATAGTCTCAGACCAAGATTCACCTTTTAGCTTACGTTTCACGGTTTGATAACGTGCTGAATCTAATAATGCCACGTTTGCCTAGTTAAGTGATAGTGGACACTTCGCCGAAGTTTTATGTGTTTCAGGGTCGAGGAAGCCGCAACAAGGATGTGAGAAAATAGATTCCCTGTCTTTGTTTTCAGTGGAGAAAAGTGAAATTGGATCCGAACGGGTAGGATGCCCCTGGGTCAAGCTAATATGACAGTGTTTAGCTAATGGGTTTAAGGGGAAACTAATACATACATACATACATACATACCGGGTGTCCCCAAAATAACCGACGATTTGAAAAATCAATTAAAGAAAAACGGAAGGCGATAGAAATGTGCGGTTTGCTGCATTCTGCTTAGGTAACCAGGGAATTTATTCTCACCAATTTTCAAAATTAGTTACAAAGTTCGTCAACAGATGGCGCTGCTGACTGGGAAAACTATAAAACAATGTTTTCAAAGCAAGAGGTATACGCAAGTGGCATGGATTGGCCTCCCTATTCGCCAGATTTGACGCAATGCGATTTTTTCTTTGGGGGTACTTGAAAGACCAGGTGTATCGTCACAATCCACAAACTGTAGATGAACTGGAAAAATACATCTCTGCTGCTTCATTCAAACTGAAATGTTTTCACGGGCGTCTGTGAATTTTGACCTCAGACTGCGCCACGTTGTTGCTGCAAACGGTGGTTATTTAGAAAACATTGCTTCATAGTTTTTCCCAGTCAGCAGCGCCATCTGTTGACGAATTTTGTAACTAATTTTGAAAATTGGTGAGAATAAATTCCCTAGTTACCTAAGCAGAATGCAGCAAACCGCACATTTCTATCGCCTTCCATTTTGCTTTGATTGATTTTTCAAATCGTCGGTTATTTTTGGGACACCCGATACATACATACATACATACAAATGAAAGTTAAATAATAAAAAAAAGCCACTCAGTTCCGTAGAGAAGGTTCTAGAATTTCGAAGTTTAAAGCAGCTATGCTTTTATTTCGATACTTTTCCGTTGAATACACTATGCTAACAACTTTCCTGAAATTTATAAACCCATTTACATTTCAACATAATTACTCGTACAATTACAATATATTCTTATGCAATACACTTATAAATTATATTTACATACTGTTGCATTTCATTTTAAAATTTCACAGTGGTATATAGATTCAGTAAATGACATAGTTATGCATACTATATATACAAGTTTAAACAATACTAGCAATTTTCAATTTCATCAAAAGAACAATCTATAATTTTAATTCAATAATCATGTAATACTCTTAACTTTTACGCTACTTATATACTTATTTACGTTGCTTTACATTCATTTAATTTCCATTATTTCTTTTATACTTGCAAATGGAAATAATTCACAAATCGAATTACAAGATACTAATCAATACATACATATTCATTCAATACTAAACAATTTAAAGCTTAATTGACTATAATTACACAGTACTATTAATTTATTACATTGCTTTATTCTTATTTACAGGAATCTTGTATACATATGAATTCGATTGTTTTCTTATCTAACATGAATTCAGATATGCAAATATATATCACATTTACACTGTGCTATTCAATACATACACACTAACTTGATACTAATATAACTTGATACTAAAGAACATATTTATTTGATATCTGAGCCATATTCTAAGTACATAGGACATCTTTCACTTGATTCGAGTAATTCAATTACGATTCAAAAAATTATAGTTGAGTTTCTAGAAAAAAGTTCCGAATTTCATACATCGTTGGTGGCAATTGTATGTGACGGTACTGCTGTAAATACAGGACAGAAAAACGTTATCATTATACTATTGGAAAAATGTCTTAATCGACCGTTACAGTAGTTTGTGAACCTACTACATGCTAATGAATTACCACTCCGTCATCTTTTCGCCAGCATCGATGGTACCACGACAGGTCCAAATAGTTTTTCAGGAAACATTGGAAAAAGGCTTGAAAAGTGCTTAGAATATAAAGTGGTGACCTTTGAAGCTGCAAGTTCAGAATTGCCGGATGTTAATGCTGAATTATTAAGCACCAATCAAAAATATTTATATGAAATGTGCTCAGCTATTTCTTGGTGGCACAATCCCGCCAAGCTTAGTTAACAGAGATCCAGGAAAACTAGCACATTCCCGATAGCTTACTTGTGCAATCAGGGTTCTTCGTTTATATGTAGGAACAACGAAACCATCGGTCAACCTGAAAGAACTTGTCGATTTTATTATGAAAGTGTACGCACCAACCTGGTTTGACATCAAGACTAAACCATATAAATATGGGCCTATCCGCATTTTTTATATGGTTATAAGATCTTCGTATATGCAAGACAAGCTGAAGAGAATTGTATAAAAACTATTCAACGAAATTTATTCTTTGCCCACCTTAAAATTTGTTGCTAGCTATGTTACAAGACAAGAAGTTACATATCAGAGAACTAGCTCTTCTAAGAATATTAAAAGCAAGAAAACAGACCAAAGGCAGAAAAGTACGCGAGTTTCAGCTTCCTGGACTTCACATTACGATTTGATATCACATTACGATGAGCATCACATTACGATTTGATAAATTGGTGGAAAGAAAATGTTACCGAACCACCAATGACGATGAAATACAGTGATATGGAAATAAATACTATGATTTCTTCAGGAGACAATTTCTTGTATTTTGAGAAGTTTCCTTGTCACACACAGGCACTAGAACGGTGTGTAAAGCTAGTAACGGAGGCTGCATTGACTGTTTGGGGTTCTTAGACAAGAGACGGTTGTATAAGAACCAAGATAAAAGATAGGCAAGACTTGCCACTTTGAGACAAAATCTGATCATTTTTACGAAAAACAAAGTCCAAAAAACTTCTGAAATTGATACTTAAACATTATTAAGGAGGAGTCTATTGCTTAAATGCTTTTTAATATAATATATTTAATATGCGTAACAAATAAAAATGTATAATTAAATTTTATTACCACCTTTTTAAATGTCACCATTTCAAACTACTTTTCAAAACTTCAACTCTAGTGTGCCACTTGAAGATATTTTGAAAACGGGTTGAAATTTTGCACTTCTGCATCTTGGCCATGGATCAATGGTTGGCATGGATCAATGATTGATGATACAGTAAAGAAAAAAAAATTCTTTTCGTTCCACCCTAATATACATAGTGTGATATATAATCTTAAAACATACGGTATATATGCTCAAATATCATAGTAAACTGGAGTATATTTTACTTAAATGTCCGACGATATAAATTAATTAGAACATGCTTTATAGTATACAATGTAAATAATAGTGGTAAAAAAAGAAAGAAAATAAGCAACATGATTAGTAGTTGACACAGTCATTATATAATGCCAATTGTAAGGATACGTGACCTTCTGCTTTGAAGGGTTAAAACGGGCAATACTCGCTAAAGGCAAGTTGAAAGGAAAGACGAAGCGCAAGCTAACGCGGAGGCGCACAAGTGTGGACATAGCTTTTGGTCTGTGGCCGATGCATCAGATGTGCTGTTTAGTTTTAAGACCGTTTACATGGTGACTTGCACTTCCGTGCACGGTCACGAAGTGTGGAATGATACCAGCATAAGTCCTGTTGTCGTACCACTGAGGGTGATCGGGATCTACGTTTGAAAAAAAAAAAAACTACGTTTTATGCGTGTTTTTGAACGGGATCGCATTTTAATACCTTCGATAACTTTTAGTTCTGCAATTTCTTTATGCAAACTATCTAAAGCTGAGTTTTGTTCACTCATCGCGAAAATGTTTACGGAAAGACCCCGCGACTGTTCGTAGTTTTTTCAGCAATACTGGCTAATTTAGCCAAATCTGAGAGTTCAGAGCAAACACTGAGGATTTTCTGAACATTATTTAGCCAGCGTTGCATCCAACGAGATCTTAAGGAACTTGAATTTAGTTTTGCGTCTTTTAATCCTTCCATTTTGCATAGCAATTGACAAGGGCGACGATTGCCCAAATGAAAGTCATTAAGCAATAACTTTTATTCCAAGCTTTTCGATTGAACAAACAAAAAAAAACAATAAAAAAACATGGAAACCAGAAAAATACGGTCTAATCTAATTGAATTAGGACAATAACACTCATACAATATTTACAAATTTTTTTAATTAAAAACACAAACTGAAACTAAAACTAATGCAAACAATACTTTTAAAACAACAAAGAATAAAGAATACTAGTACAATATACAAAGTTTAAACCTAAATTAAAATAATCTCTTTCGAACTTTTTTTCTGCAAAATCGTGATAAGTTCTTTCAGATCTAATTTATTACTCAATACATGTTCAGTGGCCAACATTGCTAACCCATTAAAACGATTTTCAGTAGACATGGTTCTTAAGTAATTTTTTTATTATTTTTAGTTTAGAAAAATATCTTTCGCCGGTAGTAACAGTTATGGGCAGGGTTAGCAAAATTTAAAGCAATGCTTAAATTTGGCCCAATGTTAAGGGAGGTAATGAATTTAAGAATATCAACTGGACCTTCTTTTAGAAAAGTGAAGAAACAAGGACTACGCCTGGTAACATGGACAGTATTCGATTGTTTATTTCTTGTACATCTTCATTATTACCATGTTTTTATTAACTTGCTTTCTTGCTTGTGTGTTTGTCAAGTACAAATCTTGCAATCGATTTTTAACTAACTTCCCGACTAGATAGACATTTGAAACTTTTAGAATAGCTCAGAACATGATGACAATACTTTAAGCCACCTTTAAGAAAAATTAAATTAATTTTCAGTTATTTTCAGTTAATTTTGTTTTGTAGACTGGTGCAGCCATCTATTGGCCGGAACGGGAACGAAAAGTTATATGAAAGTTAACTTCCAATTGACTTCATTTTCTTTCAAGTTGATGGGATAATTCATCAAAAAATTTTAAAAAAGCATTAATTAATACATAGAATTGTCTTTGTATGATTCAACAGAAAATTTAAAAACATGGTATATAAAAAGTTCTTTTTATCTTGTAATTATTCTTAAAATGAGTTTTAAAATACCTGAGGGAACGAGTGAGTAAACTTTTTTTAGCATCTAGGCACCTCGTTATATCAGCCACTCGGTTTCTCATAAACTGGAGCTTTTCATCAATTGATTTTTCTGTAGATTCCTTAACCAATTCGTACGAAGCTAGTCAACGGAACTCCCTTTCCATCTTCAGAAATTGAAAAACGAAAAACCTGTAATTTGCCAGCAAATATAGTTTTTGTCTCAAAAATTTGGTTAACAAAAAAGGGTATTTAAGAATCACTGAAACCAATATCAGTATTGAAGGAGTCAAATTTTAAGTTGTGATATAACAAAATATTTTTATTTACTGATTGTGCACTTTAGTCTACAATAGTATAAACTGTTTTAAGGAATATTTTTTTATTTTTGACTAATAGTAATAAATTTATAAAATGAAATGCGATGTAATCCATCATGACTATTATATTAAAAAAAAGGTTTATACTATCCTTGATGTTTTTGTCTTGTTAAATTCAACACTGTATTTATTATTATTTCTAAAACTTTTTTTTTGTCTGAAAGGCTTAAAAAGAAATAAAGTTTTTTATGTTAACAAGATTTATAGAGATTACATTTATAGTTGTAAGTCGTTTTCAAATCATAAAAGAAATTACCAAGAAATCATCATAAAAATAAAAAGGGTTCTTTACAAAAAAAATTCTATATAAAAAATGGCAGCTGTTTGCGGAACATTTTTTCTTTGAAATAGAATTAATACTGTAACCATTACGATTCTAATTGAAATTAGGTCCGACAAGTCCCGACACCCCTTCATAAAGCATTTAAGAAATCTAAGTTACAGCTAAAAAGACTTAAAAATATCATTTTTCAAGCTTTCATTTTTTTTAATATGTTAATAATGAAACTAAGTGAATTATTATACATTTTAAAACAAAGCTCGTATCTTTTTTAAAACGTAAACCTGATTCAATTTCGAAACATTAATTCTTAACGCCACAAAAAATGCAGATTTAAACTAACAAAGCTGAAACGTAATCAGTTACACGTCCACTCGCAAAGAAATCTGTTCTTCAACTGAGGCTAGGAGCTGCTGGATGTTACTTATGCTCCTCGAAATGATGCGCACCAGTTAGTCAGAAATGATAAAATCCACTTTTTACAATTGTTGAGCAATTTTTAATTTTTACACTTTTGGCCAGGTTTTTGCCTCAAATACTCCACTGTGCGTCGCTGAAACCGAAGAGCTATCCAGTTTCCCCGAATGATAATTACACGGGGGAACACATTTGTTTGCTTTATCCTCGCATTTTCGATGGAACCAGTATAAACAAGGTTTATACTACTCGAGGAACTACGTTTACGGGAATTACCAGAATAGGAACGACGATATCGAGGGCGGCCTGGTCGGTCAGTAAGTTTGAAATTTTTTGGTTAATTGTTTAATCTGATATTCAATTTTGTTTAAACGTGCGTCGAGAGCCAAATCTATAGTGGCGACGGCAAAAGCGTTATTTTGTGTACTTACAGAATTAGTAAAGCCTGAAACTTCAGCAATTTTATCTGTGGAAGCTAAACCCGACAGCTGGTCAGTACTGGCCGAGAGGATCTGTTTCATCGTAACTGACAATCGTCGCAACCACAACATACGAAACAGAGTTTCGTCTAATTTTCCGGCAGCCAAATTTTGCATCTCATTAAGCAAATGGGATGATTTACGATCCCCGAGTTGTAAGTCAGAAATTAAAATCCTTAGTCTGATAGTCACGGAATCTTCAGATTGCTTGATTAAACGTTCTTTCAATTTAGTATACGGATTTTTTTAATTCTGCTGGTCTACAACGTATGAAATCAGAAATTTGCGAGTGTACTTCACCATCTAAAGCTGATACTACATGGTGATATTTTGTTAATTCAACAGTTATATTCGCGGTAACAAATTGCAATTCAACTGAGGTAAACAGAAGTTGAACATTGTTACGCCAAATAGGCAGAATTTTAATAGCAACTCTAGCAATTTTCTGACCAGCTGCATATTCGACCCCATTTCCTGTAACAGGTTTGGCCTCCCCGTCCTTCGACGTGACTCAATACAGAAAATACAAAGTGTATTCAAGGAAAGTTGTAAATTTTAAGAAGTGTAAAAAATGGAAAGTCTTGAATTCTCAAAAATTTAGTAAAACCTACAAATACGCAATTTGAAACTTCGAATACCATGATATGTACCTAACCTTTCCTGGTGCATTGACGGAAAGGAATAAGGGAAATAGTATAAATTGAACTCACCGCTTCATAAACTTGTTAATCCATTAATGGTAAAAGTCCACTGCTCACCACTTGTGGCCGGCGTATAAAAACATTATTAGTTTATTATAGCCAAACATTAAAACTACTACTTTGGTGACACAATAAATAAATGACTAGAAGCAATAAACAATAAAGGTGAACGAATCACCAAGCGTTAAAAGGCAGGAATATTGGCAAGTCCTATTCGCTGCAGCTCATCTCTTCAGGTTCAGGTATATCAACTTGTCGGAGCTCCAAGTTCTGTAGGACTTTATCTTCAATTGTAACATTATGCATCAGACATATATTTTCTCAGCAGGTAATTAAATATCATACATAGACCCTTATCAGTAAAAAATAATACAAGTAAAATAAATAATAGTAAAATAAAAGCAAACGCCGGGAATCGCACCCGGGATAAAAATAACAAGGCGCACGCGCAACCACTGGGCCGGAGTTGCCACAGCTATTTAAGAAAATGGAGGAAGATATTCGCACTGAGAATATAGTAAAGCTCTAGGGGGTTGGTAAAAATACAAAAGGGAGGAGTATAAAAATAAGAATAAGTAAGCAAGATAGAAGAGACACTGTTAGCTCTTAAGAGGACACGCCCGAGGGCGTTTGCGGTTAGCATGGTGGGAGTAGTCATAGTCGGGAAACTCAGCTATAATCTCATTGCGAATGTTAGGAATATTATCAAAAAAATTCTTGTAGAGTTTAAGTGCAGTTTCCTTGAAGGAAAGGATGCTGAAGTCTCGTCGTATGGTTTCATTAGACATATAACGGATCGCTCGGCGAATACGTCTGAGAGTCAAGTTCTGGATGACCTCCAGTTTATGGATATGAGTTTTCGCGGCGGAGAACCAGACCGGTATTGCATAAAGAGCTACAGGGAGAATAACTTGTTTAAAAAGAAGGACTTTGTTTCTCATGGAAAGATGGCTGCCGTATATTAATGAGCGAAGTTGCATGATAACAGCGTTACATTTTTGTACTAGTTTATCGACATGGAATTTCCATGTCAGCCTGCTATCAAGGGTCACACCAAGATAGGTAACAGTGTTTTCCCAGTCAATAGGCGAATTGTAAAGGTAAAGCCGGTGGGATTTCAGTAACGATTGGAAAAGAAAATCGCGTGGCACTTAGAGGGGTTGATTCGAATTTTCCATCGCGTGAACCAACTCTCTAAAGTGTCGATATGCCGTTGGATCTGACTGGCAATATAATTAATGTTGTGAGAGTTAGGGCCTGTTCACATAGGAGTCCGTTGCGTTACGTTGCGTTAAGGAAAAGATGACGTTGAGACGAAAATAAACCAATCATAGGCGTTAAAAATTTCATTGCTAATCGTTTGGAGGCATATGATTGGTTTATTTTCGTTTCAACGTCATCTTTTTCTTAACGCGACGCAACAGACCCCTATGTGAACAGGCCCGTAGAGAGAATAGCTGTATAATCCGCATAGAGGGCAAGAAAAGTATTAATTCCTCTAGGAATATCATTTAAGTACAAATTAAACAGGGTCGGGGCGGCAGCTCATCTCTTCTGTGCGGGAAGCTCCTTTTTATGTGCTAGAAATGCACATGTGCCGTGGGCCTGTCTAGTGTTCAAATTTGCATATTGCATTAAAATTTGCATTTCTGCATAAGTATCGCCACAAATCCTTACTTTTAATTCTAAGTGTCCTCAATGTATAGTAAAAATGAATACAAAGTACTCTCAATTTGTATATAGAATTAAAAATTAAAAAATTCGAGGTTTAAGTCCCCTTTTCCCCATAAAAATTTTTGTGAGATTTTTCAGAAAAAATTCTTCTCTTTTCTTTCCGAAAAGATTCCTCTAAAAATTCTCCTTTCATATTCTACAACTTCCAATGGACTTTTTGGATTTGTCTGTAATACTCTATTACATTACCTTCACGTTTTGGCCTCATCTCCTTCGTAAAAAATATCTGCTATCCGTATAGACATGTATCGGCATTTCAATATTTCGTAAAAATAAGGTAAATAAATTTTTGAAGTCACAATAAGTAATAATTAATCTGTTTAAGGGTGATTACTAGGATGGTAATGTAATAACGAACAAGAAAATGAGCTTTCCGGTTTCATTTAAACCGCAAAGCCCATAACTAAATCAATTACAACTGACCATTTCAGCTCGAATATGTAAAATGAATCTAACATCATCTAAAGATTTGATATGTTTAAAACTCATAAATACAAAAAAATTAGTAAATAAGGGAAACAAAAAAGTTATCTCAATTTTGAAGATTTTGTTCATCAATAGCACTACTGAACCTTTTACTTATGTTTATTTCAACCTTTATAATGGAATATCCAAAGTTGTTATTCATTTTAAAGGAAAGCTCATTGCTTCTAAAACTTTGTATAAAAAGATTCCAACCAGTTCTAAAATTTTTAACTTTTACTACGTGCTAATTTAATTTTTTTTAAAAATCGAATTAAAGTTACTTGTTTCATTTAGCTGGCGTTCGATTCGACGCTACTATTTCTATGAACTTATGTTGATGCCGTTTGTTGTACATAAAAAAACTGTTTTAAATACAAAAATTTTCATGGTTGATTAAAACCCGTCACAAAATTATGTTGTCTGATTTTCTTGAATTATTTTGTTTATAATAACTTTAACATTTTCCTCAAATTATCATATGAACGAATATTAAGAAAAACCCTCTTATTCCACAGCACAGCACATGTATAATTATCTTTAAAATTATCGCCCATTTCTTGAATTATTTTGTTTATAATAACTTTAACATTTTCCTCAAATTATCATATGAACGAATATTAAGAAAAACCCTCTTATTCTACAGCACAGCACATGTATAATTATCTTTAAAATAATCACCTATTTCTTTTCTCCAAAATCTCAAAAACTTACAGCCTATTTAGACACGAAATTTGCTGCAAGAGAAATGCGTGACCACTTTCTTTTGTGTATGCCTGTTTTCTGTCATAAACTTTTACGATTGATTAAAACGCGTCACAAAATTTTTTTGGTTAGCTTTCTTGAACTATTTTGTTTATAATTACTTTAACTTTTTCTCAAATTACAATATGAACGAATATTTAAAAAAACCCTCCTACTCTTCAGCACAGCACATGTATATTGATCTTTGAAATCATTACCCCATTTTTTGCTCCATAATCTGAAAAACTTACAGACTATTTAGACACGAAATTTGCTTCAACAGAAATGCCTGTCTACAAAGATTTTCTTCTGTGTATGCCGGTTTTCTCTGATAAATATTAACGATTGATTAAAACCCGTCACAAAATATTTTTGGTTGACTTCAATTCATGGCCCCCCCCCTCTCCCTCCCAAAAAAAGTTAGAAGCCCGCTACGAGTATGTATATATAGCATCAAGCAAAGTGATCCTTTTACTTATTTCTGACGCAGATCCCTTTCCTTTGTCGATTGCATTAACAATTCTTTGTTGTAAGTCAGAGCGATATAGTGTTTTAAAAGTTTTTAAGATTCCTTCATTAAGAGGTTGTATTACTGATGTTGTATTCGGTGGCAAAAAACAAAGCTCTATATTTGTGAACTTTACAACTGGATAAGCTGGACAGTTGTCCTAATCAAAACATTTTTTTTCTTTCCCAGTTAGCTCCTTATCCCACTTTAGAAGGAAGTTAGTGAAGAAAGATCCTGCTACACATCCAAGCATTTTTTGAATTTTCGTAAGACACAGGAAGGGTTTTTATTTTCGCAAAGCATCGTGGAGATTTACTCTTACTTATAACAAAAGGCATTTTCTTTACGCTCCCAGTCATATTTGCCGTCAAAAGAACTGTAACACGTTCTTTTTGGGGGGGGGTTTCCCAACAGAAGACAAATCTGTTTTAAACATCATCATTCAATCAGGCATCGCTCTAAAATAAAGCCCAGTCTCATCTATCTGTGTTAAAAATTTGGTGTGGGGCGTAGTTTTTCATTATTGCAGGCAAGCAGAGAGCCATTTTTGAGCTGATTCCGTATCCGCATTTTGCTTCTCACCGTAATTTTTTTTATAAACAATATTGTTTCTCTCTTTCCATCGGGTAAGCTAACCTTCCGTAGCACAAAAATTGTTTTCTCCCAATTTTTTGCAAAATCTTTGGCCTTTTGCAGCAACACAGCTCTGTTGATAGGCGCATTCATAGTTCGGGCTTGAATCACTGCCAGAGAGCCTCTTCTACGTCGACTGATTTTCCATCGCGCTTCCTTTTTCGATCAAGATTTACATTTTTGCTTATGGTAACTGAAATTTCATCTCGACATTTTAAAATTTTACTAAGAATAAACTGAGTTACACAAAAAAGGGAGGCAGCTTCTCTTTGACTGCACTTCGGAAGAGCGTCATATCTAATTAACACGTTCTGTTTTTCAGAAAACTAAGAGTTTTCCTTGTTTTTATCATTTTCGAATTCGATTATCAAAAAGTTTTATCATTTTCGAATTCGACTATCAAAAAGTTATAACACTAACTGGCAATTTTGTTAGAAATTGAACACTAGTGACGAATTCTCATTATAGTAGCAGACGAATATTCACTTTATAGCTTACGTTTCACGATTTGATAACGTGCTGAATCTACTAATATCACGTTCACCTAGTGATAGTGAACACTTTGACGAAGATTTATGTGTTTCGGAGTCCAGTAAGCCGCAACCAGGAAGTGGGTAAGGGAAAAAGAGTTCCTGTCTGTTTGTCATGACGCGTCCACACACATGCAGACATATCTGCAGTAAGTACCCCCCCCCGACTCCTCTTGACACATTTGCGGGTCGATTAGTCACGCTCCTCCCCCCCAAGCGATGTGTGAAGGAACACTAGACTGTCTTCCAGACATTCCCCCATTTAGAACCCCTCTCTCCCCCAAGGTCACTCGTGTCTCTTTGATGATCTGTGAAAAACCGCTCGATCGAGGGATCGCTGCAGAGTGCTCTGCCCCATAAATCACTGTTTTCCCCCCTGAATTATGTGCAGTGCAGATGTGTGTGGACGCAGTATCAGTGGAGATAATTAAAATAGGATCCGGACGGGTACAGATGCCCTTGGGTCAAGTTAATAGGACAGTATTTAGCTAAAGCGCTTAAGGGGAACCTCTGATGTTGTGTCTAATGGCGCGTCCACACACATGCAGACATATCTGCAGTAAGCACCCCCGACTCCTCTTGACACATTTGGGGGTCGATTAGCCACGTTCCTCCCCCCCAGCGATGTGTGAAGGAACACTAGATTGTCTTCCAGTCATTCCCCCATTTAGAACCCCTCCCCCCCCCAAGGTCACTCGTGTCTCTTTGATGATCTGTGAAAAAACCGCTCGATCGAGGGATCGCTGCAGAGCGCTCTGTACCATAAATCACTGTTTTCCCCCCAGAATTCTGTGCAGTGCAGATGTGTGTGGACGCAGTATCAGTGGAGAAAATTAAAATAGGATCCGGACGGGTACAGATGCCCTTGGGTCAAGTTAATAGGACAGTATTTAGCTAAAGCGCTTAAGGGGAACCTCTGATGTTGTGTCTAATGGCGCGTCCACACACATGCAGACATATCTGCAGTAAGCACCCCCGACTCCTCTTGACACATTTGGGGGTCGATTAGCCACGTTCCTCCCCCCCAGCGATGTGTGAAGGAACACTAGATTGTCTTCCAGTCATTCCCCCATTTAGAACCCCTCCCCCCCCAAGGTCACTCGTGTCTCTTTGATGATCTGTGAAAAAACCGCTCGATCGAGGGATCGCTGCAGAGCGCTCTGTACCATAAATCACTGTTTTCCCCCCAGAATTCTGTGCAGTGCAGATGTGTGTGGACGCAGTATAACAAAGAAGGGATGCATTTTACGACTGTATTCCATAACAACGTCCTATCAGACTTCTTTTCAAAAACTAAAGAAAGAACTTCTTGTCTTTAGAGGGTTTAAGTGGATTTTTTTTGGAAAAATGAAAGGAAAGTGAAGTGTGTAAGCTGATTCTTAAAACCGGTGGATTGATTCTTTAAAGCGAAAATTTTAACATGGAAATAATACATTTGCTTTTGTTTTTGCGATATTGATTCTTATAAACGGTTGATTCTTATAACCACTGATCACTATAAGCGGTGGTTACTGCGTGTGTGTGTATATATATATAAAACTATCTATATATATATAAAACAGTTCCGTAACTGACTCACTGGCTGACATACAACGCACAGACCAAACCGCTGGACCTAAAAAGCTGAAATTTTGCATGGCGATTCTTCTTATGGTGTAAGGGTGCACTAAGAAAGATTTTTGAAAAATTCTTCTTAGATTTTTTAAAATTAAATTTTTAAGCTGTTTTTGTAACTTTTTTTAAGTTTGCATTTAAAATAATAATTTGAGGGTTATAAAATTTATATCACGAGAAAGATCATAAAAAATCCTTTAAAATGAAATCTTTTTCGAATCTTTACCTCGATTTTCTGATTTTTGGTGAATTTTTAAAGATCAATGTTTAGAATTTAATTTATTAAATGCCGATTGCATTGAATGCACGTGATTTCTTTTTCTGGTACTTTGAATAAATTTATCGTCCCGTGCATAACAACTAAATAGACAAAAAATATTCCTTTTCTTTCTAATGCAACAGACGATTGGATATTATCCAAAAAAATAAATATCCCTTACGATTTAAAATATATATATATATATATATATATATATATATATATTAATTACATCAATTGTATACATTGATCGTCGCATTTATTATATATATATATATATATATATATATATATATATATATATTGGTATTAATTGCATACATTGACCGTTGTATTTAATTTGAATGTACTCCGTAGCGAAGCGCGGGTTATCAGCTAGTATATATATATATATATATATATATATATATATATATATATACACACATACAAGCCCGGTGGCGTAGTGGTTAAAAGCGTCAAGCTGCCGTCCAGGGTTCTACCCTACGACTGGGCAAAGTCGACACAGCCTTTCATCCCTTGAGTGGGTCTATAAAATGAGGACCAAGCATGCTTGGGAACTAAACTCTGGGGGTCCCACGTCAGATTGACCACCTGACTGAGACATATGCTGTATGGCACCCAAGATCAAGAAAGCGGAGATGGGTACCGCCGGCCCTGGTCCACATCGGACTGTTGCGCCGTGAGTTTAGTATATATATATATATATATATATATATTGATTGTTAAGATGAATAAATGAATTCATATTAAATATGCACTAAAAAAGCATGTTTTCTTTTGAAAAATACGAAAAATCCATATTATGGTTTCCGTGTCAACGCCCTGAGCTCTGCGCGTGCGCCATCTAGTGGCGGCTACCATATGTGAGACACAATTTTAACACTGAGCTACTCCTTCTGTAGCTTCGGGATCAATTCTATAGATATTAGAGTGTATGTGTTCCACCATGTGTTTATTCGCCATGACTACCATCAAAAGCGATGTTTTGAGCATTCGCACACCCCGTGTACTATGCCGATATTATATTCTGTGTGAATCTATCTCCTGTACCGTGCCACCTCGTGATATTACTTACACACACACACACAGATATATATATATATATATATATATATATATATATATATATATATTATATATATATATATATATATACTGAAGAGCCAAAAAACTGGTACACCTGCCTAATATCGTGTAGATCGCCCATAAGCACACAGAAGCGCCGCAACACGACGTGGCATGGACTCAACTGATGTCTGTAGGTATCCTGGAGGCAATTTACACCGTAGATCCTGCTGGGCAATCCAAAAATCCATAGGACTGCGAGAGGGTGGAGACCTCTTCTGAACAGCACGTTGCAAGGCATCCCAGATATGCTCAATAATGTTCACGTCTGGGGATTTTGGAGGGCAATGGAAGTGTCTAAAGTCAGAAAAGGGATCCTGGGGCCACTCGGTAGCAACTCTCGTGGGCGCATGTCGACGTGTGGGGTGTCGCATTGTCCTACTGGAATTATCCAAGTCCGTCGGAATGCACAATGAACATGAATGGGTGTAGATGATCGCAAAGGATGCTTATGTACCCGTTATCTGTCAGAGTCGTCTCTAGACGTATCAGGGGTCTCATATCACGCCAACTGCACAAGCCCCATACCATCACAGAGGCTCCACCAGTTTAACAGTCCCTTGTTGACATGTACGGTCCATGGATGCTTTAAGTTGTCTCTATACCCGTACACGTCCATCCACTCGATACAACTGGAAACGATACTCGTCAGACCAGGCAACGTGTTTCCAGTCATCAACAGTCCAGTGGAGGTGTTGGTGGGTCCAGGCGAAGCGTAAAGCTTTGTGCCATGCAGTCAACAACGGTACACGAGTGGGCCTGCGGCTCCGAAAGCCCGTATCAGTGACGGTCCGTTGAACAGTTCACACACTGACACTTGTTGATGCCCCACTATTGAAATTCCCAGCAATTTGAGGAAGTGATGCACGTCTATGTCGTTTATAGATTCTCGTCAGTCGTCGACGGTCTAGATCATTCAAGGTCTTTTTCCAGCCGTACCGCTGTCGGAGATTTGATGTTTTACCGGATACCTTATATTGACGGTACACTCGTGAAATAGGCGTGCGCGAAAATCCAAACTGCATTGCTACCTTGGAGATGCTACGTCCCATCTTTCGTGTACCGACTATAAAGTCACGTTCAAAGTCACATAAATCGTGATAAACTGCCATTGTAGCAGCAGGAACCGATCTAACACCTTCGCCAGACACCTGTTGTCTTATATGGGTGCTGCCGACCGCATCGCGTTCCGCTGATTGGTTGCATATCTCCATTATTTGCATACACACGCCTGTACCAGTTTCTTTAGCTCTTCAGTGTATATAATATAGATCAAAATTTAACACTGGAGACATATCCTAAAGTGTTTGTAGTTGCCGAGCCGATGTGATTCAAGCTTCAAGAAAAACACAGTTCACAATTTTACACTGATTTTCTTTTCACCATTCTGTGACAGGGCGACTTGAGTTGAACCCTCCACGAGGGATTCCCAAGGTTTATCTTCAGAGGTAAATGTAGAAAGGCAATCATATGTCACATAAATCCCTGGTACTCTTGAAATGAACCGTTCCTTGTGGTCAGGATTTTTACTAACTCAGTAAATTTATCGTTCGCGATTCCTCATATGGTTACAATTTAGGGCCTGTTCACATAGGACTGCGTTGCGTAGCGTTAAGGGAAAGATGACGTTGAGACGAAAATAAACCAATATTAGGCGTTAAAAATTTAATTGCTAATCGTTTGGAGGCCCATGATTGGTTTATTTTCGTTTAACGTCATATTTTCCTTAACGCAACGCAACGGACTCCTATGTGAACAGGCCCTTAGAAGTCTAAAAAACGCTATCTGTGTAGTTTCTCATGGAGCGTGCCAGAAGGTAGATATAGAAATTATTCAAAGTTTAACAAGGGTTAATAAAATAAGAAATTAATCGGTCAAATTAAGTTAGGGTAGGACTTCATTTTGTTAGGGACTGAGGAATACTTTTTAGCATAACACACACACACACACACACACTTATATATATATTTATATATACTTATTTATTTATATATATAGTTAGAGTAGTGAGCTGTGAAATATTTCATAATTTCATAGAATCAAAATGATGAGGCTGATTTTTAAACACGTTTTTAATTAGATAGAAATCAGTTATAATAATAATAATAAAATATATATGAATATCTTCTTACAGCAGCAAAATTTCAATTTTTCAAGTAATTGCTATAGTTTCAAAAAATAATATTCATTAGTGATATGCTAATATATGTGTCATTTGACAATTTGAGTCAGATGGAACGTCTTGTGATAACTGTAACTGCATGATTTGACAAGAGTTGTTTTCTGTACGGATGATTTGTCAAGCAGCCGTGTCAGACGCTTTTATATAAACATGTTAGTCATTTCATTTTGCACCAAGTAACAGGTTGCATTAACATAAACAAGTAGTAAATACAAGCTGAAGCACTTTTTCATTGCTACTTTTGTGCAATTAGTAGAACTTGAATGGTAGACCACTGTTGTATTTGATGCGAAAAGAGATATGGCAGTCACACAAAGTGTAAACTGCAGCTTAGATGATATAGATTTAAATAGCCTAAAAGTGAGTGAAAATTTCCAACATATGTAAATATTCTTGTGATATTTTTTTTATATTCACCTGCTATTGTTCCTTGTGGTTTTAATTGTGTAATTTGTAAAATTCAATACCGTGAATTATAATGCTTTCATGATGCTGATGTTGATTGTTTATACTTCGACAAACATTTTGCCTGTCTTAAAACTATTTGGACTGAAGCAGTTAGAGCCTCGTATATTACACCTTTCGCTGTAAACTTCGTCTATGTCACTGATATTCCAAGGGGAATAAAATTAAAGTAGATCTGCCCTTATCATAGGCGGTGGTAACTTCGATTAAATACCGGTACCAGCTGATTTTGAGCGTTAATTTTACGTCATTGATTTATTTTTTTCAATATGCCTAAATTTTATCTCAAGATTAAGATATATAATAAGCTTATTTATTACTGTTGAGAATATGGTTCATAAAGAAATTGTATTGTAATATCTCGGTATTTTTACATGATTTATTCAACTGGATTGAATAGAATACTCTTCCTGAATGTCAGAGTAAATAACAATTAATGAAAAAATAAGTTTTCTGTGTTTAAATGATATTTATTTATGCTTTTTAAAATGTTAGCAAAGTTCATAATTTTTATGCTGAAACTTTTGAATTTTATCATTTTTAGCTGTTGTGATAGGTTTATTTTGTTTTTGAAATATGAGCCAACTGATTATTATAGAAATAAATCTCCATCAATTATACAATTAAAATGACAAGGTTAATTTATGCTAAATATTAAATCATCTCTACATAATACAAAATAAATTACAAGGAACATGCAAAGTATCTAGAATATTATCATTTGATTAAAAATTGATTTTTGAAGAAGCATTAAAAATGTTTAACTGTTATAGTAGATTAGGTTTATATGCCTTTTTTTTCAGTACACATAAGATATTCTATTAAAACTAAAAATTTGATTTTAACAGTAATTCTCTTTATATATATATTTTATATTCAATAGAGTTTGAAAATTAAATAATTTGTATTGAAATTTTTCATCTTATGTTCATTTCTTAAAGGATCCAGCTGGTATATTTGAGTTAATTGAAGTTGTTGGCAATGGAACATATGGGCAAGTGTACAAGGTTTGTTCTACTTTTATATTTCTTGAATATATTAAATTATTTATATTAGTTTTTATATCATATATAGGGTAAAATATGAAATGTAACCAATTAACTACGAATAACACATCTGATATAGTCTTTAAAATTACCCTGGTGTTTATTTAATATCTTGAGCATGTTTATTATACAGTTTTTTCCTTAAAAAATATTTAATTCCTTAAATATTTTTTACTGTGAGTTTGTAATACTGACATTATCACTGTTATGTATTATTGTCTTGCAGTTAAAAGAACCATTTTGATGAAGTTTTTTTACTGCTTTTATGAGAAAAATTAATGCTCAGGGACAAATATATTGGAGGGATTTAAATGTCCTAAAGAGTTAAAAGGAATGTTAATGTTTATTTAAAAAAATGATTTATGAAATAATTAATAAGAAATTACCTTGGGCTTATCATAAAAGGAAAGGTATTACACTAATAAAATTCCTTTTTCTCATTATTTTTGTCATTTTTCACAGACCCTCAGAAATTTACTCATAGGGTGATAAATGATTCTTTCTTAAGAAATATTGTAAAATTTTATTCTGTTCACATTTCAGGAGTAAGAAAAATCAGTAAGGGGGAAAAAAATCCTAATTCCAGTGTTAAACTCCCCCCTCCCCAACTCATGGTAACCAAAATCCTTTCTTTAGAATCCAGACCTCACTCTAATTCCCATAGAAAATTATTCTATTTGTGCCTCTGCTAAGGCCATTTGATAGATGAGTATGCATGTATTGAAAAAACTTCCTTTGTTTGCAGTCAGTTATGAACTGCTAATAAGAATTAACTTTATGAGATACTTATCAATTCACAAAGCTGAGATATTATAGGGATTTTAAGGTTGCCTTTTTAGCAGACGAGAGCTGGAGAAGATGAAAGAAAAAGGGCTAAAATCCTTACATTATAAACTTTTTGTCTAATGCCTAAGAGTTTTTATAGTTTAAGTATTTTCATATCTATCTTTAAAAATAGTTTCACATATTGTTAGCTGTATAAAGTTTTTGTAAATATGTCTCTCTTTGGAAAAAAATACCATATATTTTAATAGTTTATAACATTTTCTCTAAATCTGAAAATTGCGGATAAAATTTCTTGGAATAAACAATTAGTATTCATGGTTTGAATTATGAAGGTGGAGACTGAAAATGCTGCTGGGGTTTTCAGATTGTTTTTGGTTAAAAACAAACTAATTTTAAGCTAATTTTGAGTTTAATAAAAAAAAAAAAAATTTTCAATAATTTAACTGATATATTTACTTTTATATGCTCGGATATGAACAGATTTGAATTATTTGAAGTTGTGCAAAAATTGATATTTAAGATGGTGGTAGTGGTTTTAATAAAACGTAAATATTTTACACTCAGTGTAATTTATGTGAAATAAATTTTTTTATTGTAGAACTGATGCTGAGTTTTTCTGACAGTTTAATTTTAAATTTCTTAAGTTCAAATCATTTAAGACCCCTTCCGAGGCTAGAGATTTAAGCTTGTCAAACAGCCTTTTCTATATTAAAATATAATTATACTTTTTGAGTAATTGATAAAATCTTGTCAAAACTATTTACAGGCAAAGTCTTAATAACAATTAGTATTATGCTGTTAAGAAACATCCTAAACAAATCTATATATACCTAGCTTTATTATGAATTCACCCAGTCAAAATCATTATATTAGTCTCATGTTTTCAGAATTCATAATCATTCAGTTTGTGATTATAAATTGTATACTAATTTTATGATCGTTTTGAGGTTTTGATTGCATTTTGTCATTTATTTTAAGTTAAAGAAAATTATTTATTTTAAAAAGTTAATAATTAATATTGGAAGTGAAAGAAAATATTTTAGATGATAACAAGATGAAAAAATTATATGAGAAAGTATGTTGGTAAGTACTTTTAGTGGCAGTGATGTTTGTTGTTTTTTAGCTTTCTTTGTACATGTCCCAACATTAATTATAAAAGTTTACTTCAGTATGAAAAGATTCATTAATTATACATATTAGTTGATCAAACAGCTTACACAGAACAGGTTATATTTATAATGTTTTTAGAAAATGTTAAAACAACTGACTTGTAAACAACAGCAGAATGTGGTACTTTATTATCACCATAAAAGGCTCTGTAAACATGGTGCTTGATTCTTTTATCTTACAGTAGGCACTGTATAAGAAAATTTGTTTCATTTAATAAATGCCTCTAACTTAAATAAGTTTGCAATTTTTTTTTCATCATCTTTGAATGGAAATAAAATTTTTGCTCCTTAATATTCTTTTATGAATATGTCCTCGTCTAGAGACAAGTTTTCATTGCTTTACCATCAACATTTCAATTTAAGATATTTAAGAAATTTTTGAATGAGGCAGTTTAAAGCTAAAATTTTATATATTGCTCAGATTAGTTTTCTAAAAATTTTTAAGTTTGAAAATGTAATTCTTCAAATTTTTGTTTTGTTTTCATATGGGTAGAAAGTAAGCAGCATCTTTGATTTGTGGATTTTGAGCCTCAAAATTTAAATTAGAACTTTAAATAAATGTATCATTGATACAACCATTTGAACATGATATATACACTTGGGAATAATTTCTCTCATGACTTGAGATTAATATCTATACTCTGTAGGAAGAACTGCTATGTATTCAGTTATGTGCTTTTGATATTGAAGAATGTTTGTGTTTTGTATCTCATTAACAAATTATGGCCAGATCATTAGTTCCAGTTTATGACTTTGGAATGCAATCTTTCTAAATAATTTCACAGCTGTTTGAAAGTCTGTAGCATTTAAATTATACTGTTAAATAATAAGAAAATTTATAGAGCAAAAACTATGAAATTCTAATGTCAACGTATAGATTACCTATGTGATAACCAATTTGTGATTATCAATGATTTAATGTCAACATATAGACCTTTATATTTTTTTCATAAAAAAATAAACAAAAATCGCATCATTTGCATAGCACTATGGAATACTAATGTCAACATATAGATTATCAAAGTGATAACCAATTTGTGATTACCAATGATTTAATCTAATGTCAACATATAGACCTTTTTAGATTTTTCTTTTCATAAAATACTTACAAAATTTGCTCCCTTAGTTTAATAGTTTCTGCCTCATAACTCTTTATAAGGGAAAAACTTTTAGATTTTCCTTTGAGAGCTTAAATATTTCAGAAGAAATAAATATGTAATAAAATATATGATTGTTATAAAAGATAATGTGTTGAAAGAATTTTTAACTCTTAAGGAAAGGGTTTTTTCCCCCTATCAATATGGAAATTTCTCATCAACTTGTACCATGATTGTAATAAGTAATTCGATTTAATAATCAGTTCTGGCATATGGGCATGAGCCATAATGATGAAAGCTGAAAAAATAATAATCAACAACAGAAGTACTGTACCAGGAAAAAAAATTCAGTATCCACTGGATTGATTCATTGATTTATCATCAGTTTAACATGATTACTTCTAAGCCTCTTCGGAACCATATTTTTAAAATTAAAAAACAAAAAACCCCATAAAATAGGCTACAATATATGACAGAAAGAATATGCTTACTAAACCTAAGAAGTTATTTCTTCATACCATTTACATAGGCTCTTACTACTATGAACTAATTAATGTCCTTGGTATAGAATATATAAACCTAAAAAACTAGTCTATCCAAGAGAAGAAAGGGTTATAAATTAAGGTGAAGAAGCTATTAAACAAGCATACTTTTTTTTGTGTTTGTTTATAAATGGGAGAAAATAGGGAAATATTGGGGGGATGTTAATGGGGGCATGGAATTTGTATTTTAAAGGCTACACCAATGTATCTGCTACAGATACCAAAGCTTAAAACTCTTATAAGCCTTAACTTACTTTACCAAAATTATAGAAATTGCAGTATACTTCATAGGAGTTAAAATTTTAAGATTTAGTCTTTTCCCAAAATCTAAAATGAAGAGAGTCAGGCAATAAAGCTAAAGGAAAACTAAGTTGCAGGTCGAGTCTTTTTTTAATTCAGAAATCCATGCAATCTCTTCTCTTATACCTATGAAACAGGATGTTACTTAATGTAACAAAATATTTTGTCATTTTAATGTGAAGGTTGGATTGTCTGTCTTTCTTTTAAGCCTTTAATTGACAATCTCATTCTTGGCATATATTGCTTTATTAAAATGTTTTGATAGTTATATAAAAGTTTCACTTACATGAAACTACTCCCCCTACTGAGAACAAATGTTGGCATGCCCTGTCATATTTTCTCTTTAAATTCATATTTATCAACTATAAAATATAAATTTGTTATTGTGTGGAAGCAGTTACTTTTATTGAGGCAGTGTTTAAATTAAGTAAACAAACAACAAAAAGTCTTATTCACATATTTCCATTTTTGTTTGTTTCATATAACAATTGATTATATTCTAAACCTGAACCCTTTAGTTATATTTGTATTTTTTGTTTGCATTATATACTTTAGTTTTTCCATTGCAGATAACTTTAAAGATATTTTTTCCTGTATTAACTTTAAAGATTTTTTTTCCATGCATTGTTGCTAGGGGAATAGAACTGCAGTGTGTAGAATGATATTGACATGACAAAGTTAACATTTAAAACCAAATTTTATGAGATATGAATTATGATCCCCCCTCTCTCTTTAGGAAAGAAAGGCAGACATTGTTGCTAGGGGAATAGAACTGCAGTGTTTAGAAAGATATTAACATATGGTTATAATTTAAACCCAAATTATACGAAATATGAACTATAATTAACTCCTCTTTCCCAAAAGGAAAACATGCATTGTTGCTAGGGAACTGACATAAGGTTATCATTTAAAGCCAGATTTTATAAGACATAAATTTTAATTTGCCCCCTTTCATTCCAGAAAGAAATGCATGCATTGTTGCCAGGGAAATGGAACTACAGTGTGTAGAATGATATTGACATAAGGTTATCATTTAAAGCCAAATTTTATGAGATATAAATTATAATTTGTACTCCCCCCCCCCTCCCCCAAAATGGGATATGTACTGTTGCTAGGGGAATGGAACTACAATATGTAAATCATATAAGATATTGACATGATAAAGTTATCTCTTGAAACCAAATTTTATGAGAAATAAATTATAATTTGCCCTCCCTCTTTACCAAAAGACATGCATTGTTACTAGGGAACAGACATGATAGTCATTTAAAGCCAAATTTTATGAAATATAAATTATGACCCCTTCCCCTCTTTGGGAAAGAAAGGCATACATTGTTGCTAGGGGAAATGAACTGCAGTGTTTAGAAAGATATTGACATGATATGGTTATCATTTAAACCCAAAATTTATGAAATATAAACTATAATTAACCCTTCTTCCTTCCTGAAAGAAAGATTTGCATTGTTGCTAGGGGAATGGAGCTGCAGTGTTTAGAAAGATGTAGACATAAGGTTATCATGTAAAGCCAAATTTTATGACATATAAATTATAATATGCCCTCTCTCATTACCAGAAGAAACAAATGCATAGTTAGTAGGGAATTGGCATAAGATTATCATTTGTCAATTTTATGAGATATAAATTATAATATGCCCCCTCTCCCCCTTCTCCAAAAAAGACATGCATTGATCCTAGGGGAATGAAACTACAGTGTTTAGAAAGACGTTGACATGATAAGGTTATCATTTAAAGTCACATTTTATAACATATAAATTATAATTTGCCCCTTTTCCTTCCTGAAAGAAATGCATGCATTGTTGATAAGCGAATGGAGCTACACTGTGTAGAATATTGACATAAGGTTACCATTTAAAGTTGAATTTTGTGACATATAAATTGTAATCCCCCCCCCAGCCCAGAAAAAGAGATGTATTGTTGCTGTGGGATTAGAACTACAGTGTGTATGTCTTGTAAGATATTGACATGATAAAGTTTTCATTTGAAGCCAAATTTTATGAGATTTAAGTTATAATTTGCCCTCCCTCTTTACCAAAAGAAAGATGTCCATTGCTGCTAGGGAATTGACATAAATTTATCGTTAAAAGCCAAATTATGATCCCCTCCCCTCTTTGGGAAAGAATTACATACATTGTTGCTAGGGGAATAGAACTGCAGTGTGTAGAGAGATATTGACATGATATGGTCATCATTTAAACCCAAATAGTATATGATATAAACTATAATTCCCTCCTCCTCCTTTCCCAAAAGAAAGACATACATTGTTGCCAGGTCAGTGGAAATAAGGTTATTATTTAAGGCACCAAATTTTCTGAGGTATAAATTATTTGTCCCCCCCCCCCCCTTCCCAAAAGAAAGACATACATTGTTGCTAGGGAATGAAACTACAGTGTGTAGGAAGATATTGAGATAAGGTTATTATTGAAACTCAAACTGTATGAGATATAAACTGTAATTCCCCCCCCCCCCCTCTTCCCAAAAGAAAAGCATGCATTGTTGCTAGGGGAATGGAACTGTTATGTAGAATAATATTCATATAAGATTATCATTTAAAGTCAAATTTTGTGAGATATAAATTTTAATTTGCCCCTACCCCTCCTTCCTTCCCAAAAAAGAGATATGTATTGTTGCTAGGGTAATGGAAATACAGTGTGTAAGTCATGTAAGATATTGTCATAATAAAGTTATCATTTGAAGCCAAATGCTATGAGATATAAATTATAATTTGCCCTTCCTCTTTACCAAATTAAAGACTTGCATTCTTTGGGAAAGAAAGGCATAAATTGTTGCTAGGGGAATTGAACTGCAGTATTTAGAAAGATATTGACATGGTATGGTTATCATTTGAATCCAAATTGTATGAAATATAAACTATAATTAACTCTTCTTCCTTCCGAAAGAAAGACATGCATTGTTGCTAGGGGAATGGAACTGCAGTGTTTAGAAAGATGTAGACATGAGGTTTTCATGTAAAGCCAAATTTTATGAGACATAAATTATAATATGCCCTCTCTCCTTACCAGAAGAAACACATGCATTGTTACTAGGAGAATTTAATTAACATAAAGTTATTATTTAAGGCCAAATTTTATGAGATATAAATTATAATTTGCCCCCTCCCCCCTTCCTCCAAAAAGACATGCATTGATGCTAGGGAATCGAACTACACTGTGTAGAATGATATAGACATAAGGTTATCATTTACAGTCAAATTTTGTGGGATATAAATTATAATTCCCCCCCCCCCTACCCAGAAAAAAGATGTGTATTGTTGCTATGGGAATGGAACTAGTGTGTATTTCATTTGATATTGACATGATAAAGTTATTATTTGAAGCAAAATTATATGAGATTTAAATTATAATTTGCCCTCCATCTTTACCAAAATAAAGACATGCATTGTTGCTAGGGGGTTGACATGATAAATTTATCATTTAAAGCCAAATATTATGAGTTATAAATTATGATCCCCCCTCACCTTGGGAAAGAAAGGCATACATTGTTGCTGGGCAAATATAACTTCAGTGTTTAGATTCCCCCCCCCCCCCCTTCCTCTTTCCCAAAAGTACATGCATTGTTGCTATGGGAATGGGTCTGCAGTGTTTAGAAAGATGTTGACATAAGGTTATCATTTATAGCCAAATTTTAAGAGATATAAATTGTATCCTCCCCTCCCTTACCAGAAAGACATGCCTTGCTTCTACAGAAATAGACATAAGGTTATTATTTAAGGCCAAATTTTATGAGATATAAATTATAATTTCCCCCCTCCCCCCTTCCTCCAAAAAGACATGCATTGATGCTAGGGGAATGGAACTACACTGTGTAGAATGATATAGACATAAGGTTATCATTTAAAGTCAAATTTTGTGGGATATAAATTATAATTCCCCACCTGCCCTGAAAAAGAGAGATGTATTGTTGCTATGGGAATGGAACTAGTGTGTATGTCATGTAAGATATTGACATAATGTTATCATTTGAAGCAAAATTGTATGAGATTTAAATTATAATTTGCCCTCCAACTTTACCAAAATAAAGACATGCATTGTTCTTAGGGAATTGACATGTTAAATTTATCATTTAAAGTCAAATTTTGTGGGATATAAATTATAATTCCCCACCTGCCCTGAAAAAGAGAGATGTATTGTTGCTATGGGAATGGAACTAGTGTGTATGTCATGTAAGATATTGACATAATGTTATCATTTGAAGCAAAATTGTATGAGATTTAAATTATAATTTGCCCTCCAACTTTACCAAAATAAAGACATGCATTGTTCTTAGGGAATTGACATGTTAAATTTATCATTTAAAGCCAAAATTTATGAGTTATAAATTATGATTCCTCCACCCCTTCCTTGGGAAAGAAAGGCATTTATTGTTGCTAGGGGAATAGAATTGCAGTGTGTAGAAAGATATGGACATGATATGGCTACCATTTATTGTATGTGATATGAACTAATTCCCCCCCCCCCCCTCCTCTTTCCCAAAAGAAAGTCATGCATTGTTGCTATGGGAATGGGTCTACAGTGTTTAGAAATATGTTGACATAAGGTTATCATTTATAGACAAATTTTAAGATATAAATTATATCCTTCCTTCTTTTACCAGAAAGACATGCATGGTTGCTAGGGAATTGACATAAATTTATCATTTAAAGCCAAATTTTATGAGTTATAAATTATGTCCCCCCCCCCCTCCTTGGAAAAGAAAGGCATTCATTGTTGCTAGGGGAATAGAACTGCAGTGTGTAGAAAGATATTGACAAGATATGGTTATTTATTGTATGTGATATAAACTAATTCCTCCCCCTCCTCTTTCCCAAAACAAAGAGATGCATTGTTGCTATGGGAATGGATCTGCAGTGTTTAGAAAGATGCAGTGTATGTCATGTAAGATATTGACATGATAATGTTATCATTTGAAGCAAAATTGTATGAGATTTAAATTATAATTTGCCCTCCAACTTTACAAAATAAAGACATGCATTGTTGCTAGGGAATTGACGTGTTAAATTTATCATTTAAAGCCAAAATTTATGAGTTATAAATTATGATTCCTCCACCCCTTCCTTGGGAAAGAAAGGCATTTATTGTTGCTAGGGTAATAGAATTGCAGTGTGTAGAAAGATATTGACATGATATGGCTATCATTTATTGTATGTGATATAAACTAATTCCCCCCTCCTCTTTCCCAAAACAAAGAGATGCATTATTGCTATGGGAATGGATCTGCAGTGTTTAGAAAGATGTTGACATAAGCTTATCATTTATAGCTAAATCTTAAGAGATATAAATTATATCTTCCCCTCCCTTACCAGAAAGAAAGACATGCATTGTTGCTAGGGAAATAAACATAAGGTTGTTACTTAAGGCCAAATTTTATGAGAAATAATTTGTAACCCTCCCCCCCCCCCAAAAAAAAAAATAAATAAATAAAAAGACATGTATTGTTGCTAGGGGAATGAAACTGCAGTGTTTAGAAAGATGTTGACATAAGATTATAATTTAAAGCCAAATTTTATAAGATATAAATTATAATTTGCCCCCTTTCCTTCCCCAAAGAAATGCATGCATTGTTGCTAGGGGAATGGAACTACACAGTGTTGAATGATATTGACATGATAAGGTTATCATTTAAATTCAAATTTTGTGACATATAAATTATAATTTCCCCCCCTTCCAGCCCAGAAAGAGATACGTATTGTTGCTGCGGAAATGGAACTACAGTATGTATGTCTTGTAAGATATTGACATGATAAAGTTATGATTTGAAGCCAATTTTTATGAGATTTAAATTATAATTTGGTCTCCTTCTTTACCAAAAGAAAGACGTGCATTCTTTGGGAAAGAAAGGCATATATATATAAACCATAATTCCCACCCCCTCCTCCTTCTTGAAAGAAAGACATGCATTGTTGCTAGGGGAATAGAGCTGCAGTGTCTAGAAAGATATTGACATGATAAGGTTATCATATATTGCGTAATTGTATGATGTCTAAATTATAATTTCCCTCTCCCCGCCTCTTCTGCCTAAAAGAAAGACATGCATTGTTGCTAGACGAATGGAACTTCAATGTGTAGAAAGATATTGACATAAGGTTATTATTTAAAGCCAAATCGTATGCGATATAAACTATAATTTATCATCTCCCATCTTTTTAAAAAATATTTGTGTTGGTTGCATAAACAAATATTAATTTTTTATTTGCTAGTAGAAAAGTTTAGCATTGTAATATAAATCCTTTTGAGAATAGATGGAAATATAATAAATGATTAAAAAAAGTAAAATATAGTGTAAATTTTGATCAAATATACTGGTAATAATAAAACAAGGTGTGTATGTATGTTTATGTATATATATAATATATTTGGAGTAAAAAGGACTGAAATCATATAATTGTACTTGTAACTAATGAGAACAGAATGGAGAATTATATTAACTATAACATGTACATTATACGTATTGATATTTTATACACATTTTATTTGTTAAAAATTATAATGGTGATTTAAAAAGTTTTGCTACCACCTTTTGGGTTCCATGTAGTTTTTTTCTTGCAAAATCTTTTTTCACCCTTTCTCCCACACATTTCGGTGTTTTTTTATTTAAATTGCCTGATATAAATTACTAGTATTATTTATACCATAATTTCATGCCATTGCTCTCTAGCATAGGATATAATTTAGCTATAAAACAAGTAGGAAACTATTTTCTAATCTGGAAATATATATGAATTATTTATTGGATTTTTCTCGCTTTTGTTTTTATATTTTCTGTATAAAATAAGTTACGGTGAATCAGAAATCAAAATCTGAATTTTTAGACAAAAGTATTAAATTTTATGATTTTTTTGTACTGGTAAATTTATTTTAAAGCTATTGTTATTTATCTTTAAAAAGTATTTGCCCCTGTTTATAAAATCTTTTTTTTTTATCTATATCTATCTCTATACCTTCTTTTGTAAAAGTTAAAGAGACTTTTTTCTGAGATGTGTAAGCATTGATTTGGAGAAAATTGAACATTCCTGACTTTTAAATTCAATGCATCTCCAGTGAGCTTTTTGAAGACTGTATTTATAACCTTTCACCTTTTGATTAGCTGATCTGTATAAATATATTTTGTAGATTTTTTTTTTCTTAGTTATTGAATATGTTGAATATATATGAATGTATACATATTTTAAAATAAGTATATTTACTGTATAAAAACATGTCAGGATTCTTGCAAAATGATGTCAATATAACATTAGTTATGTGTTTCATAATTCACTATCTTACATTTTCAGGGGCGTCATACCAAGACTGGACAACTTGCTGCTATTAAGATTATGGATGTGACTGAGGTTAGATAAAATTTTGTGATTTTTTTTTTCTTTATTGCTTTGGGATATGTACAATGATTATGAATATGCAAATTAACATTTCTCTGAGAAATCTGAGAATGAGGGTATGAAATCAGGACTACGGAGATTTTCAGAAAAAAAATGAATTATTAAAGTCTGTGTACTTTTTTTTTTTTGGGGGGGGGGGGCATATTTTTCATTGATTATTCAAATTTTTAAGAATAAGTGAGGATTACTCATAACATTGATGTATAAAGTGTATAATATAACATAAAATCTGTATTTAAATTATATAAGTATATATTTAGATTAATATAATGCATAGCATTAAAATTTTTGAAAAAAAGTCTGAACGTTTAAGTTAGATTATATACATAGTCTATTATTGTTAATCCATTAGCTGCTAGTCTGTTCTATTGCCCCCCCCCCCCCCTTGTCCATAAAGAAATTCTCAAAGATATTATCCTATTGACATAGAATTTATAATGACATCAGATTTTATTTAAAATACCCTCAGCTATTTTTAGATGTTAGACCATAGCTATTTAGTGTTTAAAAACCGATATGAATATCCTTCATATAAACACTGTGATTACTCATCTGTTATGGAAAGGTGAAGTTCATCCTTTGATAACAATTACAAAATCTTATAGGGATTTTGTATTATTCTCTACTTTTACAGTTTCCCTGTTGATGTAATGCAAACCTTTATATTTTATTCCCTCTCTCACAGAATACCAGATATTAGGGATTATAGAAAAGCATTTATGAAAAGAGGCAATTAATTTTTGAATGTTTGAAATGAATGTATAACTTCAATGGTCTAATGAGGGATTTTTCAGTTATCAATACAGTTTTCTTGGATATATTGAATTTCTCTAGTATTTAGTTAAACATGTCCTGGCCTTATAAATAAAAAAAAGTCAAACTGCATTATTAAAATGAGAATTTCTTTGAGGAATTGTTTGCATCATTCGTATTTAGACAAAGAAAAATGGGAGTATATTTTTTTCCTTTGGGCCTAGGTTCAATTTTCTTTTCATCTGAATATTAATGCCTGTACTCAACAGTAGTAGTTACCATGAGTAGTATATTTTATACTGGTCCCCTTTTAGTTACTTGTTTTCTTTAGAAATAAATGAATATTAACTTTTATCTGGAGGTTTTAAATTATGGAAAACATCATTGGTGGTCATTTTTGGCCATAGTAAGAAGAACTTGGTGTTGTAAGAAATATTTTATCAAATGATCAAACTCAAGTGGTTTATCAAGTGGTTTAGATAACTAAATGGTTTAATCTACAGTGAAACTTCTCCATGGCAGCTAGTAATGGTTCTGAAAAAAAGTGGCTGTTTTGAGGGATGGCCATCCAAAAAGAGGTTTCTTCCATAACATTTGCTTTTTGGAGTTTTTAATTGGTTCTGAACAAAATATATCCATTTAGAGGGGGTGGTTGCTGAATAAGGGTGGCTGACAAGACAAGTTTCATTGTATAGGTACTGCACTGACAAGTGCTATGAATGTAATAAATTGTTTTTCAAATTTCTCTTTATCTGAATTTTTTCTTCGGGATATCAACAAAAAAAATTTTACCTGAAATTAAAAAATATTTCCATTCAAATTCAAAAATTTGCTCTTTCTTTATGTCATCTAAGTAATAAAATTTCAGCTCTCAGTAAGGCTGTTTATGATAACGAAATATCAATAGAGCTTGATGACATCCTATCTGTATAAGTATCTATCTATAAGCTTAAACTCATCTATTTATGAGTTAAAAAAATGGCACAATGCTACTAAAAACAGCTGATAAACTGGAAATTTTTTAATTTATTGTGGCAGTATAACTTTTCTTTTGTCTTGATGATACCTGCAGGCATACAAACGAGGCATACTTTCTACATCTATGGGGAAATTCTGTAAATATATATTTTAAAATGTCAAATAATAATTTTATCTGACCTGGGAAGGAAAAAAAATTACAATGTTTGTAGGGAGGGAACTGTGGAAATGAAAAAGTATTTTTTCATTTTATATATAACACTAAAGCTACCTAATGAAAATGACTGGCTTTAACATTTGTAGAAGAAGGTATATCTTAATTTCCAGTTGATCTTAACTTGTTGATGGGTACTGAGTAAACTTATGTTTTTACATGCAAATGTTGTAGACAAATTAGGATAAAGGAATTTCATACAGAGAAATATTTGGTGAGCTGAATATTCCTTTACTTGAAAACTATCTACTATGAACTGAATAAGGTTCAGCGAAATCCACATATTTCATAATTTAAACTATGATTCTCATACCCCCATATAAGGAAAACAGAAAATGTAAAACCGTATTTTATTCCAAAATTTCGGTATTAACAGGTTACTTACACATATATTTAAATAAAATTTCTGGTCAACAATGTGTTAATTGCCTCAAATTCCCATATAAAGAAAACAGATATCAGAAAATAAAAGACCTTACTTTATTCCAATATTTCAGTATTAACAGGCTACTTCCGCATATATATAAATAAAATTGCTGGTCGCCAATGTGTTAACTGCCTCAAACCCTCCATATAAAGAAAACGGATATCAGAAAATTAAAAGCCCGTACTTTATTCTAAAATTTCACTATTAACAGGTTACTTGTGCTTGTATTTAAATAAAACTGCCTGTTAACAATATGTCAGCTGCCTTATTGAGGGCAGGTTAGACATTTTATCAACACAGATTGTAATGTATATTAATTATGACAGATTAAAGGTATTTAATCTATGAAGTGAAAGTTTGTACTTATATATTTTTCACAAATAGCATGTTTAGTGCATTCATATGAGTGTTAAGTTTGTTGGTACTTTCGCATTAAACGGAGGCCACCCATTTAAGTATTGGAAAATTGGGGGGAAATGTAAAATTCCATTACGAACACAAACAACAAACTTTATTACAGAAAGTAAAAAAAGTTACTCAAGTACAGAAAGTTATAAAAACTTACAATTAATTTACAGTCGCCACAGACTTCCAGAACTGGGTGATGTTGCTCAGAAGCGCGATGAAAGCATTGTTGCCGGCTGCCGATCGCCATATGTATTCCACCAGATGTGATTCCAAATGGTGACGTGCTGTTCCTCGATGTTTTTTGTTGTGCCACTTGGCTGACCCCGACATCCTTTCAACTTGCTGGGTACTTAACCCTGTTTCTGGGTCCACGAAATTGTACTTATGATTAACTTTCAAGTGGGCATATCCCGCGTTTTCAAGTTCCTCTGTATTGTATCCCTTCCAACAATCAGATATAATTGCTGAGCCAGGTTCGACGTGCAGTTTTATCTGCTCCAACAATGTTTTAGCACTCCTGTTCGAACTCTGACTAAGAAACGTCCTCCAGTATCCTGGCACAAACCACCGAACACCCACTGTTGAGGTTATACCCGGCCAGCGTTGTTTTTATGTTTTGTAAACAAACTCTCGTCTATCTCAACAATACGCCCCTCTCCACCAATCTTACCTTTATTTTTCTGTTTGACGGAAAAAACACAGCCTTCCCTCATATAATTATTCCAGTCAACTGTTGTGTTTGGCACCATTTTTAATTGTTTCTCGCACCAAGATACTGAGGTTAGTTCCTTGCACCAGCAGTACAAGAAGCGAACGATTGTCACAAATGGCAGTCTGCTATGAGAAAACCATGTGTCAACACGAAGTCCGGTTTTTTTCTGGCATGTGTTATATTGCCAAAACGGGTTTTCATTAGTAAAGTACAATTTCATTTGATGGCTGTTGACACATAGTTTAGACGATGGCAAACATTCTTTACTTTGCAAAAACGACACTGATTCTTCTTCACTTCTTGGGAGATCCCAAATTAATACCACATCAGTCATTGCAACGACAATAAAAAGAAAATAATATAAATCACTAGAAAAAGCGTACGCTAAGAGCCAGTACTAACGAGCTAAACGAACAGATAAGTACGTTACAACTTAAAACGTATTCCATCATATTGACTGAAGTATCTACCGAAGTTGCCATCTTCAGTTATTGTAAAGTATCAATAACACAAAATATAGTATCAAGCACACAAACAATCGCAGGTGCAGGAACCAAGCAAATATAATATTACGTCACACTGGTATAAATGTGTATAAACGTCACACTAGTAGGCTGAATTTCAAACATCACACTGAAAAACTTTATACACACTTCAATAATAGCAAAACAAAACATGATGGTAAAATACATCTTGTCAGTGATTCATTTTTTAGTGAGAATCACGCTGTGTTTACGTTTTGAATGCACTGTGTTTGCATTTAGAATTGAAATATAAATAAATGGGTGGCCTCCGTTTAATGCGAAAGTACCAGTTTATTTTCTGTATGCTTCATCTGCCTTAACGATATTTTGCAGTCCAAATAGTATAATATGGTAATTTTATGCTCCTGCAAATAAATTGTTTTTAATTTTAGGATGAAGAAGAGGAAATAAAACTAGAAATTAATGTATTAAAAAAGGTAAGGTGATTAACTTGGTGTTTAACTTTTAGTTTATGTTATGAATCATGTTTGTTGTTAATGTTGCTCCAGAATAAGATGTACTTTTGTTGTTTAAAGTATGAATAAATTTTAATACCTAGAGAAATGTGACTATATTGCTTTTATAAAAGATTAGATTAGTGCAAATTCTGTAATGTATTAAATAAAGGTAAAACTGTTAGCTTTGTGAGATTACCTCAATCACTAGTTATTGTTTATGAAATTTTGAGGATTATTTCTGTTCTATATTTTAAAATATGTAAATTAAAGAGTTATGTGCTGGGAATCCTGTATTTAAGTAGTTTATGAATTTAAGACTCTTGCATACATTATTAAAAATAAATTTGACCTCAGTAAAGTTTTGCACTTATCTTAGTGTTAAAATCATAGTGGTTGCCTGATTTTTATAAACAAAGGAAAAATTACTTTATCATTAAAAGCATCTAGTTTATTGTGCATATTTGTATTGAGATGAAAAATTGTACATATTGCTCATTTTTAAATGTTTCAGTATTCACATCATAGAAATATAGCAACTTACTATGGAGCTTTCATCCAGAAAAGTCCCCCTGGGAAAGATGACAAATTATGGGTAAACTTTGCTTTTTTTTTGTTTGTTTAGTGCAAATGTGTTGATCTACATTGCAGTTGAAGCTAATATTTTTGCCCAAATATTTATAGTTCTTATCAATATTTTATGTAATCTAAATCAGATGTAATAGCTGTACTATTCATTTAAAATATTGAACTTGCTTGACAATGTGAGTAAATATATTGCTTTGTTACTGCGTACAAATATTTTCAAAATTCAATTCCTCAAATAAAATTTTCTTGCAGTTTTCAATTTTATTCAGATTCATGTTGAAGCTGTATCTTTTATAAATTTCTCTTATCTTTCTAATGAGGTATATATATATATATATATATATATATATATATATATATATGTTTCAGCTCTTAAAGTTTCATTAATAGTGCTACTTTTATTATTTTCTTTTGGTTGCAGTTTTGGTAAATGAGATATTTGCTTGCATCTGCAATTAATGACCTACATTTTATGGAGGGCATCAAGTATTCTGGAAAATAAATGCTTTTAATGTGCAAACAAGATTACGGTTAAAGAGTGACAATATAAATTCTTATTCAAGATGTTCAGAATAAAAGCAGTGTCAATAATTAATGACCACAGAGCTGTGATGAAAATTACGGTATTCATAGAAACTGATTTTCTGTCATAATGCATACCTGTGGAAGAATCATCCACCTTATCTCTATTCAAAGGCTTATGGTATTTGTAAACAATATAGAACTCGTTGCTCTCCTACTATAAAGAGTTTGTATTCATTATATATGACTAATAATAAATACCAGTGTCATGTTAAGTCCTTCCTGAGTAAGGCTTGGTTGTTAACATGTTGTCCCCTCATAGGGAGCAAGCAATGCTATCTCACCTAAATGCTGTTCCTATAATAAAGTAGCCAGGAAGACTTTGCAGTGAATAACAAAAGGTGGTGTCTCTGCATTAGGGGGGAAAAATAGGTCCTTAGAACTGTACATTAATGAAGTTTTTGGTTGTTGATAATGCCCCCTGGTTGGAGGTTCCATTCACCAGGTATTAATAGGCTATTGGGCTGAAAGGGGCGGATCCTGTTTTGAATTAGCACCACAAGGGTCGGAGTCCAACTTTGCTAAATGACCGGTCCCATAATTTTGAACAGAGTCAAGTGACGAGACCGGAACACTTGACCCCGCACCTCCAGAGGTAAGTTTGAGAACTTGGAGGACAATGCAGCTGCAACCTATTTTACGTGCCCTGGCCACCATTAGTGAACACAGTGGTAGATTTGCAGTGACGAGCATCGAACCAGGGACATTCAGATCACTGGTCTGCTGCTATTGCCAACTGGGCCACTGCACCCACAGTTTTTGGTAAATGCGCAGTTGTGGTATATATGCATGTATGGTATATATTGGGTTTATGCTGACAGTAGTTTTAAATATGTGTGACAGTAGTTTTAAATATTTCAACAAGTAATTATCTGTTAGCAGAGTATGCATTGTGGAGTTATGAATGTTAATGTTATCTAAAGACATCTCAAATGAATCCTATATTCTTTTCTTTACAGTATATGATTGGATTTAACACTATATTTAATTAATATTATGAGACATTAAAAAAACATATTTTTAAAAATATTTCTTCCCTTTGTGGGATCTATTATATCAACTATCTAATTATATACATTTATGTAAAAGTCATATTACATGTGTTAAGTTATTTATTGTAAAAGAAATTTTATTCTCAGAGTTACTGTTCTTTTAAGTAACTTAAAAGTGATTTTACATTTACAAAATTTTAGGCTATGTAGCTTATAAATTTTTTCTTTTTCAAAACCAGATGACACTTTACAAAAATGGTTTTTCATCTGTAACATACCACACAACACAAGTGCACAAACACAGAAATCATTGAATGTCCAATTTAAAGAATCTTGTCTCCCAGTATCAGTCCTAAAAAGAGATCAGTTGAGAAGACTGAGATCATATTGCAAAGTTGCAAAAAGGGTTGCCCCTAATCCCAAATCTATGCAAGTGTGCAGCAAGGCAGTTAGTATGTTCTGTGAACAAATACTAATATAATATAAATAAAACATAGTTTTTACAGTTGTATTAATATATATAACTATATAATAAATGTAATTTTTCCAAAAAATATTTTATGAAATTCAATTTTAAACTTTAACTTATCAAGTTTTGATTCTTTTTTATGATATAGCTTGCATTAAGTATCAAATTATCTGGAACACTTGTAAAAGTCAGAGGGGAAAAAATCTGCTTTTTTAATATGTGCCCTCAGATAAAATATGAAAAAATACCTGTTGAAATTAGTTTTTTTTTCAAATCTGTAACTACCAAGATTGGGGTATGATTCTTTACAATGTTGTTACATTTGCTGTTTATGATTTTGCCACTGATAGGGTAAACCATGGCATATACAAATTTAAAAATAAAATTTCACCATCTGCTGCATATAACCACCATTCGTTTAACATTTAAACATGAAATTATCCCATTGCCTTATGTGTAGTATCATTTTAAATTGCTTTAAATCATGACTCACATGAGATAGAGAAATAAACATACAAATATAGTGAAAGCTCAATATGGTGGCTTTTGAATTCAGCAATTTGTCACTTTTATTAAATTTGAAATATTATATACTTTATCTTTCTGGGTGTATGCTAGTGCAGCTTGCATCTTCAAAATTGTAGTAATTTTTTTTCTTTCTATATGTATTATTTAAATTATACCAGTCTTAGATTATTTTAACTAAAAAATTGAAGTATGTGCATTTCCCACCCCTTTTTAAATCCTATTTATGAATTGTTTGAAAATGGTGTATACCTTATTTATTTTCTTTTTTTGAATAGATTGTGAATGTCTCTCCCAAAGTGTTTACAGCTGTATAGTTTTATCATGTAGTCCCCCTCTCCTCCCCCCAAAAATGTAAATAGAAAAAAAAGGATAAGTTACTATAAATGCTTTGTTAAATCCTTTCTGTTATTCCTTAAATATATATGCCTATGATTACTTTTTTAAAGTTTTGATTTGCATATGTTTTCTGAAATCAAGAACTTGTTCTCAAGTGTAGTTGAAAGGAATTAAAAAATTCTGATGTATATGTCATTATAACGTATATTATAACGTATGTATAATAACATAAAGAATTCTCATTAAAAGCATAAATGAACTAGAATAATTTATCACTTGAAATCAACATTACAACATACAAAATCATACAGCAAACTCTCAAACATAAAATGAAGAGCCGACTAACTACAAATCTGCTCTCTTGGTAACTTGAAAGTGCACTTAATCTTTTATGTCAAAAACAGCCAATGTTATCAAAAATTTAGTCCTGTAGGATTCAACAACATGGAAAAGGGGCTATCAGAAGATTCAGTTTACTTGTGAAAAAATAAGTTTAGGGATTTGCAAAACCTTGTTAAAGGGACTTTATAAGAACTAAGCTGAAATTCCCTGCCTTCCCTAGATATCTCACCATGAGGAAGAAAATAGCCAAAGTTAGAGTTCCTTTCTGGGAAACAGTGTTTACAGGGGAGTGTTATAAAAACTAAACTGCTCACAAATTCACTAAATTTAAGGAAGTCAAGAGGGAAAAGTTAAACAAATGGGTGTTTTGCTTAAAAGAAAGGGGGAAATTGAAAATTATATATCTTGTGTAAATATAATATGCTGACACCGAGTGTGGCTTTTTTAAAAATCTATGCATCAGATTGAGCTTAATTTATAAAAAGAATGTTTTTAATAAGCAACTTAATTTCACTTTTAGCTTGTGATGGAATACTGTGGTGCTGGATCAGTGACAGATCTAGTAAAATGTAAGTGTCTTTTCAGTTTTATATGTTTACTTCTAATTTGTAAAATACCTCTGTGACTAATGTTTGTAATAATTTTCTCTCCAGCAACTAAAGGACAACCTATAAAAGAAGAATGGATAGCATATATTTGCCGGGAGATACTGAGAGTAAGATGTGAAAATTTTTGTTTTATATTTCAAGTTTTTTAGTGTGGCAGTTTTCTTTCCTCCTTTTGCATGAAAAATGAACCAAAATTGAAAATGCATATTGTTTACAGGGTCTCAGTCATCTACATGCAAATAAAATTATACATAGAGATATAAAAGGGCAAAATGTCCTCTTGACAGATAATGCTGAAGTTAAGTTAGGTAAGTATTTCAGTATTTATTTACATATTTATTCAGGATTTAGATACAGGTAACCCTCCGATAACATGGTAGATAGGTTCCTAGAAAATGCCGTGTTGTGTGAAACCGTGTTATATGAGACCCAGAGCCAGTACAAAAAGAGGGGTTACGTTCCAAAAACTTATATGGAATTTATAAAAAGAATGTTTTTAATAAGCAACTTAATTTTTATTAAAAATATAAATGTATGTATAATACAAAATGAAAAGAAACAAAAATATTATTTTCATTTAATACGACCTTAATTTAATAAATTTCTTCCTCATCACTGCTCAATACAATCAAACGAGAATGTTTTTTCGGTTGAACGACATCACCTTTACTTTCAGAACCTTTTTCTTAATTTAGATTTTTTGCACCTTCTGCCCTCTTTAAAAAATCTGTAATTTTGGTTGGTTCTCAATTAAAGGTTTCAAGTTTTTCATTATGGAGATCATTTTTTGGTGCTTTTTACTGCTCTCAGTTTATTATAAATAAATTATTCTATATTTTTATATTTTTAACTGAAGAGGAACTTTTAGGTATATCTTTCGGAACAACCAAATTTTTGAGATCATTTGCTCATATTTAAGGCAATATACAGTATTTTTTTAAAATAAATTTTCTGTGAATTAATTTTTCAGTGCAATATAGTATGCATAAGTAGGTTTTGACATTTTTCAAACATGAAATATATATAAAGGTATGAAGTTTTTCATTTTAAATTAGCATTATGTAGTTATTAACAAATACCGAAAGTACTGTCGAATCTTACTTCCTTTCATATATATGCTAAAAGTTACATTTAACATCATTGCTTACTTGATAATATAATAATTGTTATGTTCCTGCTAATAACTTATATGACAGCAATAAAAAATTCATAATTTTATGTGTCTATTCAAATTATGATTTAATTTTCCCTGGACAAATCACCCTTTCATTTCCTATCATCTTTAAATTTCCATCGATTAACTTTCTGTTAAAATGTCTGATTGATTAACTTAAATATACTTATAATTATTACACTTCTCTAGTTTTCAAAACATCAGTTTTAAAATATCTAGTTAATTATGAATATAAGAAGAAAATTGAATTCTTTATACTCATGCATACTCTTTTTAACAGTTTTTAACTCTTTTTTTATAGATTTTTAACTGAGTAGCATATGATTTTTTGCTATTCCCCCTTATGCATTACATAAATGGTTGAAAGTTTTGTATTCATACTTTATTTACGGTAATATTAAATATTGAGGATCAGTCATATTTTCATTTTTGTAGATGACATTAAATGTATTCCATTAAACTTAACTCTCTTACAGTTGATTTTGGTGTCAGTGCACAGTTAGATCGAACTATAGGTAGACGAAATACATTTATCGGAACACCTTATTGGTAAGTTTTCTTTTATAAGTTTCAAAACCAGCTGCTTTTCAGATTGTTGATGACTAACAAAATATTTATTTTTCATGTCATTAACTGTGTAAAATTTGATATTTTGGGAAAATATTCATCTAAAGTTTTAATCGTTGTGATAATATACAGTAGACTCCCATATAACATGAGTTCATATAACACATTATAAAAAGTGCAATGACTTTATTCATATAACATGCTATAGGATAAAATGTGGGAATTTCCCTTTTAAACACTCTAAGTACATTTATTTTTATGCATACAGGTTTTTTTTTTTTTTTTTAATGATTTTGACAAAGTAGTTAACATGGCATGTTAAATATCACAGTAAAAACAAAGTTTAAACAGGATATATATATATATATATATATATATATATATATATATATATATATATATATATATATATATATATATATATATATATATATATATATATATATATATATATATATTACATGATAATAGTCACATTTTACCTTAACATCATTTGCGTCATAAAAGATTTTTACTTGTACAAGATTTCCTATAATGCAGTTTCATACAACACATAACATTGTGTTATACTGGAGTCTACTGTCATAGGTGTATTAACCAAACTAGGTTTCATTAATTTCTAAATTTTTGTGTTCATGAATATTTCATTTATGTGTGTGTTTCTGTTACTAGTTTTAATCTTAAAACATGTATAAATAAATATATTATAAGAAGGATGCTTCTTTTTATTATTATTTTTAACTGACAATGTAATCAATGTTAATGATAACTATGAGGTTTTCACGTTAAGCTTCATATTTTTATACTTCAGTGTTAATCTCAGATTATATGATAAAGTAATGAAACTTTTTACAAAATCTTAACTATTTTACTGAATTCTTATTTCAGCTTTAGATTGATGCTGATTGTGTGTGACTGTAATAAGAATATTCCCTTCTTAAATAAGTTTCTTTGAAACCAATGTATTTTTATTCATACTCAGTATGGTTGCACCATGTTATTTTTTAAGAAACTTCACTAATATGTAGGACTTCCAGAAAAAGAAAATCACATGGTGCAAACATGCTGTACTTTTCAGCAGTAGTAGTAATGTTGTCAGTTTTGTATAGGTTTAAAAAGTTATGAGGATTTCCACGCTTGTAAATTTTTTTCCAAATTCATTCTTTTTAAGTAGCCTCTGAAACAGAATATAGTTTGAGTGCATGAATGCTTTTTGACTCTTTCTGATGCATATTGTAGTAGACCAATAAATATTTTGACAATTTTTAAATGTTTTTTTCTCATATCCCTTTTAGGGTTGTTATTGTACTACCTTCTGTAACACACACATACACAAAAAAAGAAAACTTTCATGGAAAATATATTTTTTCTGTTGTAATATATCCTTTTAATTTTTCTCTCCCTTAGGATGGCTCCTGAAGTAATTGCTTGTGATGAAAATCCTGATGCAACTTATGATAACAGAGTAAGTTATTTAAGTTACTTCTAAATTTTTGTTTTTCACTTTTAAGTATACAGTTTCATTGAATGTTACATAACTTTAACAACTGTGGAAATGAGAATTTTATTTCTGACAGATATCATTTTTTGTACATTTAATATTACTGTAATTATTGTATTTTTGGGTAGATAAACCCTGGCCTGTGATTTAAAAATTAAAATTTTATCATTTGGGATATATGCCTGTGTAGCATTAAAAAAAAACTAATGGATTGCAGATATTTCATTAAAAATCTCTATTAATACTTCATTTCCTTGTGACTAAATTATCATATTTAATAAAATTCATTTTAAATGTTTTATAAATAGAAATGATTCCAACTTTTAGCTGGGAAAGGTTATGTTTTTAATCTTTTAAATGGAATGAAGAAATATTTTTCTTTTGCCAGTTCAGCTTATCTTTAACTTTAGCCCTATATTTTAGTGTTATTTCAGACTTCATTAAAATTTGGCTTTCTAGAGGTGCAGAAGTTTGTTTGTTATACTGATAAAAAATCCTTTCTTAGCTGTGGGTTTTTGCATTCATGATAATGTGGCATTTCCATTCTGTTATTTTATCTTAATTTTTTCTTCTCTGTTATGGTTTATAACCCATGGAATATTTATACTTTATATAAATTTAGATATCACATTTATTTATTATTAAAAAAGATCGGTGTAAAGTGAATATAAATGACTAAGTTTACCAAAGAATTTTTTTATAAATGCAAAGATGCTTTCACAATTTTTTTATGTGAGTTTTAAAGCGAGGTTGTTTATTTATTATTTTTTTTTTAGTGTGTCATAGAATGTATATGTATGTAGTATAGTATATGTGTGTAGTTTAAAAGCTTTAGTAATTTTATGCAATTTAAGCACAGTTTCCTGATGTTAAAAGGAGTAATTTATGCAAGAAAACTGAAAATTATTGTTCATTATATTTGGACAGCAACATAAGTTTATCCCACAGCTTACTGGAGAAAAAAAATTGTATAACTGCCTGTTTAAATTATTTCTTTAATTTTGCTCTAAGTGTTATGCTATAATGTTGTATTTTTAAAATGTTTATTTCTTATATCCACATAAAATTTTCAGCTCAGATTTTTTAATGTTGTCTATTTAAAATTAATCTTCCAGATTGCTCCTTAATTCTGTGTATGCTCACTTATACAACATACCTCTCTAAAAATTTTGATATACTTCTAAGTATAGTTTGTATTTTATTTAATATGCCGTTTTTCTAAATTATATTCATATGTTTAAATTGAGAAGTACATAAAGGGTAAATTTTTTCTTTTTAGAGTGACTTGTGGTCACTTGGCATAACTGCTCTAGAAATGGCAGAGTCTCAGCCTCGTAAGTATATAGAATTTGACTTTATTATAATTTATTTATTGAGTAATGAGATTAGAAACTTGTTTAATTTTAAAGTATTTGTTTTAAGATTCTAATATTTTTCAGCACTTTGTGATATGCATCCTATGAGAGCACTTTTCCTCATTCCTCGTAATCCTCCTCCTCGTTTGAAATCAAAGAAATGGGCCAAGAAGTTCCAAAGTTTTATTGAAACAGTTTTAGTCAAAGATTATCAACAACGACCATATACTGATCAGTTGTTAAAACATCCATTTATTCGTGATCAGCCCACTGAGCGCCAAGTGCGAATTCAGTTGAAGGATCACTTAGACAGATGCAGGAAAAATAAAAAAGGTAAATGTATTTGTTATTTAATCTTATGTAGGGTGGATTTTGTTTGGTTTGTTACTCTATATCCCATTAATTTTTTTTTAGGACAGAGGGTTATTAACTTTTCACACCTAATTTGTTGGTATTTATTTTTACTTGTGTTATAGTTGGTATCTGTTACCAATAGCAATGCACTTTAAACTGATTGTTCATATGATGAAATTAATGATTTTTACTTTGCATTTATTGCATTAAGAAAATTCTCTCTAATGTTTTAAATACATGAAAATTATAATTTGGATTTGCCTCCATTTAAATAATTTGATCAGAAGAATGTTTGTAATTTAAATGGAGATGTATGATTTAAATATTTTAAATAATGGGTGTTTTTTACATTGAACTTCAAGCATTTTTTCCTATTTTATCTTAGTTTTGCAAAGTATTCTCTAATTACTAATAACTGTTAAAAAAAATAGGAATTTGTTATATCAAACTCTAAAAGGGCAAGCTTTCATTATTAACCTTTTCCTTATGAGGCAGGATAGCATGTATCCCAAGAATACGGACCAAAGAATGAATATATATATATATATATAATACCCTTAATGGGGTTATGAAATTTCCCGTTCTAAAGCGGGAATCGTGAAAAATGGGGCCCCGTAAGCTAAAGGTTAAGATAACATTAACATTGAAACATCTTGTATTTCACAAGTCTCATCAGTTGTTTATTTTTGGCTGTAGATTTCAGATATGGAGCAGTATTGTTCATTAAATTGATTATTAAAAAGCATAAGGGATTTTATTAAGTTCAAGGGAATATTTCAAATGACATTCTTTTTTTTTTTTTTTTTTTTAAAATGCTTATAATGAAAATGTTCAGGGATATTTTTTAAAATTTTATGTCCCTAAACTGCTATTGGTTTTATCTTTGAATGCTGTAATCATGTAATTTAACTCTCATTTCATTTGTTTAAAATTACAATTTTTTAGGTGAGGAGAGAGATCATGAGGAATACAGATATAGTGGTAGTGATGGTGAAGATGATGATATACTTATTCAAATTCGGTATTTATTCTATTTTCTCATTTATTTAGTATGATTGTAAACATCCTGCCTAAAATGCATAAAGATTTACATTTCTGATCTTATCTTGCTTAGCTCAAGAAATGCAGCTGACAGTGACTCGACTCTGAGAAGGAATTATCAAGATGATAGCCGAACTCTGACCCCCGGTGCTGGAAATTTTATGCCTTCAGAAACTCCAATGCCTCCCCCTCGCCCACCAATTCCACCTCAAAGGCTTATTGGTATGCTGAATATTCTTTTTCACTTTCTATTTTAAATTAACTTTTTTATGTCACTCATTGCTGTGAATGATCTTTCTATTTTTCTAAGTGTGTATTTCAAACATCCACAGAGAAGTATTTTAATTAATGTGTTAACATTTTGTCTTCTTTAGAATCTTGTAATTGGAAATTTGAAGTGAAAATACTATTAGTAACCTATAATTTTAGTCCAGTATTTTAAGCTTTATGCAGCTCCAATATAGAATTAATCAGTTTTTCATGTAATTTATATTAATTGTTTTCTAAAATAACTGTGGTTTTTGTTTTGAGTTCTCATTGATTAATCACAAATTTTAATATCCAGTGGTACCTGATCCTCCACCACCCAGTAAGCCGTTGCCACCTATTCCTGGTGAAGAAAAGAAACCTGCTACTCCTCCTCGTAACCAGCAGTTACAACCCCCGGCTTTACCACCAAGTAGGAGTGCTGCAGTTATCAAACCAGTCGTTCGTAAACCTGATGTAAGTTTTTTATATTGAATCTTATCTTTGTATTTTGTCATATGTATTAATATTAGGAATGCAGCAAATATATGGTTTCTAATGAATGATATTTCAATAAAGATATAACTTTATCCTTGTCATTTGTATTAATACAATTGAAATAATTCATGCAAAATTGAAGTCAAGCTGTTGGATAGACTTGTGACAAACCAGCTTTAGGGTGAGTGTCCCAAATATTGCCCCTGTGCCTAATATCACCTACTTGTGTTTCCAAAGTATGATTTGCACTATGTATGAGAAAATGCAGTAACTTCTCAGCTCTGGTTTTGTACTAACAGTGGCACTAGCGACAACGCTCTTATCACTGACAACAGAAACTATATGGCGTCAGAAGTTGTTTTGGCTGTTGTCTTCGTAAATTTTGGCTCCAAAGAATCCAGTGAATGACCAGGTAGGTGCATCCAAACTGATTTTGCTTATACCATTTGAAAGTGCATTAAACAGAGAATCCAGAGGTTCTATTCTTTTTGAAAAAAACTGCATTTTAAAATTTGTTCTTAGCATGTTTGTGTTGACTGTGTTGTGTTCCTAATATTGCTTACCAAGTTGATCCTAATATCACCTACCAGGTAATATTTGGAACAGCTACTTTAATTAAAAACTAAGTATTGTATTCTTGTTTCCTTTTTAATTTTAGTTATTTTATTACACTTTCCATTCTTTTTTGTTGGAGGCCTCTTGTCTAAGATGCGAAAGGAAATTAAAAATAGACAGACATGGAGTATGTCTTGTCTGCAGACCGCATGTCAGGCAGTTCTGAAAAAAGAAATGGGAACGTTAAAGGCTTCCAAACTGTTTGACATTCCAAGATCTACGATTCATGAGTACATTAAAAAAGATGTGAATGAGAAAAACGATGGAACTGCAGAGGTTAGAATAGTGGGGAGAAAGAAACTTGGGAGAAAACTGTACTGACGGATGATTTAGAAAAGGAGCAAGTTAACTACTGCAAGGAAATGGAATCCAATTTGTTTGGTTTGGCTCAAAATGATGTTAAGCAGATGGCCTACCAACTTGCCTTGAGAAACAATTTTCCCCACCCCTACTCTGAAAAAACAAACTCTGCTGGTCGAAAGTGACTGAATTCGTTTGTGGAAAGGAACGCTTCCCAATTGACAATCAGAACTCCACAGTCATTGTCAGGAGCTAGAATCCTAGGGTTCACTGAAGAAAATGTGAAATCCTTCTTCACAATTCTTAAAGCAGAACTTGAGAAAATTAAGTTCCACCCTACCAGAACTTTTCATGTTGACAAAACAGGCATTACATCTGTCCAAAGTAAAAATGTACAGGTGATTTGCTCAAAAGGGAAATCAGCTGTATACAAAATGTCATCGGCAGAGAGGGGGAAGCTGTGGTCAGGAGTGGCTCATGTGTACCTCCTGCTTTCAATGAACCACAAATATTGTGATGCAGCCAATTGAGAGCGCAGGAAATATATATGATCCTTCTGTTTGAATGATTAAGTGGCCAAAATAGGTTTAAATTATTGGTATTACTTCTGTTTAACTTTTCCACAATAGATTTTCTTTTCTGTGTTTTGTTTTTTTATGAGTTTTTCTTCTTCTCTTTTTTCCTCCCCCCCCCCCCTCATTCAACTCCAGCATTCAATCTTGCTTAGAAGGGCTTTGCTAGCAATGCCTTTTAACAGGTGCTTCTAATTTCGCCTGGTAGGTCGTAATAGGAGCAGAGGTAGGTGATAATAGGAACCGCTCCGGGATTCACTGGAAATTTCAATTTTTTCAATTTAGCTACATAACTTAAACTGGTACTGGTATTGGAGCTGGTTGATCTGAGGATACCAAAGGAAATAGTTCTTAGGGATGTTCTTTTAGTTTCTGATTAGGCTGGAAACTCATAAGTGGATAAAATATCGAAAAAAAGTTAGGGTAAGCGATATTTGGGACACTTACCTTACAGTTCTCAGGACTTTGAGTTTTTATTTAATTACCCTATAAATTACTTTTCCAGTTCCTTTTGTGCTCAGTATTATGTTGAGATTTGTTTTCAGCATACCATTTTTGATATACTAAAAGCTCATGTTTATTATAACACTTATTGAATATACCATTTACTGCCTTCTAAAAAATAATATAATAAGCCAAAGTTAAGTGTACTGTTGCCGAGTGATGATTTGTTTTCTGAAACTGATAAGCATACTCATATTGTAAATACTTTAATTTATATTTTAAGAATTAAATCTGGTGAACATAGTCAATAACATAGACAAAAGTCAATGCTTAAAACAGCAGACTTTCCACAAATTTTATTTTAATGACAACTTGTATGGAATATCTTTGGCGTCTCTCCAAGAACAAAATCTAATAATCTAGGATATTTTCTTTATAATGTTATTACAGTGTAACTCATGTTATGGATGTTCTAATAGTATTATATATTAACATATTTTTATTGTCTTAGTGATGCCATTGTTGAGATTGATTGGTTAAATTTACGCATACTTTTTGTTTGGTCCATAAATTTTTTCATTTTTGATAATTATTTTAGCTTTTTTGTTATATCTGATGTGATATTTACTTTTTTTTACAACAGCTATAAAATCTCTTGTTGCAAAGTTTATTCCATGATATTTGTAAGCGAAAACACCCATTTTAAACTGATATTTTCTATGTTCTGTTACTAATTATGCTTAAAATGTAATTCATTCTCTTGAATTTGATGTCCTTAGCATAAGGATTTCAAATTTTAGTGTTTTAAATTAAAATATTAAGTGATATGACAATAAAACTGAATTTAAGTACTAATAAGTTTTCATTCTTAGGATTTGGATGTAACGTCACATTTAGGTGATGGAAATGTAGAAAATAGTACAAGTCCTCCATGCAGTAATTTACCTGTTTTAGCTGATGAGTATTCAACATTAAATGGCAGTTCTCCTGAATTTCCACCTCCTCCACCACCTATTGTTTCAGATTCTGATGATGACGATGATGATGATGAAGATGATGGTCAAGTTCAAAATGATGGAACCCTTCTAGCTTCAGACCCACCTCGACCATTGTATGTATCTCTTTCTTATAATTTAGCATATTAAATATAATGCTGTTGAACTTGTGCATGATAGGCGTGTAGTAACTAAAATAGACGAAAATGTTAAAATTTACTTACAAAGTGATAAAAGTATCACATTTATATATTCTATACAACTGAAGTTTAAAGTAAGGGGTAGTTTTATGTGTGCATCATGTTCACTACCATTATTTAGATTACTCTAGTTCTTATAATTTAGCATAATAAATATAATGCTGTTGAACATGTACAAGATAGGTGTACTGACTAAAATTGAGGAAAACATTAAAATTGACTTCAGTGTCAAATTTATATATTCTTTACATCTATAGTTAAAAATAAGGGGTAGTTTTATGTTGAAATCATGATCATTATCATTTTTTAGATCATTTAAAAAGGAAACTAACTTCCTTTTTTAATATATTTTTTTGTGTGTATTTTAAGTAGTGGAGGAACAATTAAATTGTTTGCTTCCTTTTATTTTAGACCACCGGACTGCTACAATACAGATACTTTAAGAGCTTTGGTACAAAAGGGTATGTTGATATTTAAAATTTCTTGCATACTTGTAAGTTCTTTTGCTTATTTTTTCTAAATGCATTATAGTCTTAATTGTAAAAATCAATTATTAGAAATCTTTTTACCTCCATATGATGCTGCCATAATGTTTGAGGAATCTCCTAAGTTGTACCGAGTAAGATTTTAGAAAATTTGAGTTTTCAATTTTGTAATTTAATTTTTTAAATCCCATTGTAGGTATATTCTTGTCTGAAAATATTCAAAAAATATCTAGACATGCTCTTTTGATAACCAAATTTTACAAAGTCCAGTGTAAAACTTCTCTTTATTCAAACAAATATGTTAAACCATTAATAGTAAAAATATTTATCACTGTTAGGTGAGAGGTTTATCAAGAATTTTTTTATTGAAGTAAATCAAAATTCCCCTCAATAAAGATTTTTCTGCAATTATGATTTAAAATTTTTTCACCTTGTATAACCCTTTGTATGTATAACAATTTACTATTTCTAGAAATTATACCTATTTACAAATGAGATCAAAAATTGCTTAAAGAATTTTCCAAACAGTTGTACATTTCAGTTTCGATAAATTCTTGTTTTTGAATTAGAGAAGAAAATTAAATTCATGGACAGTTTATGAAATATATAACAATTACTTTATGCCAAAAAATTTCATCCTCTCTTAGTCATTTTATCATGCATTACTTTTGATGTATGCTTTCTGAAAATTTTCTATAATTTTTCCTATTCTTGCATTAATATTAATATATGTCATCTGTTAGCATCATAAATTTTTCTCACTGTGGCACACTTTTCAATATTTTATAACTACTTGGAAATGTAATTGCAGTAAATTATTTTCAGTGGTTGGATACTTAGTTAGGATTTTATCTATAAATATTTTCAGTTATGTTTGTAAAACACTCCTCTGCATTATTTGCCTTTTCCTTTTTAGTTTTTGGTGTAAATTACTCATTTTTCATTGTTTAATATTTGTCAATATCAGTGTCTAGTCAAGCTCCAAATCGTCCTTTACCTCCTACTCCCGATGATGAAGATTCTAAGGCTAATCAAAGGGTGAGTTTAAAAAAAAATTTCTTACCTTAACTGTCTCCTTAAAAATGCAGCTTTATTCCCAATTGTGCTGGTGATTATGAAAGTGGTCAAGGTTATATATTTTTTGTTTCGAGATATTTGAAGATTTGAGTTTGATCATGAACTGAATTCTGTGTACTGACACAAGATGCAACTGAATCTAATGGTTCAATTTTAACAATTTTGCCGAGATTGCTTCGTATTATGGTAATATAAGATAATTCAATATGAAATAACTGATAAACTTATTTTTTGTAGGTTTTTGACTTAGGCCACTTTCATAATCACCAGCACAATTATACTTGTGGGCTTTAATTTCTGGCTATAATTGTTTTTGAGCTATTGCCTATGATTTAGTGATTAAGTTGCGTATTGCAATTTTGAAAGCGAAAATTTTGCACTTCAAGCTCAAAGTGAAAGAGCTTTCACTTAAGGGAAAATTCTTTCTCTTTGAAAAGAAAAGTTTTTCTCAGTGAATGTGTGGTTAAAGTTATGTATCATTCTGAGCAGACTTTTGTTGAAAGTTTAAGAGTCAAATACTCAAGGATTTATTGCTTATACACTTAAGGATTAAGGATTACACTTATGAAATCAGTTCCTGCACTGATGTCATAAGTGTAAATTTCTTCTGAATTAGTGTCTTGCATACTTAAATGAAAGTAGGAAAATATGCATAACAAATTGATTTGTACTGAGGTCTATTTTGGATATCTTAAGCCTTTTCCCTTAAGATTTTTTCTTGCTAAGAGTATTGTGGGAAAAAAAGTATTGTTAAAACTGTTTGAGTGGTTGATTTAATTTTTTGTTTCAAAAATGGTCTTTTAAGTACATCATGATATCCGTAATATATTCTGTAAATTGTGTTACCATCAATATTCCTGCTACACTTTGTCAATTTTGGTATAAATAACTACTCATTCTGAAATAATCATTAGTTAGTTTTCATCTTATAAAATGAATTGATTTTATTTAAAAATTAAAAAATTGTCAGAATACTTCTGTGAGGTTACATAAGTTTCACTCTTAAACAGTTTTATGCTAGATTTTTACCATCTTCACTATTCTACATGACAATAAAGATAATTTTTGTTTTATATAATGTAAGAATTTGAATATGGCAGTTTCAATGTTTATTGTGTTATGATTTTGAACCACTTTTCATGTATGTAGTGGAAAGATAAAGCCTTCCTCCATGCAAAGGAAAAATTATAGGGAATTAACAAAATAAAACAAAACATTATCTAAAATTTGAAAGTGAAACCTATCACCTTCAGGATCCACATAGTAAATTCCAGAACATAAGTGCTGAATGCTTGCAAGCATCTCTTTTTCTATGTTAGAGATGTATTCATGGTTTATAAATTAATAAATGTATAAAATTTATGTGCATAGTATTGAATGTTCATTGGTTTTGTACCAAAATATTGTGTATTGGTCTTTCAATTTAATTCGGTTCAGTTTTTCATATGTTGAGTGGGCTATAGTTGCTTCCCTTTCATCTGAGTAGTTTTTAAGGTTTTGAAAATATTTTTTTAACATCACTAACTTTTTCACTCCTTGAAAATATGTGTGCATGTTCCAGGGCATATTTATCAAATGACAGGTGTTGTGATATGAGTTTCACAGAACTCTTAATTTAAAATTCATTTGCATCTCTGTAATTATGGTTAATATTTTTTTAGTGGCCGCAAAAAAGGGTACAAATTCTCCCTCAAATCAAGGGTTTTTTTTTCTTTCAATAACTTGTTGTATGACAGCTTGATAAAGATGTTTCCTGTAAGAAATACATATTGATATCATTTCTTTAAGTAGAGGTTGGTTACTTTAAAAAATACTATAACTTTGTGGTATCTTTTCTCCTGAATATTTTTAGATTGCTACCTATCCACCCTTGATTTACACAAATTGAAAATAAATATAAAATTTTGAACTTTACTTTTCATTAATACACATTATAGAAATATTAAATTAAATTTTTCAAATTAGGACATTTTAAAATTTCTAAAATATGTTAGGGTTATAGACTACATATACACAAATCTTAAATTTTATGATGTTTAGTAAAATATTAAAAATCTCACCTTTGTATGTTCAAAGCTGGTGGTTTAAAACTTTTATTTTCAATGAGTAAAATGTAGTGTTTATGCCAGATTGTTATAACTCATGTAAAGAGATTTTAATTTAATAAGGTACTGATTATAAAGAGTGTTTTCTAACTTGTATATTCTTTACTCAATATTTTTTCTTTTTTAATTCTAAAGCATAGTAGTTCATTTGAACAAACATGTTATTTTTTCTTCTTTTTAAGAGTGACAATGCCAAAGATTACAGAGATCGCCAGATTTCACCTGTTTCTCAAGATATCAGTCGATTGCATGGGCAGCGTTTAGAATCTTCTCAGAGCACTCCTGCAAACATTGGCATGGCTGGATCACGCCCACCTGCGGGTATAGCTGATCACTTCCCTCAACATTCCTCTCAACAAGTTTTAGGATCTAAGTTGGAAAGATCTGATGAAGTGAGCTATATTGAAAGATTTGTTTATTTCAAATACAGTGGAACCTTGATTGATTGTTCTCAGAATAATTGTTTTACCATCTGTGTCATGTACTTCTATTCCCAATGATAATATTCCTTTGTTATGTTCCTCCATATTTTGCTTAGTGCAATACGTCCCTTCAAAAATGATCGATCGAGATTTCACTGAAACTGTTTTTATGTACACCAGCAGACTTCAGGAATTTTTAAATTGAAACTTGGAATTTTAAGTTATGTAAGAAACTATTAAGTTATAAACTACAATTAAGAAATTTTTTTAGACTTTTGTTACAGTTCAAGGAATTGCTTTATTAAATGAATAAAATTTAAAAATATTCTAGTGGAGTTTTGTATTTATGTACATTTTATTTGTTACTCTTAAAAAGTAAACTTGTATTGATTTTGTGAATTGTATTTAATTAAGATGGATTGGTGTTGACAATGCTTAACCCTTTCACGACAGGGTGCCCTGACTAAGATGCTTGCTGGGGACGAAGCGGAGGCGAAAGGAATCGTCCCACAGGACGGGGGTTTTGTGTCGCTAAGCCTAACTTTAAGAAAAATTCACAACAAAAAAAAGAGTTTAAGTCCTAACGTCTTAATTCGTGGTACCATTTTAGATTATTAGTTAAGCTGTCATATATGTTAAAATTAGCCTTTAATCTTTTTTCTTTAATTTACACTAAAAAGTATAAAAAAATTCACTTACCTTAAGAAATAATTTTCGAAAGCACTATTTAAATTATTCCAAAGTTTTAATTGACAAAATATATTAATAAAGTTTAAAAGTAATTAAAAAAACACAGACTGTTTATAACAAGAAGTAACAATATTTAAAAGAAGGCCTGAGTGTGGTAAATCTCGAAGCATGGAGAAATGCAAAGTCCTACATTGCATCATCTACTAACATAAAATGTTTTTTGCTTTTTCCTTTGTTTTAGCACGGTTTGTGAACAAACTATGCACCTTCAGTATTATCATTGCAATAAAACACTTTTATATCCACAATACTTAAATTTGAATATTTGGCTGATTTAGAAGTTGATGGAGCACTTCTTTGATCGTTTTGAGCAAAACTGTTCATTTCTTCAACCATCAAATGTAGTAGATCCTCATCAAAGAAAATAGTAAAGAAATCAATTTCTTTTTCAGCATTTACTACAGAATTTGTCCTGGTGTTCCAATAAATGTATGGGGATGCAATTCCTCCTGCACTCGAGTCCAAGATAAAGTATCTTGAGTTGAACTTCTATTGGAAGTGGAAGGCAGGCACTCAGTGAGCTCAGTCTCTGACAAAATGTCTGTATCAGAATCACTAGAAATATCCCTTTCTAACTCTTTAGACAAAGAATCATCACTCTCATCTATGTCACTAATTGGCTCATTTATCATGCGAGTATATTCTTCCTCTGATAAATGTTTTCTTGCCATAACTGGAGTCAAGGCTTTCTGAAAAAAGAAGGAAAGTACTTGAAATATAACCGAAAGCAACGCAAAATGTAACAGAACTGAGGATAACAACCCAAAAGACCCCATATAGTAGCAAATGATAAAAAATTAAAGTATTCAATAAAAGAGACAGCAGAAGCATGAATGTTTATATCGCATGGAAAGTTAGAGCCAAGCTCTGTTTGTTTACATAATGCTTTCCCCCCTCCCCCGCAACAGCTGATTCACAAAATATCGAATTTAGGCAGAATGTGAACAAACTGAAGGTCAGAATACTAAAAGTATGTTCAGTTCAAAAGCAATGGACACCAGGCGCCATCTAGGGGTCTTTAAAGAATTTTCCAGCTTAAAATGCACATATGCATCACCCGTCCACCGGGTTCATTCTTCAGCGATGCATGGGTGGGACACCTGGCTGTGAGCGACATTCGTAGGGAATGCATATATGAGACGCCCGTCCTGAAAGGGTTAAGAGATAAAAATACATTACTTAGCTTTTAGTATAGACATAATTTCATCTTTGTTGAGTAGAAAGCTAAATAAATTTTTTCATTCTATATAGTAAACTAACATGTAGTGTGCTGCCAGGAAACTGGCTAATTTTTTATGATGCACATATTTACTATTACAACTGGCCTTTTAGTAAAGTATGTCTCTGAATTGTGAATTATGATTTTAAGCTTAAAATTTCTTAAATGGGAAACTTAATTTATTTTTTCTCTTTGTGGCAATTTATATAGTTTTTTACAATTTGCCTCACGTTATCATCATATTTGCCGAATATATATTACACAACTTCATGTAAACTAAACATAATATATTTGAAAGTTTGATTAATTCATCCCTCTGAACAAAAGGAATTTTATATAGAAACATGCTGGCTAAATGATATTTCTGTAAATTAAATTTAAGGTAATAATTAAATTGTAGGGTTTTTAATCTCTCTTGAATTGATGTGTGAGTGAAACTATTTCAAATTCATAACTTGAATCATAGCATCTCCTCATAACCAATTCTTGAATCTGATTTATGTTTATCTGATACTTAATGAAATTTTAAACTACTCATCATAACCACTCAATTCATTATTAAATTTATTTCTTTTATCTGGATTGATATTAGGGTTTGATATCATTCTAGCTCTAGATAATTTAAATAATTAATGTTAAAAGTATTGAGTTGCATTATTTGTAATGTAGTGTTTTTGGTAGGATTTAAGCCACTATCTTCAATTTCAGCACAAGCAACGATCGTTTTTGACTTTTGGTTTTGGTGCTGGAAGTGGCTCTTCACCTTCTCCTCAAAAGCAGTCGCAAATTAATGTGAATGTTACTCCAACTGCACATGAGACTACTCCAGATACCCCAGAAATTAGAAAATATAAAAAGAGGTTCAATTCTGAAATTCTGTGTGCTGCATTGTGGGGTATGTATATTTAAAATATTTATAAATAATTAAAATATTTATGTTCCCTTTGAATGAGATCCTTTTTTTTTAGGTATTTTTATTACGAGCTGAAATAATCTAATTTCCTGTATTTATGACTATTAAAAAAAAAAGTCAATTTTCTGTAAGAGTTAATGAAATTGTAAGAACCTGATGTGTAGTAGGTTGTACTTATAATTCATAACATGTTATTAAGGAATGTAGAGAGCTCATTTTATATGTTGGAACAGACAATTAACTACAAGGGTAGGGTATTGATTATAAATGTTGTAAATTTATAATTGTCTGCTATGGGAGAAAAATTTTGTTTATTTTAAGATGATGTCTATTTTCTGTTACATATGAATTCAGTAATATTTTAAACTGAAACCAATATTTTCATGCTTCCAATAGTTTAGTATCATGTTCTGTTACAGTTTTATTCTGAAATATCTTCTCTTTGAAATAAAGAGTACAAGCTGCAGTGTTTGATTTCTCACCAAATACATTTTGTCAAAATAATTGATGAGTGGCAATGTTAAAATCAACGATCCATTTTTATTTAAGTTGCGTTAACAACCAAGACCAATCATGACAGAGACAGAACAAAAGTGAGCAGTGAATAAAATAGTTGATGTTCTAACCTTCTGATTGTGGATTATATTTTTTAACATGCTCCCAAAACACCTCAATAACATTATTTAATGATAAAATAAGTAACTAGAGGTATTCCAAACCCTTTCTGTATATGAATAATGGTTAAGCATTTACTTCCCTTTACAAGATAATTGTAAACAATTTCTTTATGAAATATTTATGATTTTATGTTTTCCTGTGAACACAAAACATTTAAATTATGTTTTCAACAATTTATTTGCTACTTAATTCTTCATTTTTTTTTTTCTTTGAAATGAAATATTTTGAAAATGTTGTTTGGGCAGTACGAAATATCTACATCATGTTTGTAATTTTCCTTTTTCAAATTAAAAAAAACTTCTGTGTGGTTGATATTTAATAAGAGCTAATTGGTTAGAATATTCATATTCAAATTAGGTGGCATACCAAATTAATGATATAAATGCTAATGCCAGCTAATGTATCATTCCAAATTGCTAAATAAATACTTGGACAACTGATAGATCTTGTAGAATCTGATTAAAGATGTATGTCAAGGCATAAAACTACTTTTTCTTAAGTTTGTGACACCTCAAAGTAAAAGCATTTTGTTAGTTCAGGATTCTTTTATGCTGTTTAATATAACTATTTTATTTTTCTCAAAGGTGTAAATCTTTTGATTGGTACTGAAAATGGACTTATGCTGCTTGACAGAAGTGGCCAAGGTAAAGTTTACCAGCTGATTTCTAGGCGTCGATTTCAGCAAATGGAAGTATTAGAAGGTCAAAATATCTTAGTGTCTATTTCTGGAAAGAAGTCCAGAGTTCGTGTGTACTACCTGTCATGGCTTAAGAGTAAAATCCTGCGATCTGATGGGGTAAGTATTAATCATTTGTATATTTAGTTAACAAGTCATGAAACTTTTTCTTTACAAGAACTTTTAGAGATTGTTTTTAGTTCTTCCTTTAAAATACCAGTTTTCTCAAAGATGCTGCAGACTTACTGATAAAAAACATAAGGCTTTCTTTATGCATAACTTAAATAGTATGTCTTTATGACAGTAATTGTTTTGAATTAGTGAAAGAATAGCTTTGTCTATTTCATAATTTCTCACCAGTTTTAAGTATCTCTGCTAACTTTTGTCATAATATACATAATCTCTTAAATTTTTTCAAATTATTTGTAAAACTAAATATATTTTGCTACAATTCTGATCTATTTATCAAATTTTAAGTACTTAAGTAAGAAAAAGCTAAAACATTGTTCAGCGATTAATACATATTCAAATTCATGAGTCCAATGTTTACCTTTTTATCATTCTTGACTTTTGTAAGTGGAATTCTAGTTTGTCTAATATAAATAACAAAATACAACTTTATGGTTAACAAATTATGACTTTTAGGTCTGTATTTTCTAATTTTTTTTCTGCTCTTTTATAGCAAATTGAAAGGCAAAATGGGTGGATTAATGTTGGTGACTTACAAGGAGCTGTGCATTTTAAAATTGGTAAGTCTATATAATAGTAATCTTCAGAGACTATATTCCATACTTGTATAGTATATCTTTGTCTGATAAGGCCTTAGTTATTTTTATATTATTTTGTATAATTTAGAAAGGTAAACTGTTTTTAGGTAGTGTGTGCATTACTTTACAAAGAGGCAGTGCTTTTAATACCTAACCAAAATAGTTTTATAGAGAATTTTTAATTCTACACCTGTACCCCCCCCCCCACCCTCCCACATTCAGAGAATTTTGTATTCAAAATTTTATTAACTGTATGAATCGAATTCACATATTATGTAAGGGATGGAGTATTAGCTTTAGACATACTTCACTTCCCTTTTAAGATGTTATTGGACTCCCATTTTTAACTTGCTATCCCTGTGTATATTTTCCCTTGTTTCTAACATTTTAAAGAAAGTAATAATGTAATATTTTACACTTTGTGCTGAAAATTGTAGTATGTATAATTCATTTCCTATAGCAAAAAAATGCAAATGTTATATTTTGCCAATGCTGATTAAATTTATAAGGTTTAGATGGGCTCCAAACATGAAATGACTGTATAGCTATAGTTAAGATAAATCTAGTATAAAGTTATTTTTGTCTTCAATCTATCTACACTTGTCAAAAGTGAAATTGCAACACCAAAGGAATGTGCTTAGCGATGTGAAAATAACAGGATCGGTAGAGGTAAGACGCATATGCAGATGATTAAAAAAAGATATGAAAAATGAAACTGTTTATTCAGTATCTAATGTGGCCACCATGTGCAGCTATACAGGCCTCTAAACGAAAAGGCATACAGTTTATGTGGCTATTAATGGTCTCTTGAGATATTCCTTTCCAAGCCGATTCCACTGCAGCTCTCAGTTCCTCTATGGTATGTGGCTGCGGTACCCTGAGCACCACAAGTTCGATGGCAACCCACACATGCTCGATGGGAGAGAGATTGGGTGAGGCTGCCTGCAAGGGAAGGATGTGAATTCCATTGACGCTGTTCAGAGTGTGATGTGCGACATGAGGCATGGCATTGTCCAGGTAGAATAACGTGCCAGGGATGGCCTGCACAAGTGGCACACCCACAGGCATGACAACTTGTGTTACGTACCAAGCCGATGTTAAACTGCCAGTAATGTACACAAGGGCTGTCCGAACATGATGCCATCCCAAACCATGAAGCTCAGTGTGGGGCCGGTGTGATGTTCAACGATATGAGCTGGTAGGTAAGATTCTCCGGGTAGCCGCCACACATGTCCACGACCATCATTCCTCCTTAAACAAAATTGGGATTTGTCTGAAAACAATACCTGATGTCATTCATTTGTCTAATGACGATAACATTGACATCACGCCAGATGGGCAGCTCTGTGTGGAGTGGTTAAAGGAATCCCAGTGGCCGACTGCCATGCACGCATCCCTGCCTCATGCAAACTGTTATGAATGGTTTGGCAGGAGACAGATAGCCCCATCTGATAATGGTAGGTAGGTTTGAATACCACTTTCCATGGCGAACGGGTCCCCAAGAAACATTTGACGAATTTGCCTATCAATCCAATCTGACATGCACCTGGATGATCCACTGCCTCTTTGCCATGTTCTCGGATGGTCCTGCATCTATCGCGCCACACATTGCTGAATTGTACTGGTGTCTCGTCCAACACGACTGGCAGTTACGTGCATCGACAAATCAAGCTCATGCAGTTCTAGGATATGTTCTCATTTCTCAGACGATAACTGCTGGTATTCAGCTCATTGATATCTCCGAGGCATTTTTTACCCTTTAAGTTCCATTACAACAATCTGTCATTGATAGCATCATATATACAGCAAGCCAACTACTGTCTTTTATAGCCAGAAACTGGGTATCATGTGAGCAGATGCGCACGTGCATTTAATCATTTGCATATGTCTCTGACATCTACCGATCCTGTTATTTTCACATCGCTATGTGCATTTCTTTATGATGTTGCAATTTCACTTTTGACGAGTGTATATAACAAACAGGAAATAATGATGACTGAAGCCCTCTACAAATCAACTTACCAACTTACTTTTTCAAATCCATATCAATCTAATTATTTTATATTAATTTTTTTAATGCTGTTTTTTTAAATTATTTAATGTATAACACCATAGAGTTAAAATTTGTATAAGTTATAATAATCTTCAGTGTAAAAACTACCAAATTTAAATTAGTAGTTATCTTTCAAAATGTATTTAATTTTTCCTTGATTGGGCTTGTTTCTTCCCCCTCATAAATTTGTTTGATGTATTCAACATTGTTTTTTTTAAACTGCTCAGTAAACATGGTAGATTTATATGTATTCTTTTGGTAGTTACACGTTATCTAAAATTGGTCTATTGCAGATTATGTAACATTGAGTTGAACTGTTATGGCCAAATGTTTGTTTATAGTTCTTTATAGACAATCTGAAAATTGTATTTTTTTATTTTTAATTAGTAAGTGTTTGGTTTGTGAAAATTTGTATCTAATTTATGAAAATGTGTGCTTTGCTGACAAAACATAACACTGCTTTACTAACTTGATGAAAAATTGTTATACTGTTTTGTGTGATCATTTGTATTGATCTCTAATATTTGACTTCAATCTCTGATAAAGTTACTTTAGTTGTATTTTTTAAAAATCTAGTAATTTGTAAAAAATGAGAGTATATTTTTAATTACTGTTTGGACGATTTTTTTTCTAAAATGAATATGGTGTCTTTCATACACACACACGTGTGTGTGTATATATATATATATATATATATATAATGCTAAAAACATTTAGAGTTCAAATTTTTTAACATATATATAATATTAGAAGCATTTAGAGTATTCATTCATATATATATTTAAATATATATAGTTATAAAATGTTAAAAACGTCTAGAGTTAAAAACATTTAGAGTTTAGAATAAATCATGTGTAGAGAGTAAATGATTATTTTAAAAGAAATTAAGGGTTAAATAATGAAATTCTTGTCATGAATATTGAAATAAATAATCTAACATTCTGAAAGGGTTTTTTTTTCTATGTGAATAATTTTTTTGTAGAAAGCATGCTCTCATTAGTGTTTCTTTTATCTTTTTCATTTGAATATAAAAGGCATTTGAAATTAGAAATACCTATAAAATGCTTTTCTAACATGAAAAAATTTAGTAAACTTATGGACAGAAAAGAAATTATTAACATAGATTAAATAACACTTGTGTTTAGAAATTGTAAAAAGCTTTATAGTCAAAATTGTGTAACGTTTCTACGGCTTGAAATTATGCTTTAAAATGTGTGATTTCTTTCCTTATAAATTATATAACTTTTAAGTGTGAAATATCAATTCACTGTTACATAAAAAAATTATTTTACATTGTATATAATTTTGTCTCCAGTTTTTTAATATTTCTTATCTGTTCTTTTTCTGCAGACAATTTTTGTTATTGACTTTCCTCTCTGATTTGAAATTTTGTGGGTTTTCTTATTGTCAAAATTTTGTTGTTATTCATGCATATTTTATGCAATAAGAAATAGTCTTATTCTTCTGAGGAGTGCATTATATACACTGATCTGGAGAGCATTTTGGCTACTGTATTTTATTTAAAGGGGTAATCCAGCAAAATAGGTTTTTAACTGCCACTCCTTTAAAATCTTTTTTAAATTTAAAGGATTTATGAATCAATGATTTATTATTTATTGAATTATTACACTTCTCCAAATTCAGTGAAATCTTAATAATAAATCATGAAAGATAAATTGTTTTGAAGGAAATTTTATTTAAACCACAAATTCTCACTTTCCCTTTAGAACTTCTGTTAACACTGAGAAGATTCAGGTGTTTATAATTTATCTAGTTGTTGCATGTGTAATTTCCTTTACCTTATCCTTTTATATAGTAATAAAATATGTAAATTAGTCATATTGATTTCTACAGTATTTAAAAGAAATGAAAAGAGATTTTAGGAAATTAAGAAATAATTCCCAGTCTTAAAATAAATCTATATATATAAAAGAGCTTGTCTGTTTGTTTGTCTGCTATAGAATCATAGACTGTTTCACCTACCAGGACCAAATTCGGCACAGTTAATGTTTTGAACCTGAGAAACTTAAATCAGGAGAAACAAAGTTTGGGGCTCAATTATTTTTTTTAAAATTAATTTTTTAATGTTTTTTGTGCCCCATAGAGGTGCCTGTACCCCCTGTGGATACAGCTCTTTCCCCTCAACCACCTGCGTTAAGAGGGATGGTTTGGGGATGATGGAGGGGGGGGGGGTCAAATTCCAATGCACGGAAGGAAGAGGTTTGAGAATGACCTTTGGCTCTAGCTCCCCAGATAAACGCAACTTTCCTGGCTCTGCTATGTGTTGCAGTAATTGGAAAGTACAATTGCCTGCAATTCAAGAACCACCCAAGCCTTTGAGAACATTACTCATAGATAATACATCTGATTCAAAACATTTCTTACAAAACATACAAGCTTAAGGAAAAGGGCTTCATGGGGAATCAAGCCTTACTTTGATTAAATAAAAGGTATAATGCATCTTGCACTTTACCTCTTGGGTGAAATGGAAAAAAGTACGTTTTTAAGGGAAAAATAAATAATAAAGGCAAATGTAAATTATAAAACTTATTTCTTATTAAACAGTGGATCAAACAAATCTAATTAAATCTAATTGAACATTAACTAACAAATATAATTTAACAGTAAACTTATTCAATCCAAACGTGCGAATCACACAACACGGTGTTATTAATTCTCAATAAAATCAGATGAAGTTCCGCAGGCTTCAAGTTTCTTTCTTTCTTAATGTTTGTATATCATTTCAGTAGAAACACGCTAAGTGCATTCTGTTTGGCCAGATGAACATGAAGAGCAGGGGTGCAGCCCAGTATTATTTTGATGGAATGCATGAAATATTTTATATCTATATATCTACCCGGGCAATAATGCTAGTATTTATATAAACTGACACTTGGCTTTTAACTATTTAAAAGTTACTTTACTTTGTGTTTCATCTTGAAATTATTTGGGCTTATAAAATATGATATATCATAGATCAAGATATGTTAAAATAAAAGAATGTAATTAAATTTTGCTTTTTAAATGATTAAAACATTTAAAACTCTGAGATAGTGTCATTTCAGGTTTTTTAGTTTTTAAATTCTGTTTCATAGGTGTGCATGAATGCTTACCCTATTTAAAACTTTTTCTCTTAATTTATACTGAGTATGAAGTTGTGGTCTTGGTTGTCACTGTGTATTGAATAAGTAAAAGTAATTCATAATTTTAAAGGTAATGTAATTTGTTATTGCTCTGAAAATGTTACTGCATTTATAAAATATTTGAGATTCTTATTTTTTTTCAAAATTGTCTCAATTAATTAAGCCAATCATTTATAATTATTTTAATACGGTTATGGAATGCTTAAAAGGTTCTACCCAATAAATAATTCCTGTAACTTTTTAAAAAATAAATATATTTATAATTTTCTTGTGAGCAGTAATGTTCACTAACGGTCTAGATTTTAAAGCATTTTCTTGCTGATATCAAAGCTCTTTATAACTATTTTAACTATCAGAAGCTGGCTTAATCAAAATTAGTGTTTAATCTAGACTCAGTGCAAGAACCAGCATGATTACTATCTTTGTAATCTATTAAAAGTGCAAATGATTTGAATTCAAACTAAGTTCTACTCTTTCCCTCTAGTTTGATTCTGTTAAATACCTATGCTAAAGTTATGTCTTTTTTCCTAGGTAACTCTTAACATTAAAGACTCTCTGAATGAGCAAAGTTCAATATTTTTAAGATTAGGTCTCTCCTAGAGTATATTTTATGAACTTGTGAAGGAAAATGGCTGGGAGAATGTGCTGTGTTAATTTCATTGAATTAATAAACTGAAATTTCCAAAAATTATTGATTTAAATATTTGTCTAAATGTTTCATGATTACATTCTTAAATGTATGTTTCATTTGAACTCTTTTTTTGAGTGATATAAGTATTATTTATTTTACTTAAATCCTACAAAGTAATAATAATGATTATTTTTAATATCATTCTACTGAAAATTTATAATTCTTTGTCAAGGCATTTTTCCTCCTGAGCACATCTCTTCCATACTCTAGTTTTTGTGTATTTTATTTTGTGTACATTTTATCATTTTTGTGTATATCTAGTTTTTGTTTAACCATCTTATAAAGATTAAAATGATACAGTTAGGCTATCTTATAATTTTATGCACTATTGTGTCTTTATATTTGTGATTGAGCTAGAGCTATATGTTACATTAAATGTTATGATGATTAAAAAAGGGAATGTAAAGAATTTACTTTCCCTTGAAACACATATTGAGTTAATATGAGGTTGTACCACAATCAAAATACAAGTGGGTTAACCGTCAAAGTGTAATCAAAAACTACATGTTCTTGTATGTATAAAAATAACTCAAAATCAGTTTGTTTTTAATTTAATTTTCTATTTAAAATTAAAAATACATTAATATGGAGTTACCAGTTTGATTTTATCTTTTTATAAATATCACAGTTACCTATTGCATGTAATTTCTGATATGAACATATTTCAGAGTATATAAATAATTTAATATATATATAAACAAATATTTAAACAGATCAATGCCATTTAAGTTAAACCAGTTTCTAAAAATGTTTATAAGAAATATTTTGTTTTAAAAGGTTTTTTAAATTTTAGAGTTTATAATTTTACATTAATTTTAGTAAGTTATCAGGTTTTGATAAATTAAAGTCTTTCCTTAGCTATAGATGTGACATTCCCCCTTAGTATTTTAAGGTATTTAATACTAATAGTATACCTTTTTGCAAATTTTTATTTTATAGATTTTAGAGTGTCTAAATATAGATTATTATAATTTTTAGGATTGTGAATTTACGATTCAAAATTAATACTGTTTTTTTAAAAAAAAAATTTAATTTTAACTATATTTGAGATCACATTTATCAAGATAGGCAATCTTTACTAGATAGTGTTTGTAAATTAATCATAAAAAAATTCCTTTTCATGGGATGAAAATTATTAATTGTGATGTATATAAATGCATATTAATTTTGTATAATTTTTAATGCATTTCAAGCTTCTGAGAGTCGAACGTTTGCGCTTTTTTCTGTTATCCTTACATGCCCAATTTCTTAGCATTTTCATTTGTTTTATATTTTGTTTGTATTTTGTTCCTGTTGCATGGCAAGCATGCATTTTTTGTCTGCTATTATTTAGCATTATGTATTTTCTTACACTTCTCCATTATTCTTAATCTTTTGCATTAGGTAGTTAACCTTTCCTTTATCCTGTTCGACTAACAGAAGTTTTTCTGTTTAACTAACAGAAATTTGTTCAGATAATGGATATCATTCTGCTTGACAGATGTTCTTCTGGTTGATTTTGTTCAATGAAAAAGCTCCATTGCTGAAAATCTTCAGAAATATGCATGAAAATCAATGTCTTCACTTAATGTTGGAGTATATTCTGAATTTTATGTTTCTTTACTAAATGCTATGCTGTTAGCAAAAAAGTTAGAAATCTGTTTCAGCCTTTACAATTTTTGTTCTCCCTTTTTTTTGCTTTCCAAGTGGTGTGGTCTATTCCTCAACATGGCTTTAAAGACTGGGAAAATACATTTCGAATATGGAGTGGCAATGGTAAAATATTTCTGTCCTCTGAATACAAGTTTAAAATTTTTAGAACAAATGTCTCTTGAATTCTTCAGTTATACATTCTTTTTGAAATGAAGGTACAAGTTGTTGCAAAGCAGTTTCATTCTAACATAGTAACAGAATCTGTATCATTTAAAGTCTAGACAATTAGTATTTAGTTTTATTATTTGTTATGAAAGCATGATAGTGTGATTAAAATATACTTTTTTATGAATAATGACTATCAAAATTCTCATATAAACATATGATTTTGGTGCATGTAATAATGTTTTGAAAGGTGATTTTTACTAATACTTTTTAATTTCTTTAAAAAGATACCTGATTCTTATGTTGAAAAATAAAAGGATATATAATTGTTGAAAGTTTGGCTAATATCTTCTTTAGAAAGCAAATGTTACTGTATAGTATTTTATGAGAGCAGTATGATTTTTAAATTGAATGAATTTATCCTCAAACTGATTAGTCATATATTCTGTCTGTTTATTCTATTTGTCATTTCTTTGTAGCCTGGTCTTAACATTTTTGAAAGCAAATAGTTTGGAGAATTTTCCACAGCATTGTATTTTAATATATAAAACCTTAGAAATATGTGCAGTATTTTCCATTTTCTATGATAATACACTTTTAAAAACTTTATTCTTAGGAATTATGTGGTTAAAAATAGTTACTCTAAAATATCTTGATTCCTAAGAATGCTTTAGAATTTTTTTTATATTCTATCATCTTAAATTAAATGTTATCTGTAATATATATAACATTAGTTTTTCTAATAAACTTTAAAAACTTCAGTTTCAACATCAAGATTTTCAATTTATATGCTGGAAATTATAGTGTCAGATTTGGATAAGATTGTTTAAAAGCTAATTCTCTGTAAAGGCATTATTACTTAACTTAGAGGTTACTCTACAGTTCCATTATTTCTTTATGAACGAAATAACTTTTACTTTTGATGTGATGTTTTAATGAGTTCAAACAAAAGATTATCATGCTTTTTAAATTAAACTCATTCAGTTTTTCAGATCCTGTTCTCCCATGTGAAATCTGATTATTTTCCTTTTTTTATAATCCATTTTTGTCAAAGCTAACTCGGTGTATAACACTAAATTTTCTTGCCTTTGACTTACTGGTGTCTATCTATTTATTTGAACTGTAGCAACTGTAAGGAATATAATTTTATTTCACAATTTAAGGGAAAAAATTGTGATTCACACTCACAAAAAGTATGCTGTTTTTTTAACCTTCCCTCCTTTGTTTCTTCAAGTGAAAGTTTTTCACCTTTTTATGCATTTTATTTTAGCAGTATTTAAGCCTTCCCTATCCTTATTACTATTGATGCATAATTTTGTCAGCTGAGCAATAGAAAGTTTATTTTAACATAGATTGAAACAAATTGGTATAAATTAATATTTTATGTATTTTATTCTTAAAATTATTTTTATAGGTAAGTTCATGTGTTATTACTTTTGTGACAAATAACAAATTTAGTGTATGTGTGGTTATGTTTGGAAAATGCAGTTATGTTCAGAGGCTTGATTGAAATTCTCTATTAAATTTTTGTTTGAAACAGTTCATAGAGCTTTGTCATTTAACAGATTTGTGTCCTGGAAAATTAATTATATTGATTTACAAAAATTTGTATAAGCTGCAGTTCATTATGCTTTACTGATATTTTTTAGTGAGAGCTTAATATTATTTAGATTGCATATAATTTTTTAAAATTACGTTGGTATTGTATCTGTAGATGCATGCTGAATGACTGTATATATGGTTTTAATAATAAGTGTCATTAAATATGAATAGTAGTACTATTTTTAAATTTGATTTTCATGTGTGTGTATCTTATTTCTCGGTTCCTAGGAAATAGTATCTGATAAAACTTTTGAAATCTAGGTGTGTGTCAACAGTTTTTAGAGTACTTACAGCAGTAGGAAAAGCTTTTTAAGCCTGTATAATACTTATCAAGAAGAGAAAGAAACTAAATTACATATCATAACATTGTCAAAAATTTTAATGCAAAAGGCCATATGAGCATTTGTTTAGCTTGAGTTGATCAGTAGAAATTTTTTTTGGATTATATTCAGCACTCTGATGTTTTAAGCACCATTAGGCTCTGGCATGTATATTATACAAGGCCTTTCAACAGTGACAGCATAATGTTGTGCTGTTGTTTATCATTCAGACATTTAAATTTTAATATTTCATAATGACTAAGCTTGTAAATGGAAATTTTACCTATAAAAAATTATTATTACTATTTTAATAACTCAGATTTAATGCTATATTTTATTTTAATCTTTTGTGATTAAATTGATAGAACTGGCATTAAATACTTTCATTTAATGTGTTTATTTAATACTTAACATAATCTAGTTGATTATGAAAATTCCCTATTGCACTATCTTGATATGAACATAATTCTGCTCTTTCTTTAAAAATATGCTTTATTATTGTTAGTATGGGGTATTTTTGGAATTTTTATGCTGCTTATTTGTTACCCTTTTTGTTTTGGAATTTATTAGTTCAATATTAATTTCTGTCTTATTCTTTCACTTTAAAAGGATAATGTAAAAACTTAATATTGAATTGTTTAAACTAAACCCCTTGTATTGGGAAAAGGGAAAATGCGTATATTATTGAGTAACTCAAAATGACAGTTATTTTTATACAGAATTTTAAATTATTATTTAAAATTATTTTTAAAAGTAAAACTTAGCTTATGGGAATGAATGTGTAAAAATATTTTCCTCTATAATACAATGTTATTGAACATATCATATATAACCTTCTTGAAGATAGTCTAATTAATTCATGCTGATAACTTGTTCAGTTTTCACACTTTGGTTTTATCGTAATATTACATATTCTTCTGACTGTGTCTCTAAACTTTATACTTCAGTGTCTATTGAAAGTGAGAATGAACTATTAGATTGAAAGCAGAAGAATAGCAAAATTAATGCATGTATAAATTTTACCATCTAAAATACCAGACAGTGGCACAAATTTGTCTCAGAGAACTGACCATATATGAAAATTAATCTTTGTTTGGCACTTGTTTGATAACTGATTATTTTAGCTGTTCATACACAACAGGAAAATATATTTGTTTTTACTAATTACTTCTTCTGTAGTTACATATGAACAGTATTTTACCAGGTAATTTATGTGTTATATGTAACAGAAAATTTCACTTAAATGATAATTTATGTTGAGAGATTGATTTTTTTTATTCAGTCTGACACTGATGATCACTCCATAAAAAGTGTTTGAGATAAAACAAAATTTACATGGAAAAAAGGGTTACTTTAATTCTTAAAGAAGCTATCTATCATGAGACTAAAAAGGGCAAGACTATTTTAGTGTTAGAAAATTGGAATTTCGGTTAAGATTTTTGAGAAGAAAAGTAACCCAAATGATTCCTAATAGAAAAGTTTTTGCAATTTTTTTCCCTACCAATTGAATTATTAATGGTTACAATATTAAATCAGTTATAGTGGGTTATGTATAAAAAGTTTTCATTTTGCTTTTCCTCGGTGACATCTAACAAATGATTTACCTTTTTCTTATAGATGGATACTGTGATGTATACTATCCATGTTTTGTTTCACAAATCCTGCCTGTATGAGCATATCTTAAAGGAATGTTTTATAAGGAAATTAAACAAATAATTTGTCACCTTAAAAAATTGAAATAGCCATCACATATCGCAAAACAGTTCTTGAAATTTATTAAAGAATAGTATCTGCTATTACTTTAGGTTCATAAAGTTGAAGTTTGAGCTCTTTTCATTTATTCAGTATACATATATGTGCACTGACAAATTTCTTGTATTTTAGATATTTTAAAGTAATTTATAGGAATCAAAATACTACATTACTCTTTTTTCTTCATAGTAATGAATATTTTTTCTCAAACTCAAAACAAAACTGCTGGAGTGATAGTATCAAAATCAGGATAGAGATATGAAATAAAAAGTACAAATTGTTTGATGTAACAAAACTGTTTCTCAACTTCATTATTCTGATAAGAAATATTGCTATGATTATATATGATAGACTTCTAAAATGTAATTAAAGGGTTAAAGGGAATGATTTATTTTGTGTATTAAATAATGACTAGCTAGAACCTGTGAGTTATTTTAAAAAGTATATTCTTCATTTCATATGATCATTGTTGATTTTTTTATTTCTTCCATTTTCCATCCTTTAATATTTAGTATGATTGTGTAAATTACAGGAAAACTACTTCTTAATGAGGTAATGCCACATGCTAGCATATTATTTTCTTACACTTTCATTGGTCTGCAAGTTAATTTTTTATACCAAAACACATTACAAATAAAGGAGAGTTCTAATGTAAAAGTTATTCATGTTTTAAAGAGGAATTTTTCTGACAGACATATTAAATGAGTATATATGAATTCATTTTGATTTGGCAAAAGGGGAGGGGGGAGGGGGCTCTTGCTTTCTAAAATCTTCAGAGAATATAGTAGGTAAAATAATAAGTGACAGACTTAATCATCTATTCTTATTTATTTTTATTTATAAGTACATTATCTCCATTTTATAAGGCCTATCTAATATTAGCCAAATTTTATACATGAAGCTTTTTCTGATATTGGTGTTTTGTGCTTCATTTCTAGTTAAATATGAAAGGATAAAGTTCCTCGTCATTGCCTTAAAAGAAAGTGTTGAAATCTATGCATGGGCCCCTAAACCATACCACAAGTTTATGGCATTTAAATCATTCTCTGATCTTCTGCATAAGCCATTATTGGTCGACCTGACTGTTGAAGAGAATATCCGCCTTAAAGTTATATTTGGCTCTGCTGAAGGATTTCATGCTGTGGATTTGGATTCTGGTGCTGTTTATGATGTGTATCTTCCTGCACATGTAAGATGAACTTTTAATATTTTTGTCAAGAATATTTGCTATCAATTTTTTAAAATTAGATTTAAGAGCGATTTTTTTTTTTTTTTCTCAATGAAGTACTATTTTAATAAGTACAAGACCTTTTAGGTTAAGCAGGAATATCATTTGTGACTGATGTTATTCATAAAGTTATTTCTTTCTGTGTTTATGCTTCAGATATAAAAGCAATTTTGTGGACAGTCTAAAAAGTCTTAATACAAATGTTCCTTCATAATACTTTATACGATTTGATTCTCTTCGTATATTATTACGCTTACAGTTATTGATTAAAAATGTGTATAATTTTAAGCTGAAGATTACTGCCAAAAGCAATTATTTTTATTTTTTTAAATAGTTCAGATATTATTTTAAATATTTTCTTTATGACTTAATGAACTTAGCAATTTCAACCATTATAAATTTTCTTTCTGTGTCATACAAATAGTCCTTGCACCATCCGTTTATTTATGTAAGAAACAGGATTATGAACTTTTTACTTTCATACAATAATTTTATAAAGAAAATTTTTTAATGTTGAGGATATATTGGTGCATCTGATCATGAACTTTTTAACATAAATAAGCATTAAACTAAAATCTGATATCTTTAAAATATCAGACACTGCAATCTTTTTATATCTGCCAGATTAAACTTTTCTTGAGTTAATTTCAAGGGTTTCTTTTCTTCCGGTAAACTAAGAGGTATTCTCTATATCTAGGACTTGGTTTTGAGTATAATTATCACTTTTTTTTTCTGTAAATGTTGAAATGCTTATATTTATTTCATATTAACAAAAATATTTCTCATCTCTTAAGAGGAAAGTAGTAAAATGTCTGTCAAATTATGTAGTTATGAAATGTGATATTGCTGAACATTAAAAAACTAAACTGTATGATAGTACATTGGTTAAAGTGATGCTCAAATGAATGAATAGGTCATAAAACATTTTCTAACAGATTTTGTGAATGATCTTATAGAAATTTCACTCAAGCAACATATTTATTAAATTATCTTATTCAAATTCCATATAACTGTACTCATATTTACCATCTTTTGGTATGGTATATCTTTTGATTAATAAAAGAATGCTGTTAGCAAGAGAAAAGTAAAATGTAAATGTGGGGGATGTTTTCAAAAAAAATCTTGCATTAATTAATGAATTGCTGCATATACTATAAATTATTGATCTTGTTCATTAAATGAACTATGTGGGAATTTAAGCTTTTTTTCACAATTATTGCATTTATCATATTAATATATGTCAAAGAAATGTTATTCACCCCCTCCTCCCCCCACAAAAAATAATCATTCATCACTTAAAACATGAATGTAAATGTAACATTCTTTATAAAGAAGTTTATGTTCATACTGTGAGAATGTAGTGTGTTATATTATAACTCTACTGCACCTGAATACTGGAGTATTTTCAGACTTCAAGACTATAAGAGCTATTTCAGATTTCAATTATAATTAACTTTAATCTGAGCCATTTGCATTTTGAATGGCCATCAGAAATGATGGATTGCATGTCTTAAGTAAACTTAATTACTATGCTAAATTGTCCTTAAAATAAATATCCTTAATTATCTAACTTTTGGTAGCATGTGCCTCTAAAAATATAACTCCTGTAAAATTCAGAAAAAGTCGGAGCTGAAAGAAACAAACTTCATCTGCAGAAAGGTTAAACATTTAGATGTTGAATATTATAATAGTTCACATGAATTTCCTGCCAAAAATTTAGAACTCTAAGAGAAAAAAAAGTTCAATTTTATTGAGGTCATCTTATAATTGCTTTATAATATGCACACTGTTAGAATTCCTAATGTATGTTCACTTTGATAATTTAAATACAATTTTCATTAAATTTTGTTTTAGATGATATAAAAAAATATTAACAAGCATTGAAATTATATATTATGTATATTAAATTTTCTTGGGTTTTCTTTTCAGTCCCAAGGGTGTATCACTCCTCATGCTATTGTAACATTGCCAAATTCTAAAGGAATGCAACTTCTGTTGTGTTATGATAGTAAGCTATAATATTTTCTTCTACTCTACTGTAATATTTTTCTTGTGAACATTTTTTTTATCAGAACACCACCATAATTATAATTTTAATTTTCCTAGCACCTTTTCCCTTCAAAGCTTTCAGTTATTGATATATGTAATTATAGACCATTGTCATACATCAGACTAGGATACAATTCTTGAAATTTCTGTAATCCATTGGAAAGTCAAAACTTGGCTAAGTCTCATGATATCATTGTTCAAAACAGTATCTGATTGGTAGTGGATGGACCAGTACTATCCCTAAAAATTTTCTGCTAGGAATTTTTTGAAATGAAAAATTTAAAAAAAAATTCCAGTGTAAATTTGAAATTTTGGTGGTAGTTTTCTTGATATCCTCTTCAGACCTGAACCAAAAATATCTTAAAAAAAATTTTTTTTTGGACTTGTTTGAGTTAGTTATAGGTCAAAATGCTCACCATAAAAAAAAAATTTCATTTCTGTGCACAATAATTAATTAATTAAGGTACACATATGTGTACCTCAGGTCTTAACCTGGATAAACCATAGTTACCAAAGCTTACAATAGCTATAATGTATTTTAGGAAAGATAAGGTTTTATGAGTTGTTTTATGATGTTTATACAGAAATACAATACAAAATTGATTGAATATAAAAAAATTATGAAAAAAGACAGAAATTTATTAATATTAGCAATTAATTAATGGGTTAATCTTAAAACTCATGGATATTAAAAGTACAAAATGTTGACTACACGTGTAAGAAATTATCTATATATTATGATATTTTTCAAAACAATTGTTCTTCAGTATGCACAAATAAACATTGCATTTCGTACAAATAACTCGACTGCTTCATTTGCAATTTGGATGACGGCATTTCGATGCATTCCTATCTTTTATATATCTGGGAAAATGTCCCACATTGTCCAGCCTGACTTCTTTTGCTGGTTGTTCTACAACTTTTCTTCGTTTTATTTTAGGTGTACATGGGGTATTTTCATTTGGTTCGGCTAACACCTTTCGAGGCCTTCCAACTGTTTTTGGACTCCCTTCATACCTCAAAAGGGCATGAGCTATATGTAGGCGGTATTGTAGAAGGGACATATATTTTTTCAAATTTTTGGCTTTGTTGTCCCTGACATAGTATACCCAAAAGTTGGAAATTATCAAGTCTATAAAATGATTGAAAAGTCTGACAGGCCATTTCTTTGTTCTGATAGAACAGCGATAGTAAGCAATATACCGATCACACAGATCTGTGCCGCCCATAAATATGTTATAATCTTTTACTATGGCTGGTTGTGGAACATCAATTCTCTTTTTTTCTTCTTTGACCACCTCTGGCAAGTGTTGTTGGGTTCGCTTCCTACACAAGTGGACATAAATGTAACGGCTTTATTGTCCTTCCATTTTATGATACAAATTTTGTCATCATCTCTAACCATGACTCATCTCTAACCATATTTCATGCCATTCACCTCTTTTCAAGTCGCTATCTTTTTTCAATATGCCTGTTGCATCTCCAGCTCTGTTTGACATTAAAGTACCTGTTATAAAAATATTATTTTCTAACAGATATTCTGCACATCTAATACCTGTGAAGTATCTATCAGTGTAAATTATGTGACTTGAGTATTGAGGTACACTAGCAGCCAATAATTTCACTATCCCCCCACATAGGCCATTTAAATTATTTTAATAGAACAGCAGTAAATAACATAGTATTAAATATTTTTATTTTGCAACAATAAATATTGAGAGAAAAAAAGATCTTCATTGGTCTCTCAATGCAAAATTCCAAAGATAGTATCTACGCCCGAATCAGCCATTAGGACGAAGGTACACATACGTGGACCTTTGTAAAGCAATCCATAATAACATGTATCTGATTTTAATGTGTAACTTTCCTCTCATGATTATTGCTATTTTTCTGTACATATGTATTTGATTAATATTGGTTATCAGATCTTTGTATTGTGATCTTGTACTATATAAAATACCTTTTCATTGTATTGAATTTTTTAACTTAAAATAAATCTTGGGTTTTTGACAATTTATTGTCAAAAATCAAAGACAATTTTAAGTTATATTGATTTTGAATGTTTTTCTTGACTAGATGAAGGAATTTATGTAAACACATTTGGAAAAGTTAGCAAAAATATTGTTCTGCAGTGGGGTGAGATGCCAACTTCAGTGGGTAATGTCTTTTTGTCTGTTAATTTTTACAATTGAAATTTATTTCTGTGTGAAAACTTTATAGAAACAACCATGTCACAATTAATTTTTTATATAAGCACTTTTAATGATCTTGTTTTTAATATTCATGAAGCTTTACAAGGCTCATTTATAAAAGGAAATTTTTCATGTTTAACTGAGGAAACTCTTAGGACATTCATACATTATGCATTTTCACTACATATTAATTTTTGCAGTTCAGGTTTGCTGTAGCTGCTCTTAATTTTTGGATATATTAATCAGGTATTGGTGTCAAGAGATGAAGATGGATATCTCTATGAGCTGGTTATTAGTTAAAAGTTATTTAGCTGCATTATTCAGTTCAAAGTTTTAAAGGGATATATACACAATACCTGAATATATCTTCATCTTTCATTTGCCAGATTTGATGCAGATGGAAGTGATTGTAAACAGTTGTGACTTTTGACTAAAAATGGCAGTTTTTATAATCCAACTCTATGCAGGAGTATGTTATATATTAAACCTGTTGATCAAAATTTTGTTACTATTGAATTGTTATAGCTGAAGGAAGGTTGTGCTTATACATTAGCCTTTACTGTCAAATCAAAGCTATTGATATTTTATTCATGTAAGGATATTTTTACCAATTTTTATTTTGCTGCCATTATTTTTTTGGCTTTTGTGTCCAGATATTAAATTTTAGGTATTAATTAATATATTAGATTTTTGTACATTGTGCATTATAGTTTTCAATCAGAGGATTAACTTTTTATAGTTATTAACCACTGTGTGGTTTTCTTCTTGCTGTTTTATGTTGTGGAATTTCTGTTAGTTTAATAGTATTTTTTAATATTTAAATATTAAAATTTTCTTGACAGCTGATATTTTAGTTTGAAATTGGAATTTTTTTTGTTCACATTTCTATTAATTCAGTTGTTTGAATAGTTGACAAAGAGTTTACTCTGTTTCATAAAAAATTAAGTTATGAAGTACATACTGATTTATTAAAAAAAAAAAATTGCATTTTTTTCAGTGTAGAAATTTTTTGTATTCATACTTAAATGTTCTATGCTTTTCTTGTTAATAGGTTATATTAAAACTTTTTCTCCTCTTAGCTTACATTGGAACTGGCCAAGTAATGGGATGGGGTAACAAAGCTATTGAAATAAGGAATGTGGAGACTGGTCATTTGGATGGTGTTTTTATGCACAAAAAAGCTCAGAGATTAAAGTTTTTATGTGAAAGAAATGAAAAGGTAATTCATTCTTAGTATGGAATTTGCAAAATATTTTCTTGTTTGTATGTAATATATGTAAATAGTTACTTTGAAGTTAGAGTATGAATTCTGTAAGTAAAGTTCTTGTGTGGTAAACAAATATATATTTACTGTAAGTATATTTGATATGACCATATTGATGCCATCATACAAGGGAAAGAGTTTATACATCTTAATGTGACATTTAAGAAATCTTAATATCCTGTCAGAAGTTATGGCATTTTTAATCTATAGAGAAAATTTATTATAATTTTGAGGATCAATTATGTAGAGGTAGGCATAAATGCTTCTCTTGAACATTGTTTAAGGTGTTACTTTTAATTATTGTGTGACAACAAGACTAAGAAAACTTAATTTTTTCCTCCTTTGTTACCACTAAAGATATGTGAAAACTATAGGCAGAATTAGTAGACAGTAATAAGTGTTGTATATAGCAAATTGTAATTTAACAGTATTACCGTGAGTGTTGAAATAAAATTCTTTAATCTCTATTTTATTTCAGGTATTTTTTTCGTCTGCAAAAGGTGGTTCTGCTTGTCAAATATATTTTATGACTTTAAGCAAACCAGGTATGAATAACTGGTAGTGAGTTAAGAAATTTAAGTGCTTCAAGTTTTACATGTAGCTGTCATTGTGTGTGTTTGTGAGAAAATAATTGTATTATATCGCTCAATGTATAACTTTTATGAGCAGTTTGCTACTTTTGTAAATATTAAAGCAATTTTTATTTATAAATATTGTGCTTGTTGAAAAGTATTTTAACAAATTTATAAATAAGTTTTCATATATGTTTTGGTTTTTGTGTAATGTGCTCATGCATTTAAGTTGTAATAAAGTTACTGGCCTTCTAACTGCTTTGCTTATTTCTATATTAAAATAAAAAAGTTAAATATCTGGTATTTTCTTCACTTTTTACCAACATTATTCCTTGAAATATCTTAGTCTTTATTGTGTGTAATACGAACAACACTAATGTTCTGAACAAATGTCAGCCACTTTTGCGGAGTTACCAGTATTTTACAGGGAATTACTTGGAAGATATATAAAAAAGTTTTAATTACCTTGAAATTCCATGCTGTAGATATAAGCAGTACTTTGAAATATGTGCTGACTATTGACTATCTGTTTGACTACAGATTTGATTATCATGTATTTCTGATTTTATATATATACATAATATATATGTATATATAATATTTATATATAAAGACTTGTGAAAATAAGGTTACTTATTACAGTTGACCATCATATAATGAACTCCCGATAATTAATATAATATATATATATATATATATATATATATTGAAAATATTTGACATGATAATGGAGTATCCAAAAAAGAATTGTCAATTTCCACGAATATGTCTGAAAGCTGATTTACCATTCTGAAATGCTGTTTTAGAGTGCTCTGTAACTCTTATCTGAGATAAAAAATAACAAACTATCCAGCCTGTCTCGTTATGAACTTAAACTACTCTAATAGCTGTTTCCTTACTTTTAAAATTTGTTTTGTTATACATTCTCTGATGTTTTTGCTTTATTTTTATTTATTATATTTTATATAATTTGAAATTTATAATGTTTCATGTTATTTTTGCATACATTGTGTTTTGATTTTTGTTATATAAATAAAAAAGAATAATGTGCATATATTACAATCAGTTGCTATTTTCTCATTACATCCTGTAGAGAGATATGTCTAATTTCTTACAGGACACTGGCTGTTTTTGAATTTTTCAGTATTAATCACACAAGTTTTAATAACCGAGTGCTGACCAAAGAAATTTTGTAATCTCATTGTAAAAAAAAAAATATTAATCTGGCATTTTTATATGTACAATGTTCTCCGATAGAAATTTGTGTTGAAAAATCAAATTTCTTTAAGTACTGTTCAGTTTTTAAAATTTCTTAAATTTCCTTTGGTGTAACTTATACTGTATTTAATGCAGTTATGTGGCAAATTATTCATAGGTTTTAAAACATTCTTTTAATTAAATTTCAGATATTTTATTTATGAATAATTATCATTGAAATGCTTGGTTTTTTATTTTTTTAGACTGATTTGTCTGCATTATGTGAAAAAGTATGCTTGTTACATTTAAATTTTATTATCAAAACTAAATAGGTTTCAGTGTCGTATGCAAGTGTATGAAAAAACCCTAGCGTGGAAATTCAGAGCAAAGTATGTGCTTGTTCATATAATTTGCATTTGTGTAACCATTGAATAATGTGATCCATTTTTTCTCTCAGCATTTTGAGATTTATAATAGAAAATCTTCATATTCATTCAGTGGATCCAATTCATGATTTTCTGTAGTGTTGAAAAGTAAAAATTTAACCTTTTTACCTAATGCATTAATATTGCATTTATCTTAAGATGTATTTACTACTTAAAAATCTACATGAAGTCTCTTATTTATTACTTTCCTTTTCTTCTGAAACTCCACACAGGTTCACTTTCACCTCATTAAGTCAGTTGTAAATGTATTACTTGTATTAACATAATTCATCAATAAAATGTGATATTTTTTAAAATATGCATGATTTTTATCTCTCAAAACTATTAAGTAAAATCATTTTTATTGCTATTCACATAGTTTAAAATTTCTTTGCCACATCAAAGTGTTCATAAATATTTGGTGTTTGACTCATTTCTGATCCAGTTAATATTTACAGTCATTCATAGAAGGTTATTTTTTAGATTTCTCATGCTGTATGTTACATGTCAAACTCTTTTATCTTTTATGCACATTTGCTTGTGGACCAGAATTTTCTATTGCATCAATTGAAGATAAAAGGAATTTCATTATTCTGTCTAAATATTCATCACTGTCTGCAGATCGCTTTTGAAGGGCCCTATATTGGTAACTTCCTCCTCCTGACAGTAATCTTTGCAGAGCATCTGGAATTCTCGCCAATATTCCTGTAACTGTTAAGGTCAGCAACACTGGCCACATGAGTCCTCCAATCACACTTGTTCCAATAAATTGTTTTGATTCCTGTATATTTGCTTCTGACTGTGGATTAAGAAGCATCTTAAGAACTTCTTTTTGGAGGGGTTGACTAAGTACACTTTGTAAAATGAATAGAGTCAGAAAAATTGACGAAGAAACAATGCTGCTTAACACGTTCTTCATTCTTGCTACTGTTGTTGATGGTCAGTTGAGATCTAAAGAAACCTGTAATATTGTAAAGGATTTTAAAAAGTTTTTGGCATGTTATAACAGGTATTAAAATCAGCATAAACATTAGACACTTAAAATCATTTCCCCCCCGAATCTAGTTATCCTTAATATGGTAAGGTTTACCGAATTTAGACCATTTAAAGTTTTTTTTTAGTAATAATAATTGTTCTAAGGAAATGGTACTAACATTTACCTTTATTTGAACTGCTTACTTAAATCTCACCCGAAAATAATTTTTTAATCATTACTTTAAATTAGTACATAGAGTGGAATATCGATCGACCGTTTTCCGAATCGTCGTTTTCCCGTATGTGTCGTTTATTCCACCCAGTCCCGACGAACATATTGCTTTGTTATGTTCCCGTATCTATCGTTTTCCCGCATTGATCGTTCAGTTCAGTTGGTCCCTTGAAAAACGATAGATCGAGACTCCACTGTATATACTTATCTAAGATCTAAGTAACCATGAAAATCTTGTCATATCAAAGCAAATTTCTTAAAGATTAGGAAAATTGTAATTTTATAATCGGGTTTCTTTATGAACAATTGGTTGCTCAAACGAAACGATTTTATTTAATCTGATGTCAGACATGCATTTCATATAGTTGCTCTAAGATCTACTTAATTTTTTGTAGCCCTTTAGAAAAGAGTCGTTTTTCTCCTTAATGCCCCACTCGAAGGCCTTAATTTTCGAAATGCAATATTTAAGGTTCCTTATTTGTTAAATCCTCAAATTAAGTACAGGCATCGCACTGACGAGCTACAGCACGTATTTTACCCTTTTTAAGCAAAAACGACTCTATTTTTTTAAAAAGATTTTCTTCCTCTATTTATTTTATCTTTTTATTTAAATTTTTTTTAAATTATTTTATTTTACTTATTTGTTTTATTTATTTTTGTGCTTGCGTACGTATTGATTGACGTTTGAATCTTTTTATTCATCTACCTGATAAAAGCGCGCTCGAAAATGCGATTGGTAATTCATTTATTAACTTTGAAAACTTTTTGGTACGATTCTTTTATGAGCTTTAAAGAAAAGACGTTTTACTGTTGTGTCAAGTATTTTGGAAAATCAGGATTTACCCCAAACTTTTGAGTCCGAATGAAAGTTGATAAAGAATTATGGAAATCAGCTCTGAGTGCCAAAAAATATAGAGGTCATTATTACGGTAAAATAAATACGGAAATATACATTTATTTCCTCCCCCCCCCCCAAAAAAAAAGGGAACCGTAATGACGCACTGGAGAAAATATCCAAGATCCCGTAGGTGCCATATTGAGTTTTCACCGCTTTAACGTGTGTATTTTTGTTGCCTATGGAAAGTTTTGTTTTTAAATAGGAAAACCCCGCAACAATTGCGAATTCTGAATGTAAGGAAACAAGATTTTTCCTACTGTAAACTTTACCCCGCCGTATACTACAAATTTAACTTTTAAGCTCTTATAAATCGCGACTTTTCTATTTGAAATTATTTGTTGGTAACTCCACTCTCATAAGAGAACTAAAACTTTTAAAATTGATAACTTAGTAACTTTCTCCAAGCTCAGGTCTGCTTTGACCTGAGCTTGGAGTAAAGGGGAAAGAGGGATAAAATTAGTAATGTAGTTGTCGGAATTAAGCGTACTGAATTATTAGAAACATAAACTTATCAGCGCGAGGAACTTTATAAAGTCTTTCAGAGTAAGTTTTCGTGTAATTTTACATCCGTGTCATCCTTGTACCTAACTACAGAGTGTCGGTTTGCACCTAATTGCAAATAGTAACTATGAAAAGTTGTCTTCGGCTATATCCTTTTGAAGTTGTCCTAATGCGGTCCTCTGTAGTATGAGACATCGTGGAATTTTAACTTTATATTAGGTTCGATTCCCTGAATTTGTGTGCTCGAAGGTGAGCCTTGAACTGAGGTTCAATTTCAGTTAACAATGCGTGAAACTCTTTCCGTATCTCTAAGGGCCTGTTCACATAGAATCCGTCAGCACCAGCGTAAAAGTTTTTAACCAATCATTGACCCATTTAACCAATCAGCGCCAACAGAATGCAACATTAACGCTGACGCGGATTCTATGTGAACAGGCCCTAATACAGGGTGCGGCAGAATGGACGTCCACATTTCAAAGGGTAATACTAAAACGAACGAAGCAATTGACATAAAGTTTTTTATTTTCGAAAAGTACTTATGTAAATTCTAGTTTTTTTTCTACTAGGTTTTTAAAATAACACCACTCGAGTGGCGCCCGTTATTTGCGATGCACTGCCAAAACCGTACTGTATCTAGTGAATTTTCCATTACTCTGTTGGCCATCTCTGGTGGAATAGCGGACTCATTGTACATTTTTCGGTGGTCTAATGTTCCGAGGACGACCACTTGGTTTCCTTGGTAATGCAGACACACTTGCTCTCGCGTTTGAAACCCATCGCAGGATTGTTTTTCGATCAAGAACGGCATCAGTTGCATAGAGCCCGGATCGTGTCCTAAATGCCCACTGTGTTGCCGTTACAGAAACGGTTTTAAAGACCGCCCCCGAAAACGAAATCGCGGTGTTCACCGGACCAACTCATGGTGTCTACTGACAACGAGAAAATCTGCCAGAACTATTGCCACTTACCGTGCTGCCCTATCCCCTTCACTCATTTACCAGTGATCTTCAGGAATGTGAGAGTCCATTCTGCTGCACCCTATATGTTTTAATAAGGTTAAGACGATTCCAACTATATTTAAAGTTAATGCCGACATATGTTGAGTTTATTGTAAGGATAAATAAATGGGAAAAATAATTATTTGCTATATCTGGCAAGTTGTAATTCGTTTTATCGATAGCGTATGTTTATTCCCATACCGTTGGTGACTTAAACCTCTGGGTGTTAAAGATCCAATTTTTGCAATCCGAAATCTCTCTGTCCAAACGGTAATGGTGCTGCCATCTATAAGGTTACTGTAGAATTTATGAAATATTATTGCGTTAAGGTCTACTCTGAAAAAGGGTACGATGCACCCTTTATCTTTTTTGTACTGAAAGGTATTGTTAGCTGTAGTAAAATTTAAAAATCGGTATTAGTAAGAGGCTCACCATATTTGATTTATTATACAAACCTTTTTCTCAGAATTCACCGACGCCGTGTATAATTGATATTTAATATCAGTATTTGCAAATATGTGTTGATGATTCACGCAGAACTTGGATTTTGAATGTAAATTTATTGTATGAAAGATTTAACGATTATACTTCAGTTGTGTATGCATTGAGTCTGATGAACAAGGTAATATAGCTCGCTGTACATAAGTGTTAAACTAGATTCTGAAGTTGTTTTTTTCTCTCACCACGAGGGAGGGATATTCCAATGTTTTGGGAGGGGATTCGCGAAAATTAACATTGTGCTTTAGTGCCTAAAACTCATGGGCCGGCAGAATCTTAATCCAATCCGAGCTTTCCTTCTGTACTTCTCATTGTTTCTTCATAAGGGATTTTTAAAATGTAACCGATATGATGCTATACATTTTGTTAAGATTTGTATTAACAACTGCAATTTTTTTATAACTGCGTTATAAGTTGTTCCAGAGGAAAGAATTTCAAAAGGAAATATATCAAAGTTCTGAAGTTTCGAAATTTTATTTATGTAAAGCAGTTCAGTAAAAGTGTTCATCAGAAAATACAGTTGGCTCTTTGTTTAACGACGATCTCTATTTAAAGACGATATTTCCCAGTCCCGGTCCCTCCGACGTAAAAAAATTCTATTTAAAGACGATGTTGTTTCTGTTTAACGACGATTTTTTTTACATGATAAATTTTTCCTTCAACATTTTATCTGCAGGAGGGGAACCTTCCTTTCCTTCTGTGGGGGAAAATAAGTTTGGTGTCAATAACAGACCCGGAATTTCCTTGATGTTTGCAATGTTGAAATCATAGACTTGTTGGAGTGTGAAAAACGGGGGGGGGGATTACTGTTTCTCGGAAGATCGAATATTCTTTCATGGAGCTCTTAGTGCGGGAGCTGAATCACTCTATTGTCCCTAACGTCTGTTGTCATGTGACTTGCGAACTGTCCAATAGCAGCCATCTCTCACTCCTTCCGGGAAGCAGATGTTCATGTTTAGAGAATTCATGGTTGTGTGTAGAAGCTCATTCCAGTGCGAATACGAGCAGAGCAAAATGACATCAAAGCGAAAGCATCTTACGCTACACGAAAAGGGGAAAATTATTGAATACTGAGAAGAAAGTGTTGTACTAACAAAAAATTCAATTCGCAAGACAATTTCAGCTACCTGAGTCTACTCTCAAAGGAATTTAGCAAGCAAAGAGAAAATTCTTGAAGCAGCACAAAAATTTGGCTTGAGATCCAAATCCAAATGGCAGAAAATTCAATGTCGTCGATCAGAAGAGTTTGATAAGGCAGTCCTGCAATTGTTTCATGAAGCAAGAGCATCCAACATTCCAACTATCGGAGTGATATTTAAAGAAAATGATATTGTTCTGGCAGAAAAGTTTGGAATGCAAAATTTTCAGGCTTCAGCTAGTCTGTTGGCAAAGTTCAAATAAAAATTTGGAATTACATTTAAAAGCGTATCTGGCGAAAGTGGCGCCGTAGATGAAAAAATAGTCGAAGAATGGAAAATATTTTTGAAGGGGATATTAGATGGATATAATGAGAAGAACATATTCAATGCAGATGCGACGGGCCTACCCCACAATAGGGTGCTTAATAAAACTAACGAATATGGGAGAAAAGTGCTTTGGTGGAAAACACAGTAAGGAACGACTGACTGTTTTACTGTACAGCTCAGATTCAAAATATTAGAATTGTTGAGAAAAAGTAATAAGAAAGAAATTATTTTCCATTTATTTATTTTTGATACTAAGTAAATGCAATTAAATTTCTTATAAATTAAATCTGGAATGTTTAGATAAGATTTTAACATTTACAATATATAAAATACAATAAATTAGGTATACAACAGCTTTCTGAAACACATTAAAATATTAGAATAAAATTTAGATTGGTTCAAAATATTAGAATATTTTATTTTACGCAAAAATATTACCTTATGAATATGAAGTAAATGGTAGTTAATATTTTGTAGCATCCCCTTTTGCTTTAATAACAGCGTACAATCGATCTTGCATACTATATACAAGGTATTTATAAACATTTCTATCAATATTAGCCCAAATAGACTTTAAACGTGCTACTAACTCAGTTTTACTTGAAGGAGGATTTTCTTGGAGTTTTTTCTTCATTATTCCCCATAAGTTTTCGATGGGATTAATGTCTGATGAGTTTGGTGGCCAAGGAAGTACCTTAATTTTACGTTGGCGGAACCAATTCTTAGTTGACACCGAGGTATGTGGTGAAGCTAAATCTTGTTCAAAGATGAAATCATCTTCAAATAAATCTTCTGATGATGGAATCATGTAATATTCCAAAATTTCTTGATATATCTGAGAGTTAACCTTTTCGTAGACGATGCATAACTTTCCAGGTCCTTCTACGCTCATGCAACCCCAAACCATGACACTAGCGGCAAATTTTACCGAACATTTAAGGCATTCTTTATCAAATGTTTCTTGCTTCATTCTCCAAACTCAAATACCTTGATTACCATATGAAACACAAAACATACTTTCATCACTAAATAATATTTTTTTCCAATCTTCTTCGCTCCATAAACGTCTTGATTTACACCAATTCAATCTTATACGCTTTTGTTTTGCAGTCATGAGAGGTTTTGTTTTCGGTACACGAGATTCAAACTTAAATTTATGGAGACGTCTTAATGTTGTTGATTTAGAAACTTCAACTCTTTCTTCTTTCCATTTTCGGTGCAAGAATCGCACACTTTTAAAACAGTTTTTCTTAACTATACGCTTCAGTTTCCTGTCATCTCTAGCAGAAGTTTTTGGTTTTCGGCCGCCATTTCGACGATTATTTTGAAATTTTCCATTTTTTTAATATTGTGTTAGTATTTTACTAATGCTTAATTGCGAACAATGTAAATAATTTGCTATATAACATTGATTTTTACCATGCCAATACAAATCAACCATACAAAGTTTAATAGATTCAGGAATATCACTCACACCACCCATTTTAAGACAAAAAAGCAAACAAACTACAAAAAGAATACTGATTTTAAATAAAATCGTCTGAATTTAATCAATGATGCCACCAGTTAGGAATTGGTGATAATTAAAGGAGAATTAATGTGAAATATTCTAATATTTTGAACCACTTGAATAAATATTCTAATATTTTGACTTTTCAAAATAATTTTTTTTCAATTAATCTTTTCAAAAATGATATTAATTTTAAGATAATAAATAAGTTTAATCAACAATAAGTTCTTAATAAAAATATCATTTGCATATTTGCATTAAAAGGCATTAAATTACTAAAAGATATTTTCAATTTGTAAAAAAATGTAATTATTCTAATATTTTGAATATGAGCTGTACACTAATTCGGATAGATCCGAGAAGTTCCAACCACTAGTTATAGGCAAATCAAACCAACCACGGTGTTTTAAGAATATCACCAGGAAACCGTGCGAGTACCGGATTAACAATAAAGCATGGATGACACCGCAAATTTTTATTGACTGAATTAGAAAATTTGATGCAAAAATGCATCAAGAAAAGATAAAAGTTTTACTTTTAATTGACCATTGTACTACATATACTCTAAATATCCCTTGACTTACAAATTTGACTATTCATTTCTTACCTGCTAATTTCACTAGCTAGTTGTAGCCATTAGATCTGGGTATCATTCGCAGTGTGAAAGCATACTACAGAAAGTCTTCATTTAGGAAATTAAAAACCATTCGGCTGATAGTTTGAAAATTAGAAAATTTACGATCTTGGAAGCAATGCACATGATAACATCAGCATGGAAAGAAGTTCTTCATCCACAATAAAAAAACTGCTTTCGCGTTGCTGGAATTCACAAAGAACTTGAAGTGGGACTGCAAAGTACGGATGTAGAAATCAACGAAGATGACATTACCCCTGAAGAATGGAGAAGTCTTGTTGAAGATGAGGATGTTACAATTCAAGATTTCTACAATTGTGATGAATTTGTTTTAACAACAGATTACAGAAATGTAGAACAAATTTATGAAGATGTAGTAAACGAAAACACAGAGTCAGACGAAGAAGATGAAGTTGAAGACACGGAAAATGAGACACTGCCACCGTCTTACACATATGCAACTTCTGCTCTATACGCTACATTACATCGAATATGGAAGATGACACATTTAACATTTTAGAAAATCGGGAAAAGAGAATAACAAAAACAAGGCGAAAAATGAAGCAATCAACACTTTTTGACTTTGTTAAAACCGAATTTATCGTATTGTTTGTACTCTCTTTTCAATGTAATTTAAAATAACTTTTTGTGAATAAAATAATAATGATAATAAAAATAACATTTTTAAACACGCCAATATAGTAAGAAATATATTGATCGTCCAAAGCCTGTAAAGTGTGTAGGGAAATGTTATTTTTTTTCACAAATTCTGTTTAAGGGCGATCTCTACTTAAGGACGATTTTTCGCGGTCCCTTGAAAGTCGTTAAACAGAGAGCCAACTGTAGTCACTTAGGAGGAGGTGGAAATATAAACAGTTAATGTTGGGGAAAAAAAGAAAATATTAAGTGATTTAAAAAATTTGAATTACTTTAATATGAACCGTAATTTTCAGTTTAAAAGTTTCACTTATCTAGCGGTATTCATGATAACTCAGCTAACGAGTGATTTAATTTCCTTGAAATTTGTAAAAATGCTATTTTTTAAAAGGAACACCTAAAATCGTCCCGGAAGTGTTTTTCTATAAAATGGATTTCAATGTTATTCTGTTATGTCTATATGAGGTATTAATGCGTACGTTTTACCGACGATCGATGCTGTAAGGCGTAAACAAACAACGCGTAGATTGCGCACTGATGCAAAGGGGACAAAAGAGTTTGGTGGTTCGATCTTGCTTTGGTGTCAAACCCTGACCTTTATCTTGGCTGTTCAAAAAAATATCGAAACTGACAATCAAAATGATTTTTTCGTTAGATTTTTAGTTAGAAACATCAAATAAATTATTTTAAATCAAGTAGTCAGTTATATATTTAATACGTTTTCCAAGTTAAAGATACAGGGACCTTTATACTGCTTAAAGTATCGGTAAAGAAAGAAAAAACATTAAATAGAACCTTAAATGTCACTACAATTTGACCAGTTACAGTGCAAGTAATTTTTGCTGATTCGCAGAATCTGTCAGCTTGTATATTTAGACACCCCAGAAGTCTATGCTTTATATAAGATGGTTTCTTATATGATCAGGTTTGGGCCTTTTCCTTATTAGGATCAGAATTATGATTGCTTGATTATACTGTTCACTCGTTAAGAGTGGCAAAATATACAATCCACTCCAGATAGTGAGTAACAATTCTCGCCAAAGTTTCTTGGATTTCAAAATGAAGATTTAGGAGCAGAGAAGAGAACGGCAATTTCTCTGAACATATCAGACCTGTTTGAAAATTTTTCAAATTTTTTTTTCAAATTAGGACTTGTTTAATGTGTGGTATAATCTCTCTAGAAAGTATATGAGCGGTCAAACATTATCGCATTGTGAGATTCATGTAATGGATTGTCACATGGAAGAACGTGAGTTTTTAATACATTATTTCTGTCCTTTTAAATATTCATACTGAGGATATTTACGAAATTTTAGATTCTGACTTTCTTAAAAATCAAAACATACTGAACAAAGATTATTATATGAAACCTGAGCTATTATCTTCTGTAGTCAGACTCTAGGCATAGGTCCAGTAGGCACCTGGCGCCAGCCTTTAGTTTAGAAAGAGATGGACGAAAAAGAAAAGGATGTCTTTAAAAGTTATTAAATTTATAGATCTCTCTAGTGCAGTGGTTCCCAACCGGTGGTCCGCGAGAGCCTCGGGAGTGGTCCGGCACCACATATAAAAAAGTTGGCAAATAATTGGGGATTTTGAAAGCAATGCTCATTGAACTAGATGGGCGTAATATATCCAATGACTATCAGATGTTGAATTAAAATTTCTTAAAAGTTTGACATAATTATTTTATTATCTGAATCCCTTTTGCCTGAGGGATATTCTATACACCCCCGGATGCCCCCCCCCAAGTCGGTGTGTGTGTGTGGGGGGGGGGGGTTCCGCACATTGGTCAATTTCTGGCATGGGTCAATTTCTAGCTTAGTGGTCCGCAGACTTCTACGGGTTGGGAATCACTGCTCTAACGAATCAACATGTGTGGTGTAGCTACCCCTCCTTTAACATACAATTATAATGAAATATATCTTTATTTGAACGTTCGGGGTCTAACCTATTTATAACTTTGACTTCCTAAACTATATATGCTTTCTTTCGACGGTTACAAAATTATTTTAATTATGTGTAAACACCAAAGATTTAAAAATCATCCCGAGGATGGTTATTATTATTTCTTGGAAGCAAAAGGAATTTATCAACTGAATTCGTGAGGTATTTGAAGAAGTTTTATATTTACGCCTTTCGTACTCAATAAGTTATTGAAATTACAAGACTTTTTCATGCTTTGGAGTAACTTCTTATTTAAAACATGATGTTTCAATTTATTTATAGTATATGTTGTAATTTTTTCTTGGCTTAAATGACCTGGTGTGTTATTTGTTTTTTATTTTCTTAAGAAGAGTTATTTTTTTTAAAATTTAGTATAATTAAAATAATTTTTAAAGATTTTTTTAAAAGAGAAATAATTTGATTTGCAGTGAAAAAAAAGACCGAAAATGATGGAATTAGCGTGTCTAATTACATATCAAGGAATATTAATAAGTATAAATCATTATCCACCAGAATTCGCTAGAAGAATGTGAAAATTTGTATCCAAAACTGGTACTCACTTCTATGCCCTTGTTAAATGTTTTATATAGTCTAGACAGACTACATAGTAAAGCAAAACACTAATAAAAATATCCATCAAATCAAATTAACAGTTGCAATGTCTTTAAATACGTTTATGTCAGCTGTAAACGAGGTAGTGAAGAAACAAGAAATAAATCTTTAAAAAAACAGTTTGCCGCCTTCTGCCGTGGCATGTTGCTAAGCGTAGAACGCAATGAAAAATGTTTCGCAGAAATCGTTTAGAAATGGAGATATGGCGCTATATAGCTACTATAGACCAGTGATTCTCAACCATTTTATGTCTACCCCCCCCCCCCCCCCTTTGGATTACCTTACCCCCCCAGGCCTAAAAATTTAAGTTACATTATTAAAATACGTTCAACACACATTTTTTTTTATCACTATCCACGCCTCCCCCTCTGAATATCACTCCCGCCTCCCTAGGGGGGACGTGCCCCCCAGGTTGAGAACCACCGCTATATGATTGTGACTAAGTGATGATATTGTGATGAGAGTAGACCTGGTTCTCATCTGGAGTGCGATTGATAGAGCCCCCGATAATTTTTTATTTTATTTTTTTTTTAAATTTTGTTTTATTTATTTATTTTTGCCATCACTTGATTTGACATCGTACTCTTTTAATCTATTACGAGTGGTTGCAACCTTTATTTAAAATAGTTTTAGAATAAATGATCGAGATAGAGTCACATCTTAATACTTTCGATAAAGATTCCCCACCGATGTAAGATTATGGTAATTGTCCGTCTTTAAGCAGCAATGAAAGATTCCATTCAAGATGTGAGGAAGAGAGCTATGTTGCGCATGATCAAACATACTATGTATAGCACACTGAAATTACCTGAGTGTACTTTCCTCCCCCAATCAGTCTCTCAAGGCAGCGGTCGTAAGTATTCGTAGGAGAAACTTTATCTTAGTCTAAGCTCCTATAACAGATATGTTTACTTGTAAGGGTATTTGTTATCTATTACCGCCACAAAGAATTTGATAAAATATCACTTGATAATTGAGAAAATTTTCTCAAAACGTAATTGTTTATCCTCTAAATGTGTTATATTTCTATTTTTTTTTAAAACTCTATATGTATGTTTGTGTGTGCATGCCTGTTCACGGAAGTGAAAGTTTAATTGCTAGCCTTTTAGCCATGATATTAGTAATCCGTCTCAAAGTAAGAGAACAAAATTCCTATAAATCCACTTCAGCAGCCGTATTTTTACTTTAATTAGTTCAAATTAAAAATTTCATTAATTTGATTTAAAAAATCCTTTTTCCTATGCATCTACAATAATGCATAAAACGTTCTGAACTGTGCGTAAACTAAAATAAAATCGTTAGAAATGGGGAAAAGATAGCAATATAATTAACATTCAAAAGCTAATTTTTATGTTTAAAATATAATAATTTAGTTTTGGAGAGTTAATCATAAACCTAAATACAGAAACACATATTACAATACAACACACATGCATACATACATATATATATATATATATATATATATATATATATATATATATATATATATATATATATATATATATATATATATACTTAAAAGATTTTGACCTAAGCAAACAAAAATGCATAAATAGAGTTGATGCATAGAATGGCTGTTGGGTATTTTTGTTCCTCGCACATTAAAAGTTTCTTCGTATGTAAGGGAAGGACATTAAAATATTTCAATATCAATAAGTAAATGATTAATTGCTAACGTTTCGAATAATTTACTAAATGTTAGTTTTACATTCAGGTTTGTGTCAGCCCTGTGGTGCAGCGCGCTGGTTTTCGGTGCTGAGGGTGCTCGGATCGAATCCCGGCGTCGCGCCGCGAAACATGCTTCCGTTTTTGTTGTCCCTTCATAGGGTATAATGCTGTCTGCCTATATGATGCTCCCATAATAAAATGGACAGTAAACTGCAGCGTAGTTTAGGTGAATGTTTGACAACAAATGCCTCGGTATTGGTAAAAAAAAGTTTTACATTTTCAAAAGTTTAATTAAGTGTATTAGAGATAAAATTATTATAGAAACACATTTTTATTTTATCACAAAATACTTAAACTGAAAGAGGTCGTTGTAATGTAATGCTTGCCACGAGCGTTACAAGTCAGTCACCGAAAGTAAAAATATTGTGAAAAAGGAAAACGTTCTCGTAGTATTGATGTTCAAACTGACTGAAAGGGAATCTGACAAGGTTTTGCTTATTAAATTTTTGTTATTTATTGTCATAACGAAATTTCAACTTAAAAATATTTTTTCCCTTAAAAAAGGAATTGCACGGAAATATATGTAACAATATTTTATACAATTAGAACCTTAAGTTGAGTGCTTTAACTATTTTATTGTATAAATATTCATTTAAATGGAAACCATCTTTGCATACTTTAAATGAATATAGTAAAGAACGGGTTTTCTTGTTTCATTCATTTATTACGAAGAGAATCAGAACAATAAGCAAATAAATTAATTTCCCTTTTATCAATTTCGTATGTTAGCATAATCGAAAGTTTAGTTAACTGCATTTGAAACATTCCTAATTAAATTTTGGGAAATAATGAGTAGGGAAAGTATCCAAGATAATGGCGAGTTTTTAAGTGACATTTGAAGTAAAAAAGCACTTACTCGTTAAAAGATTCTTCTCCTTGCCTTGAACGTGAACCCTTTAGCCGATTGACTTCTGTTCTGGCCTCTTCAGTTTCGCTGTCATCCAAGCTCGATTTGAAATAACCAGTTTGTAATGTCAGGAAATTTGCCCTCGGCAGGTACAGCTCTCGTTTAAATATCGAGGCTTGGGATCGTCATTAAAAGTTTCAAGAACTAAGAAGACGCAAATAAAGTCGAATATTTGTAAAGTGACCTGCTTCTCTACCACTGAAGTCACTGACACGGATTCTGAGTTCGTCATTTTAATAATTAAGTTTAAAAAAAAGTTGCGCGTTTCGTGCCTTGTGGTTTAGACATGACGAGAATGAAGAAAAAATAATTAATGCATAAAAAAAAAACGGTTGAACTTGCACCATCATTTATGTTAGATTATCTTCTTTTACGAGTCGCTCTTTCTTTGTGACGAGCTAATTACACGGAGTCAACAACACTCTTTCCTTCATTGGAGAACATTGTGAAAGTTGTCCGGTGATGTCAACATAACATTGAAACGTCGGAGTTCGTTCCAGAAAAAAGCACTACAATCATGAGATTTCGATCTTTAAATATATAAACTTTGGTATAAGTAGAATCTCCCGGCCGGGGGCACTTGAAAAATATTATTCGTCATTAATTGTGAGGGACAGTTGACTTTTTCATAAAACCTTCAGGGTCAAAATGATATTTTATTATTTTGAAAGTCACTGGGATAAATAAGAAAAAGTTGTAAACTCTCCCTATCGACTGGATAATCACTTAAGCCAGGAGAGGGCAACTGATTTGGCCCGGGGGCCACTTTGTGTAAGCGGAGGTTAGCGGAGAGCCGCACCTTTTAAAATTATTGCATTTATTAGTTAACTTTGCATTTCAGAAAAGGCATAAATTATATCATAAAAATCAATAAATATATATAAAATAAAGTATTGGTAGTTTTCTGGCTGTCCGGTGTCTTGGGGGGGGGGGGGGACAAAAAATTCTGTAGCGGGCCGCATGTGGCCCTCAGGCCGCTATTTGTCCACCTCTGACTCAAGCCGTTACACCATCGGAATTCGTTTTCATACTCCACCTCCTGAAAGAGACCGTGGTTTTTAGATCCTTTATCGAATATATCTGTTTTGTTCAACCGCCACTGAAAGATTCTAAACGTCTCGATTTTTATATAACTAAATTTTATAGTGATTCTAGAAATCTGTTGGTAGAGGTAATCTGTACAGCAAGCGTGTAAGAAAAAAAGTCTCATTTCAGTTGGGAAGAAAACGCCTACCCACATTAAAATCCCCTTTTAATTAAAATTATAATTTTTTTTGTAACATCGCTGGGGCATCACGAAAACTTTTAAAGCAAATCATAAACTTTCAAAAGAATTACTCGTGCAATTTATGCTTGTTATGTAGTCTCTCAATTGCTATCTGGCGCTCAAAGGACTAGGGAGCTACTTACATTAAAATCCCCTTTTAATTAAAATTAGAACTTTTTGTAACATCACTGGGGCATCTCAAAAATGTTTTAAATCGTATCATTAACTTCTAAAGAAATAACAATTTATGCTTGTTATATAGTCTCCCAATGGCTATCCGGAAGGATTAAGGCTCTACTCTCTGGCTTCAGAGTCCGCGGGTTGGAATACCACCGTAGGTATGGATGTTTGAATGTGTCCAGAATTTAATTTGAGCAGTAGATATCAGTCAGGTTATTCCCTTTTCTGCAAAAAGGGACTGAAGTGTTCAAACCAACCGACCTTCCAACGGTTTAAATAAAACTGCCACTTAATACAAGAAAATACAAGTAAAACCATTGAAATTTTTTAAATCTAATTTTTAACTATTTTAAATTATTTTATATATACAGGACACACATATACACGCATGCTTAAATAAAATTTGTCAGAAGTGGAGAAGACTGTAATTTTTTACTGTATTTGAAAATTTGAAATCAATATATATTAAGATTTCTAAATTTTCTTTTACGCTAGTTAATAGAAGGAGAGTTTATGTTGGTTAATATTTTAAAATAAAGTGGGTTAAAAGTTTACAAAAATTTGTGAAGCGAGAAAAGAAAAAAAAAGGATAAGGATCTGCTTACTAAAATTAATTTCGCTGTTCATATTATCAGGGCTGAACCAAATTAGGGTGTCTCGATTTACTCCCTTTGAAATTTAATTAGTAAACGTTTTTATTGAAAACTACAGCTTTAACTAAAATAAGTACATTAATTTGTGGTCTAGTCTTAAGTTTTTCACTCTTAAACTACCTTGGCAAAGGCAGCGAGCCAGTGATCTGAAAGTTGCGGGTTCGAGGCCGGTCGCTGATAAAATTCACCGCCGTGTTCACTAATGGTGGCCGGGGCACGTAAAATAGGGCGTGGCTACAATGTCCTCCAAGTTCTCAAATTTATCTTTGGAGGGGCGGGGGTCAAGTGTTCCAGTCTCGTCACTTGACTCGGTTCAAAATTACGGGACCGGCGCATAGGGGGTAATGGTGGTCCACCTATACGGTGCTCCCAGAAAAGTGGCCAGCAAAACCGCGGTGTCATATGACGGTAAGGATAATGTCCAAGTAACCGTTTGCCGCATTGGAGAAGAACTACCACACTACCACTTGCCACATCAATCTAGAAATTTCAATTGCGATCGATTATTGTATAAGAGTCTATTAAATTTAATTAGGATGTTTAAATTCTAGAAAGAAATTATTATTGTAGTACTTTATTTAATTAATGAACAATTTTATCAATAATTTATTCCTTTATTTAATTACAACATCTTTAAATATAATGCATTACTTTGTTCCTTAAATTGTCCTCATCACAATAGGACATGACTGTTGTCAACGTAAAAGGGCATTTTGCTGGAAGAATGAGAGGAGATGGGATGTCTATACCTTCTATGGTAGTCCTAATACCCTTTCCAAAAAACGAACAATATATATTATAGCACGAATAAATAATCCAACAGATATAGATAAAAAAATATATTATAATATTTTTTACTCACAACTTTACACAATAAAAAACATATGTAACAACGCTGGGGATTTTTTGGAGGCATGTAGCATTTTCGAGGAAAACTTAAGAAAAAACGATTTCCCTAAAAATTTCGGTAATTTAAAAGTTTAAAAAAAATGGCATTTAGACTCAGGAATTTTTAAAGATGTTTAGAATAGTATTTGTGTTTTCATTTGGTTAAGTTGTAATGGGGGGTGGAGCTATAGTAATGTTACAATGACGTAACCTTTAGGATAGAATTGGCTGCTGTTTCGCCATAACCGTCACTTACGGAATTGGGGTGTGTAAGCACCGTTTGTTTTGCATTAGGATTTTTGTGTGCTTGCATGTAAGGTGCGTTGAGCCCATACTGTAAGTTGTGTTTGTCTTTTCATTTTCTTCTTGACTAATTGCTTCTTTGGAGGACTCGGGGCCTTGGGATGTCTTTTGGGCTTACCTGCATCCTATTCAGAAAGTTCCCCTTGAGGTAATTGACATGGTTAGGCTCCCTGATGATGAGACCTGTCGGTTACCTCTGTTGTTTTATGGTTCAGTTCCGGCACTTACACAGAATCTTGCCGTAGGTGCGTGGATGCCCAGAGTGCTTGATTTCTGTTTGTTTTTTGTCTATTTTAGTATATTTTTTTATCCATATCTGTTGGATTATTTATTTGTTTTTTTCATTATGGGGATATGAAGCTTCTGCGCTATCCTTTATTGAAAATGTTTTCTTTGCAGGATAAGTTTTATGTTACAGTGATTTAGCAGTCTATGCTTGAATTTTAATTTTATTTATCTCTATTGTTTACTTTTTACATATTATAGCACGAAGATATTGTTTCGCCAGCACACAGTTTTGTAGGTATCTCATGTCAGAATTTCACAGAGTTGTTACTGTGTAATAAACATTCCTTGGTTTGGTTTGGTTTGGTTTGGTTTAGAGCACTACGGTCGATTTTTGCTACACGAATCAAACATTTTACAAACATTTCTAAAACAAACAAGAATATGGCGTCAACGTTGCAGTTATACCATGCGGTGTCACTTAAATTGTCACAATAGGACATAACAAATTACTTTTTCATGATGCCCCGTTGCTATATGGCCATCTCTTGGAATAAGTCTTCTTTGAAAACTTACTTAGTTCTAGTTTTTCCCCAGTTTTCAACTTGGCTACCAATAAAATATATATTAGACCATGGTGAGGCTGTAACGTTGCCGACGATTCATTTGTTAAGTTCTAAGCTCTGGTAAGATTAACGTCCTCAAAGAACACATTCTACACTAAGCGCTCAGGGCAGACCAACTCGAAAAAAAAAAGTATTTCTATTTCTTTCTTTTATCTCAATATCTTTTCAACAATCTGTCTAGATCACCTGAAACCGACATTGTTTATCTTCTTTACAGGATAATAGGTGTTATCTAGTTCCATTATCCTTTCCATCTCTATAACAATATGAATCTCTCTCGCTCTGTATATACACCGAAACTTCTCTAGCCGGCCATCCCTACTAGACGGCCATATTTTGTTCAGAACCGATTCCAGACTCCATAGAGCCAATGTAATGGAAGAAAAAACCCTTTCGACGGTCATCCCTCAAAACGGCCATCTTTTTCTGAACCTTTACTGTAGATTACTACCAAAGAGGTCTCCCTATGTATATATATATATATATATATATATATATATATATATATATATATATATATATATATATATATATATATATATATATACACTGCTGGCCACTGTAAATGCAACACCCTGAAGGAAACATGCAAATAACATGAAATTTTCAACATGCATTAGCGGAGGTGAGATATGCAAAGGATTAGAATTTCAGCGCAGACGCACACCACGCGCGCCTGTGGCGCCACTTCAAAGCGCTATTTAAGGCTTGGAGATTTCGACGATTTCAACTTCGGCAATTGTGTTTTTCTTGTGGTTTTTTAAAAAAAAACGATCAATTATGCCTCGTCGAAAACAGCGATCATCTTTTGATCAAGTATCCGAGTTCGATAGAGGAAGGATAGTGGCCTACCGAGATTGTGGATTATCTTTCAGGGAAATCGGTAGTCGTGTTCGACGAAACCAAACAACTGTAATGCGGATATGTGATCGTTGGATGCAGGAGGGTACGACGGACCGGCGTGTTCCATCGCATCCACCTCAGCGCACCACTTCACGTGATGAAAGGCAAATTGTGCGCATGGCAGTGACGGATCGCTCAGTCACATCACGAACCATAGCACAGCACATGCAGTCTGTAACGCATCATCCAGTGTCTGCGCGTACCATTCGACGCCGTTTACAGCAGAGTGGTCTGTCCGCAAGACGTCCGTTGCTTTGTCTACCCTTGACGCAGAACCACAGACGTCTCCGCCACCAATGGTGCGATGACAGAAGGATGTGGACGGCCGAATGGAATGAAATTGTCTTTACTGACAAGTCACGCTTCTGTCTGCAACACCACGATGGTCGCATTCGAGTCTGGAGACACCGTGAAGAGAGGATGCTGAACAGCTGCGTTATGCACCGCCACACTGGTCCTGCACCGGGTATTATGGTATGGGGCGGTATTGGATATCACTATCGCACACCTCTAGTACGCATTGCCGGTACTTTAAACAGCCAGCGCTACATCTCCGAGGTGTTGGAGCCAGTTGTCCTTCCTTACCTTCAGGGCTTGCCCACAGGCATATTTCAACAGGATAATGCGCGACCACACGTGGCACGCATTGTCCAACGGTTCTTCGTCAATCGCCAGATTGAATTGCTTCCCTGGCCGCCTCGCTCTCCGGACCTTTCGCCGATAGAAAACATGTGGTCCATGGTTGCTCTACGATTGACCCAGATTCCATCCCCAGCTGCCACAGCAGATCAACTTTGGCAACGTGTGGAAGCTGCTTGGTCTCCAGTACCCCAAGAACTCATCCAAAGTCTCTTTGAATCAATGCCGAGGCGTGTGGCAGCGGTGATCTCCAACAATGGCGGCTACTCTGGCTACTGATTTTAGCAGGAACCACACTTCACAGAAGTCTATAAATTTAATCATTTGATACTTGGTCAACATGTTATCTACAAAATAAATTTTGTTGTGATATCTCTTGTCTTTCTTGGTGTTGCAATTTGGGTGGCCAGCAGTGTATATATATATATATATATATATATATATATATATATATATATATATATATATATATATATATATATATATATATATATATATATATATATATATATATATATATACGTATATATATATATATACGTATATATATATATACGTATATATAATATGGAGGCAAATGTGGAGGTCAATCCATGGCTGCACCAATAAAATTTGGCTAACAGCGCCATCTGTTAGCAGCTGTTGTAACTATTTCGAAAATTATTGTATAACATTCTTACAGCTTTCACGATAAACATATCGTTTGTTGCATTCTTCTCAGGATCTTGGTTTCCGAGATTTTTAATTTTGAAATCAGTTACTCCTTCGCTGATCACATTGTATATATATATATATATATATATATATATATATATATATATATATATATATATATATATATATATATATTTATACACATACATATATCTATATATCTATCTATATCAGGTGTTTCCAACTGGAGGCCCGAGGGCCGCATGCGGCCCGGGGTGCCTTTTTTTGCGGCCCGCGAAGACTTCTAGAAAAATAATTTGCAGCATCAATTTAGATATTCTTAGTTAACGAAAAATGTTTTTTTAAAAATCAAATGCTGTTCATTTACAAAAAAAATTGATTTTTCCTCGATTTCCATGAAAAGTAGGGTGTCCACTCATGTTCTATTTCATACCCCCCCACTACTTCTTATTTGACTTTTTTTGTGTGTCTGTGTAATTTAACGAAAGTTGGCCAGTTATAATCAAGGTCCTTGTTGGAGGTCAAGTTTGGTTTCTGCCAAAATCAGTAGCCAGAGTAGCCGCCATTGTTGGAGATCACCGCTGCCACACGCCTCGGCATTGATTCAAAGAGACTTTGGATGAGTTCTTGGGGTACAGCAGACCAAGCAGCTTCCACACGTTGCCAAAGTTGATCTGCTGTGGCAGCTGGGGATGGAATCTGGGTCAATCGTAGAGAAACCATGGACCACATGTTTTCTATCGGCGAAAGATCGGGAGAGCGAGGCGGCCAGGGAAGCAATTCAATCTGGCGATTGACGAAGAACCGTTGGACAATGCGTGCCACGTGTGGTCGTGCATTATCCTGTTGAAATAGGGCTGTGGGCAAGCCCTGAAGGTAAGGAAGGACAACTGGCTCCAACACCTCGGAGATGTAGCGCTGGCTGTTTAAAGTACCGGCAATGCGTACTAGAGGTGTGCGAGAGTGATATCCAATACCGCCCCATACCATAATACCCGGTGCAGGACCAGTGTGGCGGTGCATAACGCAGCTGTTCAGCATCCTCTCTTCACGGTGTCTCCAGACTCGAATGCGACCATCGTGGTGTTGCAGACAGAACCGTGACTTGTCAGTAAAGACAATTTCATTCCATTCTGCCGTCCACATCCTTCTGTCATCGCACCATTGGCGGCGGAGACGTCTGTGGTTCTGCGTCAAGGGTAGACAAAGCAACGGACGTCTTGCGGACAGACCACTCTGCTGTAAACGGCGTCGAATGGTACGCGCAGACGCTGGATGATGCGTTTCAGACTGCATGTGCTGTGCTATGGTTCGTGATGTGACTGAGCGATCCGTCACTGCCATGCGCACAATTTGCCTGTCATCACGTGAAGTGGTGCGCTGAGGTGGATGCGATCGAACACGCCGGTCCGTCGTACCCTCCTGCATCCAACGATCACATATCCGCATTACAGTTGTTTGGTTTCGTCCAACACGACTACCGATTTCCCTGAAAGATAATCCACAATCTCGGTAGGCCACTATCCTTCCTCTGTCGAACTCGGATACTTGATCAAAAGATGATCGCTGTTTTCGACGAGGCATAATTGATAGTTTTTTTTTGAAAAAACCGCAAGAAAAACACAATTGCCAAAGTTGAAATCGTCGAAATCTCCAAGCCTTAAATAGCGCTTTGAAGTGGCGGCACAGGCGCGCGTGATGTGCGTCTGCGCTGAAATTGTAATCATTTGCATATCTCACCTCCGCTAATGCATGTTGTAAATTTCATGTTATTTGCATGTTTCCTTCAGGGTGTTGCATTTACAGTGGCCAGCAGTGTATATATATATATATATATATGAGTGTGTGTATGTGTGTGTGTGTAAGTATGTATGTATGTATGTATAAATATACGTATGTGTATATATATAGATTGATATATAGATATATGTATGTGTGTATATATATAAATATATATATATATATATATATATATATATATATATATATATATATATATATATATATATACAATGTGACCAGCGAAGGAGTCCCTGATTTCAAAATTAAAAATCTCGGAAACCAAGATCTGTAGAAGAATGCCACAAACTATATGTTTATCGTGAAAGCTGTAAGAATGTTATACAATAATTTTCGAAATAGTTATAACAGCTTCTAACAGATGGCGCTGTTAGCGAAATTTTATTGGTGCAGGCATGGATTGACCTCCATATTTGCCGGACCTGAGTCCCTGTGACTATTATTCGTGACTCCATAGAGCCAATGTTATGGAAGGAAAAACCCTTTCGACGGTCATCCCTCAAAACGGCCACTCTTTTTCGAAACCTTTACTGTAGATTACTGCCAAAGAGGTCTCCCTATGTGTATATATATACACTGAAGTGCCACTGAATTAGGGATAGCAAAGCGTATGCAAATTATGTTTCGCTGCGCATCATGTATGCGCAAGTGAGGGCGCTGTAGTAACTGCATATATAGCGCGTACTGTGGTTGTTCTGAATTAGTTGTTGGAATTGCCAGTGTGGTTAAACTGCCTGATTGAGACGCCTTGGATCGCGGACAAATCGTAGGTGCGCGACGCATGGGCCATTCAATTTCCGAAATCGTCAGACAGCTAGGATTTTCAAGGTCGACAGTGTCAAGAGTATACCAAGAATACATGGATGGTGGAAAAAAACTAGCGATCGGGCAAACTGCAAAGGACAATTAGCCTTGACAGTGCGTGGTGAGAGACGGCTAAGACGTATTGTACTTAGCCAGCGAAGCCAAACATTAGCTAAAATTACCACCCAGTTTAATGACGGTGCCAGTCATAGAGTCAGTAAACGGACTGTGCAACGCTCGCTTCACCGTATGGGTTTCGGGAGCCGTCGACCTACGAGAGTACCATTGCTCTATACTCGCCATCGGGCTGCACGTCTTGCCTGGGCAAGAGAGCACAGAAACTGGAGTGTAGAGGACTGGAAACGAGTAGCATGGAGTGATGAGTCTCCATTCCGACTACTTAACGCCGACGGGAGGCTGAGAATATGGCGTCAGGCTCATGAAGCCATGGATCCTGCATGCCTGGCTGGAACTGTACAAGGGCATGGTGGCTCAATCATGGTCTGGGGTGTTTTTTTCGTGGCACAGTTTGGGATCTTTGGTGCGTGTACCAACCTCCCTCAATGCAATTCGGTACGTAGAGTTGCTGGGTGATCAACTCCATCCGTTTATGCTGTTCTGTTATCCGCACGGTAATGGAGTTTTCCAGCAAGACAACTGTACCTCTCACAAGTCCCGGTTGGCTACTGGCTGGTTGGATGAGCATTCTTCTGACTTCTCTGTCATGAATTGGCCACCTAGAAGACCAGACATAAATCCTATTGAGCATCTTTGGGATGTTTTGGAACAAAGCGTGAAAGGCCATCACACAGCACCAAAGAACCTTACTGAATTATGGACAGCTTTAGCCAATATTTGGCAAGCCATTCCCGTGGAACGTTTCCACAAACTTGTTGAATCTATGCCTCGTCGTGTGGCAGCCGTTATCAAGGCCAGAGGAGGCCCAACTCGTTACTAGGTAGGTATCCCTAATTCAGTGGCACTTCAGTGTATATATATATATATATATATATATATATATACAGTTTGACCAGCGAAGGAGTCCCTGATTTCAAAATTAAAAATCTCGGAAACCGAGATCTGTAGAAGGATGCAACAAACGATATGTTTATCGTGAAAGTTGTAAGATTGTTGTACACTAATTTTCGAAATAGTTACAACAGCTGCTAACAGATGGCACTGTTAGCCAAATTTTATTGGTGCAGGCATGGATTGGCCTCCATATTTGCCGGACCTGAGTCCCTGTGACTATTTTTTGTGGGGCCTATTACAATATACTGTCTACAGGAACCATCCCACCACGCTGGACGAGCTTCAATCGGCGATCTGTGTGGTTGGTCGATTTCTGTTGAGACACTACAGGGTGTGATGGCAAATTTTATTGTTTGTTTGCACCACCTCCGTATAGCGAATGGTTGACATTTTGAAAAGATTGTGATGTTGTGATTTCAAAGACTACTTGCAGAGACTTCGAGTTTATTTACGCATGGTGATATGAGTTGTAGAGCGCCATCTGGTGGCAGCTCTTGTAACTATTTCGAAAATTAGTGTAAACATTTTTTACAGCTTTCACAATAAACATAAAGTTTGTTGCATTCTGCTACAGATCTTTGTTTTCGAAATTTTTGATTTTGAAATCAGGGACTCCTTCGCTTGACACTCTGTATATACACTCATGGACAAAAAAATTAGCGCACCAAGAAATCATTACGGGATCGTAACGAAACTTGCAATGAAAGTACATGTCGGGGAGATATGCAAATGATTAGAAATGCAGCGTGATTGCGCATTATGTATAGCCGGTAGAGGGCGTTGAACATCGTACTCTGTGGAGTATAAAACAGGTAACCAAAGCTTGTTTGAGTGTGCTGAATCATTTACAAAGGAAGAGCTGAGATAGACATGCCATTACGCCGTGTTCGAAGACAATATAAGCAGTTGTCGCAGTTTGAGAGGGGGAGAATCATCGGGATGATGGAAGCTGGGTGGTCAGCTAGGCGAGTAGCTCGTCAATTAGGCCGCTCTGATTGTGTTGTGAGGAGGTGTTGGGACCAGTGGACCCGAGAGATGTCATGTACACGAAGACCAGGCTCAGGACGCCCTCGACAGACCAGTCGTCGAGAAGACCGCCACATCGTAAGAAATGCATGCGTACAGCCAACTGCTTCATCGGCCGCCATCCAGGCACAGGTAGCACCTTCACTAGGGGCCTCTGTGTCTTCTCGAACCATACGAAGGCGCCTGGCTGAAGGACAGTTGGTATCGCGGCGCCCATTACGTGTGCTGCCCTTGACGCCCACCCATCGACGCCTTCGTTTGGAGTTTTGCCGCGCACGAGGAAGCTGGACTGCAGCGGAATGGAACCAGGTCGTCTTTAGCGACGAATCCAGATTCAATCTCGGCAGTGATGACAATCGTGTTCGTGTGTGGAGAGTCCGTGGTGAACGCTTCAATCCTGCCTTTGCTGTACAGCGACACATCGCTCCCACAGCTGGTGTGATGGTATGGGGTGCCATTGCCTACAATACACGGTCACCCCTAGTATTGTTCCGTGGCACCATGACAGCCCAGCGGTATGTTCATGAAATCCTGCAACCACATGTGTTGCCACTCATGGAACGGCTCCCAGGAGCCATTTTTCAACAAGACAATGCTCGACCTCATACGGCAAGGGTGTCACAAGACTGTCACCACACTGTTACTATCCTTCCTTGGCCTGCCCGATCCCCAGATTTGTCTCCAATTGAGCATATCTGGGATCATTTGGGACGACGAGTTGGGCATCCCACGAGTTTGAACGAACTAGAGGCAAGGTTACAGCAAATATGGAACGAAATGTCTCAAGACATCATATAGAACTTGTATGACTCAATGCCCGATCGTATCGCATCGTGCATTCGCGCTAGAGGGGGTCCAACGGAGTATTAACTCCTCCGTTCTTTTGCCTTTTTCTCTGAAATAAATTATCCTTTTTCTTTGATTTTCTTATCATTTACTTATATTAAAGTAGTCATTACGTATGTAAAATTTCGTTTCATTTTGACGACTCCTTGTTGGTGCGCTAATTTTTTTGTCCATGAGTGTATATATATATATATATATATATATATGCATGCATACAGTGGAATCTCGATCTATCGTTTTCGAAGAGACCGACTGAACTAACCGATGGATGCGGGAAAACGATAGATGCGGGAACATACAAAAAAGTATTAACATACCATAAAGTTTGATATCCCTAAAATTTATTTACTCACATACATAAATGCATACATACCCGTAGTGTAACTGAAGATAAAATTACAAAGTTGTACTGAAATCCAAGATAATAATAATAATAATAATAATAAAAAGAAATACACGTAGATACACAGGAATTTTGATTCAAATAAAAGTACTTAACCGTCGTTTGTTTTTTGGCGGTTTTCTCTCCACAAGTAAAGAATATTTTTTTTGTGTTGTAAATTGCATTCTTTTCGGTATCGATTATTGTGTGAAAGTGTAAAGAAGCGGCAGCCGTGAATCGTTTGTAACTAGAACCATTCCATTGCACTGAATGGGGTCCGACATAAGACCACCAGGAAGTTCTGCTTCCGGGTGAAACACTCATCGGCCAGTGTAGTATTGTAGTAATCAGAAACTTCACACACTAGACCAAACACCAAGGCGCCACCATCCCAAGGCCAACAAAAAAGCTAACTGTGAGCCATTGCTGATAAGAACAGAAATGTTGAACAGTCGGTGAATTTGGAATGAGTTGCCGAAAATAGGGTACTCCAGGGGCTAAAGAATTAAGGAACATCAACGGCGAACAAATAATGGGAGTGGTACAATAAAGCAAAACCAGGCTAAAGAGAGAACAAAAATACGAGACCGTGCATCTCAAATGTTCTGCTCATTGTTTAATTAGAGCGTCATTCTAGCTCAATACAGACATTTATTTCTGGTTCAGTTATTATGAAAAAACGATCGATTCGATAAATTAATGTAAAGCTGCGATATTCTGAACAAATATTGCGGGAAAACGATGGATCGAGGAACGATCCATGCGGTCCTTTTTGCTTGTTTTCTATGGAATTTATTCGGGACTGGGTGAAACAAACGATACATACGAGAAAACGATCGTTCGGGGAACGATCGATCGAGATTCCACTGTATGTATATATATATATATATATACATACAGGGTGTCTATAATTAAAGTCCCACTTTCAAAAGGCTGCAAAAAAAGAACCACTGGTCAGAAAGACTTCAAATTTGAACTGAATATACTGGAAGAAGGGGGAAATGATTTGGCATAATAAAAAAAAGTTCCAAAATGTATCAATAGATGGCGCTGTAACATTTTGGAACTTTTTTTTATTATGCCAAATCGTTTCCCCTTCTTCCAGTATATTCAGTTCAAATTTGAAGTCATTCTGACCAGTGGTTCTTTTTTTGCAGCCTTTTGAATGTGGGACTTTAATTATGGACATCCTGTGTATATATATATATATATATATATATATATATATATATATATATATATATATATATATATATATATATATATATGTATGTATGTCATGTTTTCATACACGGAATGTTGGATAACAGCAAGGAGCATCAAGGACGAGCCATCGCAGCGTCCCAGACCATCTTACGTTAAGTTGTAGTCGTAGCAGGGTAGGTGAAAATAATCTAAGTCCACCACCAAAATTAAAGGCGAGTTCATCTTGATTTAAATTTATTTCCAAGAATTTCCGGGGAGCGTCAGTTTCACACCATTGTTGCTGGATATTAAATCGTACATGTCGCTATTTTCGGGAAGAATCCCGGCGGCGCAAAGCCGCGACGCTATTGACGGAGAGCTCAAACTCACGTCATGTTAGGTTGAGAGCAGACAAACAAAAGACTACAGACGCGCGAAATTTCTCGCCCGCGAACTATTAAATTGACCTTCCGATTGGTCAAAGCTCATCACCTGACTTAAACGCCATATGGGGAGATCGCTTTCGTCATAGTTCTCGAATAGACTTCGTTATATAATTCTTTCCACGCGTGGCCTTAGGGGAAAAACTAATAGATTATTTTGGTTGGATTTGAGGGGTAATGCTTTATTGCAATAGGATGTAAGAATTTGGAAAAGGCGTGTTAATAATGAAAAGGTTTGAAATTTATTTCATATATACGCGTATATATATATATATATATATATATATATATATATATATATATGTGTGTGTGTGTGTGTGTGTGTGTGTGTGTGTATAATATTATATATATATATATATTGTAGCGTGGAATTTAATGCGACAGTTATTTGGTTATTGTTGTCACCTCTAGAAAAAATCACTATACAACGACGTTACCGGCTAACTTATCCACTGAAGCTATTTAGGCATCCAGATACTATATCACATTTTATAGAAACGCGGTTATCATCATCGAAGAGAGTTTTTTTGCTTGTTCCTAGCTTCACGAACTTTCTTGACTGGGTTCATCGGTGTTTTCTACAACATCTACTTTCGGCCATATTCTTCCCGGACGAACAGTTCGTCATCGAGATAAACATAGTGCCGTGCCGTTTCCTCTTCCACCGAAATAGTGCTTTTGAACAATTTACCTTTGTGGTAATAATAGTGCTTTTCCTTTTTCTCTCTACAAACTGTGAAGCCGCCGCTTCATTTTCCTACCACTAATTAAGGTGTAATTCTACAATACAGATATAGTACCGCTTGTAAGGTAAACTTAAGATTCGATTCACAAGAATCGAACTTTTGAGTGAATGAATTAAAGAAGCTGCTTGAGATATGCTAATTTCGGCATACGCGCTTGGTATAAATACCAAGCAGCTTGATTAAGTGAAGGTTTTGAGGGTTTTGTTAGGGTTGATAGATAAGCGAGTTGAGGGAGCTACGAGGTAAGGAGCTCCAGGTGTTAACCGGCGCTAGTACTTAGGGTGCCCAAAGTTTACGTGGCAGTACTGCTGGTTTGACTCTCTGCTGGTTTGTGAGTATTTGCAAAGTGTATTTCTATTGAATGCTAATATATATTCCGTACAAGTAGTACGTATGCTTAATGCTGTAAAAGCAAATTCTATATGTGCAACGAATTCAATAAACATTGTTTCATGTATAAACTGTGTTTGTATCAAATTCAAATAGAGTGCCCCTTAGTATATACTCTACAGTGGCGCCTGAAAGTTTATATATACCGTGGTTGTTCTCGTTACATTTATAACGAGCAACATATTTGAAGTTTGAACTTTATACTGTGGTTTACTCTGATATTGATAAAACTAAATTGTGAAAGTATCTTGTTATTATATTTATCTACTGTTGAAAATGTATTTAAGACAAATCCCTGCTGATAATTTATCTGGTATAATTATGGTTCAGCAAATTGCGCCATTCGAAGCCACCTTCAATAGCGGCCCCTCAAGCCAATTCCTAAAGAAAATTGAGCATTACTTTCAGCAACAATGCACCCCAGAGGGGGAGAAACTTAAAATTGCTGTAGCCGCTTTAAGAGGTAGTGCATATCAGTGGTACACGTGTATGAAAAGCAGTAATCTCATTTTTGACTATTTGTCCTTCAAGCAAAAGTTTCTTAGCGTTTTTCCAAAGACCTTTAATTAAAGTCAAATTGAAGCGGAAATTTATTCGCTAAGGCAACGTGAAGGTCAGTCTGCGTTAGATTTTGCTATGGAAAAGATTTCCAAGTGTGAGGAATATCGAGAAGGGGTGACGGAAGCGGTAATCTTAAAAATAGTTATCCAACGTTTGAAGCCAAGTGTTCAAGATTTTTTAGACAATCAAAATATTACAAGAAAGGTTACCCTCCTTCAAGCTTTAGCTAAACATGACAATAGGCATTTCTTCGCTACCACTTACTCTCACTCAGGTACGAGAAGTTTTATTCACTCCCGCCAAAATTTTTCGCGAGTTTCAAACCAACAGCGAAACCAGTATCGCGGGCGAAATAATAGAAGCTTACGGCGTTACAATGAAATTAGTGCACTTAAAGTAAATAATATGCAAGCACCTTACGTGCACTGGCAAGTTGTTTCACATGATATGGTTCAACAAGTTGAAACTGTGTGGTCAAATGTATTAACTTGTCCGAGCAGTAATCATTATTTTGAGAATAGTGAAAGTCGGGGTATTTTTGTGGCTTATAATGAAAGTGAGTCTAGCTGGAACAATGCGGTAATTCAAGTACAAATTTCTGAAAATAGTGCCGATACTAATGCTAGTGGTTTAGAAAACAAATCTTCTGATACTTGTATTAATGCTATACCTGATATTTTAGATGATATTCACACATCTGTTAATGAAGGAAATTTAGTAGATGACGAAGTATGCGTTGCGGAAGTTAGTGAATACTTATTAGTTGACGACAATAAAAATTCTTTAAACGATATTAGGAAATCGCTAGGTAATGATGATATTATTTCAAGTTCCCAGCCGAATGGGGATTGTGTAGGCCAGGTTGATAATATGATCTTAAATAAAGTACATGAAAACCAGACTGAGAATCAGGATGAAAAGTTGACACAGAGTTATACTGTAAGTAGTTCAGCAGATGTTTCGGAAGTTGTAGAAGTAGTTAGCATTAAAACGCACGGATACGGAAAGCTTAATCTTCCTAAAACTGAAACAGTGTTAAAGAATTTAAATGATAACGATTCTGATGTCGCAAGTTTCAAAGAGACTTTTTCGTCAAAAGAGGATAAAACTAAAGTTAAGGGGGATAAAAAACGTGAAAAAGAGCCTTCTGGTTCCAGCATTAAAACTGCTAATACTGAAGTAATTAAGGCGGTAAACAAGAAGTCGTATAAGCACAAATACGAAAAACAGAGTCAGGTTGTTGAAAAACATGAAACAAGCGGCGAACTAACTTGTAAACGTATCATAAATGGCGAGATAAAGCCAGTAACTGAACACATAGGTGCGGTGTATAAGTTTGAAAAAATAGAATCTGCATTAAAATCTAATGCCTATACTCTAAAAAGTACGGGGAAAATTAAAGTGTGCACTACAAAACCTCCATCAAAGGATGAATGTGTCGCTGATAAGGTACACAAGGTTATGAAAAGAATAGATGACAATTCTAAAGGTCCTTTGCATAAGTACAGGAAGCGGAAGATTTCTGCAGCCAAGCAAGGTTGGCCTCCTCCCAAGAGACCTCCTGTCCATCGTCAAGCCGGACCAGCGCCTCAGGACCAACGACCTGCTGCACGAAGGATGCCCACACGGTCAACGAACCCCTTTACTAGGACTGCGACCATCAAGAGAGGTTCCACGAAATGGACAGACTGGTGCCTGTCCATTTCGTGGAACAAGTCGTGGAGAATTGAACAAGTCTTGTATCAATTCTCTTATTCTAACTCCCACCCTTTAATAAAACCAAACCAAATTGCTTTGAAGTTCCCCAGAGTATAAGCTGTGGAAAAAAAAATTTTGAGAGGAAAGGGGTCAGCCACTGAAAAAAACGGTAGACTGTTGTTTTATAAATTTTTGAAGGGGACATGTAGTGAATAGGAAAAAAAATACATACTAACTACAGATAACAACTAACTAACTAACATACTAACTTCACAAAACATAACACATGTGCATTATGAATTGGGGAAGAGTAGCTACAAACAGTCAAGAAATGTCATGCTGTGCAATTGTGTTGACACTTTTAACTAAAATAGATTTTATAGGGCGCAGTTGGCCAGCCCAGTATCCGCAACTCTGCAAATCCACTGTTTGATGGTGTCACCTGAACCCTTCGGGGCTAGTTTTGTAAAATGGGAGTGGCGTTTTTCCCCCACACAACGTGTGGAAGGTTTTTTTGACTTTGCCACCCATTATGTAAAAAGTCAGACCAGCACACGTTTTCAATTAGTTAACTGAAGCCGTTCAGACCTCAGTTACCTAATTTTTTTTCCGAGGGAGGCCAGTGTAAGGTATACACAAGATTCGATTCACAAGAATCGAACTTTTGAGTGAATGAATTAAAGAAGCTGCTTGAGATATGCTAATTTCGGCACACGCGCTTGGTATAAATACCAAGCAGCTTGATTAAGTGAAGGTTTTGAGGGTTTTGTTAGGGTTGATAGATAAGCGAGTTGAGGGAGCTACGAGGTAAGGAGCTCCAGGTGTTAACCGGCGCTAGTACTTAGGGGCCCAAAGTTTACTTGGCAGTACTGCTGGTTTGACTCTCTGCTGGTTTGTGAGTATTTGCAAAGTGTATTTCTATTGAATGTTAATATATATTCCGTACAAGTAGTACAATGTAAAAAGTAAACAATAGAAGTAAATAAAATTAAAACTCAAGCATAGATTGCTAAATCACTGTAACATAAAACTTATCCTGCAAGGAAAACATTTCAATAAAGGATAGAGCAGGAGCTTCATATCCCCATAATGAAAAAAACAAATAAATAATCCAACAGATATAGATAAAAAAAATATACTAAAATAGACAAAAAACAAACAGAAATCAAGCACTCTGGGCATCCACGCACCAACGGCAAGATTCTCTATAAGTGCCGGAACTGAACCATAAAACAACAGAGGTAACCGACAGGTCTCGTCATCAGGGAGCCTAACCATGTCAATTACCTCAAGGGGAACTTTCTGAATAGGATGCAGGTAAGCCCAAAAGACATCCCAAGGCCCCGAGTCCCTCAAAGAAGCAATTAGTCAAGAAGAAAATGAAAAGACAAACACAACTTACAGTATGGGCTCAACGCACCTTACATGCAAGCACACAAAAATCCTAATGCAAAGCAAACGGTGCTTACACACCCCAATTCCGTAAGTGACGGTTATGGCGAAACAGCAGCCAATTCTATCCTAAAGGTTACGTCATTGTAACATTACTATAGCTCCACCCCCCCCATTACAACTTAACCAAATGAAAACACAAATACTATTCTAAACATCTTTAAAAATTCCTGAGTCTAAATGCCATTTTTTTTAAACTTTTAAATTACCGAAATTTTTAGGGAAATCGTTTTTTCTTAAGTTTTCCTCGAAAATGCTACATGCCTCCAAAAAATCCCCAGCGTTGTTACATATGTTTTTTATTCTGTAAAGTTGTGAGTAAAAAATATTATAATAAATTTTATAGTTTAAGTTGCTATGGAAATTGGTAAACGTAATAACCTCGAAGTTAAAATCTAACCTTTTATCATAAATCCCTATTTTTATTTCCCTATTTTGAATTTTAATTTTTAAATCCAGATAAGTCGCACAAAGATTATTATCGTTAGTCCGGTTTAAAGTAAGTTCCTTTGGGTAGATTTGATTAAGAAACTCCAAATCGTTGCAGTTAAAAATTATGAGGTCATCAATATATCTAAAACCAGTAATACTATTTGAGTTAAGAAATTTAGTTTCGTAAAAATGTAAGAATAGGTTGGCAAATGCACTAGAATAGCTATTTCCCATAGGTATACCCTTTATCTGTTTAAAGAAACATAAGCCGTTAAAGAGATAGTTTTCAAAAATATTAAATTTACATAAATCAATCCAGTCACATTTTAAGATTAAAGTACTATCTAAATAAGCATCATAGATTTCTGAACATATAATCATTAAATTATCATGCGGAATACTGGTAAACAGGTTTTCAAAATCAAACGTGTATATGCTATCTATATTCTTACTTTTCAAAAATTGTAGAATATCCTGGTTATTATTTATAATAAAGCTATTTTCGGTCACCTTAATTTTATTTAGAATAATTTTTAAATAGCTAAAAAACTTTTTACTGAACAAAGTGTTTTAACAATTTGTACTACATGTAACAAACCTAAATTTAGTAGGTACTTTATGGAATTTTATTGTAGGAAGCAAGTAAGGGGCCTTGGGATGTCTTTTGGGCTTACCTGCATCCTATTCAGAAAGTTCCCCTCGAGGTAATTGACATGGTTAGGCTCGCTGATGACGAGACCTGTCGGTTACCTCTGTTGTTTTATGGTTCAGTTCCGGCACTTATACAGAATCTTGCCGTTGGTGCGTGGATGCCCAGAGTGCTTGATTTCTGTTTTTTTTGTCTATTTTAGTATATTTTTTTTATCTATATCTGTCGGATTATTTATTTGTACAAGTAGTACGTATGCTTAATGCTGTAAAAGCAAATTCTATATGTGCAACGAATTCAATAAACATTTTTTCATATATAAACTGTGTTTGTATCAAATTCATTTAGAGTGCCACTTCAAATTATATACACCCAAGTCTGGGTAGAAGTGAGCTATTTTCTCTACACGCTCCTTCATTCTCTCTACAGACATGGTACTGTTCCTGTATTCACTTTATAGACATTGGCCTTATTCTCCATCATAGATATATATATATATATATATATATATATATATATATATATACAGTGGTACCTCGACTTACGAGTTTAATTCGCTCCATGACTTAGCTCGTAACTCGAAATACTCGTATCTCGAATCAATTTTCCCCATTGAAATGAATAGAAATGCCATTAATTCGTTCCGGGATCCCCCGAAACACCGCAATATTTTTGTTACATGTTTTTAAATAAGAAAAACATGCATATAAACGACGAACATTGTATAAAATGTAATACAATAGAATGTACTGCAATAAAGTCGTTTTATTAAGTGTAATGTACAACATTTACCTTGGAGATCAGACTTGAAGATGCTGATGGAAGAGGAGGAGAAAGGTTGAACTGAAAAATTGAATCTTATTCGTTGATTTTTGATCTTTTCGCCCCGCTTTCCTGACTTTCGCTTTTATTACCAGCTACAAACTCTCTTAAAGTGAACGAGTGAGACACAGAAGCTGGGCGATTGTTGCATCGTTCACTGTGGCTGTAATGTCCAGATTCTTCTTTCTGAGAAATCCACAGAACGTTTTCTCAGAATCCAATCTCTCGGTTTAAGACTGGAGAGTAGACTCAGAATAATATTATAAAATTGTATAATAATTGTACATAAAGGTTGTAAATATTATATGCTTCTTGTGTTCTCATTTGATGAGCACGTAACATGGCATTCGCTGCTCAGACTAGCGGTGGGATATCTGAAGCTTGCTCGTAACCCGAATTTTAGCTCGTAACTCGAAGCAAAAAATCTACCGAAAGAATGCTCGTATTTCGAAAAACTCGTAAGTCGAGGTACCACTGTATATATATATATATATATATATATATATATATATATATATATATATATATATATATATATATATATATATATATATGTATATTTATATATATACGGTTAGTTCGTTCCAGAGCATTCCGCATAATATCCCAGTCAAAATAGGTTTTATGGCTTAAAAAAAATATGAAAGTTTTGAAAATTGGTGGATATGTTTGTTTGGGCATACTGTTGAACATCCCCACCGATCAGACTTGAACTTTCGCCGCCATCTTGGAAAATGTGTAAACTTTTTTGGTTTTTTGTAAGTAACTTCAGAAATATTGATTTTATGTAAAAAAATTGAAAGCAAAAATTGAAGAGCATTAAATTATGAACAAAAACATTATTTATATTTTTTTATAAGTCTAACACGAACAAAGATAATTGACTTTCAAAATAGCGAACAATCACGCGTAGGACGCGGGCGCGGGTCATCCCCATCGCGATGGGAGGATGACCCGCGCATGTGACCCAAAAGTCTTGAACACTCACGTTTGTCAAACCTCTGCATATCAAAGCTCGAGATAAAGTTACAGCAACATCCAATCCTCTGTTATCAGGTTGTATTGTGAGGTTTGGTGGATTCTATCTTTTTATGTTATACTTGAGCTGCATTGGGTGCATAATGGCTGGAAGTGGGTAAAAAGAAATACTAAATTTGATCTTATGCAACTACGTCAGTAAAAAAAAAACGTTTCCTGGCCATGCATACGCTAGAAAAATCCTAGCTCATTTATTTACCCAAACAACTTTAGAAAAATAATTTTTGACGCTATGGACATATCTGATTTCTAAAGCAGTGATTTCCATGAGTTGTTTAAAGATTTTGAAGGCCTTTTTTATTTTTTTGCAAATAACTTGGGAAATATTAACTTTATGTAAAAAAAGTTTTATACAAAAATTAAAGAACATTAAATTGTGTACAAAAAATATTAAATACATTTTGTCGTAACCCTAACACGAACCAAAATATTGACTACTAAATGCGGGTTGATTATGAATGTAGGGTCCAAGTCTCGTTCCAGGCGCTTTCCTTTGAATTCTCTCCTCTCCCTCATTTGGGTAATCTTTAAACACAAGAAAATAGACTAATGTTTTTTGGTATGTAGATATTGATCATTTTTAATTTTATGAATGAATGTAATAAACTTAGATTTATTCACTACAATATTTTCATTGTATATAATCTTTTGAGCTTACCTACTTTATGGTTGTCAGTGGCGCACCTAGAGGGGGCAGGGGGCCCTGCCCCCCCCCCCAATGAAGTAGAAATATTGATTTTGCATTATAAATATTTGTATTCGTTCATCTCGCCCCCTCCCCCATGCATTATAAATATTTTTATCCATTCATCTCGGGCCCCCCCCCCCAAGAAAAAATCCTGGGTGCGCCACTGATGGTTGTCGTGCGCTTTTCGGTACAGGATTGTTCACGTCGTCAGTCTTGAAGATCGTCTATGGATCAGCTAGCACCACCTCATTCATCAATTCCTTTTATTGGATCGTGACATACCCCATTGCAGTTATTGTAGGCCGTTATGCAGTTGATGCTTGCTTTCCGACACACGCATCTTTCTCCCCAGTCAATCTTACAGTTGTGAAACACCATGCTTAAAACTGAAACGGGAGCCACTGCATCCATAGTTGTGATGGGCACGAGGTTTTTTTTTTCACATTTCCAGCGCACACTTCAGGATTCTACTCATTCCCAAACCACTTTTGCACTTGGGGATTCAACCGAAAGGAATGTCGCATGGCTGTCTCTTCACTTGAGGGAAGAGACGAAATATATGGTTTTATTTTAGTGACAATTTTTGCGAAGCATTTGTACCTAAACTTATTTAGGGACTTTTCACTGGGATGTGCTCCATACCAGATCAGAAAAAAAGCTTTCTCCTGCTTAAGCAACATCATTATGCGATGAGTTGCATTTATTAACTACTGTCACGTCGTGTTCCATATCTTTACTTTGGAACATTTTTACACAATTTTTCTTTCCTTTGTTGAATGCTGCAGAAGTAGTATCGCATCCACTGAATGCATGGAGAAAAAGGATACTTTGGTATGTCCCGATGATTGTATTTCATTTGACGAATGTATTTTTTTCTTTGCTTAACCTTTGCATGTTTTGACAAGGAAAATGTCTTTTCTGTAGGAGTGAGAGCTGTTAATAGAACCAGGTTGTCAACATCTTCACCGATGATTACAACGATGTTGGCACCAGAACATGATTCATTAATTGCAGTATTCACAATGAGAATATCGGCTTCGTCATTACATTGTCGGAATCGAATCCCACTGTTTTCCAGCTCAGCTGATAGCATGCTGATCAGTTTGCTATTGTTGTTTTCATCTGAAAGGAACTGTTATTGTTGAACATTAACTTTCATGTTTCCATCAAAACTTATATCTACAGATTTCATCACAATAGACCGTAGATTTTCTTCCATTTTTTGTACTGTTATTGGTGTTGGATTAGCCATTAAAAACGACTATACAGCTGGTCCCATAATGCTTTTTTTATATGGTTAACTTAATTTGTGCAAACATCCGAAAAAGTTAATTGTGTTCCCCATTTGATACGGTGTAGGAGAAAACCACTGTGTCATTGTGGACTCCTGAACTGTCCACAATGTTGACGCAGTTCAGGAGGTTAAGGTCTTTGTTTGGAACTTCAAAAACGTCGTACCTAGCCAATGTCGTTGTCTCTCGCATGCCAGCTTCACTAAACAGAGCAAATGTAAAAGAAGCTAAGTCATACTCTAAATAGAATGCTACTCGTTTCTTCGTCGTTTTATTTAACAATCGCTATCCTCTGAAAAAGCAACAACGGGTTTACTAATGTATTGAAACCATTTACTTTCCACGCACAATTGACGGTGATCAAGCTTTCATAAGCTTTACCATTTCCAAGTACTGAACCCAGAGGGATGCAGTTGGGCCATTCTCTTTCAACTGCTTCAAAGTCTTCCTCATTTTAATCTCGATGTCTCGTATATGAGTATGTCCGTATATGGTTTCTAGTGATAGTAGTTCAGTAGCAAAATCTCTAAACAACTCATGGAGATTATTGCTTTTGAAATCAGATATATCCATGGCGTCAAAATTTATTTTTGCTAAAGCTATTTGGGTAAATAAATAAGCTAGGTTTTTTCTAGCGTATGCATGGCCAGGCAACGTTTTTCCTACTGACGTAGTTGCATACATCAAATTTAGTATTTATTTTTACCCACTTCCAACCATTATGTACCCAATGCAGCCTAAGTATGACATAAAAAGATAGAATCCACAAGCCTCACAACAATACAACCTGATAACAATGGATTGGATGTTGCTGCAACTTTATCTCGAGGTTTGATATGCAGAGGTTTGATACACGTGAGTGTGCAAGACTTTTGGGGAACATGCGCGGGTCATCCCCCCCCCCCCCATCGCGATGGGGATGACCGGCTCATCCGCGTCCTACGCGTGATTGTTCGCTATTTTGAAAGTCAATTATCTTTGTCGTGTTAGACTTATAAAAAAAATGTAAAAATGTTTTTGTTCATAATTTAATGCTCTTCAATTTTTGCATTCAATTTTTTTACATAAAATCAATATTTCTGAAGTTACTTGCAAAAAACCAAAAAAGTCTACACATTTTCCAAGATGGCGGCGAAAGCTCAAGTCTGATCGGTGGGGACTTTTAGTATGTTCATTAACACGCTCAAACAAACATCTCCACCAATTTTCAAAACTTTCATATTTTTTTTAGCCATTAGTCAAAATCGGGTCTATTTTGACTGGGGTATAAATAGAAAGCGCATAAGTCGAAATTTACCAACATTGACATCATCACTGCGTTTGTGCTTTAAATCTTCAAAAGTACTTAAACTCTTTCGGTTGTATCAGCGCAAGACTTATAGGTATGCGTTTGCGTTGTAGATCTTCAATCCAAATCTATCAATAATTTCTCCGTCGTTTCTATTAAAATACCTTTTTTCTTCGAAATTATCGACGATTGCATAGGAACAGAATTCTTCACGTGTTGCATAATCCGATCTTTATTCTTTAACACAGTTCTAAGGGCCTGTTCACATAGGAGTCCGTTGCGTTGCGTTAAGGAAAAGATGACGTAGAGACGAAAATAAACCAATCATAGGCGTTAAAAATTTCTTTGCTAATCGTTTGGAGGCATATGATTGGTTTATTTTCGTCTCAACGTCATCTTTTCCTTAACGCAACGCAATGGACTCCTATGTGAACAGGCCCTAACGGTCGATTCGTTCATACCGTACACACACACGCAATGTCTACAATCTTAATACCTTTTTCATGTCATTTAATAATAATTTCAACTTCATTTCCATAGTAATTACACGTATATTTTTGCATCTGCTTACGGTCTGTTCCTTTTTACGTTTTTCGGATATATTTTTTTATGGGTTTTAGGTTTTAATTTGTATCGAAAACGTACATGAGTACTGCGGGCAAAATACCCAACCGTTCACTGTCAACTGACGTCACTGTTGTCGCCACTCATCCATACCGGCAACGTCGCAGAACTGTAAACGCGCGAAACGACTGACGTCTACGAGTTTTTTATTAAAAAAATATATATATTCAACCACGTATCTACGAATAGGCGTAACTCGGGGACTCACTGTATATATCTATGGTGCCTGGTATAAAGGGCTTAAGTCAAGAACAGTGATTTAAATATACCAAGTTATTGGCTCTTATACCAATTGCAAAAATGTACAGAAGGTCGTTCGCACTTTATGGAAACGATTTTGTAATTTGTTTTTGGCGTTTGCATTCTAAGATAAAAATTTGGCAGCTTCAGAATAATCGTCTCCTATTGTTTTGCTTTGATTGGAATGTAAAATAAAATATTTATTTTGAAAATTGCTCCTAAAATTGATTAATGGCTCGAAGGTTATGCAACTGCACTTTCCGGGGAAAAATATTCGTATCAACAAATTATAAAGCGGTGTAAAAATTGCGGTTGTGGCATTTCAAAGATAGGTATTTATAATATATTAAATTTGAAAGGGAAAAAACGTCTAACTGAAAGTAAAAATGAAAACATGATCACTAAACCTCATCCTAAGACTGTTCGAACGCAGGTAAATATCAAGAAAGTGAAGTCTCTGATCCCAAAAGAAAATACGCCGACTCAAAGATCCATTGCATCGAAACTAGGAATGTCTTCTGGCACTGTAAGTAAAATCATTCATAAAGATTTGAAGTTAAAAAAGTTGTTTAAACCTAAAGTTCATCTGCTTTTGCCAAAGCATACTGCTGAAAGAAAAACAAATTCTAGAAAATTATATGAAAAACACCTAGCTGCTGAAAAATCAAAATTTGTGGTTAACACTCGATGGGACATGGGTGTTGTGGCGTCGTGAGAAAATCTCCCCTATGTCGTTGAACTATGTGTGTGGTCCTTATTGTAAGAACTCGCTTTACAGAAAGAGAAAAGGACACACACTGGCATCCCCACAGTGGTCATTGATTCCACTAGCTGTCTGGAAATTTGCGTGGAAGGAAAGATGACTCCGGGAAGAATGAATCTTTATAAAACGATAGATGATGTGTTTTCTCTTTTGTAGCTTCCAGGAGAAAAGAAAAACCAATCTATTTTCAGACGGTGTGACGGAATGCGGAAGGCCATTTTTCCAACGGGACTACGACAAAGCAAGGTGTATGTGTGCCTTTGTGTAGCGCCCTGGGGACGGTGTTGCTCAAGTTGGAGCAAGTAGTCAACGGGGTGGTCCCCGAGGAGAACCGGAAATCCGTGGCCCTGCTGATGGATGACGTCAGCCGATTTTCAGAGGATAAAAGAGGGTGTTCGCTCTAGGACCACAGAGAGATAACCAGGATTTTGGACGTTGCGGACTGAAGACAGCAACGGGTTTTAGCTCGGAGGAGCAGTTAACTTCAGGCTAGACTGAGCCAATTTTGGTTGGGCGATAAGCCTCGTCATCACATCTTGTAACGTGTATTTACTACACATGTAAATAACTGTAAATACCTTCATGTAATCTAGTTGTCCAATAAAGGACTTTGTTTTAAAATTCAATTCAAGTTCCTGGTCTGTTCCTGAAATGAGGTGTGAGGCGACTTTGTATTGCTGTGGGCCATGCGATACCACAGTTGGTGGCAGCGGTTGGATTGATGCTCATCTCAATGAATAGATGAGGGATCTACGTCTCCAGTAAAGCAGCTAATTGCGTATTGAGACGGGGAAATTGCCCGGAGAGCTTAGAGGACGGAGTTTACATCCCTTGCGGCATTTTGGAGCGGAGAAAGTCTTCAAGCGAGAGGTGAGAACTTTTAAGTTAAAGTCCAGAGAGATGCTGTAGGAATTAGTTAGGTGGGTAATATTGTTTCAAGGTCAATTAAACAAGCGCAAAATTAAATTAAGATTCTAGGGGGCAAAAGGTTTTCAGGATTGTGGAATAATTTTGTTTAGAATTGTACTAATTGAATTTAATTGTTGTACTGGAGCGAAGTTATTAAATTGCAATTGGGTATTAAACAAGTAATGGTTATGCTGGCTTGTGTTTTCAAATAAGGAATTTTATTTGTATTGTTACACCAGGGTTTTGCTTTGTTTAAGGGAAAAACTGAGTTTTGGGAAAATTACACTGCATAAAATAATTTGAGGAAAAACTAAAAGTGTCAATTATTGGTGTATGCGTGTATGAAAAATACACAAGATATTTATTGTTTATTATTGTGATTTTGAGTCAAGTGTATTTTTTGTATTCTTTGAAAAAGTTTAGTTTAGTGCTAAGGGTATTTTGTGTACCGGTATTAACTTTGAGTTTAGTATTTTTCCAAGTGTATTTTATTATGATTTAAAAATTAGCATAGTGCTAAGGATATTTGTGCAGTTATAATTAGGGAATTTTATAGAATACAAGGTGTATGTATTAACGTATTAATTTTCGGTTTGGAATATAAAGTTAATGATAAGAAGTATATTTTGTGAAATTATATCTAGTTGAAACGGGTATATTTTGTGTGTATTCTGTATATTTTGAGTGTATTCTGCATATTATTGAGTGTATTCTGCATATCATTAAGTGTATTCTGCATAGTAGTGAATGTTGGTTACATATTATTGAGTGTTTGGCTAGCAAATTTAGAATTTCCTAGAGGCTTTTATCGTGTATTAGAGAAATTAGTGTTTAGAACAGTGTACTTGGTGGTAGGGAAAAATCATGGGAAAGATGGAAGAGTACCTAGTAACTTATCCTAAAAAAACTCTTGCTTCAGTTAGCCGAAGAAGTAGGGACGTGCGCGAAGGACGCGGAAAGGAAAACGGATATTATTAAAAAAATTGTAGCAGGGCCCGAGTACACAGAGACCTACGCGAAAAAGTGTTTTGAAGCTATTTTGGCGGAAGAGACAGAGGCCAAAAATAGGGAAAAGGAATCCAAAACGGGAGATCAAAGAATACAGTTGTGTGTGCCTTTAGCGTATCACGAGGGAATATTAGCTTTGTGTCACGAAGAAATTTCCGGACATCTCGGGAGCACAAAGACAAAAGACCGCATACTAAGATATTATTACTGGCCTAATTGTTATCAAGAGATCGAGAAGTTTGTAAAGACTTGCGAACCGTGTCAAAAGGCGGGTAAAAATAAAGACCGAAAGAAAGCCCCTCTAAAACTTGTGCCTATAATATCTGAGGTGTTCGCTAAAATCAATATAGACGCGGTGGGTCCCTTACCGACGAGCACAAAGAACAATAAGTATTTAATTACGTCTATTTGTGTGGCATCCAAATACCCTGACGCGATCCCGGTTGAGAACATTAGTTCCCCGGCGGTGATAGACGCCCTGTTGCATACGTTCTCGAGGATAGGCTTCCCTAAAGAAATTCAATGTGATTTAGGCAGATCCTTTACGAGTGAACTCACATCTGAATTTTTTAGTAAATTTGGAATTCGGGTAATCCATAGCAGCGTATGTCATCCCCAATCGAACAGCATAGAGAGAGTCCACTCCACGTTAAAAAGAGTACTGAAAGCTCTGTGTCTAGAAACTGGGAAAGACTGGGAAGAAATTTTGCCGATGGCTCTTTTCGCTCTGCGCACGGTGTCACACGAAAGCACCGGCTTTAGTCCGACTGAGTTAGTGCATGGGAAAAACCTGAGGATGTCCCACACCTTATTGTATGAAAATTGGCTACACCAGGAGAGTAGTGACCAAAACGTGGTGGAGTACATACTAAATCTAACGAATAGATTAAAAACATGCCAGGAATTGGCGACGAAAAGTATGACGGAAAGCAGGGATAAAAGAAAACTTTGGTACGACCGTAATGCGGTTTTAAGGAAATTTAAAGTCGGCGACCCCGTTTTAGTGTTAGCCACTTCAAAAGTGAACAGAATGGCGGTAAATTGGATAGGACCGGGGACAGTAACTAGTGTTATATCAGAAACAAACTATACAATTGACCTTCCAGGCAAACGGAATAAATCCACTATTTACCATGTTAATTTAATGAAGCCGTATCATCGTCGGCCGGAGCATGTAAACCTGTTGGTCGATCAGGAAGGCGAAGAGATAGAGGAGGATGCCGAAATCCCTTATCCCTTAGCGGATCCTACTCACATGGATTTTTGGGAGGTTGTTAGCGGAAGCGATCTAGAAAATCGCGCGTCAACCGAACAAATAGGAGACTTCCGTAGCATGTTATCGAAACACAGGGGAACCTTCTCTTCAGATCCTGGGATCACCCACCTCGTAGAAATGGACATTGTATTGAATGATGACACCCCGGTGCGGGCCAAACCCTACCGCATGTCCCCGAGACAAACCGAAATTCTACGGGAGGAAATAAAGCGGCTTTTAAACCTTGGGGTGATCAAAGTGGGGCAGTCTGATTATGCCTCACCGATGATCTTAGTTGAGAGCCCCGGGAAAGACCCCCGTCCTTGCGTGAACTATCGGAAGTTGAACGAAAAAACCCGAACGGAATTCTTTCCGCTTCCAAACATCGAAGAGGTGGTCGAGAGGGTTAGTGCGGTTGCACTTATTACGGTAATGGATCTGACGAAGGGTTATTTCCAAATTCCTCTAACAAAAAACGCACAAAGATACGCTGCGTTCGTAACTCCTTTTGGGACTTTCATACCCAAGGTTATGATGTTTGGCTTAGTGAATGCTCCGTTCTATTTTTGCAAATTGATTGCGAATGTTTTGGGGGGATTGGAGCATTTCGCTTTGCCTTACATCGATGACATTGCAATATTTTCGCCAACTTGGGACCGCCACTTGAGAGACGTGGACACGGTGTTAAAGAGATTGGGGGAGGCTAACTTAAGAGTAAAACCCTCAAAATGCAAATTTGCCCAGGACCATGTGAGATTTCTGGGGCATGAAGTGGGGTCAGGGAAACGGTCACCCAGTGACGCGAAGATTGAGGCAATAAGAGATTTCCCGGTACCGAAAACTAAAACCCAGCTCGGGGCATTTCTGGGGCTGACGGGATACTACGCCCGATATGTGAAGGATTATGCTACTTTAGCAGTCCCGTTAACTAACGCACTAAAAGGAAAAATAAAGAAAGAACAAATAACCTGGTCCGAGGCTTTGAAGTCAAATCTCATGACAAGCCCGGTGTTATATGCACCAGATTTTTCTAAAAATTTTGTGGTTCAAACGGACGCGAGTTTACACGGTGCGGGTATAGTCTTATCCCAAGTAGTCAACGGAGAAGAGCATCCGATTGTATACTTAAGTAAAAAATTCTCGCGAGCCGAACAAAATTACAGCACGATAGAACGCGAATTAGCAGCTATAGTTTACGGGCTAAAGAAATTGAACCATTACCTTGATGGACAGAAGTTCATAATCCAAACTGACCATAATCCCCTGGTTTTCCTAAAAAAATGGTGGGAACGAACTCTCGGCTAACCCGTTGGGCGTTATGTCTCCAACAATATAACTTTGAGGTGGAACATAAGTCTGGTAAACAGCATGGAAATGCAGACGGGCTTAGCAGGACTGAATGACCCAAACATAAAGCGTCACATGATTGTTGTAAATATAAATTAGTAAAAATGTATAAGTGTGCTGAATTAAATATTGTTTTCAATTTAGAAATGTGTATTAATGTTATGCCACATAAGTAATGATTTGGCATGAACTTAAGCTTTAAGTAACTGTAGTATTTTTTTCGAATGTGATATGATAGGTGGGTGTTGATCTACAATCCAACATCATGTAAAATAGTGTCATGAATTCAGAAAGGACGTGGTGTATAACAAGATTCTTTTTTGTGTTAATTATAGTGAATTGTGATGCATGTAAAGTAATTCTTAAATGACTAAAGGAGATTAAGTGTCTCGTAATTGTTTTGTGCGAATATGGTGTATTGATTGTCAGTGTATTAAGTTGTATTAAGTCAGTGTATTAAGTGTTGGTTACCAGTTTTGTAATTACACTGAAGGAAGGACAGAATTGTAGGTTCTGACTTCTGTATGCAGGGTCTGAGTACCCAGGTAAATAAATTGAGTGAGGCAAATCTCTCAATGGTTTTAAGTAAAGGAAACCGGAAATTGTAATTCCAAAACTGAGTACGCGTAGTAATAATTTTTATGAAAAAATTGGAGTATGAAGCACTTAATGCTTGGTCTAAGTTAATTGTGGGAAGATAGATTCCCTCGCGCAGTGATCTCTCTGGAAACTTAATAGTGCTCCATCTCATGTCTGATGATGGATGTTATTACCCGAACATTTAGACATTCAAAAAGAGACTTTTTTTTAATGTCTTAAAGGGGGGGGGAGAGCTGTGGCGTCGTGAGAAAATCTCCCCTATGTCGTTGAACTATGTGTGTGGTCCTTATTGTAAGAACTCGCTTTACAGAAAGAGAAAAGGACACACACTGGCATCCCCACAGTGGTCATTGATTCCACTAGCTGTCTGGAAATTTGCGTGGAAGGAAAGATGACTCCGGGAAGAATGAATCTTTATAAAACGATAGATGATGTATTTTCTCTTTTGTAGCTTCCAGGAGAAAAGAAAAACCAATCTATTTTCAGACGATGTGACGGAATGCGGAAGGACATTTTTCCAACGGGACTACGACAAAGCAAGGTGTATGTGTGCCTTTGTGTAGCGCCCTGGGGACGGTGTTGCTCAAGTTGGAGCAAGTAGTCAACGGGGTGGTCCCCGAGGAGAACCGGAAATCCGTGGCCCTGCTGATGGATGACGTCAGCCGGTTTTCAGAGGATAAAAGAGGGTGTTCGCTCTAGGACCACAGAGAGATAACCAGGATTTTGGACGTTGCGGACTGAAGACAGCAACGGGTTTTAGCTCGGAGGAGCAGTTAACTTCAGGCTAGACTGAGCCAATTTTGGTTGGGCGATAAGCCTCGTCATCACATCTTGTAACGTGTATTTACTACACATGTAAATAACTGTAAATACCTTCATGTAATCTAGTTGTCCAATAAAGGACTTTGTTTTAAAATTCAATTCAAGTTCCTGGTCTGTTCCTGAAATGAGGTGTGAGGCGACTTTGTATTGCTGTGGGCCATGCGATACCACAGTGTATTTAAATGACTGTAATAAAAAAAGATCAATTTTCTATTCCTCAACTGATGGGAATAACCGTACGAAATGGCTACGTCAGTGTACAGAAAAGTTCTCAAAGGTAGTTCTCATGATAGTGGCAGTATTTTGTTACAACGGCAAATTAAAAATAAAAAAAAGTCTCAAGTAAAGCCAAAATTAATTCACTCTACTATCAGCAGAATATTTTAGAACTAATTTTTGAAGAAGAAATTCCAGCCTTATATGGAAAGGACATTGATAAAGTTGGGCTTCATATGGACAAAGCCTCTAGTCACACGTCTAAATCAACTGCCGCTTATTTAGCAAAAAAAAGAATCAAAAACAGGAATAAAATGTATTCCATTTAATGAAATATCTGTAAAATTACCTGACTCTTCTGCAATGGACTTTTGCGATTTCAGTTTTTTAAGACGAGCCTTAGGAATACGGCATCTAAGAACACTGAACGGACTTTGGAAAACAGTCTAAGATGAATGAGGTAAAACTGACATAACAGTACTAAGCAAAAATTTACTTTCATGATAAATTCGAGCTAGAGCGATTGTCAAGAACCATGGCTATCAGATAGAAGCAAATCACCGCATAAAATACGGCATTTATAGATAAAACTTAACTATCAAAATCGTTTCCATAAAGTGCGAACGACCTTCTGTATTTTCGACTTGAGTCTTTTGTGCAAAGAAATGAATTTTGTATACAAAATTGATAGACTTAAGCCTTTTATACAAGCCAAAAGGGTTTTTTCTTTATCAATTAAAACAAATATCTAAAAATCCCTTTTTGACTTAAGACCTTTATACCGGGCACCATATATACATACATACATACATACATACATACATGACATACATACTTGAACGGCCCCATATATATATATATATATATGGGGCCGTTCAAGTATTACGTAAGCCTTTAAGGGGTGAGGGAGGGAGATCATAGCAATGCTTTCGTAAGATAAAAACAGGCACGCAAGAAAGTGCGATATGCTCCTGACCACATCATCTCCCATGCCAAATGTATTTACTTTCCTATGTATTATACTATTTACTTTCAAAGAAGTACTGAAGCCTTTAGAACGTTGATGTAATTCTGACTTGTTTTCACTTATATCTCGATGTATTTACTGTTAATGATTTAATATCCATACGCTTATGTTTGAAATGTATAATGAATTTAATGTTTTAAAAAATCCTTTAGCCTACGAAATAATGACAAGAAATTTGCTAAATCCTTCGTAAGCAAGGTGTGGGTGGGTCAGACATTTGCTTATTTTTCTTACAAGGGGAGGGGAGGGGGTCTAAAGGGGCTAAAAAAGTGCTTACATAATACTGGAACGGCCCCTATATTTATGATTTTATCATTTTTCTTTCCACATTAAGCGTTGTCATGACCTGCACGTGCTTGTACCACTACCTCTGTCCATTACTTCAGTGATGTTTAATTTTCTTTGGATTCCAATTTCATCTTCATTTTTATTATTTTGAATTAGAGCGTACTCTATTTCATTGAATTTCAGGTGTAAGACAGTGAAATGTGTGATTTGACCTCAATAAGTATTTTATTTAATTTAATCCTAAAATCCATGACTGTTTTTCCTTTTTTATGAAAAAGTATGTTTTTTAATCCTAAAAGCACATGGAAAATATAGACAAAATTAAATTTAATTGCATTCACATTAAAAAACACGTATGCAAAACGGTTTATATATATACATATATATATATATATATATATATATATATATATACAATGTGCGGCCATTAATTTCCAGGACTGATCTAATAACTCCAGAAAATATTACATGAAATACATACCCATTTAATATGTTTCGAAGTAACTCCCACCTGCCGTAATGCACTTCTGTGCTCGGCTGTATAATTTTCGGTAACAACTTTTAAAATCCTCTTTCGGAATGCTCTTTAATGTGGACGTCACCGTTTTCTTGATGGCTTCGACATCCTCAAATCTTGTTCCCTTCAGCAAATTGGCCCAGCATGAGGTCATGGAGTTAGCATACTCTCCGAACGTAGCACCGGCATACTTTTTCTTGTTTCCAAAGCTGAAAGTTTTGCTGAAGGGAACAAGATTTTAGGATGTCGGAGCCATCAAGAAAACGGTGACGTCCACATTAAAGAGCATTCCGAAAGAGAACTTTAAATGTTGTTTTCGAAACTTATACAGTCGAGCGCAGAAGTGCATTATGGCAGGTGGGAGTTACTTCAAAACATATTAAATGGGTATGTATTTCATGTAACATTTTCTGGAGTTATTAGATCAGTCCTGGAAATTAATGGCCGATCCTGTATATAAACGTGCTTTTAGTTACATTTATAAAGATATAGAAGAAAGTCTTGTCTGTAGCCAAACGGCAGCATTCTAAGTGTAGGATTAACGCATTTTCCGTTGCTTAGTTCATCATAGCCACGAGATATTCAAGAGAGCAGAGAGCTCTATTTACTTAATTTGTATTTATTACTTTCTGCTATGGTTCCAAGATACTGCAAATAAACTCGCACTCAGAGGCAATTTTCGAAATCGTAGTAACACATGCATTTATCCATCATTCTGTCTGTTAAAATGTGAATTTATTGATCTCAGAGTTACAAAACAGACAAAAGTGTAAAAATAAACAGTTTATTCAGCCATAAATATATGTAAGTACATAAAAATGAAAATAATACATTTCAGAGAAGGAACATAGGCATATATTTACAAATTAATCGCTTTGGAGAGGATGAGGAACACTGATAAGCAGCTAAACATCTGCACTTACTCTATGTACAAATTAATGTTCTAAAATTGATTTTCTCATTTTCTTCTCCGAATTCTCAGGTCGTCGTAATTATTCCAAAAGAAAGGCCTTCGAGTAGGTCGTCCCGGCAAGACGATTGGTCGAACTGTCGCACCGATTACATTGGTGGTGCTGTTGCCCAGTACGGACATTATGCTTATTAATCGAGCCACCCCAACTGGGATGAGGACGGGAAGAGTTAGAGCCCCCAAAATCGCTAAACCGATTGTGTCGAGCTGTCTTTCATCTAGGGGTGTATCAAAGTACTCTAGGTCGGAAGGACCTTTCGTAGGTTTGCCATAGCTCGCCAAGCTCAGAAACATCGAGATGAAGCTAATGCATACAATTAGACGCATCCTTGAAAAACTGAAACGAAAAAGAATTGTTTTTTAGAACATTCATTTGTTGGAGAATAGTTTAAATACTTCTGTGAAGTTTATTAGTTTTTATTTGTTTCTTCTCGTGCTTCCTGCTAAAACTTTTGAATGGTGGATGCTGTAACTTGACAGTTTCACGAAGAAATATCAGTTAAACCAAAGTTTAAAAGTACACGTAAAATCTATTCTGCATGAATGACCCTGAACAGATCCAGGCATATTGAGGTTGGCAGTGTAATTTTAGGAATGTACTATTAATATTTGAAGTATCGTTACTTTAGAGAGCTCATATACAGGGTTCCTACCTATATCTGTTACACCCCCCCTTAACTTCTAAATGGTGACAGCTTAGGCCATAAAGTTGGTGTCTAGGTATAGTAATGAGATAACTTACTCGATGAGATATACTCGATGAGATAACTTACAACGTCATCTATCGGCAAATTTTGGAATTAGCGCTTTTATCTCAAAAAACGGTACGAGATACGGGAAAAATGTCAATTACAAAGTTGTTCAGCATCATCGATTTAGTAAGAAGAGACACCTTGCGCACATTAATACTCAAAACAGAATGCAAAAAAAAAAAGAATATTTGTGTTTGGTCGTGATTTTCAACACTATGGCGTCGTGAAACGCAAGCGAAGCTCGAAAAGACCACCTCACAGACTAAATACCAGCAACATTATTTCAGTAACATAAATAAATGATCCTGAAGATAGGGAAGTGTCTCAGTTTCTTTCTTCCACTCTTTATGACATGACAATTTTCGAAATCGTGACGAAACAAATGTTCATTTTTTACATTCTGTTTTAAGTATTAATGTGCGCAAGGTGTCTTTTCTTACTAAATCGATGATACTGAACAACTTTTGTAATTGACTTTTTTCCCGTATCTCGTACAGATTTTGAGATAAAAGCGCTAATTCTAAAATTTACCGATAGATGGCGTTGTAAGTTGTCCCATCGAGTAGCGTACTGTGTCTAGACAACTTTATGGCCTAAGCTGTCACCGTTTAGAAGGGATATAGATGGGAACCCTGTATGGTCTAGTAAGTTTTTAAGTAACTTCTATTTGTATCAAGTACATCTAGCCATTTAAATCATAGCTATATGTGAAAATTTAAAAGAATTCCCCATTTTTGAATTTTATCGTCTCTAACCAGTTTGTTGATATAACCAAGTCAAAGAACCCATAATTAAGGCAAGGCTGTTGCGTGCGCTGGAGATGCCTATTTTTGCTATATTTGCTAGTAGTTTATGGGAGCTGGTACTTTTGATCATTGCTTTTGTATAATTATGTGACGCTTGATTTTTAAAATTATTATTTTGGAATCCTGTACCCCATTTCAAAGCATCCAGTCCGTTGGAAAAAGATGTACCGATTTGATAAACAATATATAGTGAACCATGAAATGATGGTGTTATTTCTTACAGTGTCGCAAAGAGAGGGGCGGACCAAGGGGCTCTCGCATCCCCCAAAGAAAAAGGGAAAAAAACACGAGAAAATTTTAGGCCCATGATTTGCATTTTACAAATCCAGCAATTTTGAACACCAAATTTAAGTTGTGGTATAAAAAATTTAAAAATCCACGCAAAAGTGCTATTGATGCAGTTTCGAAGTGTGACAAAATGAAATATTCTAGTATCTATAACTTATTAAAAATATTTTCAACGCCTGCGGTTAAAACTTGTGTCAATGAAATGTCATTTTCATCCTTACGCATTTTAAAAACCTATTTAAGATCTACCATGACACAATCACAATTTAATAGAATGGCTTTGCTAAATATACACGGCACAGAGAGATTAATGTAACGACGATTGAAGTGATTCAAGTGCTTTGTAAAAAGAAAAGAAAACTGGGTTTTATTCTTTTAACTAGAAGGTAACCCGTCATTTTGACGTCATAATACTAATAATGACGTCATAATGGAAAAAGTATATGAAAGTTAAAAAATATCCCGAATTATCTAACAATATTGCATTTAATCCACACCTTGTAAAAGCAAACACTTTCATTGTTTTTTATTTATTTAGTTTTTGATGCGATTGGAGTAGTAGACTGCCATCCAGTTTTTTACAACTCACTACGCGATATGAATACTTGAGCTACTTGATTCATTCACATTCAAGTTTGTTTACTTTCAGAATTCATCGCAAAAGTAAACAGATTTTTAAAAACTGTTAAATATACAGCTAAAAGCATCCGAATTTTTTTTTAGTTCTGAATGTTTTATAGAAAAATAGGCTGAACAAACGTGATTTGATGGAGAAGATATTAGTTTTTAGGTAAGAAAAAATTCTGATCCACATCTGAAATTGAAATTAAGCCTAACCGGCTGTTTGTTTACTGAGGGCTTCAATTGAAAGATGAGTACAGCCCTGAAGTGTTATACAAAGACAACGGCTATTATATATATAATAATTTTTTTAATCACCGAAAGAATTTTATTGAATTTGCATGAAAAAATGTTTTTATCTGATCAATTTGGATCCCCCCTAAGATGGAATCCAGAGTGCAGAACTCGTTTCTTATGCCGCTGGCCTGAACAATCCAGACTAAGTCCATAGACCAAGCCCATAGGGTTTAGGAATGTGGCCCCGGTTTTATGTCACCACAAGGATCGCAGTCAGACTAGCAGTGGTGCAAACTTCGTCAACATGATCCGAACTTTGAGAGATTTTTGCTCACGAAAAATGCTTAGTTTTACAAACTCCACTTGCTCCTTTAATCTTAGCTACAGACGGTAATTTATATATATATATATATATATATATATATACATATATATATATATATATATATATATATATATATATATATATATATATATATATATATATACACTCATGGACAAAAAAATTAGCGCAGAAAGAAATAATTGCGGGATCGTAACGAAACTTGCAATGAAGGTACATGTCGGGGAGATATGCAAATGATTAGAAATGCAGCGTGATTGCGCGTTACGTATAACCGGTAGAGGGCGTTGAACATCGTACTCTGTGGAGTATAAAACAGGTAACCAAAGCTTGTTTGAGTGTGCTGAATCATTTACAAAGGAAGAGCTGAGATAGACATGCCATTACGCCATGTTCGAAGACAATATAAGCAGTTGTCGCAGTTTGAGAGGGGGAGAATCGTCGGGATGATGGAACCTGGGTGGTCAGCTAGGCGAGTAGCTCGTCAATTAGGCCGCTCTGATTGTGTTGTGAGGAGGTGTTGGGACCAGTGGACCCGAGAGATGTCATGTACACGAAAACCAGGCTCAGGACGCCCTCGACAGACCAGTCGTCGAGGAGACCGCCACATCGTAAGAAATGCACGCGTACAGCCAACTGCTTCATCGGCCGCCATCCAGGCACAGGTAGCACCTTCACTAGGGGCCTCTGTGTCTTCTCGAACCATACGAAGGCGCCTGGCTGAAGGACAGTTGCTATCGCGGCGCCTATTACGTGTGCTGCCCTTGACGCCCACCCATCGCCGCCTCCGTTTGGAGTTTTGCTCCGCACGAGGAAACTGGACTGCAGCGGAACGGAACCAGGTCGTCTTTAGCGACGAATCCAGATTCAATCTCGGCAGTGATGACAATCGTGTTCGTGTGTGGAGAGCCCGTGGTGAACGCTTCAATCCTGCCTTTGCTGTACAGCGACACATCGCTCCCACAGCTGGTGTGATGGTATGGGGTGCCATTGCCTACAATACACGGTCACCCCTAGTATTGTTCCGTGGCACCATGACAGCCCAGCGGTATGTTCATGAAATCCTACAACCATATGTGTTGCCACTCATGCAACGGCTCCCAGGAGCCATTTTTCAACAAGACAATGCTCGGCCTCATACGGCAAGGGTGTTACAAGACTGTCTCCGCACTGTTACTACCCTTCCTTGGCCTGCCCGATCCCCAGATTTGTCTCCAATCGAGCATATCTGGGATCATTTGGGACGACGAGTTGGGCATCCCACGAGTTTGAACGAACTAGAGGCAAGGTTACAGCAAATATGGAACGAAATGTCTCAAGACATCATACAGAACTTGTATGACTCCATGCCCGATCGTATCGCATCGTGCTTTCGCGCTAGAGGGGGTCCAACGGAGTATTAACTCCTCCGTTCTTTTGCCTTTTTCTCTGAAATAAATTATCCATTTTCTTTGATTTTCTTATCATTTACTTATATCAAAGTAGTCATTATGTATGTAAAATTTCGTTTCATTTTGCCGACTCCTTCTTGGTGCGCTAATTTTTTTGTCCATGAGTGTATATATATAAATATTACTGCACTCCTGTCACTGTCTAATATGGCGTTCTAATTGTACCTGATACTGGCCAAATTTGTCTATATTTATATAATAAAAACTTTTAGTTTTGTTAAGGGAAGAATATGATCTTTGTTCTAAGAATTTTAATTGATTTTATGAAATATGGAATTAATTAATAAAATAACAAATCCGCCCTCTCATATTAAGATGAAAGTAACATCCATGTTTCGTCTTAAGAGTACAAGACGTAGTAGAGAAACGTATTTTAATTTCTCTCAATTTTAAGTTCGATTCAGAGAATTTGAAGACAATGAAAAGACAGCCTAAAGGTTATTATTTCTAATGTATTATTTAGTAACTAACTAATTAATTAAATAAATATTATATATATATATATATATATATATATATATCGATCATAGTATTAGGAATTGTCTTAAATCAGTTCCGAAATATTATCCAAATTCAAAACTTATCTTACCTTTTAATGAATTTCAGAGTACTATCTCCACTTGAATTTGTCACTAGAGTTGTGCTTTTTTATTTCTCCTGCTCACACAAAGCTGAAATGAATTGAAAATCTATATCACTATTATGGTAAAATCTAAGTCAAATAAATAGAAAATTGATGAAAATGAAAATTAATGACACTAAGAATTATTTTGCAAATATATGTTAAACATACAGCTTTTGAAGTTTAGTCGGTATGATACATAGCATTTTAATATAATTTTGTTTGTTAAATATAAGTTAACCTCCATACATTTTTCTAAAATTGCTTGACATTTCTTAAGTGTGTGTATGGGAAATAAAATATTCCATACGACAGTGACATCAAGATTTTTAATTTTTTAATGCGACTGAAAACAAAACAAATTAAAAAGTTTCAATTTCTATGAATAAATATCGATTGTGCTTATCATCTGTAGTATGTTAAGACATTTGTGAATTCTGTTATTTTATATCAGCAGCTGTAAAAATGGAATTCTATCAATAGCTTTTCATTCAGTAAATGATAACTGTTAGGATTTCTTTAAAAAAATATGAATTATCTTATGATGAGGGGTACTGTCGGTAGTTTTAAAGGTTTGTGTTTGAAACTGAATAAATTTTTGAGAAAATGTGTTGATGGATCCATGTCAAGATTCTAATGGTATTAACAAAATCGATAAGCCAGCGTAAAGTGCCTGATAAAATATAAAAAACAAACTTCAGACGTTCTAACACCATGCTTTTAGACTAGAGTGACGTGGTTAGAACATTAACTCACGGTACGTAACATCATAAAAAAACACACTTCCGACGCTCTAACATCATGCCTTTAGACTAGAGTGACGAGGTTAGAACCGTGACTCAAGGTACGTAGCATCATAAAAAACAAACATACTTCAGACGTTCTAACATTATGCTTTTAGACTAGATTGACGAAGTTAGAACTGTAACTCATGGTACGTAGCATCATAAAAAACAAACAAACTTCAGACGTTCTAACACCATGCTTTTAGACCAGATTTACGAGGTTAGAACTGTAACTCACGGTACGTAGCATCATAAAAAACATACTTCAGACGTTCTAACATCATGCTTTTAGACTAGAGTGACGAGGTTAGAACCGTAACTCACGATACGTAGCATCATAAAAAACATACTTCAGACATTCTAACATCATGCTTTTAGACTAGAGTGACGAGGTTAGAACCGTAACTCACGGTACGTAGCATCAGAAAAAACAAACATACTTCAGACGTTCTAACATCATGCTTTTAGACCGGAGTGATAGGTTAGAACCATAATTCACGGTACGTAGCATCAAATGCTAAGGTGATTTGTATAAACTTCTAAAATGTTCCTAATTTTTCAATTCTGTTACGAGTAATTTTTTCGTTTGGAAATATAAATCTCATATGCATGATTTGGATCCTCTAGTAAAACTAAAGAATATTGTACTCCAGTCATCAGTCAAGAAAAAGCAGTACCGTATTTTAGATGCACACACGTAAAAAATTCAGATCGAGGCCTCTACACATATGCTTCTTCACTACTCGTAAAGAACTGTATGTCTATAAAGATGAATTAAACATTGATGTCCCATTCCAGGAAAACATCAGTCACGTTGAAAAGTCACGTTGAATTCACTTTAAACTGGATTTTTAAAAGAGTTTCCTAGAAAGTCCAATCAAAAGGAAAGTTTTCAAGAAAGTATTAATGCCCTCCCAATCCATAAATAAAATAGGCTGAAGACGGCAAAAAAGAAAAACGATCTAAGTTTGCCTAGAGTAAATTGAACGCGAGTGTAAAGAGAAGTAATGGTTATTAAGGATCTACAAAAGTGTAACAGACACTTGTTTAGAGGTAAAACACCGTTATGAACAGTGAAATGTATTGCATGACTCCGAGCAAAAACCTGAATGGCAAGACCTTTGGGTGAATGCACGCAAAGTAACCTTTTATGTTTCTGCAATGAGCGATTCTTCTAGTTTAATTTTTGTTCGTAATGGAGAAATGATTGTAACACTTCTTCTCTGAATTTGATCTAATTTCTTCAGGGGATTTCCATCATTATTGATTCAAATAATGTGACTGGTGGTGAAAGTCAATAGAATTTTCGAGAGCGTTCTTACAAATGCAAAGCATTTCTGGAACCGAATCTTTTCATCCAAATCAAACTCCAAAAACACATAATAAAAACTTATCCGAATTTTGGATAGATATTTGTGTGTATTCATAAAGTAAAATGAAAGCAATGTGCTCGGTGGTTTATGTAGGAAAATCAAGTTATATGAAAATTATTTTTATAATTGATGTGTTGAAAAAGTAAATTTGAGTGCAAAAATAAGTCACTGTATAAAGAAACAGGCAACAGCATTACTTGAAAAAAAATTGTTAAAAACTATGATATTATGCTAACAATTCCGTTTTCCATTCAGACTACAAAACAAAACTAAATGCCTGTTTAAATAAATGAACATATTTTACGTTGGTGGCACGTTAGTATAAACAGCTGATGAAAGAATATGAGTACCTATATATCATTAGACATAACAGTTAATAGACTCCATTTCATATCGTTTCTCTCTCTCGTCTCATTTTTTTTTACTGTAACATGAATATAAAACAGAGATTTATTTTTTTTTTCTTATTAGTAAGTTTAGGAATTTTTTTCCCTAATTTGTGTCTAAAGCAGGGGTTCCCAACCTTTTTCCTACATCGACCCCTTTTAAAAGAATGATTTTCTTCATCGACCCCCTCACATTTTTCTCTGTAATATGCAGCGTAGATCTTAATTACAATACTAATAACTGCTCATAAAACCCTTAAAGATAACAATTTGACTAAGAATATGAACAAAAAATTAGAAAAAGTGGTTAATTAGGTTTATGTTTTATTATTTTTGTACTATTTTAATTTTTAATTTCACAAATATAAACAAGATTTCAGAAACACAGATTGTAATTGCACCAAAGTTGGATTTCAATTAATGTGGTGGTTGTGCTTGATGCATTGATACAATTTTTTTAATGTTTGGCCTGACATTTCTTATCATCGTGTAGTCACAATAACTAACATAACGAATAGAAATGTATATTTTACTAAACAATTTTACTGATTTAGATGTAATTATAATATAATTTCCTTCGACACATAAGCAAAAGCGTCATGACATTCGACTTTACATGGGTGGATCACTCCGCCCTATGCAAATCTGTATTTATACATATTTAAACGGATATTATTATCTAATAATTACATTTCATCGCTAAAAAGTTTAATTAAATTTTAAGACAGAAAAATTTATCATCGACCCCTGATATACCCCTGGAATACTATAGACCCTTTTTAAACTTCCTTTGCCCCCAAGGGGTCCACCTGGACCCCGTTGGGATTCCCTGGTCTAAAGTCTAATGTAATATTCCAAGGGGCATATTAAACATTTAAATGTTAAATTCTAAGCTTACAACATACATATTGGAGATGCGTTTTAGTTTTCATTCTAAAAGTTTATAAATTATTACGACATTTTGTCACACATCAAATAAATGCATTTTCCAAAACATATTTACTGCTTCAGCTACTATGATGACACTCGATTTATTTTACAAGAATGCTTGCATGTAAGTAAAGAAAATTTGCGTTGGAATATTTGAAAGAAAAGATAAAACGTATGTCGGCGTTTAATTCGAGAAAGGGAGTGCATTTGTATCCTTTCGATTATTATGGACGAAGATAACAAATCATATTTTTTAGATAAATGCAAGGAAATTCTAGAGGATTTTAACGATTGTTCGGCTGTATTCAGGTTTTTAAATTCAAATAAATTAAGAATGAAGAAATATTTCATAATTTGAAAGTTCGCAGTTAAATTCTTTTAAAATTACTTTTATGTTACTTTAAAATTACTTTAATGCAAAATTCATTACTATGTGACTGTGATAAAAAAATCATCAATGAAAATGTAATCACCTATATACGTTTTAAGTATCTAAATTGCAACTAAACGTTATTTTTATTTTATTAGTTAATCACCGTTAAACGTTCCTTTCACATTTAATACTATATTTTACGAAAAAAGGAATGGTAGATATATTTTTTAGTTAAAGGATGAATATTTCACTGGTAAAAGTTTTAAAATTTTATTGTGTATGAAATACATTTTGGAGAAATTTATGGTAACAATTTTATAAAAAAAAACATAAATAAAAATCTGAAATTCTTTGCTGATGAAATCTTAAGCAACTCTCTGCCGTTTGGGCAGTAACAGTAACTAAAATCAAACAAAAATAATTTCGCAATCCAAATTCAGTAAGAATGAATTCTAACGACATTTTTCATTAAGGGAGAATTTAAATGATTCACATTTTCAAAGAAATGACTCTTAATTTTATCGTACTATAGCGTTAAAAGTTAGAGAAAATGGTAATAATATTAACAATGTAATGGTGTTGACACCTAACTAAATACCTCAATAATAAACTATCCATTTGTTGTTTGGTTGAATTAAAGATTTATTTAAGTCTGTTTTATTTGAATTGAAACAATGATTAAACAGTTAATACAGGTGATAAAACTATATTGGTCATGTAAGTGAAACAGTCATACTCCAGCTTTTTTATATTGTCAATTACATTATATATTAATTAATGTAAAGTTTCTGAAAACTGGTGCAGGAGTAAAGTAACTCTTAGCCAAAGTCACTATATTTTCTCATTAATTACGAGGGCTTTTTAAATTTTGCATTAATTTAGGCCTTCTGAATGAATTTCAAAATACTTAAAAAAATGACACCTGGTTTATATCTCTAATGTATGGTAGAGAAGAAATTTAAAAAAATATTTTTTAAGAATGAATATCTCTTTTACCAGAAAAATTGACATCTTTGAATCTGTTTTTATTTATTATATCAATATGATGATTAAAAACTGTGGACAAATTGACTTCTCATAATTTCATATCTTCCTTTTTATTTTTTTCACCTGTCCGGCCTAATATAATAGTTTCCAACTATCTATAAATCATTTACGAATAACTTAAAGTAAAATTATAACTAAGCCATAAATATTTAGTAACTATTCATAATCTTTAAATTATTTAATGGGAATAATATGAACTTTACCATGAAAACAATGTATAAATGATTTCAAATATTGTATACACACACACAAACATATATATATATATATATATATATATATATATACATACAGTATTTGAAATAATTTATAAATTGTTCGCATGGTAAAGTTAATATTATCTCCATTCAAGAAATTAACGGTTATGAGCAGTACTTAATGTTTATGCATAATATTTATTGCAGTTACTTAAATTTTTTTATATTGTAAATTACATTATTTATTAATTAATGTAAAGTTTCATAAAACTGGTTCAGATATGAAATAACACTTATCCAAAGTCACTATAATTTCTCATTAATTATGAGAACCCTTTTAAATTTTGCATTAATTTAAACCTTCTAAATTAATTTCAAAATACTTACAAAAATTAAACCTGGTTTGTATCTCTAATATATGGTAGAGAAGAAATTTGAAAAATATTTTTTTAAGAATGAATATCTTTTCTACTAGAAAAATTGACATTTTTGAGTCTGTTTTTAATTATTATATCAATGTTGATGATTAAAATAAGTTAAAAATCTGTGAAAAACTGATTTCTTATGATTGCTTACCTTCCTGTTATTTAAAAAAAAATAAACAGCTTTCAGGCCTAACATAATAGTTTCCAACAAACTATAAATCATTTGCTTATAGTTAAGTATAATTTTTCCATAAATATTAAGTATCTGCTCATAACTTTAAAATTTTTTGATGGAAATAATATGAACTTTAAAAGCAAACAATGTAAAAATTGTTTTAAACACATATATATATATATATATATATTAGGTTTATATATATATATATATATATATAGATATATATATATATAAACCTAATATTTGAAATAATCTATATATTGTTGTTCGCATGGTAAAGTTCATATTATTTCCATTACAAAATTTAAAGGTTATGAGCGATTACTTAATATTTTTGCTTAGCATTTATTGCAGTAACTTAAAATTTTTTATATTATAAATTACATTATTTATTAATTGATGTAAAGTTTCTTAAAATTGGTTGAGATATGAGGTAACACTTATCCAAAGTCACTATACATTCTCATTAATTATGACGATCTTTTTAAATTTTGCATTAATTTAGTCTTCTAAATGAATTTCAAACTACTGAAAAAAATTAAAACCTGGCTTATATCTCTAATATATGGTAGAGAAAAATTTTTAAAAATATTGTTTTAAGAATGAATAACTTTTTCGTTAGAAAAATCACATCTTGGAGTCTGATTTTAATTATTTTATCAATATGATACCGATTAAAATAACTGAAAAAACTGTGGAAATACTGATTTCTTATTATTTCTTTTTTTTTAATAAACAACTTTCCGGCCTAATGAAAAAGTTTTCAACTAACTGTAAATAATTTTCTAATAGCTTATAGTTAAGTATAGTGTAGCCATAAATATTAAGTAACTGCTCATAACCTTTAAATTTGTTAATGGAAATAATAGAAACTCTACCATGCGAACAATGTATAAATTATTTTAAATATTATGTGCAAATATATATATATATATATATATATATATATATATATATATATATATATATTAGTATTAGACGTAGAAAGATGTTGAAAACTGAGGGAGGAAAATAGTGGAAAAGTTTGTTATTATTGTTTCTTCTTCAGAAGCCCCGAATTCCTAATATTTATAATTGTAAATTCACAGCTCTGGTTCATTTTAAGAAGGTGTTGGATCACTGAACAAAGACTAAAGAAAATCAAAAATTTAAAGCAACAAATTTAACTTATTTTGTTATTAGTATTTTTATGTTAGGTGGTAAGAAATTTTATTGTTAGAGGTATTAGAACGCCCAATACAAGTGAACCTTTCCTTAAAACAGGAATCTAATCAAAGAGTCATTTAAATATTGACTGATTTTGCGAGACGACAAACAACCGGTCAGTTGAAATAAACTGAAAAATTACCTGACACAGCAACACTTGAGACCTTGCTCCGAGCCTCATTAAGAGTAAATTCTTTATGCGGCTTGTGACTAGACTCTGAAGGAACAGGATATAGTATGAAATGGTGTCATCTTAGTTGCCGGAAGCTATGGATGTCTTTCCAAGTTCAAAGCAACTTCATTATGATCATGATTGGCTTCCCTTCCCAGAAATAGATTTATTCTGCCTTTAGACTACAATGGGGGAAATCCCCAGAACCCGCATTCGAGTAGTTATTATCTTAGAAAGTATTATACAATTCCCGATAGTCAAAATTTTTAAATTTCTCGAATAAGCCACAAAGGGGAACATTCATTGAACTGCAGTTTGGGTTGCTCACTATTCACCTTTATAGCTTATTCAGAATCATTAGTTTTTAAATTTACAAAAAAAAAAAGAAATATTGATAGAAATAAAGAATTTTCCCAGACGTGTAATTAGGTTAACATAATGACATGTTCTTTTTATAGTCTTTGAACATGATATTGTGGTTAAAAGTTGTCCCCTTTTTGGGTTAACTTCTTTCCTATTTTTCATTTGTTAAATTTTACCCATTTTGTTGCGAAATATATTTGAAATATTTTACTGCCGAGAGAAATCAAAATAAATGGGTATTTTTAAATATAAAAGAAGGGACGAATGTATTCAATTATATGGCAGAAAAGAAAATATCCCATGCATGGTGTCTAACGTAATCATGGAAGATCAGCTTTAATTTTGAATCAGCATGTTATATTGTCCCAATAGCCTCATTTATTACGTATACTAGGTAAAGAAAATAGTATAAAACTATTTATATATAAGTGTTACTACATAAATAAATTTTTAAAACTTAATAAATATCATTAATCTCTTCAAAAAATGTACATGCATTACTTTAAAAAGAAATTAAATTTATGCAGCAAAAAAATCTAAGTGTCAGTGGTATTCTGTTCAAGGTTCTTATTGGTGAAAATTATTGATAGGTCTTTTACTATTTAAAAAATATCTCTTTCATTGTTAAAGAAATATTTTCTGTTAAATTCTGTATACTATCACAACTTTTTAAATTATAAATTTGCATTTTAGATTAACTGCACGATAACTTTAATTTATAAAGAATAAAATTACTCTCTCCTAAGATATTATATTAGAAACCAAAATAGTTCCGAAATTACTTTATGTTTACAACCCACCAATAACGTCGATCACTGATGATGCACGATTTAGTCGTAGTCATAAACGGCGATTCATTTCGTCCCAAACGAGATAAAGAAGTGATTTTTTTTCTATTCTTAGTATACAGCAGGCACTTTAAAACTTTTGCCCATACCCACAGCTAAATCTGTTGACCATTTTATTATAGCAGCAATCAGTAAGTTAACCAATGTTTATCTCTTGTAGGCTAAAATACAGAAACGTTCCTACCTTAGCCAGGATTTGAACTCGAGCCTTTTGGTATGAGACGTTAGCCACTGCAGAATGCGGATGTCTGTTTGACAGGGCTGATACATGGACTCTGTGACGGCTAATTAAGTTCTTCAACACCCATCGTATTAGAACATCTTTACATGGATCTTGCTTTTAAAAAAGGTTTTTATCATTATGACGGTGAGCAATGCCTTTGCAAATCCCGTGTTATAAATTTGCAGGCACAAAATTGTGTAGAATATCTTCATAATTCTCAGAACTAAGATTCTTAGTTACAGGAACTAAGGAGGACATATCCCTCAACCGCGGGATATGATCCCATACCAGGATGGTTTCTCCGCCACACTTCTCAACAAAGCGCATTGGATCAGGTAATGTTCTGATACTCGTTAAACTATTCCATCTGAATGCAGAAATTTTATTCTTCGCTCCATAGCAAGGGATATTCCTTTGTTCCACAGTCATTGACACCGAACTTTATTCCATTCCCCACTGGGCTTTGTGTTTATGATCGTGTTTAATAGCTAAACTAATAAAATACAAATTTTTGTACTTTCTGCAATCAGAATGGTGCTAAACTGGCTTCCAGGGGAACTTAAAAAATCTTCAGTGGGAGTTACCACCAAGGAATTAGATTATTTTTGGCACCACCTATTTTAGTAGTTTGGCTTCTCTGTCTGTGATTTTAGCTAGTCTAACAGCTCGTGCTTGAGCTTCCCTGCGTCTAAGCGTTTTAATTTCACTAAAGTCCCTTGTAGTTTACTGAAACTGCCGAAAACAAGGTAAAATTAGCCGATCTGACTTTTTGAGAGAAAAAGTAGCCTTCTTTATTGGATCTATGTTAAAAATATGGTGTACACCACTTGTTTAAATAAAATTTTATGACGATCACACACTGTATGTTTATTTATTATCGGTTTAAGTCGTGTATCTGACAAAAAAATCAGATTTATTGCTACGAGGAGTGCATCCAGAAAGGCTTTTGGTTATATAGAGTATTTTAGATACTGCTATGTACTATCAAGTGATTTGAAGGAGGGAGGAGCTCTTCGTGAAGGACTTTATTAAGAAAGTTCCCCATACTAATGTTTCTCACCAACATCCTGCGTTAATATATTTAGAGATCAGTCGTAAAACTTCCATATGCTTCCCGTCTCGCAACGTCAAAATTTTGGAACAGGTATAACAGTTAATTTCAGAAGTCTTTTCAGAATTTCCAGGAAATTATGAATGATATCGTTGCAAAAGATAGAACACTTTATATTTTGTTGGTGAGAAAATTACTTAAAGCTTAGGTGTGATTATTTTCCAGATTAAGTATATGATCTTGGCGAAGCATCTTTCAGCGCTAACTTAAACTGGATTTAATGCAATTCAGTTCAGTGCAGAAAATTGTTTTTGCGCAGTAATTTTTTCATTGACAAGCTTTTTTTTTCTGAACAAAGTTGTCATCTCAAGTCAATGCATGAGATTATTTATGTTATTTTAGGAGGGCAGAGTTTGATATACAGGGAAGCTAAAATATCGATATAAATGGAACTTTGTTTAGAACAAAAAAAAATAAGATTAGAGTCAACGCATATGAAATCTCTAGTTTTGGCATTATGAAAGTGTATATAAAACTATTGAAACTATCCTCACTTGTCTTCCTAACATTATCCCAAGTTAAAATAGTTTGTTTAAAGAAAATTTAGCGAACTATCGAGTCACCCTCTATTCTTGTACCCCAGTTTTTTCATTTATTCACATGGATAGACACTATGTTTGCTATGTAGAGATTAAAAGGCTTTTCAGTATTTTTTTTTCATCTTTTTTATTTTGAGTATTCCGTGCTTTATAATGCTATATTATGATCAAACTGTTTGAAGTCCAGTGCTTCCATTTGCAGATCTGAATCAATTGAATCTAACTCCTCATTTGGATAACTAAAAGGATTTTAAATAATGTAATATTAATTTTTTAATCTTCTGATTAGAAAATCTTCTTTCAAATTCATTTTTCAAGATATCAATGTTTTCTTTGTATCTTTATACGCATAGCATGTTTATATATGCACTAAAATCTTTAAAAGATTCATTTTTAGAATTATTTTGCATTACATCTTCTCCAATATTTAACTCCTGATCCAAGTAATTATTACATTATTTCCAAATTTGGAAAATGGTCCTGCTTTAATTTCCTGATTTCTTGAAAAAAGTGTTAGTTTTATTTTAAAGGCACCCATTGTATTTACCAAACTTGTAAACAAATTTTATCTTCCCTGAAATTGTAAATTTAAAATATTCAAATTATTTATGATATCAGTTAAAAGGCTAAATCATTCAACTACTGTCCGTTCTTAAGTTGAACGCGTTCATCGGAAAGTATATTTTTCTCTTGTAGAAATTTTATAATAACGAGTCTTAATTTTGAAAAAATTTCTAATGTTTTTCCTTTTGATAACCAAAGTATTGCACAATGAAGTAATAATTCACCACTATCCTCTAATTCTTCTAATAAATTACAAAACTGACGACGATATAAATCCCTAACTTCAATATTATTCATGCAAACAACAATATCCATGACATTTTTCATAAAGCAAAACTTTGCATTACAGCGGTTTCTGCATGAATGACGCAGTGATATTTCATTAATTTTTGGTTTAAAAAGTTTCTAAGGGGAAATACATTTAGAATGCTTTCCGATCATTGCTGGAGCTCCATCTGTGCAGAGACTCTCCAAACTATCCGATTTTAAATTTATTTCATAGCCTGAAAATTTTAGTTTTTCAAATGTTTCATTGCCTTTTGTTGTGAATTATCTTTGTTTTAGGCTCAAAAGTTGTTCCATTACTTCAAAATCATTATCACATTTCTATTTTTTTTTTAATTTCCCAGACAGTGTGTTAGAAATGTCTGAATTTATAATAAGTTGATAACTGCTGCGTGTGTATCCCAATTTATTTCAGAACAACTTTGAAAACCTACCAATATAAAATCTATAAATTAAAAAAACTTTTAGATTTCAGCAAATTTGCAGGTTTTATGAGTTTCTTTTCCCCACATTGAAAAGGAATGGTGGGCCACTTGAGGATAGCTTGCTTGCCACATACTGGCACGGGTGCCACATGTTGACCACCGCTGATCTACACATTCAAACTCGTGTTGTTGTTGTTGTTTATGCCACTTCCTCGACAGCAACATAAGATCAAGTCCCGAAGGCTATGGGCGATGAAGGTGCGGTTCCTGTTTTGACTGGCACCACAAGGGGCGGAGTCCGACTTGGCCAAAGGACTAGTCCTGTAATTTTGAACCGTATCAAGTGACGAGACCAGAACACTTGCCCCCGTACCTCCAGAGGTAAATTTGAGAACTTGGAGGGCATTGTAGCCAAGACAGATTTTACGTGCACCAGCCGCCATTAGTCTACACAGCAGTGGATTTGTCAGCGACGAGCATCGAACCAGTGACTTTCAGATCACTAGCCCGCTGCTCTTGCCAACTGGGCCACTGCGTCCATATTCAAACTCGTTGTTGGCATGGGTATTTGTAGCGGTTTGGAACGGAGTGTAAACAAGTTCTTATTTGTTTAGCCCTTGTTCTACAAAAGATGACTGTAGACCTCCAAAAACACAACCAAACTAACCGACAATGCAATTTCTCCATTAGTTATTTGTATCACATTATCCGGTATTTCCTTGGAACACAAATGTTTTATTCTAAAAGTGTAACAAATATAATTTTCGCCCCCGCTGACCCTACCTTTCCCCGAGTACTGATAATAGACCCTTCGAAATGCAAAGAGGGAGACGAGTGTCTCGGACGAGTCAGTGAGGGGGTGTAAAAATGTCGACGTAGTTGATGTTAGAATGTAATTGTGTGTTCCACTGACTACGTGATAATTGTGTGTTTTCGTAAAATATGTGATCGTCTGTTGTGCAAGTATATTTTTAAGTCAAGATGTCCTGTGTAATTAAGTCCATGTTCAGCTAGCCGGACGTTGTTATTGACCCAAATTAAGACATTTGCCAAAAAAGTTTTATTGCTCTTTGCCTCTGCAATCAGTATTAGTTTTAATTACTAAAAAATATTTCGTAAATTGTCTTCTAAAAATTTAATGGATGGGGGAAATGTGATAGAAATAATCTTTAGTAAAGAACCCGTTTGTAATTCCATTTTGTTGTACCAAATACAATTCAGTTTAATCCTTTCTACTAAATAAAATAACCTGATAATCAAAATGAGGGTAATAAACATATTGTCATGTGATCTTTAGGGCGGAATATTTCTAAATGAAAAGAGAAAAGATTTAAACCAAAATAACGAGTTTGTAGATTTTTATACCAGCAATAAAATCATTGTACTTATATTTGTTTTTGCTAGCGAGTATGAAATTTAGAATTATCTAATTTTTGATAGTTAGTTTTGGTCACCAAAAGAATTTGTTGTTATTTACTCATATCTCAAGATGATTTTGCTCTATAACTATGCTAACGATAGTGATTTCAATGCAATAAATATATCGTTGATCAGGATTTGTGTTTTGTGGAGTCCTCATGACTAAAATAACTCTATGTACGAAAACTTTTGTAAAAATAGGAGAATAATGAACGAGATATATAGTGAAACTAATATGAAAAGTATGCAATTTATTAATCCATATCATAAATTTTTTTTACGCCATCAAAGACTGATTCAAAAAATTTCAACTACGGAGTTGCGTAAAAATAAAATTATAAGGTTAAAAACCCTTTGGTAAATGGTAAAATTTTATTATAATTGATACAAAACACGATTGAAGGGCTGTAGGCAAAATTTGAGATAGAACTGAAGTAGATTTATCTGCCTTTATAGATATTCCTTCGTGAAACTGGGAACAAAAAATCTAGACGAAATTGGATATTATGAGTTCGTTGATTAACCAAAATGATACTTTTTTTAGCGACATAGAAAATAGTTTTGAAAAATATGTAGACGCATGATCTTCGTAAATTATATTTTTTGGGAAAGATAAAATAGAATTGAAAACCAGCTTCTTAAACAATCCATCCTATGTGTCAATGATAAATTTAAGAGTTTATTATATTTAACATGCATTTGATCGCTCTATATTCATTATTTTTATTATTTCATTACTCATTCTAATGTTGTAACTTACTATTTAATTTCTCATCAATTTTTATTGATTTGTATTATTTTTTTCTATGCCAAACACATGCGAGAAATAAATATTTAAATCGAAAATCTCTCTTCCGCCAAATTCCAGAAGACGTATATTAAATATTTATGAATGAGCCAAATTTTGATCTCGTTGAATGTACAATATGGGAGTCTGTCATAAATGTGAGTAAAGTAATGTAGGACAGAAAATGAATGCTAGAACGTAAAACTAAGCGGTAAGATAAAGGATAAAAGAGCTTAAATCGATTAGATCTTAAATCGAAATAGGAGTTTTCGATAAAAGAGCTTAAATCGAAACAGCTTTTCGATTTAAATATTTATTTCTCGCATGTGTTTGACATAGAAAAAATAATACAAATCAATAAAAATTGATGAGAAATTAAATAGTAAGTTACAACCTTATAATGAGTAATGAAAAAATAAAAATAATGAATATAGAGTACGCAAATGCATGTTAAATATAATAAACTCTTTATTTAAAGAACGGAAAAATAAAATTAAAGGAAATAGTTAAAATATAAGAAATTATTTTAAATGCAAATGATTTTTTTAAGCAGGTGGCATACGGGGGAGAATTTAGAAACATTAGTAAATTTGGCAAAATTTTACAAAACTCTAATTAAGAAATAAAGTTGCTATAGAAAATAATTTTAGCACAGGAATGGCTAGCTTATAACGATTAAAAAAAACCCACCTTGAGTTGTTTATTAGAATTTTCGTTTACACCGAAACTTACACACTTTGGGTGGTAAAATCCTAGGAATTCCAAAATGAAATTTCCACTTTTATATATCAAGTCAATAGTCATAAACCCCGTACAGAAGCAGTGGCACATTTCAGACTTAAAACAGGCCACGACTGTCTAGCAGAACATTTAAACCGAATTAGCATCCTAACCAAAAGTGAATGCCAGGTCTGCAGGGCTGGATATATGAATGCAGATCAGTTACTTACATGCCCAGGACTTGATCCGGAAGCCCAAAAAAGTGAGAACTTTACCAAATTATACTGGGACGCTAGAGATATGATGAATTTTCTATGAACTTTTAACACCTTTTATCTGACTTTGTTCACTGTTGTGCTTTATGCATCTGTTCAATGCTTAGTTCTTTGCTGTTTGTGTTGCCTGTAAATATGGATTAATTTTCCAAATAATGCCATAGGTAAAAAAATAAATAAATAAAAAAATCGAGTCAAAGAAAAGAACAGATAAAGAACTTAGCGTTTGTGATTTGTTTCACAAGACCAAAGCATGTAGAGGCTCGGTCTAACGAGGTACTCCACCTGTTCACCCAAAAGGTTTGGTTTGGAGCGCTGCGGTCATTTTTTTGCTACGCGAGGGCTAACTAGACCGGGACCTACTGCTTAAAGCCGATTCCAAACGGCTACAAACGTCCATGCCAACAGTGGGACTCGAACCCACAGACTCAAAAGGAGTAGCCCCTCTATAAATTTTCCAGGATTTAAGAAGCATTTATTTTCAACTTTGTTCTCTACATTGAAATCACGGGAGATATAGTAATATAATATATTTAATAACCTTTAATGAAGAAAGACATGGTAACACACTAATAAGTATGCACTAAAATTTGAAACAGGAAAAAGGTGAACCAAAATTCTTTCCTTATCTAGATTTCTTATGTACCAAATCTCATGCAGGTGTTCTTAAAAACTATTTTATTAATTCATAACAGTTTTCTGGCTCATTAGTTTCTCTTCTTGTTTTCTTTTTGAGTAATTCACAATTTATTAGGTAGTCTAGTGCCCGGAATTTCTTGTGAAACTAAATTCCAAAGTTTTTCTATTAATTTTGGTATTGAAATTTTTATCAAATTCCGAACTATACGAGTTTAAGAAACATTAAAACCAAAATAAGTAAAATTTGTGAAACACTTACTTTTGTGCATAATTCAATAAGTCATAGCTTATCGAGAGTTTCAAATGTGTAATAATATATTTCATCAAAGTAGATCATAAACAGCGTATATCTGAATAAATACAGTTTTCTCAGAGCATGATATAAAATTTTATTTTTTATAATTTAATACAATTCGATACAATGTTCTTCAAGAGACTAATAACAAAATAAAAATTCACAATATTTGTTTTGTAATGAGTAATATATTAAATTACAAACATATTTATGATAATAATTTGGAGAAAATATGTTTTATTGAAAAATAATTTAATTTTTTTATATTATTTCCATATTATTAAATTTAATATAATCTTTAAAAGTTTACTCAGTTGGAAATAATCAAATACATCTCGTAAACCAAATTGAAAGGACCGTAAGTTCCGAATACAAAATTTTGCACTGAACAAAAAAGAAAGAATAAGTTCATTTTTGTAATTATCAAACTCTATTAAATTATTTTCTTCGAAATTCACTACATTTCTAGACGGTAAAATAAATATTTTTATAAGAATACATTCGTAATACAGTACTAAAGTACAAAACCACACAAAAATACAGTTATGAATTCTGCTTAAAACCAATATGAAGAGCAATTGCCTGCAATGTGTACTTCAATAAGTTTTAAATGACAGCAGTAACATCAAAGTTTCTGTATGTTTTTACGGTAACTGTCTTTTTTCTCCAATGTTTTTACTAAGTTGGAATGAAAGGTGTTCAAAATATTCAGCAACTGATCTTCGTAATTACTATCTAAATCACGTCGTTTCCTCCGGTGCAAGAAAAATCTGCCAGGATTTGTTCCTTGAATACCTAATTCTTGAGCAAATTCAAGAAATACAGTTGGCAAGTGCGATACAAAATTTGCCATGCCCAGAGACAGAAGAATTGGATACATGAGAGCTCCAATAGCCGTAAAGCCTAGAATGCCCATTTGTCGAGATTCTGCGCTTGCAAGGGCTGACGACATCTGTGAGACATCGGATGGAACAAGAGAAACATAATCTCGAAGACTTCGGCAACTTCCAAGACTCACGGTCACCATGATCAGTGAACAGGAGAGAATAAATTTCAGTTTCATGATTAAACCTGAAAGGAAATAAACAAAATATAAAGGTTGCTTTTGCGTTACAGTACAATATATAACTTCTCCAAAAACATTTTCAGGGAATTTTTAAACAAGTAAAATATTTCCACCTGATATTTTATTCAGCAATAAAAAAAAATTCCTCAAAATGACTTTGACCTTTAGCTTACGGGGCCTATTTTTCCGATTCCCTCTTTAGCACGGGAAATTTCATACCCCCTTTGTAAGAAGGGCCGTTAAGGGGGTTATATATGTATATATATATATATATATATATATACACAATATTTAAATATATTTATGACATAATTGTAATTAATAAAAGTAATAATAATATAGCCTTAAATTTTTACCCTCTTAATCTGGAACTAATACAAAGTAGCCAAGATAAACTTAATGTAAACTTTTTAGATATAAACATAAAAATAAATTCTCATTGCAATTTTACTTTTGATCTATATGATAAAAGATCAGCTTATGACTTTAATATTGTTAAATTTCAAAATTACTCAACATGCTTACACAAATCTGTATTTAATAATATTATTATAAATCAGCTAGTAAGAATAAATAGGCTTTGTTCTAAGGATAATAGGTATAAGCATATTATATATTTGTTAGTAGTGCTAAAACGTAATTCTTACCCTGATAGTCTTTCCAAGCACATAATTGGTTGTTTTAGTTTTACTGAATAGCATGTTCTGCTGCTAATAATTAGTAATACTAAACTATAAGAATAATTAAAGTAAATAACTACTAAAAAGAAAAAGAAAAAATAATAAATAGCAACTAGTGTAATAATAATAATAAATAATAAATAATAATAATAACTTTTAGTCATAATAAATGTCTAAGTTAACAGGTTATTTTGTCCTGTAACACAGTATCCTTAATAAGTCTGCTTCTGTGTTTCCATTTGCTCCATGGTTTCAAGGTTTGTGACGTTAGTCTTCTTGCGGTTTCTTTTACTTAACTTCCACTTTGTCTGGCGCCGGGCTTGGTGTTCTATGATTAAGCAACTGTATTCACTTCTTCTGTGTCTTATGGATTGTACGGTATCTAAGTATGTTTATTGCTCAGATCATACTTATCAGAAACAATCCATTGGTTTTTAGACAGTATCGGCACCGCTGATGAAGAGATGCTGTCAAAAACCTATTTTTCACTTATCTTTTCATGTTTTTAGTTCCCGGCTGCAGTAGTTTTGAGCATATACTGGTTTTTCACTTTCAATTTTGTCTTATATATATATATATATATATATATATATATATATATATATATATATATATATATATATATATATATATATATATATATGTATATATATTCATTCATTCATTCTTGGGTCCGTATTCTTGGGATAGATGCTATCCCACCCCGTTAGGAAAAGGTTAATACAGATTTTGGTAAGGCCTTTTAGTCAAAATATTAAATTTTGGAATTTCGCTTTTCAAAGTACCCCCTTTTTTTAAATGGGAAATGACACGTCAAGTTTCTGCTCATTGGGCTAAAAGTAGCCTTGCTAATCTTATGTACAAATAAAAAGAATGAAAGATAACTAATAAAATATTTAAATCTAGTAAACAGAGCTTTAAACAAAAACTCATTACGAAATAAAGAAAAATGATAAATACTTGTTAGTATCTAACAAACGAAATGTAGGCAAACTGAACAAAAGAAACATCCACTGTTTGTCAACACTGCGACATTTATTTCTCCATAAAACTAGCAGAAGTTTTAGGATTACAGACTTCCTCTCCTACAACTGAAAGAAATCTTTCCTCTCCATGATATGATTTCCTCGATTGAGTGCAAATTATCTGCACAAATAAAAAAAACTAACTTTTTCAGTTTATTTTTAGAAATTGATTGCCCTTTACTTTACAATTTACCAAGTAACAATTTTTTATGTTTTATTAGTACTTATAACTCGTGTTCTTCTAACTTACATTAATACTTTAGATAAATATCTTCGTTATTTTTCTTAAAACCCTATATTTGAAATCTCGGTTTCAAGTAAAAATTATAAGTATGAAAAGTGTAGGTTATATATATTAAATGAGATATTACGAAAAACTGCTGTTTTATTTATTTATTTTTAAGCGGAGGCACTTGTGTAGACATTCGCCTATAATTCACCGCAGTTTGCTGGCTATTTTATTGTGGAGGAACCATATAGGAGCAGCATTACCTCAAAGTAAGTTCGACTATACATGTTTTGCATCACGCATTCATTAGTTTCACGGCAGATTTACTAATTCCTTCATATCTGTGAGAGCTATAGCAAGTCAAAAATAGAATTCGACTATGTGTATGCAAAAGGAGACGAAGTAGAAGTTAACGGAAAGAAGTATAACTATATGAATTGGTAAATTAGACGGAAAGTAATTAAGAGGTTTGAAGATCTAAGTAAATATAGTTGGGTGAGTATAGTTACAAACCTAGAACTAAAGTAAGTTACTATACTGAAGGGTCAAAGATAAAGGGAAGAGTAGGCTCGGCGTCCGTCAAATACAAGAATGGCCAAAAGATTAAAATATGTAAAGAACGATTATATGATAATGCCACTTCTTATATCGTGGAGATTAGGGATATAAACATGGCAAATGAATATGCGGCAGAAGAGGGCGAACAAGATATAGATAACTATATGGATTGCAGAAGTGTACTACAAGCAATTAAGATAAGGGAGAATTTATTGAAGAATTCAAAACAAATATCAAAAGATATGGGAAAACTATCCATTTCCATGGGTGCAAGACCATGTGAGCATCGAAGAAACTGAGACGGTCGATTGAACAGCAAATGAGGCCACCCTTATGAATGATATACGCACAACATATAAATAATTTCTATGATGTATGTATATGTATTCAGCTATCTGTGCAGTAGATGTAAATACGTGTATTATATAAACTGCATTATTATCTGGTGACATATCGACAGTTTGCCGTATGCCCTATCGGCCTAATTTATGTGGATCTGTGTGCTTCATGCAGGTACTGAAGCAATGTATGATTTTATAAGGGTTATACGACCATAAAACAGCAAGTCAAAGACCCAACTTATACATCAAATTCAGACTTACAAAGCGAAATTCTCTTACAGCAATTATGGTTACTCAGAGAAATACTGATTATTGTTTTGGGGGATTACACTTTCTCATTTTCTAGAACATTGTCGAATGCCTGCACACAAGAATCCATTCGTTGCAGCAAGATGTATGTTTGAAGTTCGAACTCTGGAAACCGAAATTGGTATTAGTTTTTTTTAACCATAGAGATTTGAGTTTATCTTTTCGAATATTATCTACTCAGCTTCCTTTAAAATAACTTGCAGGCTTTAGAATGCATCGAAAATAATTGCTTTATATATTATTACTAGTTACACTGACAGCAACACTATTGTATTAAGCTATACTGATTTCTTAAGAATATTTTATATTATATTTTCTGAACTTTATTTACGGTTACGTGTTCTTGCAGTCTCTGTCGTAAAGTGGGTTATTTTCCTGTTATGATTTTATAGAAAATGTAAGTAATACATTTCTTTCCTTTTTAGTATACTTAAATTAAAGTAATATATTCACATACATTTTGCATTCGCTTGATTGTAATTTAATTACTAAAACAAATATGACTTTCAAGTCGTTATATTATTTCGTTCCATGTCATATTTATAACTACAGATGTCTTATATAATAGAACGTATTCCTATTTCCCTTTATTCTATTCTTAACGCATTCTAGAGTATCTGCTCAAGATATTCAATATATTATTTTTTGTTGTGTAAAACTGCTTCATTATGAAACATTATCAATATTAACTTAGTACAAAGAAATTATTATATTCATGAAATGTTTACAAGTTTCGTGCAATTATAGATATCTTAGCACTCTAAAAATAGCTTAGCACTGACTACTTTTAGTACTGACACATAAACCAATTTCGATATGTATTGATCAGTATTTGCCCTTTTTACATCAAATATCAATTTCAAAATTCTATTTTGAATATTCGCATTTTTTCAAAAAACTAATTATTATTTTCCTTTGCAGTTAAAATTTTGCAGAGGCATTATGGAATTATCACTTTATTTCAATAATCAACACTTTGATTAACGGAAATGTATAATTATTTTAATGTATTAGCAGGGCTAGATTTGAGGCGGAACGCGCCGGAACGACGTTCGGGTACCTCTCTTTAGGAAAAAAAATTTCGATAGTTAAAAACATTTATTTAATCACAAATTACACTGTTGGTACTCTCCCGAAAGGTTACCGTTCCGGCACCTCTATTTATAGAAATCTAGCACTGTGTATGAGATATATAACTCTGAAAAGTTACTCAAATATAAATCTATAACACACATAATTATTGAGTCGCCATGCAAAAGGCTTTTACATTTAGTATAGCCCAAATCAGAAATAAAACTTTAGATTTAAGTTCTGAAACAAGAAATATCCTTTCATGAAAGGGATTTGAGAATTGTTTTTGTCTGTTTAAAGGGGATCTCTCATACGCATATATCACAAAATATCATCAAAAGAGAAAAATATATATATATAATATAAGATTATATATAAAGCAGATAAGAATAGTTCTTTGTCAGTGATTGTAGTACGAGGGAACAGAAGAATCTAGTTTAGAAAGAACCAAGGTAAAAGAAAAAATAGTATTCTTTAAATAATTTTTTATCAAAATAAAACTCACTGAACTGTGTGTTTTCACAACTTTTAATATTTAGTGTTAGGGGTCATAACGTCTGAAATTGTTGATTCAGGGATTGTTTTCTTTTCTGGTAAAGTATGTCAAGCTCATCTTGTAAATCAAAATATTTCCCTTTGGTCATAGTACTTAGAAAAAACTACCGAAAATAATTCTTGAAACCTATAAATAGAAAGGTTATTTTTTCCAAATGTGGGTCACCAAATGTATCCGATATCTTTAAAAAAAAGTATTAGGTTATCCAGTCTTTATTTCGTAACACAATTTCGTAATAGACTCCTGAAAATTGCATATTAGTCTTCTAGATCTATAAATTTTGTATGTAAAAACCTATTCTCAAATAAAATCATTTAAATGATTGTGTATTCAGTTGAGAAGAGGCTTCGAAAACAATCTGTATTGTATGGATACAGTTGCATAAAAATTGAAAAAACCACTTTAACATGTTATTCTTGACCCCTTTAAACTTAGCTGTTGCGGTAAAAACAACATTAAAAACATATTATGCAAAGTATAAATAATGAAATAAAGAAAAGGTGAGAAAAATAGTTGCTTTTTACAAAACTTTATTTCTTTATCTTTAATTTCACACTATAACATAACCCTTTGCAATATTATTTAAGCATCTCCTCCCAACAACTTGGTAACCCTTAATATAATTTTCCTAAAAAAATTTACCATTATTAGTTCTTCTGAGAAATCGAGACATTAGATTTTCTCATTTATCCAACAACCTATTTGAGAATTTAAGTTTACATTTTCCAATTGGTAATAGGCCAAAATATTCGTGTCCAGCAAAACTGGCATGCTGAGTGAACAGAGGCAGGAAAACGAATTTATGAGGAATTCTACTCTATTTCTAACTTTCAATGTAAAAACTGCTGTATTCTCTTGAAAAGCAAAATTTTTTTATACATCTGAGTTTCATATTCCAAATTTTAATATCCTTATAGAGTAACAACTGCAACAACTTACTCATTTTGTCCGTAATCCCGTATTATCAAAAGAAATACGAATACCTAATTATTTAATCAAAACCGTTGATAGAATTAAACAAGACACATTAAGTTTCTTTTGAGGGCTTTTGATATCTTTGAGCCAATAAATTTTCACAAAACTAAACTGTTATAGAAGTGATGTGAAGTTTACAGATACTCATATACAAAATATCATGCCTCATAAACGAACCTCTCTTAACACAGTTTTTCTCAGGTGGAGGAAGATAGTGGCACATTTGTGAAACTCATGACATTTTATGAATTTATGAAAGCATGTTTAAAAAAAAATAATAAAAAATTACAGGTAGTCTCTTCTAAAGAAAATACCGCGGGTTATTAACGTAGGATTACTTATCGGTGCTTTCTTTGTTACCTCTCTTCTTTTTTTCAATAAAATTCCTACATACGAAGAGATGGATGAGTGATAACCCTATGCAGAATAAGTCGACGGTAAGAAAAATAAGTTACATTTGTCAGAAGAAGTCAATAGAAATAATATTCTGCCACTCTTGATTTATCACTCGCGACGACGGTTTTAACGTTTGAAATTATGCTTTACCGTGGACCGTTATAGAGGAACGTAATCCTACGTTAAAACCTGTGAGCTTTTTGTTTATTGCAAATCCTAAAACTTACACAGGGCTATATAACTTACTATAGTTAGAGATTCAAGCATTGTAATGGCAGCAAATACTCGTATCTTTAATGCTTTCATCGTAGACTTTCTGAATATGAAACTGCCACACGATAGAAATTAAAAATATCTTACATTTGCTTTCGTGAAGCCGTTGGGATCATAATTCTTGTTTTTAGAAACAGTAAATTCTTAGTTACACTATGAATATGCTACTTCACGCTAAGGAAATTTTTTTTTTAATAGCTGCACTTTAGCTGTTTTTGTCGCAATACTTACATATTTTGGGGGAAAAAACATTCCCTGTTATTGAATTATCAAATTAAAGGTCTGGAGACTTACATTTTTTTAAAAAACTTATGCCACATTTCTAAATTATTATGAGTCAATTTAAGTTAAATGATTAATAAAAAAAATTAATAAATTCATTGCGTGGTTGCAGCTGAGGGTCATTGATCATTAACTTCAGACTTATTATTCATGAATTCAAACTTTAGCGTTATGTATCAAGTTGATTTTCTAGGCAATGATTTATCTTATCTTAACTGATCAACACTTTCGTTAAAAGTGTGATGGAAAATTGAAAAGCATATTTTAAAAAAACACCTTTTTATGCTTAAGAAATTATTCAGTTATAATAAATCATCTACAATCAATTTCTCGCAATATACATCGCATTACTCGATCGCATTTTAGTTTCGAGAAATAGAAAACTTCCCTAATGGTGAATTGAACTAACATCAAATTCGTGATTTACTGTGGCACTTCATATTCTGTCATATAAATTGTAGCGACATATGGTAAGATCTAAACGATTTACAAAAGCAGGCTTTTCATGAAAAACAGAACCTAAGCTCTAAAGATGATAATCTAATAACAATCCTAGATGAAACTAATTGAACTTCAGGGGACTATTATATTAAAGTATTTTAAATAATGAAAATTCACTTATACAAGGAATTGATTATATGCCTTCTTTAATGTACAGTTTTACATTTAAAATATACTACTGAATTTTTTCCAAGTTGAAAAATCCTTTTCCTTGCAAAAAGGAAAAGGAGAAATGTTATAGACATATATCAAGTTTATCCTCTTAGAGTGACATAAAGAAGCAATAAATCCGTATAAATAGTTCTCACTGCCATCATTCAGTTGAACACGTTTCAGTTGAACACGTTTCAGTGTTGAAATCCAGATGAAAGTGTTTTCCTTCTATACTTGATTGCTTTATAAATAAACCAAAGATTTTTCTTTAACCGTTTTAATTATTTAAACAAAAACTTAGACTGAGTAACTAAAATTTCTCTCGGATGCGAGAAAGAATTATAACTTCATAGAGACAGTGTTATGCTCCATATTCAAGTTCTAATGGTATTTGAATAAAATTAAATACTTAGGCTAGTCGAAAGTTGCAAAATTTATTGATGCAAATACTAATCGTGTGTTATTAAATTGATTAAAACTTGTACAATTTTTTTCTTTCAAAATTGAGTATTTCACTTCAAGCAGTTCCTTACAATGCTTGAAACAGATCGATCATTCGTTCATAACAGTTTAAAGTTTTCTTTCACAGATGGTTTAAAAGGTATTATTGACCAAAATACAAATTAAAAATTAGTTTCTCTCTTTTCTAAATGTCGGTTTTACACACTATGAATTAATCGTGAAAAGGGAAGTATTGTATAAATTGGTCAACTTTTTTTTCTTATAACTTGAATTCTAAATAGCTGTTAAATACGTGAAAAGTGATTATGCAATATTTTCATAACAACAAAAAACAGGAATTACGAGATACATTTGCTGGTATGAATAATAAAATCTAATTAAAAACTTCTTATTTATAACTTCACTAAATTTCATGTCTGGAGAAATTAAATATCACTATGATATCATAATATTTACGGCTCTAAGAATTTTTTTTAAAAACCACTATATTTAAAAACTGGAGATTGAGTTACTAATCCCTTCAGCACTGTTAATTCTACGCATATTTTATACAGCTTTGAAGATTATAGCTAACTTGCAAGGCTTTATAATAAATATGGATATCTTGCTTAGATTAGAAATAGATTAGAAATAATTTTTAGGAATACTTATAATTTGCATTTCTGTGAAATGTTTTATTTTAAATACAAAACTATAAATTTGTAAATACAAGTGTGAATCTTTAAGTTGTGATTTATTTTGTGTATAATACAAATATTGACAGTAACATTTAGCGTAATTAGAAAAATTCTACATTAGCTAACAAATATTTTTTGCCTGTAATTTGAAGACTACAGTATAAATGAATTAGAATTTAAGATACTAGGCAAGTCAAAGTCCCTCTGAATTATTAGCGCTTGTGAGGGGAATAAAATGTAACCATAAAATTTCTGTCTGTAAAAATCAAACTTTTATGCTAAATGTTACACTCATCTTTCCCTGACTGTTTCTGCAGCCAGCTGAGAGACTTGCAAATTAGGAGCGAAAGTGAAAAAGAACTCGATGGAGAATAAATTTCCTTTCCTTTTTCCAGTATAATTTTCTCATTTTCACACTTCGTTTATGATTGCAAGTATTTTAAAGAAGAGAGTAAATGAATTAGAAAGCAAGTAGAAAGGAAAGCTAAACTGTCCTTTCGTCTTCAAAAGAAAAGATGCTTACCTTCCCAAGGCCGTAACACCGCTATCTCACGTCAGTTAGCTGAAGGTCTGGAATCAGAGATAGTAGACAGCAAGCGTTTTATCAAGGTCAGGCCAGTCCAACCTAAATGAGGAAACCAACGTTATTGACCTTAGGGGTATTTGAGGGTACATTCATCTTGGAGGAGGGGCGAAAAAATTTTTTTACCACCTTTGCCTAGAGGTCCTCTGATTCCATTGCACGATGAAATGGAGTAATGTACTTTGGAAAAGGTGAAACTCTTCATTCTTGAAACTTCCAACTAGTGTCAAACTATGAGTGTGAAACTTGTATGATCTGGGTTAGTGTGTTAGAACCTGGAGGGAAGGTAGCTTCACTCATATTTCGGATTGTCCACCAGCTGATTACATAAACACAGGGAAAGGAAGATTCAATGAATATGGATCACATTTTGGTTTCTCTAGATCTTTTCCCCTTTTCCTTGAGCTTACCCAATGACGCTATATAGAAAAAAAAAAGCGAAAGTGAGGCTAACTTCCCTTCTAGTAAACATACTTGGGCCATTTTGAAAAGGTAATTGTTAGTTAACTCAATGCTTTGTTCACAAATGACAATTTACTTAATGTTTATTTAAGAATAAGAAATTTTTTTTCAAGAGTCGTGATCATAAAGACAAAAATTAAGCACTTTTTTTCTCTTATGGAGGAAATAGTGTTGCATTTTTTAGAATAGGCAAATTAAGAAAAATATAAAAAAAATACTAAATAAACAATAAAAACAAAACAAATTTCCATTTTTTAATGTTCAAAACCGTAAATATATACATATATATATATATATATATATATATATATATATATATATCTTTAGCCTTGTTTATTATAAATTGGCTGAAAATGGAAACTGAAGATAGGATCTAAATAAATTGCTTCAAGATTACTAAAAAGCATGATAATGGAAAAACTTGTCATTGGAGATTAAACTTGTATTAATATTGTAGAAGTATTATTTGATTATTATACCTAATGATATGCTCCAAAATATCAAGCATGTTAAGCTTCTCAATCATCTGAAGAATTTTAAACTTTTGTTTTGATGAGTATAATAATCAAAATAAACAGCAAAGTGGCACATTTGACAACCCCACTGGATCTAAACTTGATAACTCCGTATGTAGTATTAATTGTTCATAAACGCATAAACACATGTAAAATAGTAGTTTCTTAAAATATACGTGATTGGGAGTGTATCAGATCTGTTACACGTATGTTTTAAATCCCACTTGAGAAACCTTTTTTTATACGTAACTTTTGTCAAAATATTGACTTCATCTTGTGCAATTTGTGTACTTTTTTGAGGTTCGTTGAAAGTGACGTTATTGTTTTTATCAAATTTAGTATTTAAGTAATGCTTGTTGTTCATTAATGCATTTGGTTTCAAAAGTTGTTCAGGTTTATTCACGGTTATATTTCCTAAACATTAATCATTTACATCCGAAAGAGAATCAAGACGGTTTTGGTTTATATTTGCTTTTCTGTCTCTCTGTCTCTCTCTCTCTTTTTTAATGAATCCCTATGCTCATGATTTACCTCCTGCAACAGAATTTCCTTCTAGAAATTTAAACTGGGACATTAGCATTTGAATGATTATATATATATATATATATATATATATATATATATATATATATATATATATATATATATATATATATATATACAGTATATATATATATACAGTATATATACAATATATATATATATATATATATATATATATATATATACCATATATACAGTATATACAGTACTGTGCGAATTAATTGGGACAAGCTTCATTTTTCATAAAATTCGTCCTTTTCCAGGAATTTCTTGCCTGAAACCGGTTTTAGATGCATTTTATTACGAAGAGAGTTTGACCTTGTCAAACTGGTTTGACCACATGATCATCATCACACGTAGAGCATTTTCGCGTCAGTTGCGTTTTAGCTGCTGTAAGTAGAGGTCGATTGTGTGAGTTGTCTGGTTCTCACGTGTATGAAAAAAATGGATATCACTGCCCGTAAAAGGACTAGAATTGTTACCCTTAGTCAGCATACCTCTATGACTGTGAGGGATATTACTGTAGCATTTGGAGTTGGAAAATCCAGGAGTTGGAAATTATTTATCATCAAAATAAGTTTGGGACAGTTTCTCGAAAACGGAAGAGTAAATGTGGACGCAAACATAAGACAGCACCTCGGACAGACAAATTTCTTGTACGAAATAGTAAAATGCATCCTCACAGGGCAAGTACAGATCTTTAGAGAGATTTATTGGCTACTGGTGTGAGCGTTGATTCATCGACAGTACGACGAAGGCTTGAAGCAGGGAGATAGGCAAGAACAGCAGTCCAAAAACAGTTATTATCACACGCAATGAAGAAAAACGATTGTATTGGGCCAGGAAATATCAATCCTAGACTGCACAAGACTGGAATAAGGTTGTATTCAGCGACGAAAACGCATTTTTCTCTGCAAGGGTTTCGATCAACATTTGTCAAGCGAAGCGCTGGAGAACCTATCAGGGAACAACATTTAATATATATTTATATATATATTATATATATATATATATATATATATATATATATATATATAAGATAAAGTTGTATATCTAATAAGTAAAGTATATATATATATTATATAAGATAAAGTTGAAAGAGAAAATCCAGTATGAGCACTAAAGCTACTACAGCTAGGAACCAAAAACATGAAAAGATAAGATTGAAAGAGGTTTTTGACAATATCTCATCATCAGCGGTGTCGATACTGTCTAAAAACCAATGGATTGTTTCAGATAAGTATGATCTATACAATAAACATACTTAGACACCGTACAATCCATGAGTAACTGTAGAATTGAATATACATCCACTCAACCATAGAACACCAAGCCTGGCACCAGACAGAGTGGAAGTTAAGAAAAGGTAACCGCAAGATGACTGACGTCACAAAACTTGCAACCAAGGAGCAAATGGAAACACAGCTGTCCTACTATAAAGACTGTGTTTAGGACTATTTAACCTTAATTATATTAGCTTTTTATTCTTATTACTATGAGTATTTTATTATTTTATTTTTATTTTTACTTTAGTTATTATTCTTTTTCATTTATTTTATTTTTAGTAGTTATTTACTCTAATTAAACTTATTTAGTTGATTTACTTATTAGTTGCAACAGAACAAACTATTCATGAAATCTAAAACAACCAATTATGTGCTTGGAAAGACTATCAGGGTAATAATTACGTGTTAGCACAGCTATCAAGTTTGAAATATGCTTATTCCTATTGTCTTTAGAAGAAAGCCTATTTATATGTACAAGCTGATTTACAATAATGTTAGTAAAAACAGATTTATGTAAACAGGTTAGGTAATTTTGAAATTTAGCAATATTAAATTTATTATCTTATCTTTTGTCGTATAAGTCAAAAGTAAATTTGCTATGAGAATTTAATTTTATGTTTATATCTAAAAAGTTTACATTAATCTTATTTTGGCTACTTTGTATTAGTTCCAGATTAGGAGGGTAAAAATTTAAGTCTATATGATTATATATATATATATATATATATATATATATATATATATATATATATAGGTGGTTATCAAAATAATGGAAACACTAAGAAACATCACGAAAACCTTTATTAATACGGAGCAGGATCACTTTTGTCATGCAATACCACCTGATTCACCTGGGAATTGGATTATACAAGTCATAAATAGTGGTTAAGAATATATTATACTATTCTTCGGGGAAAAATCATGAAAGTTCCTGTAGAGATGCTGTGGTGGATTTCGATACCTTTATCTATCCGCTTATATAGATCACAGTGGTTGGATGATTTATAGTCGGGGGGATTGTACAGGGCAAAATAAGATATTTGAGTTCTTTTCCATGCTCTTCAAACCAATACTTGATAGATTTAGCTGTATGTATAGATTATCATACCGGAGGACGCCATCTCCTGCAAGAAACAATGTTTGCACCATAGGATGGACAAGTGAGCTAAAATTTCGACATAGTCCTTTTCATTCAATCTCCCTTTTAGGTTTACAATAGGGCCTGAAGAACACCATGAGATGCCATCCCAAACCCTGATAGATCTACCTCCATGATTGACAGTTGAGATGAGACAGCCAGAATCTTACGCTTGTGTGGGTGTTCTACAGATATACGCACGTTCTGTTGCGAGGAACAATGTGAACAATGATTCGTGGGACCAAATACCGTTTTTCGACATATTACTCGATCAGGATTTGCGCTCTTGGCACCGTTGGGGACGATATTTTGTATTGACATCTATTACAAGTGGTTTGGGAATAACTGCTCTTCCGTAAATGCTTTGTTTGTGAAGTTTCCTTCTATCTCTAATGGTTGATAGCAGAACATGCAGATGCCGACAGAGCTCTTCGGTCATTTTGATTGCAGTTGTTTTCTTTCTTCGTGTCACAATCCGCTTCAATACCTTGTCTGTCTCTTTCACTCAGTTCTCCCTTACGTCCACTATTCTGTTTGGCAAAGGATGTTTTTCCATGCACTCTGTATGCAATCATGACTTTCGATACCATAGCTCGAAAAACACCCATTAGCCTGGGGGTTGCAGTAACAGAAACTCCAATTTAAACGACCTCCAACAATTTGCCCTTTTCACAAGGTCTGCAAGATTTGATATTTTACGCTTTTCCCCCCAAAAGCACGATGCCCTTAGTTTCATTACTGCTACCGGACAGTAGAATATTACATACACTATATTATATAAAAAAATACCGGGGACCAGACTTGTTTTTTAAGGAATACGAAGCACATTCATAAATACCACTAATATTGATAGGTGTTTCCATTTTTTTGATAACCACCTATATATATATATATATATATATATATATATATGTGTGTGTGTGTGTGTGTGTGTGTGTGTATTCATAAACGGGGGGGGGGGGGGGAATAGGAAGTCTCGAGTTCAATGTCGCAGACAGCCAGGTAATGAAAATGTGAAAGATAAATGTGAAAAATCGTGTTTTGAGTTATTGTGACGTTAGATAACACAGCACGAGAAAAGCAATTCGAGTTTGGTTTCAATTTTAACTACTAAAATTTTTAAATATTGCTTACATGATGAGTACGGTATAAAATATGAGCAGAGAACCAATCAAAACCCCTATTCTAGTGACAAAATTGTCTGTTATCAAATGATAAGATTTACCAAACTCGTAAATTCGAGGTAAACACTTACTTTGAATCGTTTATGAATAACTCTTTATTTCTACTTACGGCATTAATTGCATAAGCCGCTTCAAAATAAATAAAAAATGATAGAAATGCCTTCAGTGTAATATCTATATTTTAACTTTAGAATAAAGTTGTGGGCACGTTTCATAACATCGTAAGTATGAGATAATATTTTTTTAATTTGTCGATGTCAAAATTCATTAGACATTTTTAAAAACACCACAAAATAATGTCACTTCAACAGACAGGAAATCGTTGAAAGAATTTCAGATATATCAGGTAATTTCATTTTGTATCACTTGAGGAAAGTATTATTATATTGCATTGAAAACCCTACTGTTTTGAAAGCTCATTAAACAAAGTACTTTTTGAAAGGCATTTGAAAGGGAACTTAACCGACTAAAGACGGGTTCCACAACAAATCTAAAAATCGTGTTTTGAAAAGAAAGGGAAAAGGTTTTTTTAATGATTTGGGATGAGATCACAGTAACTGAGATTTGTTAGAATATCTTATTACAAGTTTGATCAATGGTTAATGCACTTTTAGACTTAGAGACACGAACCCTTGGCAACTTCGTCTCGACAATTCTCTCTCTATATATATATATATATATATATATATATATATATATATATATATATATATATACATATATGACACGGAGCTTGTTACTACCCATCTCCATTATGTCGTCTTATATCCAACGTTACTCCATTATAACCTATTCCTAAATAATTATTAATGTTATAGCAGTCAGTGATTAAAGGCCTGTGGCAAAGAACTACAAATTAATTGCACTTAATAATTTATTTCCGAATATTAACATACCCCGATTCAATTTATTAATTATTTTCCAAGAAATCATCTTGATCCTCGTGACGCGTGACCAAACCGATTGAAAAATTCTCCTGCTGTGCTTTAAAACCCTATTGTTTCAAACCGTCTAAAGCCATACCGCATACTCGTAACGCTAACACCGAAAGTGAGGCTGGGGTGGAGTCACGTTTGATACTATTAATAGACTCTCTCTGTTCACTCAAAAAGGGAATTCCCCTGAATTCGCGTCACGTTTCGAAATACGATATGAAAATAGTGGCGAATTACTCCACGAAATTAACTACCTTGATGCCACCCTGTAAATTATTTAATTATTGTTCTTTTCCTAATTAATTCTTAACAAAGAAATCTAAAAATCGTGTTCCGAAAAGAAAGGGAAAAGTTTTTCTTTAATGATTTCGGATGAGATCACAGTAACTGAGATTTGTTAGAGTAACTTATTACAAGTTTGATCAATGGTTAATGCATTTTTAGACTTAGACTCACGAACCCTTGACAACTTCGTCTCGTCAATTCTCTCTCTGTATATATATATATATATATATATTCATGCCATTCATCCCTTGAGTGGGTCGATAAAATGAGGACCAAGCATGATTGGGAACTAACTGTGGAGATCCCGCGTCAGGTTGACCACCTGACCGAGACATGTGCTGTATGGCAACCCAAGGCCACGGTCATGAAAGCGGAGATGGGCACCGCATGACTTGGTCCACAGTTCTGAGAAGCAATTCGGACTGTTGTGCCATGAGTTAGTTTTATATATATATATATATATATATATATATATATATATATATATATATATATATATATATATATATATATATATATATATATATATATATATATATATATATATATATATATATATATATATATATATATATATATATATATATATACAGTCGAACCTCCATATATCGGACTTCCACATATCGAAATTTTCTATATATCGAACTCTTAGCAAATCTCCATGTTCATTACATAGAAAAATAGCTTCTATATATCGAAAAAATCTCTATATATCGAAATTTTTTTCAAGACAAATTGGGAGATTTTATACCCCTTTAGAATAAAATCTCCCAATTTTTGGCATTTGAAATAATATGTCGTGGACTTCAATTCGCGGAAAATGTCCTGATTAAGATTTTAGTGGACTGAATAAATACGAATATTTCTTTGAACTTTCCGCAAAACTGGCTGTTCAGCAAGATATTCATAGTTTTTTTTTAAAAAGAATGTAACTGTGATCATTGTAACCACTGTCTGGATAATGGTTTTTTTAAAGGTATGTAGTACTTAATAAATCTTTCATATTAATTCATTTTTTAGTTATTAACTTTTATTTAATGGGATTCGCATATAAATTAGAAATGGAGTTTCGTATACGAAAATTAGCTTTAATTTTTTTAGGAGAATTATGATAAAATTAAGCTCAATTCTATATATCGAAATTTCTATATATCGAATTTTTTTCCGGCAATTTGCTACTTCGATATATGGAGGTTCGACTGTGTATATATATATATATATATATATATATATATATATATATATATATATATATATATATATATATATAAATATATATATATATATATATATATATATATATATATATATATATATATATATATATATAAATATATATATATATATATATATATATATATATATATATATATAAATATTATATATATATATATATATATATATATGTGTGTGTGTGTGTGTGTGTGTGTGTGTGTGTTTGTGTTTGTGTTTGTTTGTTTATGTCAGTATGTTTAATTTTATTCCCATTGTTACACTATAGCTATAGTTTTATATGTCTTTACATGGGGTACGCCAGTCACATATACATTTCCAAGAGGTTCGTGAGGTATAAAAGGTTTAGAACCACTGTCCTAAGGTGGTTTACTTTATACTTTAGTCCTGGTGCGTAATATATTTCCGAAATTGTCAACCTGTCAATGAAGGATACTGAATCCCCTCAAGTTGTACTAACTTCTGGTCGGAAGAGTTTTGTGACTAGATCACGCGCTCTTTAAACTCATCATCATACAGTGAACAGTGCTGCCACCGTACTGTTACTCACTTTCTGAGAACTTTATTAATGTTAAAGATTACTAAACAAAGAAAGGTGATGGGGCGGCTGAATGTTACAATCTCGAATTTTAGTACAGATGCTGGGGTAATTAAATAATAACATGTAATACGGGGGAAAAAGATTATTTATAATAAACAATTATTTCATGCAATTAATTTTATCTAATTATCTGCAGCCGTAATACTATAATAAGTCTGTATATATCAGTATATAGATTTATTATAGTATATACATAAATAAGCATTAAACAGCAGTAAATATTGAATTTCAATGTTTTTCGGTAGTCATATTCATATACCGGGTGTTTCAAAAATTCGGTACAAACCTAAAACACGATAAAAAAGATTTATGGGTTAGAGAGACATGCTGTTTGCAGATGAATATTCAGTGTGGTATGAGATTTTGCATGACACAAAAAATTAGTTCAAAATCTCGATAATAGAGGGCGCTCCTGTTGCTGCAGGGGGAAACCACAACAACAACAACAACCAAAAAGAAAAAATAAAGAAAAGGGAAAAAAAGTATTAATTGGGAAGTGAGACATTTTATTTCAGTATGATTTACAGCTGCAAATGCTCAATATGTCCACGCGACATTCCAATACTGAATGCAGTCGTAGTATTACGCCCGATACAACATGAAACGGCATATCAACGGGAATGGCAGCTACCTCCTGCTGTATGGCATCTTTCAGTGCTGGTAAGGACTGGGGATTTCCTCTATAGACCCGTGATTTGAGGTAGCCCCACAACCAGAAATTACAGGGTGTGAGATCTGGTGATCTCGGAGGCCATTCAAGTCTGCTATGCCTGCTGAATAGGCAATCGGTGCCAAACATAGACCGTAGTAATTCCCTCACTTGACGTGCCGTGTGCGGTGGAGCTCCATTGTATATTAAAACGGTTGTGTCCAGTTCATTACGTTCCTGTAGGTTGGGAAGGACAATGGTACGTAACAAATCATAATACCCTGGATATGTTATGGAGCAAGTTTTTAGACCTGTGGGACAACGCTCCTCAAAGAACAAAGGACCGATCATGAACGATGCGGTAAATCCACACCACACAATCATTTTTGCTGGCTGCAACGGTACTTCAGCGTACTCATGAGGGTTTCTAGTAGCCCAAATGCGGTAATTTTGAGAATCTATTTCCCCATCTAGCAAGAAATGTGCCTCATCCGTACATAAAATGTTAAATTTCCAAGCATCATCGTTCTCCATCTTCGAAAAGACCCACCGTGCAAATGTTTCGGTCCATCTTCTTGAAGCAGTTGCTGAACATGTTGGATTTTATACGGATACTTTCGTAATATCATTCGGAGGGCTCTCCAAACTGTTGTTACTGGTATGTCTGAGACACGGGAAACTGCACGAGCACTGGCTCTTCCGTGCGGTGATGACTGAGCTTCGTTATCAATGTTCGTCGACGATTGCGGCCACTGTACTAGATTTAGATGGTTTCTCACTCCGTGGCACATCTTGAACAGAACCTGTTGCCTCAAATCGCCGCACTATTGGCAGCAATCCAAAAGCTGAAAGTAGTCCTTTCTAGGTTTCACCCTTTTCGTATAGTACAGTTTAATTAGTAACGCTTTATCTTGAGACGATAACATGGCGACCGCGACTAGTAGTAGATATGAGTAGCCCGCGTGCGATTCTGCTTTTATCAATGCATGCCTGGATACATGTCATATGACGCCAGATGACACATTTGCATATGACAGTAGGTACCATAGGCATTTTTCAATCACAATAACATCATACACCATTATTATTTTTGCGTATTAAAACTGCGCATGCAGTATTCACTAAAATTTTTGTAACCAAATTTTGAGCTGTGTGAGCGATATGGAACTATTCCATGGAAGTATGTGCAATAGCACCCTCTGTTGTCAAGATGTTGAACTAAGAAACTTTTTCGTGTCATACAAAATCCCGTACCCCGGTGATATTCATCTGCAAGCTGCATGTCTCTCCGTCCCATAGATTTTTTTTATCGTGTTTTACGTTTGCACCGAATTTTTGAAACCCCCGTGCATACATTTATATGCTCTGTGAATGTCAGAATAACCCTCAAATTATTCCTATTTTAATTACAATCTATCGCAAATCTTGAGTTCTATGCAGAAGTGTTATTAACCATCAGGCTGTATTTGATTAAATTTTACTAAATAGTTTTTGAGAATGTGCAGTGTTTGTGTGTATAGTAAATTTGTCTAGTGTCTGTTCTTATCTTTTCGGCTATGTCTTTCTGAGGAGCCCCATAACAAGGGCGAAACCGATGTCCAAAGCCATTGGAGAGGTATGTTTTTGCTTTCATGACCCTTCCCATGAGGGCGTGTTCCATGCATTTTTTCGTCTAGTGTGTATAGTTGAAAGTTTAACTATGGATAAACATTTTAACCAATTTATTTAAACCACACTATTTTTACCATATTGATGAAGAACTAAATTAATTTGACTGAATTAGAAAATTACCTTATCGAGAGATATTTATGCTATTACTGACAAATAATCTTCAGCCACTGATTTTTTTTTCACTTTTTTTTATATAGAAATTATATTTTTGAGAGTCATAACATTTTAATGTACATTGTAATTACCAATTCAACAATATATATTTCTTACAAATCTGACTTTTTCCAAACAAGGGTAATAAAATAAGTACATTCGTATTTACATGACCTCACCTCATTAACAATTATCTTATGCAGGAGAAGCAGCTTTTTATAGAAACATGTTACATTTATAGAGATAATTATGGACATCATTTCTGAGACATCCTTTATCATCTATTTAATTTTGTACTGTTACATTAGTTATCGAAAGATACCACGTTTAGAGGCTGACAAATCTTGTAATTATGTCTAAACTACACTGTTCGTCATTTAATTGATGACATTTGTTGAATAGTGTATAGACCATTCGATGCAGAAGCAGGTTGTTTTCAAATATATCTTTTTAAAGTTGATTTCTTCTATTGTAAGACTACTTATATCCGAAAAGGGCAACACAGTAATTAGAATAATGACAAAAAGGGCAGTGTGGTCAATCGTAGGCAACGGTTTGAAGACGGGATTTGTAGAACTTTTTTTCACCAGTTTTTTATATTAGTTGCCGTAGAGTTGGAGTTTCCAGGTGATTAAAATTCCGTTAAGAGCAATGCTGGCAAGGGCCGTATCTTCTTGTGAATGGCATCTAAAACTCCCATCTGCTCCAGTTTTGACATCGTATTTCAAACGTATTTAATTGGAAGTGCGTGTTTACATCCGGGAAGCGTGTTACAGATTAGGCAATTTTTTGGGATCTGTTAGTTCTTCAAATTAATTGACGTAAAAATAGAGAAGGAATACGAATCTCCCAAAGGCTTCGTGTGCAGTTTTAAAACTATGATTTTTTCGTTTAAAATTGAAGGTGCAAAAAACAGACCTAGATCAATAACTCGAATATCATCACGTGTAAAGAGATTAGTTTCTCTAGAGGAGAAAGGTAATGCAACTAAATGCAGTTTACAAAAACGCATATTTTAAAAATTAAGGGGACAGTGGACCTTCAAATCTAACTTTTTTTGTTTTCAATGGATTTGCTTGAAATTTGAATATGTGATTAGTACCATAGATAAGTAAAAGTGGTTAAAATTTAGTGATGAAATATTAATAAGGTATGAATTTTGAATTATTAATTATATTAAAAATTGGCCGAATTTAATATGTTCTATACGCATTGTTTTGCATATACTATGATAATTTTTGTTTACAGGATACCTTATAGAACTAACAATGAAACTTATTGCTTATTTTAAGCATTCATTAAAAATATAAAGAGAAAAAAAATAATAACAGTGAAAACACCCTTTTTATTACGCAAAATATCTTTAAATCATCTTTTCAAGTACAAAATTTAAAAATTCTGAGCTACGAAGCATAATTATTTTCAATAAGATTTATTTTATATACAGTTGAGTATATAAAACTTAAATTTAAAAGCAATACGATAATTAGAAATGCGCCTGGAGCAGTTTGAATATTCGTGTGACATGAAAATTTTTATTTTGAGAAAAACACATTTAAAGTTATTCCTATTAGTAACCACATAATATCTAAATTAAATACAAATGCCTATAACTAGGAAAGTAATCACAGAAATTAAAAATCCTTTTTGCAACACATTCCTACTCGTCCGTAGTTTCACAATTCAATAAAATTTTTAAAAAATCAAGTTTTTGGACAAATTTCACAATTTTGAAAGTCCACTGTCTCCTTAAGCTGTTTATTAGCATGGGATTATATATGCAGTTATTTATGAATAGTTTGAAACAAAAAGTGTTATTAATATTTTGAGACAAGTTTCATGCAATCGCAATTTATATCAATTCTTTTCCAAGAGTATATCATTATCAGTAATCTTCTATATTGCAAATAAAGGAGAACTTCTAAAGAGTACCAATATTGTAAAAACATATGTTTTTAAGCTTGTATATCAGATATTTTCTCTAATTTGTACATTACAAAGTATCCTATCGTTTCATAAAATATGTTACAAGTTCTGCATGTCTGCTAATTGCTAGTATATTTCTTGACTACTTTTACATTAAAATATTTGTTCTACTATTTTAAAACTTTTGCAATTTTTTTAACTTCGCACCAACTGCCTCATAAAGAGTGTAACATGTATGCATACGGCGTAACTTTTATGTTTACTTAATAATATGTTTTATTTAATTAAATGATAGGACCAGATAATAACATTGTTTAAAGAAATACTAAATTCACAAAAGCAGTTTGAAATAAACTTGCTAACTTTATGCATCAATGGTTTTGTGCCTGGTACGAAGTTCAAACTGAGCATGTGGCGCAAATTGTACATTTAATTAAAAACCCATGAAGCTCAAACATTTTGAAAAAGGGGGAGAAGTTTATAAATCTTTTTTAAAAGTCTCTTTGAGTAAGGGTTATACCCTTACTCAAAGTATGATAGGTATGATAGACTAAGTATGATAGGTTCACACGATCTCCTGTTAAACAAAGAGGACCTTTTCCATTCAAATATTTTTACATTTATTCATTCAAATATGTCAAAATTTTCAAAATTCCCGTTGTTTTTCCTGTCCAAATATTGTACTTAATCAGTAAATGATACACGGACAGCTAAATCCCAGAGTGAAAATTTTTACGCTTCCGTCCGCTTTTCAGCCGTAGTAGAAGAAAAAAAGCATTTTGCATTCATTGGATGGAAATCCAACTGACAAAATTTCGTCCGAAAATTACATTTTCGCAATTGGAGTCAACTGTTTAAGGCTGCTATGTACTAACCCCATTGGATTCGCTCACCTCAATTTTAACCTATGGAGAAAATTTGTCCACGGATTGCCGACTTGGATTCAAAGATTTTTTTTTTTAAATTGTACTCCGTCATACAGAAAGAAATTTTACATTTGTGTACATTTTTCGTTTTTTTTTTAAATGCAATTAATATTTTAAAATTTAAATTTTTCGGGGAAAAATCTGGTATAGTGTGTTTTAAACGCTCATAAATTCCTTCGGTGGACGAAATTTATAAAATGAATCCTGTAGCGCTTTGCAGAAAAGTTCAGGCTACCTGACAATACCAATTTTATTTGATTATCAGCATTTATGTACCAGTAAATAGTTGACAAAAATATATTTTAAATAAACAATTTGGGGCAGGGCTTAACCCCCCTATAGAGAGAGAGCCATTATAATCCCTCAAAATGTCAATCCTAAGGGGGGTGGAATTCTTGAACTGTCAATTGGACTCCTCCCACCACAAGAGTCTGCTAGAAGAGGAAAAGGGAAATACGATTTTTTTCTTAGTACATAGCAGCCTTAAGGAATAAGTTGTGTGTTTGTGTAACATCAAAATGTCAAACCAGTCAATTCAGTATTGACCATGTGTACTTCTCAAATAAAATTAATAATAACAAATCATGAAAAGTTTGCTCGGGAACGAAACTTCTGTTCTTTCTTATAAAGGAAATAACTCGAAAATTCAATATGCGTATAAGCATATGATAAACAGAATAATACAATTTTGGGATTTACAATTCATTATTCTAAACACAATCATTGAAAGGGAAAGTACAGATTTATTAATCCTATGACAAATACACACCTTACCTATAATACATTTAAATAGAGGAAATCCAGAAGAGATGTGAACTTTTTTTCAAAAGTTCTGCTAAAATTGTTTTGTAAAAATAAAGCATTGTGTAAAATTTTTACACGCTTGACGTTTGAGTAACATATTGAGGATTTCATCTCTATTTCTCTATTCCCCAAGTACAACGTGCAGAAAATGCGGATGCTTTAAAAATTTTGACAAAATGTACCTTTTAATTCAAATGATTAATTGTGTGCTATCAAAAACTCAATCTTTAAGTAAGAACTGGAGTCCTTAAACTAAAGTCCACATTATGAGCTCTGAAAATGTTTTGAGGGGAAAGTTGATATGGTTGGAATTTAATTAAATATTTATTTTTCGACTAATTCTTTCAGAAGGGACTTAATTTTTCGAAATTAAGTTTGGACAGTCATGGAAAGGTTATTTGAAAAATTACTTATTCTGATCTCAGTGACATTCAAAACCTACATCTTCTAAAATTTGTTTTTTAATAATGCATATTTAAAACTTTCTTAAAAGTAAATGTGTATTTAAAGAGAGAGTAAAATTCAGCAAGAGTTGAACGTGGAGAATAAAATCTTAAAGTGTTGAAATGTGTGGATGGTAATACCTTTAATCATCTATAACCTTTGTAAATGAAACAACAAAACTTATTGTACATCACCCGCCCTCTACACACTGTTCTCCTATGATACACATTGATTTTACAAATGCTTTCTACTAAATTTCAGTGCGTCACTTCCGGAATGTTACCATTCTCAAGCATAGCCATTATCAGCGAAGTCGCAGAGAGTGGTTGGACCATCTAAAGATGGGCTAAATGCTTAATAAACTTTTTTCGTTTAAATTTCTAATTCAGAAACCTGTGGAAAAGATACTGAGGTATACAGAAAAAAAGGGAAATGCATAAAACTGCAAAAGAGAACAAAATGTAGAAAATACATAGACAAGAAAAGCAATTAAGGTAACATTCTCATACCATCACGAGACTCCCAGTAACGTCCGTACAGATAACGCCCAGTAAATGCAGAGCAGAACATGATGTTCTTACATTCCATGTTGGCGGAATTGCAAAGAGGCCATACAGGGCTAGAAAAAAAATCCCCATTTTTTTTTAAATGCACAGACAAGGGTAGTGTTTGGTTGTAATCCTGAAAACAGTCACTGCAATTTCTCGTGGGCCATCGAGAAGGCCATTCAGACTTAATAAACGTTTGTTTGGATTAATATATGGCATTATTTTTAATTCCTGATTTTCAAAACATAGCCTTAAAATTCTTTGCAGTGTAAGAGCCAGACGTTGTGAAAAACCCCAAGTAAACATTTAGAAGTGTTTTCCACACATTTGGTGTTATTGGATCTACTTGGGTATTGAATTGGAAATATGGTTGTTCTTAGATAAATATAAAACTAGTTCATGTCTGGATGAAAGACTTTCTATTGTTATTTGTCCCTTCCCACGAATTTCTCGCAATCTTATTTTGTCTACCAACGACAAGGTAAGACACCGACAACAACAATCATCGAAAGGCATCATTTGAATTGTCGTAGCATTTGTGTCACCTAACCTAACAACTCTCGCCTGTCATTACCTCTCGGATATTTTTTTCAGCATAAATATTTCCCAACTGCTTAACTCTCGTATTCATCGATATTTCAACCGTAGATTGATTAGATCAGTACCCTGAGGGTTATTAGAGTATAATAACATAGTTTGTCATATAACACCCACATTATCTCTCTAAATGTTTCCCAATACTGTTACCAATTTTTTTTACACTTATTCAACTGATCTCAAACTACCTTACCGGATATTAAAATACCAGGATTGGAACCCGGTATCTATTAGCAGGAAAGAAACTCTTAACATTGCACGAGGTGAACTCGCTTGCATTTTTCACGAATAAGTCTGATAATTTGTTTTGTTATTCTGAAGGATCTGTCAGTGCTGAGTATCATTTATTTTTACGAATATTTAGTTTTTATTTATTCCTCGATTTTTTTCAGAATTTTGATAATCAACCCTTAATAAGAATTACATTTTTAACCCTTTATGATAATGCATTTTATCCTGTGTTAAGGTACATGGATCAGCTGATATATGAAAATAACGTCTTGTCAGAGTTTCTATACGAATGTGTCTGTCAAAAGAAACAAAACGAAATAACTGTAATAAACTACCAATTGAAGGCATAAATGATTCTTAAGCGATCACTGCACTTGCCTTAGGTCCAATTCAAAATTATTATCTTTTACAATAGAAGATTGCCTCGTCGATCTCATGACACAGAAAGACTTCAGATAATGAGAAGTTCTCCTCTAACTTCTATCGTACTTGAAAAAAACAGAAATGAACTACGATATTCATAATTGTCACTTGCCAATAATATTCCACGTTCATTACCTCCTTTCGTTTAACTTCTTGTTTCTCCGTTCGGGGTCATCAACCTTGAAGTGAGTATGACTGTAAATACATAAGGAATAAATCGGAGTGGTTGAAATTTAATCTTAAAAATCTCAATGGCTTTCTTTTTTTTCTACCCGTAGCATTAAAGATTATAGAGTTTGGAAAAATTTATTGTATTCGTTGAATAATATTCTAGCCATTCCTTAACAGTACCCATTGAGAAAAACGGAGAAATAAAAAGTTTAATACTTTATAAAAGTTTTCCTGATCACACAGAGTTTATACGGTTAAGGAATAGTATTTTATAGGGCTAAAACACAGTTTTAATAGATATAAAACAGTTTGTTAATTTTTTGATAGCTTAATCTTTAGCTTACGGGGCCTATTTTCCCGATTCCCTCTTTAGAACAAGAAATTTCATACTTCATTTGTAAGAACGGTCATTAAGGGGGTTATATATATATATATATATATATATATATATATATATATATATTCATTCTTGAGCCCCTATTCTTGGGATACATTTTATCCCACCCCGTAAGGAAAAGGTTAATATGGCAAAATTTCATTTTAGGGTGTATATTATTTTGTTAATTTTAACATACAAGTAAATAAAAGCTAATGAAATCACAAAGAAAGTCTACTTAACTTTTGTTCGCCTTACACGCTGAAGGAACAATTTTACACGTTTATAGATTATTTTATTTTCTTACAGAGCCACAAAAATTTCAGTTGATCAAAAAAATTTCTGTTGTGGCATTTCACAAATATATGAAATTGTACACTTCGGAGGTTAAATATTTTATATCTTCAGCATCTGTTAATTATAGAAAGTTTTCTGTTATTTATAAAATGTCTCAAAATGTTTGATCCAAAATGTCTCAAACAAAATCAAAATTATCCTTACCTTGGAATTTCAATGGTAATATATTGGTATCTATGGTCAAAAATGAATATTAAAAAAGTTACTTAGGATTATTATCATCGCTAACATGGAAACGAATATTTTTTCATGCTTGTTTTCGACACTCTTTCCTTTTATAATTAAAAAAAGTACCCTTAGAGGCGGAGCCTGACTTTTTTTCTCCTCGTTTAATTTTTTCGAGAATCATTTGCGATTAGCAAGAAACAGCATTTTTATTACTTCATTTACTTTTATGAATGAAAACCGTTGTAAATGTAAACTGATGTCAATGAATGGTGACCGTAACTCATCCGGGCGGGCACCGATCCTCGAAAAAAAAAATGGCCTACAAATATACAGGAAACGGAGCAATTTTTTTTTCTCATGAAAGTACATAAATGTTACATATTTGGAAAGAGCTTCGAAAACTGATAATTTTTCTGCGTACACTTATTCTGTTAATTCATTAGTTTTAGAGATATTTTCATTCTAAAATCACTCACTGCTGAGAATCCAAATCATCTGGTGCAGTGGTGCTGCCATCTGTCGGCAGCGACGGGAATGAAAATTGAAAGGAATTTATTCACTTGAATTTAATACATTTGTAGGCTTTTTTTCTTTTGTGGGGACCGAAGTACATAAATATGTTACACGGATGGCTTGAGCGTAGCTAGGCGAAGCCCGAGCCTAGCCGGGCTTCGCCCGGCTAGTAGACAATATTTAGATAGAACTGTCTGGCGAGGCAGGTCATAAATGTGAATAACCTGCTCTTATGTCAGCTATTATAACGTGAATATCTAGGTGGGATAACTCTGTGTTGTATGGGTGTAGACAAAAGGTCTTATAAATAACAAAAGAAGGCTTGGAGCGGTAGGTCAACTTTTGCTACACGAGGGATAATTAGACCGGGACCTACCGCTTAAAGCCGATCCCGAACGGCTACAAGCATCCTTGCCAACAGTGGGACTCGAACCCACGGACTCCGGTACCGAATGCGAGCGCCCTAGCCATTCGGCCATCATCCGGCGGGTAGGGGGGAAAGAGATAGAATAAAAAGACATATCATGAGAAAATGGCAGGAAATATTTTTTTTAACCAATGTGGAGGCACTTGTAATCAAACATTCGCCCATACTACGCCGCAGTTTTACTGTCCATTTTATTATGGGGGCACCATATAGGTAGATAGCATTACCCCCTATGAAGGGACGACACAAACGGAGGCATTTTTCGTGGCGCCACGCTGGGATTCAATCTGAGCACCCTCAGCACCGAAAACCAGCGCGCTGTACCACAGGGCCGCCACAAGCCTTGGCAGGAAATATAGGCAACAGTGAACTTTTTCTTTTTTAACGTAGGATTACGTTCCTCAATAACGGTCCTCCGGAAAGAAAAAGTGTCCGGTGTCGCGAGTTATAATTTTGGCAGCACGCCAGCGCCAGTGGCAGTAAACAGTTAAACAGAAAAGTACCAAAATGCGCCCCCTCCCAAAAAAAAGGGTAAGCAATGATAAGTAATCCTACGTTAATAACCCGTAGTAGTTTCGTTAGAAGAGACTACCTGAAATTTTTAATTTTTTAATTTTTTTTTATTTATTAATTTTTAAGTTGAAATTGACAGATTAAATGAAGGAGAAACAGCCTCTATTAAACGATTAGAAATGAAGAATCAAAGAAAACAGTTGAAATATTATATACTATGTGTTTAGGGGGGAGCAGATGAAGGAGATCAAAAGGTATAGTTTCATAGGTATAGTTTTGAGGTAAAATCAAAGAAAAACTGCAGCAATTGAAAAATCAGAAAACTAGAATCAAAAGAAATATTAAGAATCTGAGAAACTGATTTTGGTGAAAATATTTTTCCAAGAAAGAGAGAAAGACGAGGCTACCACCTCATTGACTAAGTTCGAATCATTAGTGAATACAGGAAGAATTTTCAATAAAATATACTTCAGAAATACAAATGTCGTTGAAGATATTTTGCCATTGTGTATGAACACCCAGGAGAGCATAGAAATCATAAATTTAAATATTTCTAAATTTTTTGCATAACTTGAATTATTTTTAGGCGTGTAGTAGGAATCATTTAGTGACCTATATATACAATAAATTTCAGTTGCCACAAGATATGTAGTAAACACCCTATTAATGAAACTCAAGCACAGATATTCCCATAGAACATAAATGAATTTTAATAACTGTTTTAAATACAACTTTGAATTAAAACAGGATATGATTTTTCTCATATCAAAACATAGTGGTGGGTAAAATAAACTCCATGGGATTGAAAAAGCTTTTATCTTCCCCTTATTTAAGAAGAATTTTCAAATCAGTTTTGCAAACGAGAAAATTGTATCCCTTTTCATCTGAGTGTACAAGCTTTACTAGAGTTTGGAGAAATTTTCAGATATTCGATGAAGATAGAAAATTTTACAGTTATGATTTAGAACCATTAATGATTATTTCATATCAGTAGACAGAAAGTAAAATGTTTTCTCAGTATTATGCCGTTTGGTAAATTTCATAGAGCCCAAAATCTGAGAGCTGAAAACACTTATTATTTCCTATAGGTTAATGATCCTAAATACACTTCTCCTACTACTCAAGAATGGCTACTATAAAATGTTGAAAATGTTTATTATACATCCTAAGTCTTCTGATATTAATGCTGTTGAAAATTTATGGCACATGCTGGACTTAGTATCATTGCTAGAACAGTTTAGCTAGAATCAGTAATCGAAAGTGAATGGGTCAGAATAGCTAAAGAAAGAACTCAAAATCTAGTTTATTTACGAGAAAAAAGACTCAAAGCTACTATTGAGGCCAATGGATTACATACTAAATACCAATTATTTATGAAAGGAGCTACTATATAATGTTGAAAAGGTTTGTTATACCTCCTAAGTCTTCTGATATTAATGCTTTTGAAAATTTATGGCAGATGCTGGGCTTAGTATCATTGCTAGAACAGCTTACCTAGAATCAGTAATCGAAAGGGAATGGGTCAGAATAGCTAAAGAAAGAACTCAAAATCTAGTTTATTTACGAGAAAAAAGACTCAAAGCTACTATTGAGGCCAATGGATTACATACTAAATACCAATAATTTATGGAAGCAGCTGAAAACCATTATCGTGTAAATAAAACCACATCGTTTAGAGACCATATCGTTTAGACACGATTCTAAAACCATATCATTTAGAGAACTTTTTGTTCTCTAAAATGTTGTTATTTCTAATTTTGTTGTAAGTTACATACTGCTTCCAGCAAATGGTTTTTTGGAGATTAAAAAACCAATTTTGTTGTTTAATTGTATCCGATATTTTATTTACTTCCAAATATATCGAAAATTCCCTTTGTGGAACTACTTTTAGCACCCGCTGTGTGTTAAATTTTTGCTTTTAAAAGGTTTTAACATAAACATATTTTGCTTGTAAATGCATCATACTTCCAAATCAATGGAGTTATATAGGCCCTTTAATCCTTTAATTAGTTGATTTTAAAAGAAAATTGTTAGAAAAAAAGTGTAGTAAATTTGTTATTATTACGAAAATTAACAAATGTAGTAACAAGTAGTAGTAAGGTTTTAATCTTGTAAAATATGTAAAATTTTGTTGCTAACGATAATTGTTTTAAATAATTACTGTTAAATACTATTACAATGATTTGAGTTTTTTCCATTTCCTCCAATCTTGAAATTGCAGACGCATTTTAATTTAAATAACAATCAAAGTTTCGCTATCTCCGAATCATGTGATAGTTGAAATATAAAACTTTCCAGTTTCCTTTAATATTTATTGTCTACTCTTTATAGAAAAATTCTCTTACTCCTCGATTTTTCAAAGAGTAAATGGAAGAAGGATATTTATTCGCAGAGTAGATCTTATGTAAAAACTAGTTGACTCTACCTATCTAAATTAATTAAAGATCAAAAGAACCGTTTTCAGTTTAATGGCATCAATAATGCTTACGGTACATCTACTAAGAAATTTATCAAAATCTTGTAGATTGGAGAATTTAATATGAGTTTCTTTGCGAAACACATATTTTAACATATACTTTTATTAAGATATTTTCAAATGGTACAATGAGACCATTTCCTTTCTTTCTACCTGAAGAATGGCATCTAGAAATGAACATCTAGACTCATTTAGAGTGAATAAGCATTTGCTAGTAACATAAACGTTTTCCTTTTTGACTTCTATTGAAATTACCTATTGTGTTTAAGAGGAAGTTTCAAAAAGTAACAGCAGATTCAAAATTGTGAAATATAGGATTCAGTTGGATATACAACTGATATGTTCTTTTTCTAATCGATTAACCTCTTTTTGAACACACTTTTAAAACCTTTGCTCTAATTTATTTATTACATCGGGAAAAATATTTTTGTTGGGCTTTCAGCGAATAATGCTCCGCTTTTTTAACCTCGTCATCACTTCCAAATCTTTGTCCTCTCAAATCGTCCTTCAGGAGTTCAAACACAGGATAATCTGGGGACGCCAGATCAGAGCCGTATGGAGAAGGCTGTAAAATCTGAAATCTGAGTCTCCATTTTGGTGTCAAGTGTAGCAGTGGCCGTAGAAGGGCGAGTATTATCATGAAGGAGAAGGATAACATTAGACTAGGGCCCTGTGCGACGGCTTCGTATTGCTAGCTTCAGCTCTCCTTTTAAGATACCTCTGTAACAATTGTATATGTGGATTGAATACTGACATTCAGTTCTCTGACCACAACTGCCAAAGAAATGGGTCTGTTTTCACAAATAATAACGTCGGTGCGACCCAGCATCTCATCAGCGACGGCAGTTCTGGGGCGACCAGAGAGTTGGTCGGAAAGCTGACAACTTGTGTGTTGGCCGCAAAAGGAGGTGTGGAAGTATTTGAGGGAATTATTCATCACGGACTGATGTCCGTCCATTTTTAAGCGTATCTGCCTTCTCGAACACACTTCTGTCGTCAATACGAGCTTCTCCATACTGTTGAAATATTGTTCTATATATTTCACGAGGTTTCACACTCCCTGACCACAAAAATCTGATGACTGCTCTGTACTCCTCCACGTAGCAAGTTGCTAAGTATTTTTAAGCGTATCTACCCCCTCGAACACTCTTCTGTCGTCAATACGGGCTTCTCCATACTGTTGAAACATTCTTATATGTATTTCACGAGGTTTCACACTCCCTGACCACAAAAATCTGATGACTGCTCTGTACTCCTCCACGGAGCAGGTTGCTAAGTATTGTTAAGCGTATCTACCCTCTCGAACACTCTTCTGTCGTCAATACGGGCTTCTCCATACTGTTGAAACATTCTTCTATGTATTTCACGAGGTTTCACACTCCTCGACCACAAAAATCTGATGACTGCTCTGTACTCCTCCACGGAACAATTTGCTAAGAGCGATGCCATTTTGTACATACTGCCTTTCCAATTAAGAAAATCATGTCATTTATTCGGCAGTGTCAACATTTTTAGTAAGAATGAATCTTCCCAGAGCGAGAGTTTGAAAGGCCGAGAGTTTTCATTTCAGAAATTACTGTCAATTTTCTGTTACTTTTTTAAACACCCTCGTACTGGTGTGATATAATGTCATGAAAAGTATGGCTTCGATGCTATTCGTATATTGTCTTCAGGAACACTAAGAGTGAGGAATATGCTATATTATATCAGTGCAAACATACATATGTGGTGGCTGTTTTTAGGCGATGAGAAACAAATTGTTAATACATATAATATTTTAAAAGGCGAGACTGTAATTAGAGATTGTTTTGAAAATTTTATTATTGTTGACGCTTTTTTCTTTTTTTACACTGAAATGATATTTTATGACTTTCATTTTGCTGTCAATAAAGCCTTACCTCCTATTATTCTTAGCAGGTAGAGTTATTTTATTGAATAAAGTTTTCCATTTGAAAAACTGAATACTCTGTAAATTTTATCGCGCAGTAATTTTTCAAAAGTTCACTTTTTAAATATAATTGTTTAAAAAATCTTGGTTAGATAATTAGTGTTAGTGGAAAGAAATTTCCAACTGAGGCCATATTTCTGTTTTTACTTCATTTCTAGAACATACAGAGTTTGTGTAAAATACTTTTGATAGGGAAAACAATTAGAAGGTTCCTCTATCTTTCTGTATGATTAAAACACAGGTAATTGAAATAGTAAAGGGAATTACTGAGCTATCCGATTAGGTAATCCGGTGTTGCCGTGCACAATCTGCGAACGCAGTTGATATTCAAATAGGTTCCTGACATTCCTAGCAACGTGAGTGTAAATGTATGCGCTAGTGTTGCTCCCATTCGTTGTGGGTCAGAATGGAATTTGGAGCAATTTCGAAAGAGGTGCCATTGTTCGAAGTTGACGAGTGTATTGATGTATCGAACAGCTGATTTTGATGATATTACATATGTTAGTTTAAGAACAATTTTTGAGGTAATGTCAACTTGGCCGATAGGGAAATCAGCAAAATTCTTCAGTGGACAAAAGCCCTCAAGGCGGAAAAAAAAGAGACTATCCAGCATTATAAAGTGTACTAAGAAATGCGAGTGATATTGCCAAGCAATTTTTTTGACACCGTTTGGGAGATGCGCTTTGCAACCAAAATTTTCAACCCAGTACTACACAGAACTGGTTATCGCCATGGAATTTCATTAAAGAAGTATTAAACCTCTCCTACAGACTCTCTTCATTGGGTTCTGGGGAGCAAAGATCACACGCAGAGAACTATACAACAATGGCGAGATATCATATGGTTTGATGAGCCCATGTTCACACCTTTTTGCTATAAAAACTGAGGAGTACGGAGGTAAACATTCTGGCCGTTTGTTTCATCTGAAAAAGACTGGTGGTTTTGTAACGATATAGGGCAGATTAACATGGAGTAGTTTAAGTACACTTGTTGTTACAGAAGGAAAAGTGAATATTGCACGTAATCTTACAGTCATCACATCTATCGTGTTGACCCGTTTCTTTCTTAGGTTGTCGTCTCTGTTTCAAGAGGACAATACTCCCATTCATCGAGCTAATATGATCCTCCAGTGGTTTGCAGAACAGGAAAACGAGATGTCTTTCTGCTATACCCCTTCCTATAGCTTCATTTAAATCGCATTGAACATTCAATGGATATTTTAGAAAGAGCTGTCGGGCAATCCACCTCCAAGAGAGAAAAGACTAGGTAATCTGGTTCTTACGGGAGGCTTATATGAAATTTCTCAAATTCCTTTCCAAAGTTGGCAAACTCTCTCCCTCGAAAAATCTAGGTTGTACATGACTGTGGAACGACGCCTGAATGGTAAAATAGAATAAGTGTTTCCGTTCTCTTTTTGATCCATTACCATTAGCCTGTCCTTTGGTGAGTCTAAAGCTGAGAGAACTAAATTTTCTTTGGAGTCTATAACTTTAAATACCTAAATATGTTTAAATCAAACAGCATTACGAAACTGATGAGATTTTTTACAGTTTCACAAAATTTATATGCTTAATTTCAATTCGATAATTTTACCTGTTTTTGTGTCCGCTATATCCTAAACGTCACCTCTGACTAGATAAATTTTGCTAGAGAATTTCAGAAATACATGAGTGAGATAGGCTTAAAAATATTTTTTAAATGATTCTCAAACACCGCGATCCCCAAATTGTGCTTAGTGAAGTCGAGTGCACTCATCTTTATAAAGGTCTTTAAAAAGGAATATTTCAAAACAGAAATGAAATATTCGATTATTAATGATTAAATCTTTCTGTATAATGTAGGCATGCCACCTTAAAATAAAAAAACAGTTTAAAGAAGTATTTTATTATAACAACTGAATTAATAGTAATATTTTGTGATAATAAATAATAAATTATAAAATGAGTAACATAAACTTTCATTACATACACATATTAAAATGCAACGATGCTGTTATATTAGAGTCGCTCATCTGCGATCCATGGACTGTTTCCGGGGCTGAAGTCGGAAAACACCATAATGGCACAATCTATCTCAAATCGTCCTTTTTTAGTTGTTCATCTCTTGTATCTCTGTTTCCTTAATCGCTTTGACAATGAGCTCAGTAATGTCGTGGACTTCTTTCATATTCTGCAAATGTTCCAGCCAATCTCTAGGTTGTCGTTTTAAATAAGCATGACCAAGATTTTGAAAATATTCCTGGTTCTGGGATGAAATTTGTGCGCCAACAGGTTTCGTAGGCTGCCCACCAGTAGGTTTTCTGTGTGGAAGTATAATCTTTGAAAAGCCGTTAAGGTACTGACTTATGTTGCTGAAGAATGTTAAGAATCCATGAAACAACAAAAGTGGAGCCAATACAACGCTAATGCCAGCACCGACAGGGGTAAGTTGCTTCAAAAGAGGTTGCATAAAAGTTGACAATGACGACGGTGACGATTCTTTAAGAGGTTGTATTTTGGTTTTCTGTGGTCGAGAAGAACTGCTGTGTTGTGACATAATATGGTGCATCGATGATGGCATAGAAGAATGTTTTTGATAGATATTTTCCATCGAACTTGATGAAGACGAACTAGGCTTATTGGACGAACTTGAAGATGATGAATAAGAACTAGAGCTGCCAGAACTACCAGAGCTACTAGAACTACTAGATACTTTGTGCGTATTGTGAGCCTGGGCCATTGCAAGTGCATGTAATCTGTAGATGTCATCCATGGATGACGATGTATCTGGCTGAGGCTTCCGCTTTGGAGTTGATGAATGTGAATGCGAATGCGAATGCGAACTGTGGATTGATTGGCCTCCCATGCCATGTTGCTGGTATAATCTGTTCATAATTTCCAACGGTGACAAAGTCGTTGTCGTGGTAGTTCTTGTGTTCTGCTTTTTCTTCGACCCAGAGGACGACGAATTTAATTGGGTTTTCATTATATCTTTTATCGCGGTCTCAACAGAAGAAGGAGTTGTGGTAGTGGTCGTTGTCGTCGTCGTTCGTTTTGAATTTTTTGGACGAGGAGTGTTGCGGGAACTACTCGATTTTGAAGTTGTTGATCGAGAAGGTGCAACAGTTGCGGTCGTACTCCTCGAAGGGGACTTAGTTGCTTTTGAAGTGGATGATTTTGGGACCGATGCTGGCTGTACACTTTTCAAAAATATCGTAATCAGCAGCAGAGTCCAGAGGAAGTGTTTAAATTTCAACCTGAAAAAGAAACAGTAATTATTATTCAATCGTGAGGTCGATTAAAATTAGTTGTAAATCAATATTCATACATTCGATTTCAGTGAGACTCATACTGCACTTACGCTGAAAGAATATTTAAGTGTCAAAGAATTTAATATCTCTTTAGAGAAAATTTTATATTTTAAAAGCCACTAATAGTCTCAAAGGAAATGCTTCACCATAAATCTTGCAATAATATTAGAAGCGCGTTTTACATACTTATTCTTTTTATCCGTCGGAAATCATTTGCCTCTGGATATAAATGTATGTTAGAGAATACTTATTTATCGTAGGACTAAACAAATTTGGCACGCTCAGATTTTCCTTCTCTGTAGAAAATATAATATAAAGTCAAAATGAGTTAACTTGGTGTAAAAAATCGTACTTTGTTCAGCGTTTATTAGACTCCTTTTTAATCATATTTTTCATTAGTTTAATTTTTTAACGTATGTAGACAAGCAGTAATAATGAAAAAAAGAAGCTACAAAGCTATTTCCAGGAAGTTCCAATTAAATATACAAGTTAAATTTCTTTAAACGAAATTGAACTTCTTCCCACTGTTGGTTTAACTAAAAACGATGCTTCACATAAAATGAATTTCGACAAAATTGCAAAATTCTATTTGTCACCAAAAATTACAGGTTATCATATGATTATTGTTTCTCCCAATTTTTTTAACCTTATAAAGTTATTTATTCACCTTATCTCTCAGTATTCCAAATTTCATCACTTAAAACTTGTTATAAAAAATGACAATTTTTCTATCTTAGATTTACTCATGGGTAACGAACACGTAAATAATTAATCTCCTAATTTATATAATAAAGTAAAATTGCTGTTTAAATTTCTATAATAAGCATGTTTAATATATTAAAATTTATAATGTACATATACATCACAAATTGTAATCGTTTTAACGATTTGCACATAAAGAAATTGATTCATAGTAACAAATTTTCGTTTTAAAAACAATGCATATCATTTTTATGATAAACTAAAGTGAAAAAAGCTACTTACAGGGATAAATTTATAGATAAAATGTTTACAGTCCTTATCACAAGATATTGAAGACCCCACGTAATTATCAAAACATAATAAAGATTAATTAAATCATGTGAATTATAAAACTATTCGTGGGAAAATTACTCGAAGAGTTCTTCTCTGTACATAAATACATATCAGAAATGCAATTAAAAATTAACTTCAAAGAGCTGTTGCTGAAGTTCACGTTATATACCATTACGTAATTTTTTAATGGTGTCTCGTCTAATGAGATCCTTCAATATCAGGAGCAGCTTTCCAAAAATATAAATAAGCATATCTTGCCTTAATGTACTTTCAAAACCGCGACATTTTTGGAAATGAACAAGCAGACATTTTGGCCAGAGGGAGATTTCAGCTCATTCTGTAAGCTTCGAGACTTCCTCATTGACTAAAAGATGGTTTAGCTAACGTCCCGTGACATTCAGATATCCGACAGAAATTTCAGTAAAAGGGCTTGAAACAGGTGGGAAAATAAGTTATCCTGTCTCCATAATCCTGTTGCATTATTCGACTTATCTTGAAGTACATTTATTTCTCCGCACAGAAGTTTTGGTGATCCATTTTCTGCCCGGTCTAATACGCCCTCGTGTAGCAAAAATTGACCGTAGTGTAAACCAAACCAAACCAAACCTTTTTCTGCCAGCTGTACAACTCTGATGACATGACGGATGGGACGCCCATTCGTCACTGTACTGTAGTCCGAGAGCACTTTGCCCTATTTCAGAAAACCATATAGGGCTCAAATTTCCAGATTATTTAATATTTTTCATATGTACAGACCACAAAAAGGCTGAATTTCAACCAAAACTAAAAGGGCTGTATGCAGTTTCGTCAGATTTTGACATGTTAGTCATTGCGAGTTTTTGATAGTTTCTGTTGACTTGATGAACTAACAACTGGACTTTACCCCACCAGTTGTTAGTTCATCAGTCTGTTTTAACCCTAAATTGCTTGATATCCTATTTTAACAGAAATTCTCAGTTTAGAATTTTGTCAAGAGGGCAACATTTGCTTATTATTAAAATTAAACAGATAGAAAATTTAGGATATTGTCAATGATAACTTTCAGTGCTGCAAAAGCTTTCACCCGTGTTTCTGAGATCAGTTGTCATAAATAGATGACACAGCGTTTAGAGGGAAGTAGCAGCATCTCATCATTGCCTGCTTCAGTTTAAAAAAAAACTGTATCGAGTTTTGTTACGATTGTAAAACTTCTCTATTACTGAAATAAATAAGAGATAATTTAGAGGAACATATGAATGACAGCATTTGTAGCAATTGGCAGAAAATTTAATCAGATTAAAGTAAATAACAAAAATTATTGCCCCAAATGTCCTCAGATATGGTCTGATTATGATGCTGTGCTACTCTTATCTTATGCCTCACGAGGGCAAAACAGACTGTACCAAAGAGCTGTGTTTAATACCGGTATCATACTTTTTACCGGATCACGATACTTAGTAAGACATGAATCTCAACCAGCCAGAGAATCTCAGTCGGGTAGACAGTTTTGTTTAAGCGCGATCTTTCTGAACATCATTGACAAAAAAACTTAAAAATCTCTATCAACCAGTAGAGCGAAAGCAAGGAAAGACGTTTCCAACATTCAGCCTATCGCTGCTAGCCTCGCCATAAAATGCAACCTCCTGAAGCACAAAGTTCCATACATACTGCCCTGTAATCAACTGACTAACCACTGTATGCGTAAAGATAGCGAGTGCAAAGAAAGAATCTGTGAGGGTGATACAGATCAAATGCCTGATTTCCATAAATCCTTTTCGAGCTTTATAGTGATTAAAACCTTACCCATAGTTAAGTTAAAGGGGTAGAAATTAACACACTTAAAAATGAACTTTAATAGCGACTGGTGGTAGTTACACAAGGCAGCTTTCAACGTGTACCTATATAGAGCTTATTGACGTGTTAACATATCCCAACAATAGGCATTATGTAGCACAATTTAAAGTAATTTATTATTGGCAGATTAAAGCAGGGGTGTCCAAACTTTTAGCTTCCTTGGACCACATTGAAAGAAGACGTATTGTTTTGGGCCACACAAAAATATACCTAACATTAAAAATAGTTGATGAGTAAAAAAAAAGTGCAATATATAGTTATCATATTTATGTCATAAATTTTATTAAAGATAACTATAGGAGTCATAAAATTTATGTGATATTTAGCACTGAATTTGAGAAACTAATGCATCAATATCTGGGTCAGTCGAAGAGGTCGCAATTCTCAGAGAGTTCTCAAGATGTTCATCCGATATTTTGGTTCTAATTTGACTCTCAGTGTGCTTCACTATTGTGCATACTAATTTTAATATCATTACAAATATGAATTACTAAATCTGTAAAAACTTCACTTTTCATTTTTGTAATGAAACTAATATACAGAACTAACATACGGAATTTTGTATAGAATTGAAGATATTTCGAAAGATGTATTGTTGATTTGTTGAATGAACAAAGCAGGATCTGTAATTGCCGCCTGCCATCATCGCCTAGGTGGGCTATTGATATTTTTTTTTTCGCTTTGAGCTCTCTTTCTGGGCTAAATACTTTCACTAATACTTGCTTTGGGCCGCATGCGGCCCGCGGGTTGAACAGTATGAACACAATACAACTTACAGTATTACTAATTTTGCGGTTATCAACATTATCGCTATTTTAACTCTTACAACTTGAAAGAATCCTCTATGGAGACGTAAAAATTATACTACAGGAAATTAAAGCTCGATCACAGGGATAACAACCTACATCATATTATATTACATTGTTACAACGTCAGCTACAGGTATAGATATCATTAAATGCATGTTTATAATACTTAAACAGTATTAATTTGCATCTCAGCTCTACTGTGCTAATACTCATTTTCACAGTGTAGTTTTGAGATTTGGAATTTGAACAGTTTATTTCTAACTTGTGATTGCTTCAATTATCAAGCTATCATTTTTTGTTACAAAAGTAAAAATTTACATATTTTTCAAATTACAAACCATAAAAGTAATAACATATGGAAATTAACATAAAAAAATTTTATGCTAATAACATATGGAAATTAACATAAAAAATTTATTATACCATGACGGTCAATTTGTTTCTTCTCCGTTCGTTCAAATCTTTTGTCCGAAAATTACGTAGTTATCGAACAAGTTTCCGATCGACTTTGCAATTACTTTAAAGATTGTAAAATTTAATAAGTATGAATTATTGTGTTAGGGTGACCTATGGATAAAAAGATGGTGAAATCTTAAGTAAAGAACCTGTCGTGAATGCGTAATTCATCAAAAACGCCCTCTGGTGGTGAAATTTTGAATTAATTTTTTTTATTCGCTCAAACAAATTCCCATCCCTTCAATATGTCCTACACAAAATTTCATAACTTTAAGAACAAAAGTTTGACTGTAGACAACTTTAAAGTAGAGAAGTTTAATTATCGACACCCTGTATATAGATAAAACCGAGGGAGAACATCGGTAATTTCGAACAGAACGCCATTGTTGGCGAGAATCTGGAATGTGCATATGTGATCAGAACAGCTGAAATTAGACATGTTGGTATAGGAGCAGCAACCTCTAAGATTATGTCAGCATGACAACCGAGAGAAAAAACATCATATAAGCGACATTCAGTAATGGACAGAAGTATATACTGTATGCAAGAGATCTGTCGAACAAAACTTAAATGGCTACCTAGATTTTTCCTACAAAATCAAGGATGAAACTTTATTTCCACTGTAAACAAGACTGGGTGAAAATTATCAGCCAGTAGTAAAAATTTAAGAAATTTTGGCATTATTTTATCACGAACGTTCTCATATGCAGGGCCTGATTATGAACGCTGGAGGCCCCTGGGCAGATGCTATTTGGGGCTCCCCCTTACAAACATTTATAAAAATAAGAACTCTCTATGGGCTATACATACTATTAGAAGTACTAGGGGCATACACCAAGGGGGTTTTGGGGCCCCCTTAGCATCAGGGGGCCCTGGGCAAAGTCCCGATTTGCCCATGCAATAAAAAGGCCCTGCTTATATGCTGTACTCTGCTGAGTAACCCACAATGAGAGCGAAAGCTAGGTCTAAGGCTGCTGGAGTTGCTTATATTTGTTATGCAAAGCAGCTCGAAAGGGGGTTTTATGGCGCAAGGTCCAAGATAGGATATAAAGGCTGCTCGAAAGAATTTTAAATACAGAGATTCCAGAATACAATCAAACATAACTTGGAAATTGCTAACTTAGAATATAAGTAAATAAATTGACAATGACTACTCAGTTGAATCGTCGCAACGTAATTTTTCTTACAAAGCTAATAATGATGACTTTATTTATAACACTCCTCGAATAACTGGAGTCCAGAAAAACGCACCTATACGGTAATCTTCTTACAAATTATATATGTAACTAAAGTTAATAGTTAGTCCAAGATTTGATGGCTGAGCATCACGGTGGTTGCATCGAGTCGGACAAGAGTCGACATACTCTATTACTTTTAGCAAAGGTATATGCACCCTGAATTCTAAATTCTTCAGGGGTTTTTTTTGGCAAAGAAAAGACTAAAAGCCGAAATACCTGCTAAAATAGTTCATCTGACCTTTAATGGAAATGAAGATTTCACCCAACATACAAAAGTACGTCGTATTATATTCAAAGTCCATAGAGGGAATTTTCTGATTACCAACAGTAAAAAAATTACTTTTGAAGCATCAAAACGGATGGTTAAATGAATTTTTAATCGAAATCGATTATATTTTCGTCACATGCACTTTAAGTGACACATGAAATTCAATGCATGCATCTAAATTTATTCAATATTTGCAATGTATTGACAGTTAAACATATAGGTGAGGATATACAAGGTCAAGCCAACCCAACGAACATTTTTAAAACATAAAATGTCTATTTTCTCAGAGAACTGAGATATGAGTCAAAGTTCCCCTTTACTAAATAGAATTGATGGCAGGAATGTTAGTATTGATAATGGTTCTCTGAAGTTGACAAAAAGCATAATCTTAGAAATTAATATTCAAGACAAACTTCTGGTGATCTATATTTTACATAAGGTCGTTCGCACTTTATGGAAACGATTTTGATAGTTAAGTTTTACATATATATGCCGTATTTTTTTAGGCGATTTGCTTCTATCTGATAGCCATGGTTCTTGACAATAGCTCTAGCTCGAATTTTCCATGCAAGTAAACTTTTTCTTACTATTGTCATGTCAATTTTACCTCATTCCTCTTGGATTGTTTTCCAAAGTCCGTTCGGTGTTCTTGGATGCCGTTTTCCTAAGGCTCGTTTTAATACACCGAAAGCGCAAAAGTCCATTGGAAAAGCGTCAGGTGATTTTACAGGTATTTCCTTAAATGGGATACACTTTATTCCTGTTTCTGATTCTTTCTTTGCTAAATAAGCGGCAGTTGATTTAGACGTGTGACTAGAGGCTTTGTCCATATGAAGCTCAACTTTATTAATGTCCTTTCCCTATAAGGTTGGAATTTCTTCTTCTAAAATTGGTTTTAAAATATTCTGCTGATAGTAGAGTGAATTAATTTTGGCTTTACTTGAGACTTTTTTTATTTTTAATTTGCCGTTGTAACAAAATCCTGCAACTATCATGAATCTATTTGGGAACTTTTTTCTACCCTGATGAAGCCATTTCGTACGATCATTCCCGTCAGTTGAGCAATAGAAAATTGATCTTTTTTTATTACAGTCACTTAAATACACCCATGCCTCATCGAGTGTTACCACAAATTTCCATTTTTCAGCAGCTAGGTGTTTTTCATATAATTTTCTACAATTTGTTTTTCTTTCAACAATATGCTTTGGCAAAAGCAGATGAACTTTAGGTTTAAACATCTTTTTTTACTTCAAATCTTTATGAATGATTTTACTTGCAGTGCCAGAAGACATTCCTAGTTTCGATGCAATGGATCTTTGAGTAGGCGGATTTTCTTTTAGAATCAGAGACTTCACTTTCTGTATATTTACCTGCGTTCGAACAGTCTTAGGATGGGGTTTCGCGGTCATGTTTTCATTTTTACGTACAGTTCGACTTTCTTTTCCTTTCAAATTTAATATATTACAAATAACTATTTTTGAAAAGTCATAACCGCGATTTTTACACCACTTTATAATTTGTTGATAAGACTATTTCTCCTCGAAAGCTCAGTTACGTAACCTTCAAGCCATCTATCAATTTTAGGAGCCATTATAAAAATAAATCTTTTATTTTGCATTCCAATCAAAACAAAACAGTAGCAGACGATTATTCTGAAGTTGTCAAATTTTTATCTCAAAATGCAAATGGCAAAAATAAATTACAAAATCGTTTCCATAAAGTGCGAAGGACCTTCTGTATATATACATCACATAGTATATTATTACAAAGTATATTGTTGATTGTATTACTCAGAAAATACTCCGAATTAAATGTAGGTTATATTAAACTAAACGCATACTTCTTATCGCTGGACTGGATGAGGATAGGGAACTAAACGCTTGACAGTAACATAGAAAGGAATGTCACATAAAATAAAGTAACCTTTATAACATTACTTAATAACAAAACTTAATGGACTCTCGATGTCCATATTTGTGTTACTAAGAAGCTCACATAATAAGTGTATATTCCTATCACGATATCTTTGCTGTTTCTGTACTTTTCTTTTTAACTTATATATATATATATATATATATATATATATATATAGGGGAACCCGGGGTAGAACGATGTTCGGGGCAGAATGAAATTCAACGTATTTAGGTGTCAAGGAGGTGCTGTCAGCCACCGGCAATAAGTACAACTAGACCAGCGTATTGCTGGTCAACTTCGACAACCATTTTAGAATAGTTTTCTCGAGCGTTGGTGTGTGCAATTTTCGTTGTGTGGTTTTTTGCTCCTGTATTGTAACTTTTGATGATTTTGTAACCAAGGTAAGGTATACATACTTGTTTACATTACAACTATAGTTAGTACGTGCTTGAATTACGTTTAGTTGTCTTTAGTTTCCTGTAGTTAAACATTTGTTTACGTATCTTTCTCGAGTGACCTTACGTCCCTAACATAAATCGTTTCCCTGGGGAGGAACGGGTGGGGCAGAATGGGGTAGTACCCCATTCTGCTCCCCAATGTTTCTAACTAAGAGATCGTTTTTGGTACGCCCCAAATTTTTTTTCTTTCGATTTCAGATGGTTCGAGACTATAAAAAAAACAAATAAGCAATCATGGTCTACTGAGGCAATGAACAATGCTGTCGAGGCGGTTATTTCTGAAAAATCTGGGTATTTGAAGGCTTCGAATCAATTTGATGTTCCCCAGTCTACTCTGGAAAGATTCGTCAAAAAAAAAAGGAAAACCCTGACTACAAGATCGATAAAACGGCTGGAAAATTTAAAAACGTATTTGCAGAAGAGCTGGAACTTGTGCTCGTTAACTACTTAAAAACTATGTAGGCTAGGTTATTAGGTCTAACAATGAAGGACTTGCTTAGCTTAGCTTATCAGTTGGCAGTAAGAAATGGCATTGGTCATACATTTAAAAATGGAATCGCAGGCCAAGATTGGGTCAATGGATTCCTTAAGAGACATCCTACTTTATTTGTTCGCAAAGCCGAAGCAACATCTGGTGCAAGAGCCATGGGATTTAATAAGGTAGCTGTCGATAGTTTATTTTTTCGTTGCTAACGAACTTACTCGACAAGCACAAACTAACGGCTTCTCAAATATTTAATTGCGATGAAACGGGCATTTCAGTGAACCCTAAAAACCAATCAAAGATCATAGTTTGCAAGGGGAAACGTCAAGTCGGATCATTAACATCCTTAGAAAGGGGGGAAACTGTAACCTGCTTTATTTGTATGTCGGCAAGCGGAGCCTACATGCCCTCGAAGCTCATTTTTCCTCGAAAGAAGAAGCAGAATTAATTTGTGTTAGGATTGACACCAGGAGGTTGGGCTGAGGTACACAGCACTGGATGGATGACTGCTGAGTCATTTCTTGTATGGTTTCAAAAATTTGTGGAATTTTCTAAGGCACGAAGAGACTTCCCGGATCTTCTTATATTAGATGGACAGTCAACACATACGAAGAACCTTGAGGTTATAGACTGCGCTGGAGAGAGTAGCGTTTCGTTGCTATGTCTACCACCACATTGCTCTCACAGACTTCAGCCACTTGATATTTCTTTTATGAAGCCTTTAAATCTTCTTACAGCAATGAGCTTCGAAAATGACTACGAAGCAACCCAAGGAACGTCGTAAATTTCTTTCAAATTTCAATGCTTTTTGGATCATCTTTTATCCAAAGCGCAACAATGAAAACTGCTATTAATGGTTTCCAAGCTACAGGAATATGATGGCCAACTGACCCATCCATATTCACTGACGCAGATTTTCTCCCAGCAGACACAACTGACATCGGACTTGGTAGGCCTTCAGGTGAAGAGGTGATAACATCCGGAGCTGAACAATTGCAATTACCTTCGCCTAGCACTCCAGTTAAAAAAACAGATGCATATAAGGTTGGATGATAAAGCTGGTAAAGTTTCAGCCAACTCTAATGATGACACGCCGGTTAAGGTCCGATTTGATGACGCTAATTGTGCCACTCCTGGCTGCTCTTGGATGACAATTGACAACAGGACCTCTTCATTTCATGTTTCAGCTGAAATTCTAATGCCTATTCCAAATGTTAAAGAAAGAGCAAAAAGGACGAATTGGAAGAGGGGGAAGACCGCTGTCTTAACAGAGTCCCCATACAAAAAATACTTAGAACTTGTTCCATGTGCAAAAAATGGGCACACAATTCCTGTGCGGCAATAGATAGCGAAGATGATGAGGCTGTCCTAGTGTGTGAATTTTGTGAATAGGCTTAAGAAAAGGACACAATCAATGAAAACCGTAACCTTAATTAAACCTTTATAATCCCTTAAAACTAAATAAATGTAGAGCAAACTTATTTTTTCTGAATTTCCACTAGTTTATATGTTTTTAAAATTAATTGTCCTTACCACCCCGTTCTTCCCCGCGTCCGGGGCAGAACGGGGCAAATGACATAATTTTCTGAAATTGAAAAACAATATATTGTTCTTTTATTTTCTTACAATATTATTGTATTTTTGTGATTATTACATTATAACGCATTCATAGAAAAATTTGCAGATCTCTTTATTAACCCTCTTATATTTTTAAAACACATTTTCAACTTCGTACCCCGTTCTACCCCGGGTTCCCCTATATATATATATATATATATATATATATATATATATATATATATATATATATATATATATATATATATATATATATATATATATGCTAAAAGAGTGCCTCTGCTAAAAGAGTGTTACATCTCCGAAATTTTCGATTTTAAGATAATTGCACCACAATGCTCTATGAGATGTACTTCTCCTTCTCGAATAATATTATAAGCCTAGTACCAACACAATCTCCTAGATGGCGCTTATTACCCCCTTCCACAACTAGGAGGGGGAACTTTCTCATGCGCGAAATATGAAAATAAGATTTTTGTCAGTGCATAATGTTGTTGTATTAAAATGTTCCTGTAATAAAAATGTTCATTAAATTTTATTTGGAAAATAAATGTTTTTATTTGGAAAATAAATTTGTATTTTTTTCTAACCTGCTGTTCATCATATCAAGGTTTTTAATTTGTATTTTGAAAAGTTTAAATAGACTGTGCATTAGCATAGAGATATGACAATATTCCCTCAAGCTTTTCAGTCTATGTTGACAAAATGAGGTTATTAGAAGAGAGATACATCTTGTAATTAAAATTCAAAACCATGCTTTAAAAATTGAAAACAATTTAAACAATATATAGTTTTGCTTTCTGAAGTGATTCGAAGAATAAGTTTTCCCAAAATTACCATAGTCATTCATCAAACAAGAAATGAAATTTTGACACATATGTTCTTTAGCTCTTCCTGAAAATATGGCTATTTTGAGATGTAACACTCTTCTAGCAGAGGTACGATATATATATATATATATATATATATATATATATGTGTGTGTGTGTGTGTGTGTGTGTGTGTGTGTGTGTGTGTGTGTGTGTGTAATTTAAATGTTACAGTTTTATTGATAGCTCTCTCAGAAACAAACCTCTATCTAGGATTTTAAAACGTAGACAGCTTTACTTATCTTTCAGAAGAAAAGACATAAAGTAATTTCGATCTAATTTGTCGGAGAACCGGCTCCAATCGTAGAAAATATTTTCCTTTTAAGATAAAATACCCTGCATAAATGGATGTTATTTCAAACTTCTAAGACTTCTTTCCTTGTGATAATGGGCATGCATCTTGACATGCATGTTGGGCAACGCTTGTACGCTAAAACCCAGGCAAGACGCATGCACTCGAAATTCTCAAGGTACTTTTGTAGTTCCGCTTTGAAATTAATGCATCCCGTATTATCTTTCGCGGAAACGGAATTCTTTTTTGACCTCAAATAGCAAATGAGAATGGCAGTATGATCTGTGAAAGAAGTTGTTTTAAGATGTAAATGAAAGATAACCAGTGCCTGGATCGAAAAGACAGGTTGAGTGCTTTTTCTACATTTTGTACGGGAGAAACTTTAGGAGAAAAAAATCTTTTGTTCTTTATGATTATTTTATAATTATAATCAGTATTTTTTCTTTACAAAACCTTAATAGAGGAGGATTATAGAGTTTATGTGTAAATTATTTTTCAGAAATAAGAAGGAAAATAATAAAATCTTACATATAAGTATATTCATACGAATTAGTTTGGGGCGTTTATCAAGTACAGGGTGCAGCAGAAAGAACGTTCCGATGTGGAACGTCAATAACAAAAATACAAAGTAAGATAGAGAAAGAAATCTTTTATACCTGAGAAGTACACAGTATGCCATTGTCATCCATTAAGTTTTAAAGATTACATCAGTTAAATAGCGACCGTCATTTTCGATGCAGTTTTGAATGCATCGAAATTTCCGAAAGTCTCTTTCGGAAATTTTGCATGGATCTGCGGATCATGTAACGCGGAATCGCCGTGATTTCTTGCGTAATTGCTGCCTTGAGTGCTTGCAAATTTGTTGGTCGATGTTGTTACACTTGATTTGAGATAGCCCCACAGAAAAATTTTTTCAAGCTCTCAAGGCAGCAATTACACAAGAAATCACTGCGATTCCGTGGGACATGATCCGCAGATCCATGCAAAATTTCCGAAAGAGACCTCAAAACTGCATCGAAAATGACGGTCGCCATTTAACTGATGCAATCTTTAACACTTAATGAATGACAATGGCATACATGTACTTCTCAGGTATAAAAGATTTCTTTCTCTATCTTGCTTTGTATTTTTGTTATTGACGTTCTAAATCGGAACGTTCTTTCTGCCGCACCCTGTATTACATATTATAATCAGAAAAGAGATTTAAGCGTAATAACAAAAACTATATTGCTTAAAACATAAAAAAATTCCCCCTACGTTATCAAAGTTTATTTAAGCTCTTATTATAGGTTTATTGAATCTCTTAATCGTTTAGTAATTAATCACTTACCGCCTAAGCCCTGATAATTCATATGGGAATCCCACCCGAAAAGCCACGATTCTATGTCGGGCCCCATCTGGTGCATTGGAACCCTAACAAATTCGGTCAAACGTTACGAACGTGCTAAGCGTGCTCAACCCCAAAATTGTTTGGTCGGTGCTTGTAATGGAGAAGACTCTTGTGTATACGTATATCTATACAAAGCTTTTGGTTTAATTCACTAAAATAATTTAAGTTTGTACTTTCTTACTATTTTTTGTTTTCAAGAAATGTATAATCTTGAAATATGGGAAAAAACTTGATCATTATGTACAATAATGATCATAGCTGTTATGGATTCGTGTGGTCTCAAGATTTTTACGAATGTGCACGTATTTTTTGATATATTGTAAATACTATGTCGGTAGTCTGTTTTCAGCTGCCGTTTTGTTTGAAAACAGTGACTCAAGCGGCGTTAAGAACTCTATATTATTGAATTCTTAGTATTTTGGTATATGCATTCCCCCTTCGGATAATTCAGAAGAACTTGTTAACTTCGGGTTTGGTCTGGTTTGGAAAGTAAACGTCGTTTATTTTTTTTCTTCCTACACGCGGACTAATTTGAACGGGACCTACTGCTTAAAGATTCCGAACGGCTACAAACTTCCATATCCAAACTTGCAAACTTCCAATAGTGGGACTCGAACTCACAGACTCTGGTACCCCTTGTTAACTTGTGAGGTTTAGAGATCTTAAACTAAGCACTGAGACGTTTCTGATGCTGCTTAAAAAAAGAGGACTCACACAATTATATATAGAATGAAAAAATTCTCGGCAAGATTATCTATATACAGGGTGATTTCTTTTTAAACTGACACTACTCAGAGCCATCTGTAGCGCGATCTATCGGCCGGAATTCCACCAAAATTGATAGAGGGACTAAGGATGACATGGGAAAGAATTTCCGTGAAAAAAAAAATTTTTTTTTATTGTTCCAAAAGTCGCCGGTAGGGGAATATATGGCGCTGTTGTTGTCGGCACTCCCGAGAATTTGCATAAAAGGCAAGTAAAACATCAAAATGCAAATTCACGACTACGTGGTCGACAGCAGCTCCAGTATTTCGAGCTATAAAGATAAGTGATGAATACCGAAAAGTTGTTAGCAGACAAATGAATAACAAAGAAATTTCACTGCAACACCACTTTATGCAGCAAATTCACTTCTCCCTCCTTCAATGTGATCACCATCCTGGTGGACGGCACATTGCATCCTGAACACTACGTTCTCAACGGCAAAGCGTCACATGTCACCAGGAATGCTCATCAAAGTCCGGGATATGTTGTCCTTTAGGGCCTCCAACTTCGAGACTCCACCAAGATACCCCTTAGACTTGAAATAACCCCACAGAAAAATGTCACATGTGTTAGGTCCGAGGAGCGAGGTGGCCATGCAAGTGGAAAAAAATCGACTGATGATACTTTCTTCTGTAAAGTGAAGGCGCATCAGATTCCACTTTTTATACCCCAAAATACTGGCGCTGCTGTCGACTACGTAGTCGTGAATTTGAATTTTGATGCTTTACTTGCCTTTTATGCAAATTCTCGGGTGCGCCGACAAGAACAGCGCCATATATTCCCCTACCGGCGACTTTTGGAACAAATTTTGTAATATTTTTTTCACGGAAACTCTTTCCCATGTCGTCCTCAGTGCCTCAATCAATTTTGATGAAATTCTGGCTGATACATAGCGCTACAGATGGCTATGAGCAGTGTCAGTTTAAAAAAAAATCACCCTGTATATAAAACAGTTCCGTAACTGACTGACTGACTGACTGATTGACTGATTGACAGACTAACAGATAACGCACAGACCAAACCGCTGGACCTAAAGGACTGAAATTTTGCATCGCGATTATTCTTATAGTGTAGGGGTGCAATAAGAAATATTTTTGAAAAATTCTTCTTAGACTTTTTAAAATTAAATTTTTAAGCTGTTTTTGTAACTTTTTTTAAGTTTGCATTTAAAAAAATAATTTGGGGGTTATAAAATTTATATCACAAGAAAAATCATAAAAATTCCTTTAAAATGAAATCTTTTTCGAATATTTACCTCCATTTTCTGATTTTTGGTGAATTTTTAAAGATTCATTTTTAGAATTTAATTTATTAAATGCTGATCACGTGGTTTCTTTTCTTTTTGTGATACTTTAAAATAATTTTGCGTCACGTGCATAACAACGAAATAAATTGACAAAAATTTATTATTTTTTCTCGCTAACGCGGCAGACGATTCGGCATTATCCAAAAAAATATTAAAATATAGTAAAAGAAATGTTCCTCAAACTGTACTATATTCTTTAGTATGTTCTATTAGATTTAATTTTAATATTTTCTTCTACATTATTTTGTCTTTAAAAATATCCGTTACGATTTTTTTATAAATATATTTTTTTGGCATTAATTGCATACATTTACCGTTGTATTTAATTTGAATGTACTCCGTAGCGAAGCACGGGTATTCAGCTAGTAATGACAGATAGTGATATACATTGCTTCTAAGTAATAATCAATCAGAAATTCCCCGTAAAAACGTTTTTTCTACATTACATATAGCAGAATAAACATCTTAAAGGAATTTCTAAGAAAATGAGAGAAATAAAAACCTTGCACTCAAGTCTAGTCACAAATGCAAGTCTTTTTGTTTAAGTTCGTGTTACGACTGCTGTATAGTAGATTTTATTTGTCCTTTTTTAGTAAGGAAGAGAAATTGGGAAATTCGATAACACCTTCTGTATTCAAAATTTTGTGCTTTCTGAAAACGCTTATTTTGTACATTTAAGGTGCAAATTCTTTTTGAATTGGAATTCAGATAGTTTTACAGCTTTTAGCATGTGTTGAGCAAGGATTTGACAATAGTCCGGATAAACTTTCTCAGAAACTGCACAGAAAAATAAGTTCAAATATCGCAACTTTGCTAGAAGAGTGTTACATCTCAAAATAGCTATATTTTCAGGAAGAGCTAAAGAAGACATATGTCGAAATTTCTTTTCTTGTTTTATGAATGCCTATGATAATTTTGGGAAAACTTATTGTTCGAATCACTTCAGAAGGCAAAACTATATACTATTAAAGTTGTTTTCAATTTTTACAGCATGATTTTGTATTTTAATTAGAAGATATAACTCTCTTCTATAACCTCATTTTGTCAACATGGACTGAAAGTTTGAGGAAATATTGTTATATCTCTATGCTAATGCACAATCTAGCTAAACTTTTCACAATACAAAGAAAACCCCTTGATAACATGAACAGCAGGTTAGAAAAAAATACAAATTTATTTTCCAAATAAAATTTAATGAACTTTTTTATTACAAGAACATTTTAATACAACAACATTAGGCACTGACAAAAATCTTATTTTCATTTTTCGCGCATGAGCAAGTTCCCCCTCCTAGTTGGGGAAGACGGTAATAAGCGCCATCTATGAGATTGTGTTGGTACTAGGCTTATAACATTATTCGAGAATGAGAAGGACTTCTTGAAGAGCATTGTAGTGCAATTATCTCAAAATCGAAAATTTCGGAGATGTAACACTGTTCTAGCAGAGGTGCGATATAAGTACAGAAATAAGTAAAGACATTTAAGTCCTTATAGAGTATCTATTTATTTTTTATCGTTACATATTAACTTAACATTTTAATAAAGAAATCTGCAAGTTTTAAAAAAGATGATTGTTTTATTTCCGATTAGATTTCCTAGAACAATGAAGTATTGTATAATTTTCAGCAATTCATTTTAGTGGTTCATTGAAACAACACTTCTTGTTATGGACAGTAACAAAATATATCTAAAACAGCATCTTTGTTCTCAGCAAATATATAAAAGTGGTTATAGAAGAATCAAATTCACAGCCTAAGCCACCCAAGGTGGTATTCCAAATCACCAACTTATTCTTATCAAGCCCTCATCAGAAAATGTGAAAACTAAAGGGTCCATGTAAACTGGTCGTGTTTTACAGTGTAAATAATATATTATCCCAATCTTATTTAGTTTCTCAGGCTTAGAAAAGAGTTAATTAATGATTTAGGTGATAAAAAGACAAGTTTTAAACAGGAAACTTAAACAATAATATACTCTCAATTTACACTCTTAATATTGTGTATTTAACAAAAGTTCACTTGAAATCATTCAACTTCAAATCAAATGATGACAGCTGTTGCTACTAATGTGTAGGCACTTGTCCTTGAGACATTTTTACTTAAACCGCTGAAATTGGTTGGCTACTTTTTATTTCGGAGCACCCTATAGGTAAGTGAACATCGCTTCTGATATAAACTGTAAGTATTTAAAACTTGTCATAATCCGTAACAGAATTTTTATCGAAAAGAAAAGGCTACATTTTTGCAATGAATTAAATATTTTTCTTTTAATTTTTTAAAATCTTCTAGGATGTGGTACCATAAGCTATCACTGAGATTCGACCCATTTTGTGAAACAATAAAGTGAATTTTATTTATATTCATCGAAATCTATGAAATTTATTTGCATTCATCTATGAATTTTATTTATATTCATCAAAGAATATCTGTCTTATTCCATCCAATATCTGGACTGAAATATTAAATCTATTCAAGAATGGAACCTAAAAGAGAAAATAAACAATAGTTTATTAGATCTTGATCTTTAAAATTGTCAAAATTGTTTACAGAAACCATCTGAATGCTAATGGCAACATTTATATTTTACTACCGTTCGAGCAGAAACAATGTGTTATAACTCAAGAATATTGACAATATTTCAGATTGGTCACACAAATCATGAATAAAATTTATTCACATATTTTAAACTCTTTATTTTTGGTCACACAAATCATGAATAAAATTTATTCATATATTTTAAACTATTTATTTTATTCACATATTCTTTAACAGGGCCACGTCATATACTGGATGACGTGGAGAGAATTTCTAGAAAATGGGGGTCGGAAATAGTGTTGGGACATTTGAGAGCGTAAAATCTACTCATTGTTAGCGTTCTTTTGTGATTGGTCGTAAGGAATACATATACATCATTAGCTTGCAAATCTGTGGCTTTGAAAACTGCGAGACTGTAGGCAGTATTTGAGAACTTCGAGCATGTTGCTGCGTACATGGGCAAAAAAAAAAAATGAGTAACAGAGGCTCGAGCTCTGTAGCGAGTTTTAGGAGTTTCTTCAGGAACATTTCCCATCTTCATGTTGGGCATAACTGTAAAAACTCTTACAAGTTTTAATATAAGGTAGGTAGTTATTTTAAAGATTATCTGTTGGGTTTCTCCACGTTGGACGCGTTAATACTCAATGTGTCTTTCCAAGTGGCTGTAATGGAAAAAGTCAGACAAATTTCCCATGACTCAGAAATAAATATACCAGGAGTCCATGATTCTACTTTTGAGCTAAACAGTCAGTCAGAAATACTTTCATATATATCTTGAATATTACAGTTTTCAGGGAAATCCTTTAGAAATGTACAGTAGTTAGAAAATGGAATATGGTGGTTAGTTATTTTAAAGATAGGCTGTTGGGTTTCTTCACGTTTGACGCGTTAATACTCAATGTGTCGTTTCAAGCGACTGTAATGGGAAAAGGCAGACAAATTTCTCATGACTCAGAAATGAATATACCAGGAGTCCATGATTCTACTTTTGAGTTAAACAGTCAGTCAGAAAGCCTAGCATATACTATATCTTGAATATTATAGTTTTCAGGGAAATACTCTATAAATGCACAGTACTTAGAAAAGGGGTTATGGTAGTTATTTTAAAGATTAGCTGTTGGGTTTTTCGGCGTTGGACGCGTTAATACTCAATGTGTCGTTCCAAGCGGCTGTAATGGGAAAAGGGCAGATGAATTTCCCATGTCTCAGAAATTAATATACCAGGAGTCCATGATTCTACTTTCGAGTTAAACGGGCTTGTGGCGGCCCAGTGGTACAGCACGCGGGTTTTCGGTGCTGGGGGTGCTCGGATCGAATCCTGGCGTTGCGCCACGAAAAATGCCTCCGTTCGTGTCATCCCTTCATGGGGAATAATGCTGTCTGCCTATATGGTGCCCCCATAATAAAATGGGCAGTAAAATTGCGGCGTAGTATTGGCGAATGTTTGACGACAAGTGCATCCGCATTGGGGAAAAAAACTTTTGAGTTAAACAGTCAGTTAGAAATTCTAGCATATACTATATCAGAGGTGGGGAACGCGCGGCCTCAGTGATCTTCTTGTGCGGCCTTCATAAAAGCTAGGACTTGCATTAATTAATATTTAATTATATAGATTGCAACAATTTGCAAATCAATGGAATTAAATAAAGAACGGCATGAATGTATATACAGTGTCGACCAAAATAAAGTTCACATTTTGAAATTGCTGTCTAAAGTCGCTACAATTGTATATTTATCCAAATGAGCTTCGTTTACCTTGATTGTATGATACTTTAACTACACTTTATATGCAATTTAATGCTCAGAGTTTCTTAGCAATACTACCAGACATGTTATATGATCTCTACACAAAAACTATTTTCTTACTATTATTGTTGTGACTGACTCCATGTACGTTAAAACGTATTATTTTTTCTGCACGAATGGCAACAGGGAGATTTAAGTTCGGGGTTTTTTTTTTGGAATTGTTTTGTTTTTAATTTAAATAAAGGAATGTTGTTCTTTTAAAAACGAAAGCCCTTTTGACGCTAAAAAGGATCCAATAGAAATCTGGAAAAATGCTGTTGAATATCCATGCCTACGAGAGCATGCACGCCGTTTACTTTCATGCTTTGGAAGTGCTTACTGTTACGAGTCAATATTTTCTCTCATGACAAAAATTAAAACTAGTTTAGGAACGCAAATCACAGATGCTCATTTAGAGGATCAATGAAGGCTTCGCGTCATGAAGCTTGATCCAAATATTCAATTACTTTCAAGCAATAAACAAATGCAAATATCCCACTAACTTAAATTTTCCTTCGGATTTTAAAATTATTTTAGGAATTGTTTTTATGTCAGTTATTTATAATTTAATACTATTACTTTTCTATTGTATTTCTTTATAATGTTAAAATTATTTTTAAATACTTCTACTTTATTATTTTTATTTGAAAGGGTATTTAAATAATATGTAGTTGTTTATTAAAATTTAAAAATATGGATGAATATATATATATATATATATATATATATATATATGTGTGTGTGTGTGTGTGTGTGTGTGTGTGTGTGTGTGTGTGTGTGTGTGTGTGTGTATGTGTGTGTGCTTACATAAATAAAAATGCCAACAGTGAAATATAAAAAATTACAGCGGTATCTATGAATCGAATAATTTTATAAAAAAAAAATAATTAATGATTAATGTTATAACAAGTTTTTACCCTTATGTGAATACAAAAATATTTTATATTTAAACTTTTTATGTCAAATAATAAACAAATAAGGGCTTAATTTTTTTTGTTATTTTTCTATATAATGCACCAAATTGTTAAAACTATACCTAACTATAATAATTTCATAAAAGTTGCATTTATAGGTACATCAACTTATGCGGTCTCCTTTATTACTACCTAATTTACATGTGGCCTCTAATGGTAAAAAGGTTCCCCACCTCTGTACTATATCTTGAATATTATACCTTTCAGTGAAGTCCTCTATAAATGTACAGCACTTAGAAACAGGGATATGGTAGTTATTTTAAAGATTAGCTTTTGGGTTTCTCCACGTTGGACTCGTTAATACTAAATGTGTCGTTCCAAGTGGCTGTAATGGAAAAAAGGCAGACAGATTTCCCATGACTCAGAAATGAATATACCAGGAGTCCACGATTCTACTTTTGAGTTAAACAGTCAGTCAGAAATCCTTGCATATATATCTTGAATATTATAGCTTTCAGTAAAGTCCTCTAGAAATGTGCAGTAGTTAGAAAAGGGGATATGGACATCAAGTTTTCAGGGCCATATCTAAGAAACGGAGAAAATTCTTATCAATTGTTAGATCACTCTAGAGCAGGCTTGCACAACCCAAAATGTGATGAGGGCCATATTACTTTATGGAAAGCTGCTGCGGGTAGCAAGAGAATAGGATAGATGGGAAAGCAAAAAATATTTTAACTATCAAAACGAAAAGACTGATTATTTAAAAAATTAAATTAACATTAATAATCATAGTATTCTTTTCGTAATGTTATAAATCTAAAAATAATATTCCATAATTTTTAGATTTAGGATATTATGCGTCTTCCCAAAGGGCTTCACGAATGTTGTGCGGACCTGACAGCCTGTTGAGCATTAAAAGTCGAAATTAAAATATTTCAAGAGAATAACTTTTTTTTCTTCTTGTCATTGCATCGTAACCTTAGTTAAGAACAACTTTTGTAGCTTAGCTTTCTCGTTGCTTGTGTGTGTGTGTGTTTTTGCCTTTTAAAAGATTTAATTCGAAACCCGTCTCCCAAGCCTTTCGTCTATAAGGCCAATATTTTGATGACATGTCGTCGCGATAGCAACCCGCCCGTTCCCATTGGAACACACAGGACGACCTCGCACCATCGAGTCAATGAAACCATACCATTACTAACAAAAACAAATTAGTGGCAACGTCAAAAAAGAACCAAAATTTTGTATAAGAGCAAGGCACCAAACAGTGCCAACCTGTTGATAGTTCCAACTGGAATGGTCCTACTTTTCTTTTTTTTTCTTTTTTGCACTTTACAAATAATCATTGAATAGAGAGCAGTCAACTTGACTGCTTGAATACAATAACAATACAATACAATACAGATGAGCTCCAGACAATTGCTCTTGCTTTCAAACAATGATATGCATGGCTTGATCGAGTATAATATACTTCTTAACAAATCATAACAAACTTTAATAACATTAATTTATAATTTTTTTTAAAGGTTTAAAGGAAAATATTTATACGAGTAATGGACTATTTTTTTTCTATGTGATTGCCTGTGTTTTATCTACTAAGTTCAACAATTACTGGTTTAATTTAAAAATTATCAGATCTCAGTTAAAATTTTTTAAAAATTCAAAAGTGAGATAGTGATGCAAAAGACATTTAATACATACTTCTAAGTTATGAATATTTTCTAGTGCGTGCTAAACTCTCTGAACACAAAAACTGACATTTTGTACCGCAGTTCGTGATAATTCTCTCCTAGATGGGCAGGATTTATAGCACTTGGTCCTCACTTAAAATATGGAGTAATTCCGCGTTTGGAATTCTTTTTTCTCCAGCATTATTATGGTACTTCTATGCTGAGGAGCCCTTAACATGGACGGAACCAAAGTCCTCGACTACTGGATACACTGCAGATTTATGCCTCAGAACCTAGTTCAGCTATTCAGGTTGCTACTCGAATTTTGTTAAAAGTGTGTCTTTTTTTTTATATTAACGACACTGAGAACGATGGGTAGAAGAAATAACAGTTTTGGGAACTGTTCAAATGCAAACATGAACTAATAGACGTATTCTAAAGAAATAAAGGGTGAAAAGCTGTACAATATAGTGAATTGTTTTTAATTATCTTGTAACTAGCTGAATATCCGTGCTTCGCTACGGAGTACATTGTAGGATAATTACAATGAAAAAAATAAGGAAATTGCTTTTTAGAGGATTTCCTTATAAACAATATTTTTGTTTCTTCCTGGGTGGAACTAATATTACCAGGCTCGTCCGTGAACTTACGCGTGAGCAAGCAACGTAAAACTGACCGTGGGAGAAACAATTTTTTCTTAAATCTACGCCAACGTATTTTAAAGTTTGGCCTTGAGACTTATTAATCGTTATGGTGAAGCATACTTTGAGGATAAAATTGCAGTTTTATATATAGGATTAATTTAATATCCCTGAAACATACTAATTTAAATTAAATTCTTAAAAAACTTCCATCTCAATTAGTCTAGTGGTTAAATTTTATCTTTTACTGTAATTTAATATTTTTTTGTCAATTTATTTCGTTGTTATGCATGTGACGCAAAATTAATTTAAAGTACCACAAAAAGGAAAGAAATCTCGTGACCAGCATTTAATAAATTAAATTCTAAAAATTAATCTTTAAAAATTCACCAAAAATCAGAAATGGAGGTAAAGATTCAAAAAGATTTCATTTTAAAGGAATTTTTATGATCTTTCTTGTGATATAAATTTTATAACCCTCAAATTATTATTTTAAATGCAAACTTAAAAAAATGTTACAAAAACAGCTTTGAAATTTAATTTTTAAAAAATCTATGAAGACTTTTTCAAAAAGCTTTCCAAGTGCACCCCTACAATATAAGAAGAATCACCGTGCAAAATTTCAGCCCTTTAGATACAGCGGTTTGGACTGTGCGTTATCTGCCAGTCAGTCACGGAACTGTTATATATATATATATATATATATATATATATATATATATATATATATATACATACACACTACTGGCCAAAAGTATTACAAGTTTGAGAAATCTACCATTTTCTCAAGAATAAGCCCCCAAAAATAATATTTTTTCAATGCAACTGATATTTTTTAATGTCAATATGTTAAATTAGTTTAAAGACAAGATATGGTTAAGTTATTGAACAAAAATAATTATTTAATTTTATAAAAAATAGCATACAAAAAAATTTACAGGTTATCAGAAATCGACATCCATTTTGGTTCTCTGGAATAAAATGAAATAAATAAACAATTTCAAGTTCTTCTGAGCAGAAAAGATAATAAATGAGTGCAATTGAACCGAAAAGTATTTAATATGTTGTTGGGCCGCCTCTGACTTTGATCACAACAGCCACTCTTTTAGGCATGGAATCCACAAGGTTTTGCAACACTTCTTTCGGTATGTCATGGTGCCAAATTTTAATTATTGTTTCCTGGAACTCTCGTTTTGTTCTGGGATGATTTTGAGATATTTTCCTTTCAATTATACTCCTTAAATTCTCAACAGAATTTAAATCTGGCGATTTTCCTGGCCATGGGAGAACATTAATACCATGTTTTGCAAATTCAGCCTTAACCTAAAATAAGGCAATAAATAAATGTTTCAATTTAGAGTTCAGAATTGAACTCTAGTGAAATTTAATTTAATTTCAAAGTTTTTCTTGCCTTTTTCGATGTATTGCAGGGTGCTAGGTCTTGCTGAAATTCTCATTTCTGCCTTGGGAACATGTCTAGGCGGCAATCAATTCTTCGACACACTAATATACTGGTCATTCTTCATAGTTCCCTGTACAAAATGGAGCCGTCCATTTGACTTATATGACGCGCAGCCTCACATCATTTGGCTTTCTGGGTATTTTGCTGTACGAACCAAGCAGTCTGGACTCATGCAAAACCTAGTGTTGCAAAACCTCGTGGATTCCATGCCTAAAAGAGTGACTGTTGTGATCAAAGCCAGAAGCGGCCCAACAATATATTTAATGCTTTTCTGTTCAATTGCACTCATTTATTATCTTTTTCTGCTCAGAAGAACTTGAAATTGTTTATTTATTTCATTTTATTCCGGGGAACCAAAATGGGTGCCGATTTCTGATAACCTGTACATTTTTTGTATGCTATTTTTTATAAAATTAAATAATTATTTTTGCTCAATAACTTAATCATATCTTGTCTTTAAAGTAATTTAACATATTGACATTAAAAAATATCAGTTGCATTAAAAAAAAATATTATTTTTTGGGGCTTATTCTTGAAAAAATGTTAGATTTCTCAAACTTGCAATACTTTTGGCCAGTAGTATATACAGAGGATGTTCACATATTTTTTAGACGATGTATATTGTATTCACAAAACTAAATTACATAAAATTCTTGTGTTTTAAATGTTCTATTTGACATCCCTTATTCTGAACTATCTTTCGACACCGCAATTTCCAGGATAATAATGCCTTTTGAAGTGTCAGAAGAGGTATTCTATCCCATTCCTCCTGAACAGCTTTCCAGAGTCCTGTAAGGGTTTTGGGACGACGTTTGGATAATGCAGATTTTAAAAGTCCGAAAGCACAAAAATCCATAGGTGATACATCGGGAGATTTAGTAGGGATATCAGTGAAGGGTATGGCCTAGATACCAGTTTTTTGTTCCATTTCTTTTAGGAAATTTACAGTGGATTTTGATGTGTGACTGCTAGCTTTGTCCTGATGGAGTCTCACAGATTGATGGCACTGTGGGTAAAGCGATGGTATTTCATTCAGAAAAATTGGCGATAAAATATGTTCCTGATAGTATTTGGAGTTAATCTTGACATTTTTTTTTCACTCTCTTTATTTTTAACTTGCCATTATAAGAAAAACCAGCAACAATCATGAATCCCTTAGAAAAACTTTCTTTGAACCATGTACTTAAATTTTTTTCTCCCCTTTTATGATAATAAATGGCTCTTGTTTTGTTGCAATCATTTAAATACACCCATGATTCATCTATTGTGACAATTGTTTTCCATTTTTCTTTGGATAAGTGTTTCTCATATAGAATTCTGCAGCGTGTCCTGCGTTCAGCGATATGATTTGGAAGAAGACGATGCACATTGCGTTTTTTCGCTTTCTTAAGATTTAAATCAACGTTTATCATTTTGTTTACAGTGGACACCGAGCATTTTAATGATTTTGCAACTGTCCTTTGACTAGGGGGATTTTCTTTTAACATTAAACAACGTACCTTTGCAATAGTCGAAGATGTCCGTTTTTTCCTTGGATACTTGTTTGGAATTTTTGTCCCACTTGAGGCTCCAATTTGACTTTTTTTTTCCTTTCTTGTTGACGATATTACCTATCGACGCTTTAGATATCACAAAACCATGACTCTCACATCGTTTTTGGATAACGGAGTATGCATATTTCTCTTCGGAAAGAGCATAAATGTAGCCTTCGAACCACTGCTTTGTTAAAAACGCCATTTTGAATAAAAACAAAACTTTCAAGTCGCAGACGATAATTTTGACTTTTAAAAACATAGTACAATTGCAATTATTTCTTTTGCAGCAAACGATTTTTTATTACCGTTTACCAAAATCGTCTAAAAAATGTGCGAACAGCCTCTGTATATATATATATATATATATATATATATATATATATATATATATATATATATATATATATATATATGTGTGTGTGTGTGTGTGTGTGTGTGTGTGTGTGTGTGTGTGTGTGTGTGTGTGTGTGTAATGTGCGTGCTTGAGGGTGCGCTTGCGTATGAGAGTATACATTTTTTTTTCTTGGGATGAACGATATTATCTTTTGAAAGTTATGTACCACATTCCTTCGATTCCAAAGTTTTTCCTTAAAAACTCGTTCATACAACCGTAAAATAATTTTTTATTGATTTCAAAACTAGATAAGTATGTCTGATAATTAAGTAATGAGAATACTTTGTTTAAAAGTCATTTGAAACTATCCATCATACGAATTATAGCTCAGTAAACATATCCTGTTCGAAAATTGTCAGACTTTATTTCATCAATATTTTGTGTACTGAGAAGGTATGTAACCAAGCGGTTTGAAAATTCCGGTTTCAGGAGTACTTCATCTATTGCGAATTTCTGACAATTATCTGTCGGATCCCAAGGAGACTGTGGTGATGGGTAATTTAAACACAAAATTAGTAACAATAACTCTTCTTATGGAAAGATATTTCCCTCGTTCGTAGAAGGCCATAGATACTGACACAACTGGTTGCAAAAGCATGATAGAGGTAAAAATATAAAAAATAGGATAATCGAAGAAAAATTAAAACTATTCAAAATGCAATTTATTTATCATAATGGTCCAATAATTAAAAATACTTCCTGGTTTTTTTTCTTTTAATAATTAAATACTATATCGTAGGAGAATAAAATAAACCTAGAGCGTCCTACTAGAATGTCAAAACAGTTTTACATACATAGGTAAGTATTTCAATGTTAAAAGATATGGCAGATGGTTTAGTTTTTCAGTTATTTGTTTTCGAAAGCAAAAGGGTATTGTTTAACAATTACAAAAACTGTTTCGTTCAAAATCTTGTGTAAGCGAAATGCACTGCAAAGGCACCGTACATACACAAATGCTCTGATACAGAATGATTAAGATTCCCCTCCCCCCCCCCTCTAATAGAGCATTGAAATGAACTGTGCTACAGAGAATGACAAGTCGAAAAGAAAAAAGAAAGATGACACACTAAAGTTTACAACTAAGCGCAATTGTAACAGGAAAGTCAAGAGGTGTATTTAATAATGAAGGGAATAATGAAGTGATAGTTAAAAAATGAGATAAATGTAGTAATAATAAAAGTTGCGTTCTTTAAGAGAGAAAAAGCCTCGGTATGTATATAACTAACCAATGGCGCAACAGTCAATTGTGGACCAAGACCGGTAGTGCTCACCTCCGCTTTCTTGACCGTGGTCCTCATTTTATCGATCCACTCTAGGGATGAAAGGCTGGGTCGACCTTGCCCAGTCGCAGGGTCGAACCCTGGACCTGTGGTGTGGCAGCTTGAAGCCTTTAACCACTACGACATTGGGCATCATATATATATATATATATATATATATATATATATATATATATATATATATATATATATATATATATATATATATATATATATATATATATATATATATATATATATATATATATATATATATATATATATATATATATATATATATATATATATCACAAATGAAATCAGTTCCGTATGAAATCTCAATGAAGTCATAGATGAAACAACTAAATTAAGAATAATATCTCTAGTCTACATCTACATTAAATATTAATAAAAATAAAGCTAATGGGTAAAAATAAAATAGATGTAGTCATGAGTTGCAAGATAGATTGAAAATGAAAATAATTTTAATTTAATGGTTCTATTAAATTTTCTATTAAAGCATACGAGTTATAATTTAATTATTTCTTTGATTCATTCACCTGATTTAAATATAACTCTACATCCCCTGATGCAATTATGCCTTTGAAAATTTTGTATTGTGTTTGGGAGATATTATTTAATTGGCTGTTTGAAGAATTCTTAATACTTCAATTTGGAAAAAATCAACTCTTCCGTTACGATAAATTTGATTTTTCTGTAAGTGTATAAAACAATATCTAGCTTAATATCCAACTTTACCAGACTAATTTATCAGTTTTTATATGCCTAATATTACAAAAGTAAATCAATGGCTTGTAAGTCACGAACCTTTTTGTTCTGTAAGAGATACATGATCTATTACAAGAAAGGGTATTTCATAGTATTTCGATTCTTACTATAATAATGCACTCAAAAATGATTTTGTTTCATAAAAATGCATATTACAGATCTATTTTCTTGTTGAGCCTATGTTATATTTCAAAACCTTGTAAGATTATACTAGTATTTACCATTATTTTATGACTTACAGTAAACTTGTGCTAATGAACATTTCTCCAATTCCTCAATAAATTTCAACGATAAATTTGCCACCCCTTTTTAATTTATTGCAGAACATAAGAAGTGTTCATTATGCATTATTTTATGGCTTAGTTTTACCCTATTTTTACTTTCCTTTACTGTGATTGGGATATGAAAAATACGTAGAACGTATCTTTATTCTGCGAGTTGGATAGTAAACATACTAATTTTTCATATTTGAATTTTAGGCAAAAATAAATATTTTGCAATCTTTCAAGCCTCTGAGGCGTGAGTTGAATATTACAAGTTTAACGAACAGCCGAAATGACTTCATCAGTGTCTTCAACCATAATAAAAGTAATCACTCTATTTCCTATCATTTTTTTTAGACCTGGTAAAAAGAAATAAGTAAAAAAACAAGCTGCTGGATCTTTGGTTCTTCACGGTTCAAACTGCGAGTGGTTATTTTGCTTGTCACGACCAGTTTAAATAATCTGTTGTGTTTTTAGATGCTTTCACATATATTCAAAGTTATTCTTTCGTTGGGAACACTATGCATCATATTTAACCCTGCTTTTCTCCTTTTTCAGCTATCCATTTGGACAACGTTATTTTTTTTTTAATAAACTGTGTATGAACAGGATAAAGGTGTCAATGTTGGAAATCCGAAATTATAACTGAATCTAACAGAAAAGTAAAAGATTTCCCGGTCCGTAAAAACAAAATTCAGCAGAATTTTATCATTAAATAGCAAAATGTTAGTGCATTCATCAGTATATACTCTTAAAATATTGTTCAGGTCACACAATTAGTTACTTTTTCTGGATTTATTAACGACATGCCTAATAATCTCAAATGTAGAGAGAATTTTCAGATTTTGTTTTGAAATACTATATGTTCCCTTGTTGAGATTTTTTAGAATAGAATTTTTTTTATGACCATTACTTATAAATCTGTACGAAATATATTTGAATCATGTTCATTGAAAATAATTTGTGATAATACGGAAAAAGTACATTTTGGTGAAATTGATTTTGCTACATTCGCATCGAATTATAGAACAATACTTTTAAGCAATTACAAAAATTTTCCTAATTTGTTTACCTTACGTAATGTGTATAACGCTCTTGGTACACAGCACGATGTGTTATGTGTTTTAATAAAAAAAAATTAAAACTTTAATTGATTTTGAAACAATTTACAAAGGTGTGTTTTTAATATGTGTTGCAAGGATTGTATTTTTTGATGAGACTACTACTCGAAATCTAAGCATAAAATACTTTTAAGAGAGTATGACAACGAGAAATTTTATTAAGTTTTGAAATATTAGCTTTACTAAGTCGACAGCACTTACAGGCGGCATTAAAATTCGGAAGATAGTGTGAAATATTTTTTTATGGCAACACTTTATAGCATTTTAAAAATTGGTCACAATTATCTATATATATAAAACAGTTCCGTAACTGATTGACTCATTGACTGACTGACTCACTGACATACAACGCACAGACCAAACCGCTGGACCTAAAGGGCTGAAATTTTGCATGGCGATTCTTCTTATAGTGTAGAGGTGCACTAAGAAAGATTTTTGAAAAATTCTTCTTAGATTTTTTAAATTAAATTTTTAAGCTGTTTTAGTAACTTTTTTTAAGTTTGCATTTAAAATTATAAAATTTATATCACGAGAAAGATCAAAAAAATTCCTTTAAAATGAAATCTTTTTCAAATCTTTACCTCCATCCTGATTTTTGGTGAATTTTTAAAGATTAATTTTTAGAATTTAATTTATTAAATGCTGATCACGTGATTTCTTTTTCTGGTACTTTAAATGAATTTATCGTCCCATGCATAACAACTAAATAGACAACAAAAAAAAAATTTCTTGCTAATGCGGCAGACAATTGGACATTATCCAAAAAAATATTAAAATACAATAAAAGATATTATGTTCCTCAAACTGTACTAAATTAACTGTACTATATTCTTTAGTATGTCCTATTACATTTAATTTGAATATTTTCTTCTACATTGTTTTGTCTATAAAAATAACCCTTACGATTTTTTATAAACATTTTTTTTGGTTTTTTTTTACATCAATTCTATACTTTGATCGTCGTATTTATTATATATATATATATATATATATTGGCATTAATTGCATACATTGACCGTTGTATTTAATTTGAATGTACTCCATAGCGAAGTGCGCGTTTTCAGCTAGTCTCAAAATAAAATGCTAGAGAAAACATTACGATGTAAATAAAAATTAAAGTATCCCCATAAAAATAAAAATTTTTGATTACTACGACCTAATATACCAAACAATAATTTAAGTGACAAGTTCATTTTTAATTTTTAGTAGAGTAGAACATATCCCCCTCTTATTCAATGAATGATATTTTCAATACACACATGGTTATACTGATTAAACACTTCAGCATTAATTTCGTAGCATAAAATAACAAGAAATGACCCTAAAAATGTGTAGTTATGTTTGAAAACAAAAAAATTTCTACGAATATTCTGGCACAGTGAAATACACCGATACTTTTTTTTCCCCTTTGATGTTATGTAGCATTTTAGATGTTTGCCGGCCGAGAGACGCTGTGGTTTAACCCATGCGCGTTCTACCCCTTGTTATGGGTTCAATATTCGCTGGTCTGAGAACAAGGATGAGATTCCGGAATCATATTGGTTAGTTCATAAAGTGCTCCCTTAATAAAGAAGCCAACAAATTCTCAGAGTGGATGGGTGAACGTTGTAAGAGACGAAGTATTTTACAACGCGTTAGCCAAAACAAATTTCGTATTACAGCCTTTTACGTTGGAACTTATTTAATACCTGAAATGACTATTTATTTTACAGTTGTGTCCAAAATTTGCCAATTTAATTTTTTTTTTATGATTTTACTTATTTATTAGCCTATGTTGTTTGATGTAAAACTATAAAATTGAAATAATTAAAATGTTGGCCTTACTTTTAGTGACTATTCCTTTTGATAATCTGAGTGCAACTATTTTCATTTTTTTAAAACCACATTATGATTTATTATGCAGTTTGTGGTAAAATTATGCAAATGAAGTTTATAAGTTACTATATCAATGAATTTGCGTTTTAAAAAAAAATCACCATCCCTAAATTCTGAATTTATCTATTTCAAAAATTAATCATTAGACTTAAAATAAGCAATTACATTACAAAGCATCATACAATATATAAAATCAGCTACCATGACATAAATAAATAATTGTAAAAGAGCAAAAAATATTTTAAACTATTTTACTATAAAAATAATCAAAGAGTAATACATTGCTTTAACAACAAAGAAAATTATTATCAGTTTCTCAATCAGGTTTTATCCATATTGAATGATGTATGATTGAGCAATATTGAATGATTGATCCATATTGAATGATGTATGATTACGACACTGATGATCAAATATCATCAGTGTCGTAAACAACACATGTAAATCATCAATTTCGTTAGACGGCATAGCTAATAAAATAAAGCTACTTAACGCTAAAAGAAATTAAGGAAAACCTAAGGTGAACAAAAATATTTGCAAACAAATAGACAAGGAAGTACAAAACACTCCAGAATTCTCCGCGTTCGAGTTTTTTCAACGATAAATGTTGCTAGAATGAGATCAGTAGCTCCATCTAATGCATAAAATAGAAAATAACAACAATATTCGGGGCAATCAAAGGTAATTCGGTGAAAACTAGCTGTCCTGAGTGATGTTTGAGAATTACAAGAGGTTGGCAGTGTTGATAAGAGCTCAACCAGATTAAGTTATTATTTTTACCAAACTGTTTAATTTACTTCATCTTTTAGCTGAATTATATCAGTACAATTTCATAATGAATAAATTTCTCTTGATGAAAGAGACTTTTTTGCCCTCATTATATTTTATTATTTTTGCTTACATTCAGTACAATATGTATGTACGAAAAAAATCACATGCTTTACAAAGGATTATGTGGAGTAAATTTTGATACATGTTGAAACATACAACAAATCCCTAATAACTGAATTAATATTTTTATTCTGTTAACCAAATTACAGTATTTTAAATTGGTCACTAGTTTTAGACAGGTATATCGACAGATACATTTCTATATTCCCACGCATTTGAGAGTATACATGAGTATACATGCATACTCCGGAATGCCTTAGCAGCTATGTCTGCGCCTGTCTGGTGCAATGGAGTATGCATGCATGAATTAAAGCATGCGTGCGTTACTGATAATCCAGCATTAAACTCCCCACAAATTCTCCACAAGTTTTAAATCTGATGAGTATGTCTGTCAAAGAATTGCATACATTTGCTTTTCAGCGATATTGTAGTGGATATAAAAGCAGGACATGGAGCTGAAGTCTGCTGAAAAGAAAATCTCTATCTTACGATGCCAGTAACTTAAAGAGCTCAATCATTTCTAGAGACTGTCCTTCGACTCATTCTCTGTGAATACTTAACACTATACCTGACCCTCAACGGTCATACAAGCCCATAGCCGTTGAGGCCGCAAATCCCGCTAAACGTATCATGCATTCTTTATCAAATGATCCTTATTTAAAAAACCAAACACGTATTGCTTGATGACTATTGGATCCGCAGAACATTCTTTGATCACCTGAAAAGGACCTTTTCTTGTTTGCTTGACCTGACAACAGTATGCTTGCACCAGTGCACTATAGCATCTTTTAGCTTAGATGTCAGACGAAGCTTCGTCTTAGGCACTTGATTTGACAGTTAATTTTTATGAAATCGTCTGAATCTCGGAATATTTAGACACATTCACACCTAGTTTCTTCTATCCCGTGTGGATATACAACTTACACTTCAGATACGAAATTCTTCAATCGATTCTTATCACTTGTTTGCATTAGCTTTTGACGGCTATTGAAGAGATTATTTTGAAAACTCCGGCATTTAAAATATTGTCTCCAAACTCTATTCACACCTGCTTGAGAACATTTTAATCGTTTAGCCTTAAATTATAAAGTATAGGTTTTTTCAGAAGGTCTGCTGCACGAAACCTTAGATTCTGAAATGTCACTCGATAGACTCATGTCTAGCATATGGTTAACTGAAATCAAAGTGATTCCTCACACATGTTTCTGTACCGCGGCTAATAATGATTTTAAGCTGTATTGTAAATCAGTAGCAAAATTTTGGGACATCATAATATTTCAAACCATCCCTGAGTATTATAATTTTGGGAATAATTTGGGCATTTTTAAAAATATTAGGTTTTTGTCCTAAAAGTGTATTTAACAATTGTATTTCTCATATTAAGTGTTCTGAACATGCTCAAATATATATATTTTTTGGTCATCCGAAAGTCAGCGGATTATGGATATATATGGATGTTTCATTCCTTCTCAACGTCATTCTAATTTTTTGGAATGCAGATGTTTATAAAATATATATCTGCAATAATTTTCACTTTCTGAAATATGTAACTGATTTCATAATAAATGGAGGTCAAAGAAAGGTGAAAAGTTGTGATTGGATTATGATAAGTCTCTTAAAGTGCTCAAAATGTCCTGCATTAATGCTGTTACCTTACCTCGATTGTGACACACCCTAACACACAATGGCTAGCAACAATGTCCACAAGGGTTTGCGGGATGAACTCCTATAATTCAACCTCTGTGTGGGGCATCCTGACGAAAACCTGTCCCTTTACTGCGTTCCCAAATAGACGTTATAAGTGTCTTGTCGTATAAATGTGTCAGCCAGTCAATGATGCCATGTCCCCCGATCCAACGTTGGGATAGAAAGCATGGGAAGGTAGCTGCGCATCCCTCAAATGATATCAAAAGGGGCCCTAACTTGTTGGAAGAGTTCAGAGAAGTTAAAGCTGGTAATGATCACCACCATGTTCCATGTTTAGGTGATTGATGCTATCATCGAGTTGTATCGAAATGGCGCCCACATGGTATAGTGGTTAGCTCCGTCAGCTTTCACATCGTGGTTTTGGGTTCAAATTCCGAGTAAGGCTTGAACATTCCCGTGTTAGGGACAATTCTGGTGCACCTAAAGGGTTCTTCCATAATTAAGTAGCCAGCAAAATTTCATAGTGTTGACTGGTGAATATCAAGACAAGTGCTTGCCGCATTGAGAGAAAAAAAGTTGTATCGGAATAAAGTGAAAATCATATCAAAAATTCTATAAATAAAACGTGACCGAGTTATTACAGTATACTAACTTTTAACCCATCCTTTATTTATTCCCCTAACCAGTCTTATAGAGTTTTAGGATGTTTTACACAATTGTAACTGGATTCCTTTCACCATATCCTGAAGTATTTTGATTTAATATATATCTCTCACTGACAGATCATTCTCATGAGACGTTATCATATACAGAACCATCCTATGTCTTCTGAATGCAGTTAAAAAGGAAAATTTTCAGTTTTAACTACCGTTTTTTAAAATCACAACTTTTTTCCCCTTGAAAATAGAATACAATGCATCATTTTCAGTCTATTTCAATTGTGTTCTTTGTAATTAACAGTTCTTTGTAATATGTTCTTTGTAGTTAATAGTTTAGAAACTGTATAATTATAACAAGTTCTGAGTAATAAAGTGTTAATCAAGCTAACAAAAAAGATAATCAGTAAAAAATGTAGTCAATAACAAAATATATATAAAATTAAATGTCTAAACATCAACATTTTTATAACCTTTGAATCGCCTGTGGCAAATTGGAGAAACGCTTCAAAATAATCATGCAGATTAAATATATGTTTACAACTATAAAAATTTTAAACAATATCCTAAAACACAAATAGTATTATGTTTTTTCTTTTCCCCCCTTTTCTTTTCGAAGTGATTTATATGTATCAAGACATACGTGAAAAATCGTTAACAAATATTTACATCTGACAAAATGACAGGATAAGAACGGATTTGCCTTTAAGAACTTTTTAATGGTTTATGTTTCCGCGGATTATTTTGTAACCGTTCAAGCGTTGAATGCAGGGTATATGATGGCGACCCAACAGAAAGAAAAAAGAAAGGAGGATACACTGATGCATAAACTTATAAAAAATATTTACCGATAAAAAAATTCTTTTCCACGTATAATCCAGAAGAATTTCTTTTTTAATTTTCACATGAGAAATCAAGTGAAGTAATATTTATCGCTTTACATTTCGTGACTGCCCCAAATATAGCTTTTTTTTGAGAAATAAATATATATTTTTACAACAGCTGATTTTTGTGACACAAGCATATAGATGCACGTATTATTATCCAATTTTCTATTCCTTTAAATAACTTATACCTTACAAATATTTTCTCTCAGCCTTGTCAGATAAATTATCATACATGAGTGCGCGGCAAACAGAAATATAAAGAAAGCTGGTCTAAGCTGGTCTAAGAGATAAGTGTTGTTTTTTATGCTTTTCATGACAAATATATACATAAATGTTTGAACCCTAATGAGATGTAGCTGTTTAAACCTAGTTCAAATTTAATATAAGTTTTCAGGTTTAAATCTCAATTTTTTGGGTCTTAGACCAGCTAAATCTCAATTTAGCTGGTCTAAGAGGTAAGTGTTGTTTTTTTATGCTTTTCGTGATAAATATATACATAAATGTTTGAACCCTATTGAGATGTAGCTGTTTAAACCTAGCTCAAATTTAATATAAATTTTCAGGTTTAAAGCTCATTTTTTTTAACTTCTCATTTATGAAATTTTTTTATCAACTAATTAGAGAATTCAATAAGTAGGTATGTTGTAAATAAGTAAGAAGTGTTGTTACTTTATGCTTTTCGTGATAAATATATACATAAATGTTTGAACCCTAATGAGATGTAGCTGTTTAAACCTAGTTCAAATTTAATATAAATTTTCAGGTTTAACGCTCATTTTTTTTAACTTCTCATTTATGAAATTTTTTTATCAACTAATTAGAGAATTCAATAAGTAGGTATGTTGTAAATAAGTAAGAAGTGTTGTTACTTTATGCTTTTCGTGACAAATATATACATAAATGTTTGAACCCTAATGAGATGTAGTAGTTTAAACCTAGTTCAAATTTAATATAAGTTTTCAGGTTTAAATCTTAATATTTTTTTTTACATCTCATTTAGGAAATTTTTTTATCAGCTAATTAGAGAATTCAATATAAGTGTGTTGTTAATAAGTAAGAATTGTTGTTATTTTATGCTTTTCGTGACAAATATATACATAAATGTTTGAACCCTATTGAAGTGTAGTAATTTAAACCTATTTCAAATTTAATATAAGTTTCCTTGTTTAAATCTCATTTTTTCTTCTTACTTATGAAAATTTTTTATCAACTTATTAATAGGATTCAATACGTAATAAATAAACTAGGAAATTTTATGCAAGCTCCCTAGAGTTAGGGTATCATAGTTTGTTGTAAAATTTTAAAAAATAGGGGGGGGGGGGGGTCTCTTAGAACATTTGAACATCTCTTACAACAATTTTACGATCGAAATTCTTTAGTAACAAAAATAAAAAGCGATATTGCTTAGCGGTTCTCAGCTACACTGGGAAACAAAAATATTTAAAAGGGCAAAATTTTATTTTAATTTTGCCTCTTATATTAAACTTTTAGCCTTGAACAGGAATGAAGATACACGACTCGACTGCAATGTCAAGTAACAGAAAGATGAGTAAGTTACGTGACCGTATAACCTGGACTCTTAGCTCTTCAAAAGTTTATTTGTGAGCCTTGTTAGACGAAACTGTATTCATTAACAACGGAGAGAAACCATATATCCATTACCTATTAAAAAGAAGAAAAGACGCTCATTTCATTGCAACTACAACAGAAAAATGGCCTGAGAATCTTCTAATCTCACGAGAAGGGTTATTTAATGGAAAATGTTACGAAATCTTCCGAGTTCATCCGACTGTGTTTAGGCATTGTGGTGGATGCATTTCTTTTCTGAAAAGACAATAGAACTTAGGAAAGAATAAGGAAGACGATGGGATATAAAAAAGAGAGATGCCGTTCACTGAAGACAGAGAGGATTCTGAGGATTTTGATGCGTATTTCTGCTAGGCAATGACATCGTTTTTCAGTCGGGTGGTTTTGATAGCTCTATCTTCCATCCTTTGCTTCACTAAATCTAAAGAGAGGGGGATCTTTGGTTTAAAAAACTCAAAAGTCATCCATGATATCTGTAGGGTCTGGCGCCCTCTAGTAATGTTTTTTTGTGTATGAAGGAGACGGGTCACGGTGGGGGAGAACGAGCTTGGCTCGCTGAGAGTGTAGGCGGTGCTCACAGGAGACCGGCCTTTTTGTATCCCGCATTTCTCTTAATACAGTACTTTAATGTTCTTGCTCATACTTGAGCCCTGTACATAATTGTCCTATCTCTGTGTGTGTGTGTAATAAAGAAGAAAAATTAGAACCCGACTCGTATTCAACTCGAACCAATTTTCACACGGGGACCGGCTGAAAGAGAAAGACGCCGTCCTCGTACAATATCAAAAAGTTATTTTTGGAGTGGGTGGAAGGTATTACTGTATTTAGAGTTTTTGTTGGTTTAAAGAGCAACGGAGAATTTTGTTTATTGTCAAAAGAACTAAAGAGAAAAGACATTCTTATTTAGCTTACTTTGATAAATTAAAATAAATAAGGTTTTTGTTTTTATTCACTTTCAGGCATGAGAGATATGAACCAGATGGTAAATAAGAACGTTACCAAGCAGTTTTGAGGCTTGAATTAAAACCAAGGGCTCGAGCTGAGACACAATACAAGGGGCTGGTGTTAGACCAGGAAGCCCTTAAGTAGGGATACTGGTTTTCCTTGCGGGTTTTTTTCCCTGAACCCAGTTTCGGTTTTTGACGATCCTGACTATAAACGACTGTTACAAAACCCTGACTGTTACTAAATCCTTCTGTTGAAGAGAGCAATCTTTTATCTACCCAATAAAATTATTTAACTCATTAACTAATCATTTCAAAGTCTATTGAATATCAGATGTAAACATATTTTTGCCTTATCTGTTTTAAGTGCCCAAGTACTCTAGCAAGTAAACAGAGTATTGTAAAATGAAAAGGAGAATTTCAACTGTAATTCTCTAGATTTCTTGTAATATTGGGGATTAATTTTAACTCTCTGAAATATTATTTATTTTACTTTTCCCGCCAGATCTTTTTCGTTTCAAACTGATCCTTTTTATCTAAGAACAGGGTTTTTCATTCGATACTTTTCTTCTAAAAGCTAGAAATAAATATATAAATAAATAAATATATATATATATATATATAAATGTATATATATATATATACATATATATATACACACATACACACACACACACACACACACACACACACACACACACATATATATATATATATATATATATATATATATATATATATTTATACAGTAGAACTTCTCTAGCCGGTCATCCCTCTGAACGGCCATATTTTGCTCAGAACCGATTCAAGACTCCATAGAGCCAATGTTATGGAAGAAACCTCTTTCCGGTGGCCATCTGTAAAAGCGGCTACTTGTTTTTGGAGCCATTACTGGCCGCCATAGAGAAGTTTTACTGTATATATATATATATATATATATATATATATATATATATATATATATATATATATATATATATATATATATGTGTGTGTGTGTGTGTGTGTGTGTGTGTGTGTGTGTGTGTATTAATGTATCAATTTCGTTAAAATCCTAGGCAAAAGTGTAAGTGTTTAAAGTATAATAGGATAAAAGAAAAATTAATGTCTTCGTGATTTTTCTAACCACGCTTTCTTAAGAAATTACGAAATGATTTCTTTAGTGCTAAACTTCATTATTTAAATAATGCAGTTATTTTCTTACGATTTCATGGCGTGGTTTGGGAACGTAATAAAAAAATAACTAAACGCCTATATTCAATGCTATAATTCCGAAGTTTGTTTTCAGGTATAGATTCTCCTTCCATTAACAACAACAAAACTAACATACGAAACTACTACAAATAAAATTCGCTTTGGCTCTACTTTAAATCGATGTTGTGTAGATTCGACGAACTTTCTTCTCCAAGAAAAATGGAACAGGAATAAAAAGAATCACTCCAAGAAAAATAGTTTGGATCCTAGGCAAATTTGAATGAGAGCCAAATAGTTTGATGAGGAAAGATTACGTCGATAACATGACAATTGAACGAAAATAGCCTTTGTTGTAAACAGAAAGGATGAAGACATTTATTTAAAAGTTAGAGATAAGAATTTCAAGAGGTTAAATAAATTGCCCAGTTGGGCATTTTATTCTAGTAGCGGAAATGATTTTGTGGATTGATCTGTAATGGATTCCATTAGAGTAATATATGATGGATTCCGTTAGAGACTCTAACCCCACTGTTTTTGTTGTATGTATAAAAAAAAGTTGCATTAAAATGTATACATGAGAATATCAAATGCTGCATGAAATTTCTAGATAGATTGCAAACAAATAACAAGGAGTTTTTGGCGATATTTTCCAAATTCTAAAATTACAGCAAATAACAGCTGACAACGGTGGGTGTTTGAATGAAGAAGTTTTTGTCTGTTTTAATCATTAAAATCCTAGTTGTATCTGAAATAGCATCTTTGCTGGCCTTCTCAAAAGAGGTCGTTAGTGCAAATCACTGGAGTTGATGGCGTAGTCTCAGATTATGTTTTCAGTATGATTATTTCCCTTTCCAAAAGAAATTTCCAAATATGTCAGACATTTTTGTATTGCAAATATATACAGCTCAAGCGTATCCAACAGCCTTAGACCTAGGTTTCGCCCCTTCTTATGGGCTCCTCAACAAGGAGCCTATAACAAGGAAAAACCTGGGTCTCATGCTTTTGGGTAGGCTGTACGTGTTTAATTTACATTTGTAGCTCCTTCCACGAGGGCGTTTCCCATATCTATATAGTTAAGTTGCTAAGCCGATTTTTTGGGCAGTCCGTGAGAGAAAACTACTGCATCAATTTACTTCCTTTTGGTATTAAACGAAATATTTTAATCTATAGATGTGTCAAATTTGGTTTTTGTAACCGCAGTTTCTATTTATTAGCGATAATTTACAATTAAAAATTGCTTTATGCGAATGCTTAGTGACATGCTTAAATCTGGCTTTAGATACTCTCTAAGCACGAGGCCGCGTAAACACGTTAATTTGTTTATTCCGTGAAATCTCTCTTGCTCTCTCTCTGCCATTTTTATTTTTGATTATGTTTGTGAGGGATAGAATTAAACCAGACGGAATTGTTTATTTCGCGCTGTTTAGATACTCTCTAAGCACAAGGCCGCGTAAACACGTTAATTTGTTTATTCCGTGGAATCTCTGTAGCTCTATCTCTGCCATTTTTATTTGTAATTATGTTTATTAGATATAGAATTAAACCAGACCGAACTGTTTATCCCCCGCTGTTGAGATACTCTCTAAGCATGAGGCCGCGTAAACATGTTAATTTGTTTATTCCGTGGAATCTCTCTAGCTCTCTCTCTCTACCATTTTTATTTTTAATTATATCAGTGAGATATAGAATTAAACTAGACGGAAATTTTTTATTTCGCGCTGTCGAGTAACCCTGTTTGTTTTTTTTTAGTGGTTTCAATAGAAAATTTTTAAAGTGTATTTCTCTATTCTTAATATTATGATTTTGAACATTTGGCAATGATGTATTGAGTATAATATGGTCATTGGTACATTCATTTGCTATCCAGCCGTCATGTTTTGACGGGTACCAACTAGTCTTTTGTTATTTTCTTAATGTCCACTATTATGCTCCTCTTTCTTCCTCTTAGAATCCCCTCAGTCATAAAAATGCTTACTGCCTCTCAAAGCTTCCATCACAACAGCACCAAAAAACATTCTACTTGTGTTTTAATGCGTTCATTCTGTTTTAATGCAGCCTTTCCTATTCACGAATAACAATTTTCTTTCTTGTTAATTTTACAGTTAATGTAAACGCTTGGACCATGAGTAAAAAAAAATAAAATAATGGCCTGGTACTTAAAAAACCCGACTTTTATTTTATCATAAAATTCATATGCATGATGAACATCCCAGTCGCCGTGTTTATTAGCATGATTAAAATAAAAATAAAATTAAAATTATTTATGATAATTACAGTCATCTTTCATTCACGCCTTGATTGTTAAGGAGGAAGAAAGGAGTACAAAAAGATAATATAATGAACTGATAATAATAATGAGATAAATAGAATAGATGAACGTAATTTAAAACTCGCATACATTAATAATGATTAATAGTTTTTGCCATTGCATAAAAGGCAGGTGGCATTCGTTAAATCTATTTAACCACCCGGCTAATGTTTTACACCAAGAATATAAAGCATCACATTTCTTTTTATATAAGATTTAAAAATGATGCACTTTTTACATGAAAAAATCTAATCGATATAAAGAAAGTTTACAATAGGGGTATGAACACATCCACTCCTGAATAATTTTTCTTTCGAGTTTCCATTACTACAGATTTCACTGATATGTATGAATATATTTTCCTTCAGTGCAGATTTCATGATCTTACATCAATACACTTTAATACAAATATTCCTATAAGAAGCTATCAGTTTATTACATTTCAATTTATTTTATAAACATCGCATAATTTCAGAGACAGATATATAATTCGAATATTAAAATTGGGTAGTTCAAATTATTAGTAGGTATGATACTCCCATCGTTAAAAATAAGACTTTTTGGCCCTTAAATTACGATAATGGAAGTTAATACGAAAGTCTTTTATATACAAAGATCACTGTAGAAGAAAAATTCTATCAGAATGCCTAACTATCAGTTTGTGCGCCTTATTGGTAATCAAGTGAACAAGTCTACGAATTTACACAATTATAGGTCTATATGCTCATACGTGGAACTTCCTTTTCTCCATATTTTGCTTATTTGAGGGCTATTCATGAATCAAAAAGAAAAGGTTAGAAATAATGTACAAGGCTCATAATCACAGGAATATATTTGACTTTTGCCAAATGAAATACTAAAAACCTAAGATAACACACGCGAAGCAATATGAGCAATATTTAAGTATGAATTTATTCTATAAATTCACTGAACCCCCAATTAATAAATTAATGATCTGACTGTCTCAAAACACCGGAAAATACATAATAAAAAATTGAGCTGCCTCTTAAAAACTAAACTGTTTAGAGATTTTAAATGATAGAATTTATAACATTTATAGAATAAATTCATACTTAAATATTATTCATATTGCTTGGATGACCCAGAAATTAAATAATACCCACACGAATACACGTACGCAAACACCGAGTTACAAGCCGTAAACCCACAATTAAAATTAACAATCGGTCATGAAGAAGAAATGACAAAATTTGTTTCATTTAACTGAGGTCACTGATAAAGATGCATGGAAAAAATGAAAAAAATTGTCTTATGTTACTTGTGGTTAACTTACCGTTAGACAAGATATTACCAGGATGTCAGCAACGGTTCAAAAGCGAAGCAGAAACCCATGTATATCAAAAAGGAATGGTTTTTGAGGTGTAACCCAGTCCCTTATTTGAATTTTCTTTCGAAATTTATTGATAAATATACACGTTAATAGGTGGCAAGTTTGGCAGTGATTAAAATTTTTGCATGCACAGTAGAGATACTGTATTTGTTAACTTTCTACGATAAATAAGGATGAAACAGTATCTCTTGAAGTTAAAAATTTCCGATTTAAGGTAGAAAATTTTGGTGACCGAGAAACCTGTATCTCCCCAAAGATAACGTATACTCCAAAGCATTATTTTAAAAAGTTAACATGCAAAGTAGAAGAAAAATTTATTTACTAAATAGAATACCACAGCTCATCTTTTTAACGTCATCAACGTTTTAACGTCATTAACGTTTCAGCTCATCTTTTTAACGTGAAAAATTTCATAGTCAGTCATTAAATTTTCGTTTAATCTACTGGACTCGCGCTATTTCTGGTTCAAAGCTAAGTCTGGCAGTTTTAATGTTTTTAAATTAGCTTTCTCTTTGTTTTTTATACTTTTGTTTTTTCATTTCGTCCAGGTTGTTAACTTGTACGATGTAAATTTTTTGTTCCCATGTAGATGATATTTCATATTGACCTATGATGATGATGACACGATTTTAATGATATTTAGATATTTAGTGTTCAGTCATACCAAGTATGAAAATTCACCCGAACAAATATTGGGGAGGGATTTTCTAAAAAAGTTGAAAGGACCAACAAACTCATAAATACATGACGTTCATAAATGACTGTCAGGGTCTGAAAGTTGATGAATTTTTCCGCCTGCCGCAGACGTTAAGAAATTGTGTGGGATACAAAATAGGATGCAAAGAGTGGAATATAAAAGTGAAAATTCCTCACATTGCCTCCTCATTACAGTGGTGCCCGACCATTACGAAGAGCGATTGTGAGCTGATAATAAAGGAAAGACAAAAATTCGTGATAGAAAATAATTCAGGACTGTCCGAAAAAAATAACAAATAAAAGATATGTGTACGGGACAAAAATATACACCGTTGGCTTAAAAAAGAAAGAGGGGTATATATGAGGAATGAAATTAAAAGATGGGAACACCTTACATCGCTGGACTGGTTCAGTAGGGAGAACACCGACCTTGAGGTTAGAAGATAAGGGTTCGACCCTCGGGCTAGCTACATGGTTTCATATGATGCATCGTAAGTGTAACAATCATAATGAGAGTTGATAGCTCCTTCCTTTGAAGAGGTAGATATCCAGCCAGTAGGTCGCTTCACATTGTCCAGCATGCCAAGTGAGATGAATTCAGTAGCTGCAACAGTACCTTATTTCAACTCAAGAAGGTTTGTTGGATAAAGGCGGCAAAACACAAATATTCTTTAACAATCTCTCACGGGAAGAAATCCTATGGAGTGATCTTATGTGATCTGTACGATAAACGGTACGAAGCAAAATGTTCTGCACTCTGGGGTCACTGTTTTCAACCACAGTGTCATCACGTTACTGAGAACATAAAAAAATAACAATTACACGTGTATATAACTAAACTGTCACAGCTTCTCTATTGTTGCATGTCCACACGCACTTCTGGTTGCTTGGTCACGCAAGTGGAGTGAAACCTTATAATGACTTAACAACGCCGTGTTTATAAGTAGATGGTGTATGCATCAGGCTTGTAACAATACTAATTAAATTATAACAGGTTTAGATTAGAATAAGAAAGGGTAATGATAGAGGGAGGTTTTGTCACATCTGTATGCGATATGGATGCTTGCGTGTAACATATGTGATAAACCAAACCATAAGGCCGAAGAAATTAACAGCTATACAATCGTGAGATTCAGTTTGTCAGCAAACACAGCACACGTCGCTATATTTGTAAGAATACGATAACCTAATATGGACCGAAACAGAATTAAGCAAGTATCATAATAGTCAGGGTTTACTAATTTATAAATATATTTTTATTCAGTTTGATATAGTGTTATTTATCATTATGTTTAGACGAAAGATGATGGTTTATTTTTCCAAATTTCACTTTTGCAATCTGTCGGTTATAAGAGGAACTGTTTGCTTACGGTGAAATAATTTTTCTTCAGTAAAATGACCTATATCAGTAGTGTAGCTCTATATTGTTCTAAAAAGACTAAAAAGAGCAGAAAATTTTCGAATATTTTAAAAGATGGTAAATCAACCAAATATGTTATTATCAAAAGCATTCGTCGAGAACGTAATTATCAAAGTAACGAAGAACTAATTCCGATTCTTGAGATTTTATTAACATGTATGGGCTGAAAAACTAATTAAACTATTTCAAAGTAGGTTATTATTTCGATACAATATTCTAATTACCTTGATTTGTACATTACCTCTGAATAGTGGGTGTCTCCAGGGATAGCGGAGGGTGTCGACATATATATATATACAGTAAAAACCGTTTATAAGAACACCGCTTATAAAAACATATCGCTTAAAAGAACGGAATTAGTAGTTCCCGGCCAATTCTCATGTGTAATGATGGATATAAAATCCGGTTATAACAACATCGTTAATAAGAACATATCGTTTTTAGTGACTTAAAATTAATTTGTTTCTGGAAAAATAAATCGCTTATAAGAACATGTTAATTGGGAAGTAGCAGCACGTTGTTCTTCAACCATCTTATCCATTTTTTATCTAAAAAATCGGACTAAAATTAAGAAACTTCGAAAAAGTTCACATGTTGGCATAGAAAAAGCCCTTTTGCAATGATTTAAGATTCAAAGGAGTGCCAACATTTCCCTAATCGGACCGATTTTCCAAGCGAAAGCAAATGAATTTGCGAAGCTCTTTAAAAACATTATTTCGTTTGTTCAACCTCGTGGATCCAGAGATTTCGGGAGAGACATTCCATTGTGTTCGGGAGAATCAGTGGAGAATCGAAGGCCGTGCCACCAGGTTTGATTTGGTTTGGTTTGGAGCGCAACGGTCAAGTTTTTGCTACACGAGGGCTAATTAGACCGGGTCCTACAGTTTAAAACCGATTCCGAACGGCTACAAACAGCCATGCCAACAGTGGGACTCGAACCCACAGAATCTGAACCGAAGGCCAGCGCCCTAGCAATTCGGCAATCACCTGGTCGCCGTGCCGACGGGAGTTTCTGATAACTGGCTTAAAACCGTTTGGACTACGTTAAGAGAAGGTTATGAAGACCATGAAATTTTCAATCTTCAATTTTAAAAAAATCGAATTGTTTCCTGCCTGCTGGTTTTCTTAGGGTTCAAAATCTTCCCATTTTTTAAACTCAAGAAGCTAGAGATGAAACGCTACAAGACTGGGTTAGAGATTTGCCAATTGAACAAGATTCACTTCAGGAATATGAAGACATAGATTTTGCTCTTGCAACTCATGGGAATGTAACGGATGAAGATATTGTTGCAGGCGTAAATGCAGAGATTTCTGGCAGAGATGATGATATTGACGACAGTGCCAGTCCAGAAGATCTTTTGAACGAGTTTCCTTGTCCGAGTTTAAAAGAAATGTTTTCAGCAATCAATACTTTAAATAAATTTTTAGCTTGCAATGCGGATTTTGTGAAGGATGCGTTAAAAAATAAGCTGTTAAAGAACTTGTCGCTATAACCAAAAATTATTTTTATTTACAAAAAATTTTTTTTTAAATATTACTGACTATTTTTCGGAAAATGAATATACATGTAAAAACAAAATATTGCATTATGAATGTATATTCATAATAGCTACATAATTTTATTCACTTTTCTTTTTAGCGTTTTTAGAATTTGAAAAAGTTCAAGCATACATACTTGCATGAAATTGAGCAGTGTGTTTTTCCTTGATTGAACTTGAACCTTTTAACCATTTTTTGAACGTCATGTTTCAGGTGTAAATAGAAATTATGTGAGAATGAATTTGGTATTTCCAGCAGTTGTAAGTTATCTATCGGATATAAAAACTATCGATTATAACAACCAGATATTAAAGTCCCCTGGATGTTCTTATAACCGATTTTTACTGTATATATATATATATATATATATATATATATATATATATATATATATATATATATATATACAGAAAGTCGTTCGCACTTTATGGAAATGATTTTGATAGTTAAGTTTTATCTTTAAATACGGTATTTTTTGCGGCGATTCGCTTCTATCTCGTAGCCATGGTTCTTGACAATAGCTCTAGCTCGAATTTTCCATGAAAGTAAACTTTTTCTTAGTGCTGTCATGTCAATTTTATCCCATTCCTCTTGGACTGTTTTCCAAAGTCCGTTCAGTGTTCTTGGATGCCGTTTTCCTAAGGCTCGTTTTAATAAAAAGAAAGCGCAAAAGTTCATTGGAGAAGCGTCAGGTGATTTTACAGGTATTTCTTTGAATGGGATACACTTTTTTCCTGTTTCTGATGCTTTCTTTGCTAAATAAGCGGCAGTTGATTTAGACGTGTGACTAGAGGCTTTGACCATATGAAACTCAACTTTATTAATGTCCTTTCCCTATAAGGTTGGAATTTCTTCTTCTAAAATTGGTTTTAAAATATTCTGCTGATAGTAGAGTGAATTAATTTTGGCTTTACTTGAGACTTTTTTGATTTTTAATTTGCCGTTGTAACAAAATCCTGCAACTATCATGAATCTATTTGGGAACTTTTTTCTACCCTGACGAAGCCCTTTCGTACGGTCATTCCCGTCAGTTGAGCAATAGAAAATTGATCTTTTTTATTACAGTCACTTAAATACACCCATGCCTCATCGAGTGTTACCACAAATTTCCCTTTTTCAGCAGCTAGGTGTTTTGCATATAATTTTCTACAATTTGTTTTTCTTTCAACAATATGCTTTGGCAAAAGCAGATGAACTTTAGGTTTAAACATCTTTTCTTAACTTCAAATCTTTATGAATGAGTTTACTTACAGTGCCAGAAGACATTCCTAGTTTCGATGCAATGGATCTTTGAGAAGGCGTATTTTCTTTTAGGATCAGAGACTTCACTTTCTTGATATTTACCTGCGTTCGAACAGTCTTAGGATGAGGTTTCGCAGTCATGTTTTCATTTTTACATTCAGTTAGACGTTTTTTTCCTTTCAAATTTAATATAGTATTATAAAAAACCTTTTTTTGAAATGCCATAACCGAGATTTTTACACCGCTTTATTATTTGTTGATACGAATATTACGATATACACGTGACCACCTTCATTCACCTGCAAAACTTCAAAGTCGATGGACAGTGTGTTCAACAGCAGATCGTAACTGATCAATTGTGAGGCTTCGCACATGAAGCGTTATGGAGTTCCTTAAGTCATTCAACGTCGCAACACCTCCACGATACACCAGACTTTTTAAATAGCCCCATTACCCTATACATCGTCCTGGACACGATTAACAATTGCTCCTCTTGTGCAATTTTGTCCTAATCTGTTCTTGTTTTTGCAAACTGAACTGTTTTTGTTTCTCCCTTACCTTTACTTAATGTGGTTCGATGACAAGGTGATCAGAAACTAGTCAATAAATATTAATATTGTTTCTGTATTCCGTTTTGGTCGTTTATTGTGTTAAATTTCATGTTTTTCCCGAAAAGGCGCCCTCTGGTGAACATTTTGGAACTAATTTTTTTTTTCGAAATTCCGTGAGCGCATCTCGTGTATAGCCCATTATACAAAATTTCGTTGCATTCCGTTCACCCGTTTGCGCTGTAGGATGCCATTTATGGGGGAAGTTTAATTATAACCACTCGGTATATACAAGGTGCGCCCATAAAGTAACCGGACAATTTTTTATAAATAAGAAAAATATTACTCACCTTCAAATAAATTTATCTCCTTCAAAATAAACACAAAGGAGTCTATACAATTTTTCTAACGTTTCTTCAAGTCATTGAAACACTTTTATAGGCGTTGGAACAAAACGTTCGCAAAATACGCGTAACATTTGATTTAGTATCCGAGACGTTTTCAAATCTCTGTCCTTTCAAGGATTTTGTATTTTTTTATTACAAAGGACTTATTCACCACGAATTTGTTCCTGAAAATCAAACAATTAATCAGTATTTTTACAAGGAGGGGCTTTTTCGATTAAGAAACAGGATAAGGCGAATTAGGAAGGAACTGTTTGATTCTGGGCAATGGTTTCTTTTACACGATAATGGTAGGCCTCGTACAGCAATTTCTGTACAACAATATCTTGCTAAGCATTCAATTGCAGTGATAAATCACCCACCATATTCTCCCGACTTATCGCCAGCTGATTTTTTCCCTTTTTCCGAATCTTAAGAAAGGACAGAGATTTGAAAACGTCTCGGATATTAAATCAAATGTTACGCGTACTTTGCGAACGGTTAGTTCCAACGCCTATAAACAGTGTTTAGATGACTTGAAGAAACGTTGGAAAAATTGTATAGACTCCTTTGGCAATTATTTTGATGGAGATAAATTTGTTTGAAGGTGAGTGATATTTTTCTTACTTATAAAAAAATTGTCCGGTTACTTTATGGGTGCACCTTGTATAATGAAAAAAAAAAGAAGAGAAAATATCAAACCTATCTACCACAAAATATTTCAGAGACTTAAAATTTTAAACAAAAAATAAATTTTCAAAGTTCAGTGTCACAGTCTAAAACATTTTCTTCTGAATAGCAATCCGAGGTAACGGTTGCCTTCTTTTTCTTTTGTTTCTTTCGCATTTTAAAAGCCATTCATCAAAGTGTACAAAGAGATTTCAATATAAGAAGCTAGTCTGTTCGGTAGCACAAAAGCCTACTATTTGTTTTCTGTAATCACAGATTATAAATAATCTCATTATTAAAAATTAAAAAAGGTATTTTAAAATAAGCTAAACCTTTTGAATAGATTTATGTTCATAGATTTTCCGACTCGAGCTTCAAAAACAGTTCAAGCGGTTCTTCCAGTGACACCAGTGACACATTTTACGAAAGGCAACATCGAAGATTTTTTTTAAACGCGAATGCGTGTTAAAAGTAATGTTCGTACGTTGCTTGTCGAAAGGAAATGATGCATAAAATTGCAAAGAGGATTACTTAGAGAAAGGATGCGGAGAATAGCTTAAGGGAGAGTACAACAGTACAATGGAGGAATGAAGGCAAGGTCAGTCTCTAGAAAGCGATTTGATCCCAGGAAGAAACCCAAATAATCCGGTAGTACAAGTTCTAAAAAAGCATAAACAATGAAACATCGTAGGATTTGCATTGTGAGGAGGAGTAAGAATCCTTATTAAAGGTTAAAAAGACATATCTGAAGATCCTAATCATTAGCTATATCGGTTGCATTAAAGCTGCTGAACCGAGAACAGATTCCGAATGCATAAATGACCTTCGCTGATATTGATAGAGTGCAAATGATATTCGATATTCCTCGGATAAGGGTTTGAGTTCTCAAACTGTCAGATGAAAGGAAAGAAAATATCCAGGTGATTTTGTTTTTAACGGAAGCATTTTATTCAATGTTTAGAGGTTTAAATTCAATAACATCCGAAACTGTTTAATGAAAAGTGCATAATATTCCAATTTATTTTCAACAGGTGAAGACACGATTTCTTTGTAACTATAATTACTTAAAGTCACGAAAATGCCCTGTCATTAATGAGTGTAGAACTTTTCAAAAAGACTTTGCGATCATTAATTATTTCTAATCGACGGGACGATCTCTTATCAACTTATCTTTGAATTATAGTCCAAACCAAAAGCTCGTTCAATCTGAAAACTGTGTTAAACTGAACTCTACATTATGGCCTCATATTATCTACGTTCATTATATGTTTGCTGTAGGCTTTATTTATCCTTAATAAGATTTTTTTCCATGATTCTTCAATCACATCTCGAGGGAAAAAAAAGTTTTCTCAATTAATCTATATACAATGATAATAAATACACCTTTATGTATAATGCATAAATATTAAATTATTGTTGTCAGTATACAAGATTAAGTTACTGAAATTATAAGTTATTTTGAACAGCTTGAATCCTTTTAGACGGATTTTAACCATCAATCGTTTCTTAACTCTTCGGTACCTCCTCCACGTTTAACAATGCCAACGGCTATAAATTTGTCCTAAAAGCAAATTAATCCAGGAAGATAAATTTTTGTATAACATCCCACTTAGAACAGACTTTAACAGAACTATTTGAAAACTACCACATTAGTTTAATTTGCACAAATTTGAATCTTCGGGAGTGGCAGACGAGACACCAGTACTAAGGTCATACGAAAATTTCGGAATCCCCTTCCTTACCAAATATTGATATAATTTTAGGTTTGAACATTTGGTTAGTTTATAACCTATTTCCTTTAACTTTACATTCTATTTCAGAAAGTATTTTTAACATTTTTTTAATAAGTTTAGCTTTGATATCTTTGCACTCGTTGTTATATAATACTCAATATAAAATGAATAATTTTAGAGAAGGTATTCTTTAGTCCTTTACGCAAAAAAGAATTTTTTTCTGAAAAACAATTAAAGATTTAATAATTTTTTTTACAAATGTCCTTTCCTGCAACATAAACAAACTTTAAAATCACATCAGGAAAATTTTAGCACTTAAATCTGGAGATAAGTTGATTTTTTTTTTCAGTGCTGCAGGCACTTCTCCTGAAGACATTCACCCATTTACTCTATAATTAAGTTGAAGATAAATTTGCATTACGTTAATAAATTACAACTAAGGTTCCTTCACGAATAAAGATAAAATAGACCAAAAAAAAAAGGATGAAAAAAATCATCGACAGGTCATCGACTTAATTAATCGATGATCCGACTATTTCATTTTTATCAACTGCTTTGAAAATATTTGGACATAAATCGTCTAATATCCCTTTTTCTCCTTTTCTTTTAAATATTAAATCCTATTTCTTTTATCTCTTAATTCCACGTCGTAAGTCAATGTTCTTAATTCTATATCCTTTCCATTTTTTTCTCTCCTATCTTGATTTATTTATTTACTAGTTGGTACCCGTCAAAACACGACGGCTAGATAGTAAATAAATACTAGTACACAAATTATACTCAACACATCATTCCCAAATGTTGAAAATCATAGTATTAAGAATACAGAAATACACTTTAAAAAATTACTATTGAACCCAATAAAAAGAAATATGGCTCTTCAATGACAGAGATTCCTCGGAATGAACAAATTAACGCGTTCATGCGGCTTCGTGCTTAGTAAGCATCTAAAGTCAGATTCAAAAATGTCACTGAGCATGCGCAGAAACAAATTAATGTGTTTATGAGGCCTAGTGCTTAGTGAGCATCTAAAGCCAGATTTAAACATGTCACTGAGCATGCGCAGAAATTAATTTTTTAATTGTAAATTAACTCTTAATTAATAGAAATTGCGGTTACAAAAAACAAATTTGACACATCTAAAGATTAAAATCTTTCGTTTAATGTCAAAATGAAGTAAATTGATGATGTAGTTTTCTCTCATGGGATCAAGAATCGCCTTAGCAACTTAGATATCGTAGATAGATATCGTAGATCGATATCGTACTTAGATATCGTATTCGGTTGTGTCCCTCTACGGGTCTTGCGATCCTAATTTTCCCCCCACCCCCTGTGATACCTAACATCTTTCAAGTCCTCACTTCTGTTTGGTAGAACAAAGTTCTTTTGGAAAGTTATTTTTATTCCCCTTTTTATATCAAAGAGTTTAACAATATTAGTATACCTGAATCGCCCATAGAAGCAAGCACACCTAATATCCTCCCAGGCCTGATGAAGAAGTATAATTACTAGATACGAAAGTAGTGTAACCAGTTTGCATTTTTATTGTTGTTTTCAAGTAGCTGTGTGTATGGATTATCGTCCTCCCCAAGTTTCATGTAAGTGTAAATACTTTGTAGTTTTGCAATATATATACAACAATATAATGCAGGCCTGACCAACTCGAAATATGATGAGGGATATTACTTTATGGAAAGCTATTTGCGGACCGCAAGAAATTGGAATAAAGGGGAAAGCGAAAAATATTTTACCTAACAAAAAATAAATTACTGATTATTTTAAAAATTGAATAAATATTAATATTCAATGCTTATACATCCTTTTCGTAATATTGTAAATCTAAAAATAATATTCAGTATTTTAACGTAGGATTACGTTTCTCAATAGCGGTCCTCCGGAAAGAAAAAAATCAGAGTCCGTCGTGGGTTATAATTTTGGCAGCGCGCCAAACCCAATAGCAGTAAACAGCTAAACAGAAAAGTACCAAAATGAACACCCCCCCCCCAAAGAAAAAGGGGGTAAGCAACTATAAGTAATCCTACGTTAATATCCCGCGGTAGTTTCGTTAGAAGAGACTACCTGAAATCTTTTTTTTAAATTTATAATGTTATGCTTCTTCACAAAAGGCTTCGCGGGCCGCAAAGTAAGTGCTAGAGGGGCCGCATGTTAGGCAGGCCAAATATAATGGATTAAATTTAATTTTATGTGTTTTCCTTTTACTAATTTTCATAAGTGAACAAAATTAGTATTTCGTTTTACAGTACAACACATTGGGGTTTGCAAAGCTCATCACTGTACACAATTCGAAAAATGAAATATCCAGAATGTTTGAATCTTAAAAGAGGCTCGAATCTCGGGCACCAGCAATTTTCTCTGATGTGGATTACGATTCAACAAATACCATTCTACCATGGTCTAAATTTAATTTTCCAATGTATTTTTTACTTTATGTTCTTCGTATTCGGCGGAATAATGAAATGAAAGTTCAATTAAATCACCAAAAATTACGATTGAGTAACGAAACTCAAATAGAGTTTTTCCTGCATGGTCACAAATGAAATAACCAGAATGTTAAACTCCTAGAAGAGTAACCTAGGGCTCGAATCTCGGGCACCAGCAATTTTCTCTGATGTGGATTACGCTTCAACAAATACCATTCTACTATGCTCTAAATTTATTTTTCCAATGTATTTTTTACTTTATGTTCTTCGTATTCGGCGGAATAATGAAATGAAAGTTCAATTAAATCACCAAAAATTACGATTGAGTAACGAAACTCAAATAGAGTTTTTCCTGCATGGTCACAAATGAAATAACCAGAATGTTAAACTCATAGAAGAGTAACCTAGGGCTCGGATCTCGGGCGACAGCAATTTTCTCTGATGTGAATTACGCTCCAACAAGTACCATTCTACCATGGTCTAAATTTAATTTTCTACTGTATTTTTTGCTTTATGTTTTTCGTATTCGGCGGAATAATGAGTTGGAAGTTCAATTAAATCACCAAAAATTACGATGAGTGACGTAACTCAAATAGAGTTTTTCCTGCATGGTTACATCTCCACAGTCCTTGATTAAGCGGTAACATTTTGCATCTTTCCCTGCAAAACTTTTCCACACTTTTGAATGCTATATTAAAACATAAAAAGAAATAGGGAAATTAGTCGCAACTTTGTAATGAATAAGGAAGATGATTTTTTGAGTTACCATAAAGATTATTCATGAGGTCATTCTGATTCTGTAGCATTATGATTTGAGGTCCATTGTGCTTTGCCGGATCTACTGTTAATTATCTTGTATCCTCTTCTCAATCTTTAGGAAAATCCTTTCTTTAATAATTTAGCATGCGTTTCCCGTTTTTCAAATAGTTAAAATTTTATTTTTTACATAATTTTTTTTTACACACAAACGAAATGATTGTAAACATAAAATGCTTAATTATTCCTGAAAAAGGGGGAAATGTTTACTCCAGTAAAACACTGATAGAAAAATAAAAAATTTGCATGTCATTTCATATAATGAAAAATATAAAAATACGTTATGGATATTTTTGTTATTTTTTGCAAAATTTCCATATAGTTAATAATAATTTATATTTGTATATTACGCATTATTGCGCATTTAATTATTTCCTTTTATTGCAGTTAAAAGGCTTAGCACTGTATAATTTTTTTTTTTGCACAATATGGACTATTTCAAAGTACTCGTAATGTATGATAGAAATTACAAGAAAAAAATAAAGAATAGATCTTTAGAGAAGAACTAGATCTGAAATCATTAGAGCTACTTCACACACTTTTTGAGGCTACTTCAGGGTAACGTTTAAAGACAGTTTAAAGAGATAAATCTCGTTAAAAGGGAGTGATGGTGCTGTTTTTTCACACGTCTTTGAACACTGATAAGCTATGTCTCACATTTTTTCGCAATTCTTGATGTTTTGAATTCTTTTCCGTTAAAAAAAGAACTCGCTTCTTAATATTTAAGAGTTGTGAACTAAATTTTCCATATAAAATAGTATCATGGCATTTTCAAACTTTAACAGCTTTTCAGCACTTAGATACAGTAAAAATTAGGTATAAATGATTATCACCGTTTTAAACGTTTTATGTTGCCAAAAAATGGGTCTTTCATTTTAAACTGAAAAAAATTATATAATTAAAGGTATGAGAAATTGAATATCGCTCTGAATTTATATCTCTCAGTAGTTTATCAGTTTTAATACATATTATGAAAAATATTAAATCGGGTATCCTCCCACCTCCTTCCAAAGGAAAAAGTTAAGTGCGATTCATAATTTTCACGGTGTGAGATGGATATTTTTTCCTGCATTTATCAGCATATATTACCCAAAAAATTTAGTAACGAAGAATAATGATATTTTATGATCAAACAATACCGGGGACAAACGGCAGATAATTTTACTTCTTATGCTAACTTAATCGTCTTCCAAAATTTGCCTGCACTTGAAACGGATGATTAAAAGTGATTTTTAACCCCATTTTTATAATTTAATCTGTTCAAATGAATTTAAAGGTGTTTTAATGTTAGGACCCTTTCACTGGTAATAAAATACAGGTAGTTTTAGACTGGAGGATATTTTAGCTGTTTATCATTACTGGAAATAACTAATATCCCAACCGCGAAAAAGAAAATAAAGGCACTTATTAAAATAATGCGCGGGCATTTTTGGAACTAATCTCTCAGCAAATGGTTTTTCCGTTTATTCACATACAATTTTTATGTTGAAGCCTATATGTGATGAGATCCATATAACTCAAGCATCTACTTTTTTTTAGACAGTTAATAAAGCAGTTAATAAATGTATATTTGCAGTTTAGCTTCAAGTTCTCATATATCATCTTCGTTTACTATTATAACACCGTAACGGATCATCCTTAAATATTTTACAAATTTTCTCTAGACTTTAATGTTTAATAACTCTTAATATATTAGTTGTTTGTATTTATTAGTTATGAGATTTATGAAACAGCACAACACATAGCGTTTTAAGTAACATAACTCTTTACCTCAAAATATACAGTTCTCACTCGTCGGAAATTTCTGATTTGCCGTTACGTTTTCAACGTTTTATTTATAATTTTGAAATATTCCGTATTATTGCTAGATGAATACAGAGAATACCTTTAACTTATCATAAATAAATGTAATAACTTTAAAAACAAGCGGGTGAATTGTGAGGATACATAAACAGCTGATTTATAACACGTTTTCCGGAGTTTTCAAAACATTAAAGCTTATCCTTTTCGTAACTGTTCATTGCTACAATATATTATTTAAACGGAGAAATAAATAATAGTTTTTCAACTTACAGAACTCCGTGCAATAAAGAGTATATATATTTTTTAAATAAACCAATAATGCATACATGAATATATTTTTACAATAGTCTCAGGGAGAGATATGCGTGAGGGTGAAAATCTTTCAAAAGTAAATATAATTATTTAATTAAAAACTGATTTTTACGAAGTTTTTAAAATGAGGTCCCTTAAAATAAGCTCAGTAAACCTTATGTTAAATTTACTTACGTTAAAGTAGCCTTTCCATAAATATATTACTTATCTGCATATTAATTTATATTTATTATTAGCATAAATCTCTACCTTAGTATTTTTCAATATGAAAACAAAGAACCTCTGAAAAATGAAATGTTATTCCTTTTCAAACAAAAAATATCACTTCATAAAGTAAATTTGAACTATTATTATTATCATCTAAATTTATCATTTAAATAGTTCGAAATAATAAAGCGGGTGAAAATCTATAACACGAGCAACATATTTATTGCACTGATAATTTTACTCTTTTAAAAGAGCTTGAGAAACTGGTCATGGAAAACTTTTTGAATCTCAAGATATAAGTTCGTACATCCACATGTAAATAATAATAAACATTGTATAAGAAATACCTGTTCATCTTTCAGCAGCTGTGGATAGGAATCCAAGGTTATCGGCTGTGCGTGGGTGCGATATGAGCAGCTTTAGAGCTCCTCTTTGGAGTAATTCCTGTGTCCACTTGATCGGCGGGATCAACTCCTGATCAATTTATTCCGGAAACGTCTTTCCGCCACGTCCTTCACGTGAGGTTGAGCATCTGTTATGCTCGAGCTGTGCGCCGATGTAACTCCAGTCCCATCTTGCTTCCTCCCTGCAGGGTTTGACCGAATAGAGGATCTCGGGTTCGACTGGTAGAGCCGGATGCTGCAAACAAATAAACAAAGCAAATAAGGCTTTACTCTCCTAGGCCAATGTCAGGCTTAAGGTCGTTTGTGACACTCGCGTATATAGGGAACTGTGCTTATGCGGGGTAATTGATCCACAATTAGTGTAAACAGGTGAGCAGGTACCTAAGAGATGGGTTCGAGCTAGGTATCAATTCTGTAACAGTGTAATGTTGCTTTAATAAGATAATGTACAAAGTGCCACATAAAAATTAACAATTAGTCACACTATGATTTCGAAGATTAAAGTTTTGAGGAATTTTAATCTACTAGAAAAGAAAAACAGTCTACATTTAAAATTTCTCAATATGCCTTTTCCCTTTTTCTCTTTATGCGTATATTTATATTCATATATAAATGTAAATCTATGTATGCACAAGTAAAAATATATTTATGTATCTTTTATTATGCGTACACACACACGCACACACACACGCACACACACACACACACACACACACACACATACACACACACACACATATATATATATATATATATATATATATATATATATATATATATATATATATATATATATATATATATATAATATTTATATATATATATATATATATAATATTTATATATATATATATATATATATATATAATATATATATATATATATATATATATATATATATATATATATATATATATATATATATATATATATATATAATAAAGAGTTAAATTGGACCTAAATATCCAATACTGTTGATGAATTTGAACTTGCAAGGAAAAGAACTTATTCAGTCCTTTTTTGTCATCAGTAGCCACCACACGAGTAAATAAAAAAAAAAGCACAGAGATTTGTTCAATTTATTCTCTTATGGGGCTACTAAGTGCGAAGGAAATCTACAATCAATTGGTTTTCAATCCATGATGCGTGGGCTCATATGGATACCAGTAATTTTTTGTTTCCTTAGTTTTACTTCTATCATTTTAAATATTTTTCTCTCTGAAATTTCATTTTATATATATATATATATATATATATATATATATATATATATATATATATATATATATATATATATATATATATTAATATGAGTACTACTGCGTGTCATGATAAATTTTTATATAGAGTTACTGCATACTAAAAAAAGGTCTTCACGAGATAAAATACTAATCAAATTGTATGACCTGAAATCTCGTAAAATATTAAAGTGTTTGTAACATGCAAGCATCTTTTTTTTTTTAATGCATAAGGCAAAGTCAGTTATTAGATAAGCGTTATTTCTTTTCTTTGTCAATCAATCGGGTTAAGTTATTTCTTTTCTTTGAAACTAAGTAAACTAAATTTCATTGTGCAAAGTAAAAAATACTTTTGTATCATACATGCAAAAATACAAAGTCTGCTGCAATCTTTCGTTTCAACTCTTAAGTTTTATTTCTCGAAAATTCCGCACATAAAAGAGTTTATACTATAGCCTCAATTTGATCTTCTCTCTCTCCTGACGAGAAAAAAAATCTCAACAATAACTAGAAGCATTAAAAAAAAGAGAAGAGAAATTTATTTTTGATAAGACGGAAATTATTTCCAGCACTAGTAATTTTGAATTGCTCGTGGTTTCACTTCGTTTATTCGGAGGCGAAATGGCTCAAGTCATAGAAGTAAACGAGACTGGTTCATGAAACAAGCATTAAATAAATCCAAGACGCTTGTAACGTGTATAAGCCATTAACTTATACCTTTTTAAAGATCGAAAAGCAATCGAATCATAATAATAGATATTCACTTCATAAACTTCTATATTCTTACGTTAAATATTTCATTTATAGATCTTCTTGATCGCAAAATTTCAAACTGTCTCTTATCATGTCTGAGTTTTTTTGTGAAACCTGTGCAAGTGTATAATCTATTGTTCCGCAGTAGCACAACAGATTAATCCAGGCGTAGACAAGTTATCTTTTCTCCTTTCGTTCTTCACTTTTTACTAGAAGTTGACGTGTTTAGCTTCACATACCATGTGTTTAGGGATCCAAATGGCTGTACAAATATCTTACTAATAAGCCTCCGGTTAGACCGTCACTCGGTTTGTCAAAAGACCTAAAAGAGTATCAGCAAGAAAATTCAGCTTATGTTACGTTAAGCTGTTCAAATTATACTTAAAGCTTTAAAACTCCGCTTAAAATATATAAATCTGATTAAATTGTCTAAAAAATTTTAGTTAATTCTCCTTAGAATAAGTGACGTGATGTTGAACTGTGTGTAACGAGCATGCAAAACCTCACAGGGATTTTTTTTATTTGTTTTAAAAAAAGGTATGAGGCGATTGACACAGAGGAACCCGTTAAATATTGTTTAAAAAATTTTAAAAGTACACAGAATCAAATTTTGTGTAATGTTTATTTTAAAATCGATACTAATTGAAATTGACGTTAAACTTAAAAACAATAGGCGCCAAGTACACAAAAATAGCACTTTTTTTCAGTTCATTATGCACAAAATTAAATAGGCTCATAATTAGTTTCAAAAGCACTAAACGAGATTTTTTTTTGAAGAATCTTTTAGCGTTTCTGAGAATTCAGCCTTACAAAATCAAATTTCATCTTTAGTTTCGCTAACTTTTAAGTTTTACTGAGACATTATAGAGCGTTTGAATTGTTCGATATCACTTAAGGCATCAAATTATTTCACTGCTTACTGAATGGAAGAGAGTAAAATTGTAAATATTCTGAAGAGAAATATGGTTTGATTGCAGAAAGTTTTTTATGATAATTATTATGCATTTCTTATATTTTTCCCTTTTTTCCGCTTTATTATTTTGATTAAAACATTGCTCAATGTTTCTTAATCCATCAACAATTTTCCGATGTAAGAAGCTTTGAGGCCCATTAGGGTCAGATGGCACGTTAGTAGACCTGTGTAAATGCATAAATATATCTAGCTAGCTCTCTCGCTCTCTCTCTCTCTCTCTATATATATATATATATATATATATATATATATATATATATATTAAAACGGAAAACCAGCATACGAAGGCAAACTAATTAAAAATAACAGAGAAAAACATTTTATGATAATATCTCTTTATCAACGGGGCCGACAGTATCATTAAAAGGAGAAAAGTTTCCGAAGTTGTGACTTTCAAGATAAACACAACTTTGCTCTGGACAATCCGTCGAAAAATGGTGGGAAGAATACGATCCCCAAAACAGTAGGATCACACTATATACGCATGCTCCTCAATTTTACTACTATATATATATATATATATATATATATATATATATATAAAGTCAAGCATCCCCAACTCAATATCCAAAATCAGAAATGTATTGATTGCTGACGCGACATCATTGGTGGAAAAATTCAGCTTTTCAATTTTGTATATTATGGCAGGAAAAAATATGTCTAGACATTTTTTCCTGCTAAGTGCTCATGTGTATATAAGTGTAAAAAAATTATAAATTTAGAATCAGGAATCATTTCATCCTTATCAGTAACATATAAATAAACAGTCAATCCTAGTCAGTTAAGCATAATATTGGAATACTCATACTGTAGAGAACCATAAGTAGGTGATAACAAACAACCTCAGATTGTCCACTTGGGCCATGGGAGGATATGTGACCTTTTATCTAACAAACAGTTTTAGGACACAAAATATATACAAATAGAAAACATAGTTTAATTTGCTTTACTTTGTTTGTAGAGAGATCATTAGGTTTCAAACAGAGCTTTAGAAATGCATGAACACTTGTTTTATGTTCCCAACAGTATAACGAAATCAATTTATCTTGATTTATCTTTTATTTACTTGTCTATCCTGCCTGTTGTCTAAAATTAACATCCTGCATATGAATAATAGAATAAGTATCTTAACTTACGGATCGCGTGCTCCTACATTTAAATAGGTGCGGATGTAGGTTTTTTCTGAAGCACTAGATCACGTAAGCAGCCAATTAGTGTAGATATGTAACTTCCATTGTAATTGGTCACAAAGTAAATCCATTAAACACATCATTTTCGCAACAAAAACTAGTTACACCTTGTTTTATGTACCTTTTCTGATGTTTGTATGTATGTATTTGGTTCATTAGAACTGTAAATTCAAAAACGCTGAATTCGATCTTAATATACGGAAACATTTTCATTGAGGGATTAGTAAACATTGCTTTATGCCACAAGTTTATATGTTATGCAAGGAGTGTCGCAGTATCAATGATATATTTCACACCTTACGGAAATTACAAGTTCAAAAACGACACATGATTCTTATGAGAGTGGTAGTATTCCATTATGGGTAAAGATAATTTATGGGTAGTTTTGCTATAGGCAGTTTAAAAGCTACAAAACTGTTGAAAATTGTCAAAAGTTGGCTGCAGAAGGCAAGGTGAAGAGGGTTTAATGTTTGGAAAAATGTTTAGACCAAGGCTTGCCACAATCAGAAAGTAATGATTAAACTGTATACAGAATGAAAATAAATGTTATCGAATTAAATATATATTTTAGTGTTGTTTTATGAGTAGTAACTAAAAAGTATTTTTACTTTACAAGACATTGTCTAGTTTTGGAAAAAAGTTTTGGGGATTCTTTATCGACCCCTTGGTAGGGTCATTATCGGCCATTTTGGGAATCCTTGCCTTAAATATAGGGAAATTTACCAATATATCGAATCAGTGTTAGGACCATTTGCTCTACCCTGGATTTATTGATAACTCATCCTGTCTACTTGGGAAGCTTTGTTAAAGTAGGTATGAGACTCACCATCTCCATTGGGATGCTGTCTGTGTTTCCGCGCGATACTTGAAAGCCATAGAGGTATGTCTTCGAAGAGAAAGGGTAAAAATGTCTTAACGAAAGAGGGAAAAATATAATTATTATCATTCCTTGTTTATGTAGGTATATCCATTCATTCATTAGTATCCCCAAACGTCGAAAATATAGTCTTCATAATAAAGATTTTAGAGCAGTGACGGGGGTACATTTAGATCACTGGTTCTTAACATTTTGTTGATGAGGGACCACTTGTTGAAACAAAAGTTCATCGAGTACTGTCTCCCGACCAACTCTTTTAGAGGCCAAAATGAGTTTCATTTTTTTAATAAAAAAAATTATTTGGGATAAATAGCATTAATGAAAAGATACAAATAAACTGAGTAGCAATAATAAATTTAATGTAAAAGCTAACTTAGCAAACATAAAAGCCTATGAAAACTTAAAAATAAATGAGATTTTTGAGCTTGCATTGGTTTTACCAGCTGTGAAATTGCTACGAGTCTGCGTCACAGATACGAGTTTGGAAACACAGCAGGGATTTCCTCGCACTCCAAACGTCAGGAGATGGAAGAAGTGCAGGAATTTTTGGAATGTGAACAGAAATTTTGGAATAACAAAAAAAAATGGTTTTCCCATAAAATTGTTAAATTTACATTCAATTTCAAATGATGAAACCTTTTTTCATATTAATTATATTATATTATATATATATCTGTGGCTTGGTATATGAAGTGTCTAAGTCAGTTTTTTCCAAGATGACTTTGTTAAGCATATGTCCAACCTGTGAATTAGCATTATTTCCTGGGATTTCATTATGCTAAATTAATTGCTCATGATTGCACCCATTTTTCTCTCCCGTCACTTGACTCAGTTCAAAATTACGGGACCGGCCCATAGGGGGGTAATGCTGGTTCACCTATACCGTGCTCCCAGAAAAGTGGCCAGCAAAACCAAGGTGTCATATGACGGTAAGGATAATGTCCAAGTAACCGTCTGCCACATTGAAGAAGACTTTTATCCTCAAATCTCTTTAAAAAATATATATTATTTTCAATGTAAAAAGTACCAAAGTCTGTACAATTGTTTAGAAAACACCTTTTAAGCATCGGACAGAACTGGGTACTTCTTACATTTAAAATAATATTTTTTAAAGAGACATAAGCAACCAAAGTCATCTTGGAAAAAACTGATTTAAGCACTTGTTGTACCAAGTCACAGATATATATATATATATATATATATATATATATATATATATATATATATATATATATATATATATCATTTGTCCAAATTTGCAAGTTCTATAATTATATGCATGCTGCAGCCTAGCAACTAACAGTGAACATAGGGTGAGTTTAATACAGTGAGTACTCACTGTATGCTAGTCACTGTATTAAACTCGCCCTATGTTAGTTATTACTTGCTAGGCTGCAGCATGCATATGGTTATAGAGCTTGCAAATTTTGACAAATGATGTATTTATGCTTTGTGGTTAATGGCTGCTTTAGCGCATGGCTACGAATGCTATTTGTTATTTATTAGTGGTTGTTTGTCACGTGATATATATATATATATATATATATATATATATATATATATCCCTGCTGACTTCACGAATCACTTCTTAGATCCTTTCGGACCACCGGTAAAGAACCAGTGGTTTAGAAGCATACGGACTATCATGACTCCTGATTATCAAAAAGTCTGTTAATCATGGATTGTTCATCGAAGTAATCTAAATCAACAAATAACTCGACTCTTAAAACATAAAAAAGGGAGGAGTCATAATTAGTATTCAAAACGTGTCGCGCGTGTCTTTATATGTTTCATTATCAACTGCTGCACTGACCTCCATAATGGACCGGAGATGTCTGGTGTATGTGTGTTTGTGTATGGGTAGGTCACAATGAGAGAGAATGTGTTTGTGTTAACAGAACTACTAACAAAAGTGCAACTAAGTCAATCAAGAAAGATAATTGAATATACAGTTTTTACACGTGATGGCAGAGCTAACGGGGAAAATAACTCAACAGAAAAAAGATAATAAAAATGTAAAATAAGAACTAATTAGTTTATTTCAAGTTGTGAAATTTTTACCCGATGAACTTTTATAGGTATTCTATATTCATTAACTACAATTCGTTCAGTTCTTTATTTTCGTTGATGGGTTATCGATAAAGAATACTCTGGTGATGATTCTTTTTTTAGCTAAAAGGAGAAATCTTTAGTTAAAATACCCTGGTAGTAATGACCCTAGTAATTACGTTTTATAGATTTAAAATAGTATACCTACATAATGCAAAGATTAAATGTAAATGAATAATATGTATTTAATTGATGCATTTACTGTTGTATATACGTAAGGAAAAAATCTGAGCTCTCATTCCAAATCTTAATTTTTCCCCTTTTTATAAAAGAAACATTACTTTTTCCTCTTTTAGTGTAGCATAATTTCTGTTAACTTATATTAAAAACTAGATAATGTTCCATTCCCAGCAGAGATATTTCTTGTTAAAATTCCTCCTTACGCAACCGGATTCATCTGTTGTTCAGTTAACTAAGTATACCTCATTTATCTTGTAAAATAAGTTCAGCATTTGAACTTCTTTTTTTTTCAGCTCCATACCCGTAACTTGCAGCCACAGTTAACACAATCGATCCTTATAATCTCCACTATTCAGTACGATTCTTGAAAAGATCCTTAGTAGTGTTTGGAAATTACCCTTTTGACGTTTATTATTGCTCAAATTTCTAAGTTCTTATCCGTAATGTTATACAACACACCCCCACAACACATCTGGTTCAATCTGGTTCGTTAGACCCACTTATAAGAGGTCTAACCAATTAAAAATTTCCAATGCTAGAATTAAACAGCCGTACTGTTAAAATGCCTCGAAACGAATGATTTGAACCCTAGAACTGAGAAATTTTCATGATCGTACGCGCTACTGCGTATTCTGCTCTGTCGGAAACAGATTAATCAGTGCTTTCCACTTCCAGTACTGTACCTTTCTACAGTTTGTGGCAAATAAATCGTGTTTTTTTAGTTTATTAAGTCATCTCTCTTGTGAAAATTGAAACTTCAGTTGATAAGATTTTGAATACGATGGTAATTTCAAAATCAATTCACACTAAATTAATCCTTTTATACCTTTTTGATTTCTGACAATATCTCTCTACAGTCCTTCTATACATTCCCCTTGATTCTCAATAACAGAGTCCCAACATTTAGGAAGATTTTTTTATTCCTTGCGGCATGCTACATTTGTTGAGTTCTCTAATGACTCGGGAAACGGCTGATGTAAGTTCTTCTAAGGTGGAAAAACGTCGATTGCGCAAAGACTTCAACAACAGTGCAATGTCCAGGCGTTTCTGTTTTTGTTCAGATGTCAAGCAGTGAGGAACCCACCGAACACAAACTTTCAAGCTTGATGTATGATATTTGATCTTCTACACTCACAGTGCCCGAGACACCTGCAGACTCCATTTCAAAAATTTGTCACTTCAAAACAAAACACATCAGAAAATTTTAAAATACACATGAATATTCCTCTAGTCCTGAACTGCATATGACGATTTTTTTTTATTTTATTTTATGTATATATATATATATATATATATATATATATATATATATATATATATATATATATATATATATATATATATATATATATATATACAGTTGGTTCTCTGTTTAACGACTTTCAAGGGACCGTGAAAAATTGTCCTTAAGTAGAGATCGTCCTTAAACAGAATTTGTGAAAAAATAACATTTCCCTTCAAACTTTACAGGTTTAGGACTGTCAATATATTTCTTAATATATTGGCGTGTTTAAAAATGTTATTTTTATTATCATCATTATTTTATTCACAAAAAGTTATTTTAAATTACATTGAAAAAAAAGAGTACAAACAATACAATAAATTGCGTTTTAAAAAATTCAAAAAGTGTTGATTGCTTCATTCGCCTTGTTTTCGTTATTCTCTTTTCCAGATTTTCTAAAATGTTAAATGAGTCACCTTCCATTTTCGATGTAATATAGCGTCGGAGAACATCTAGAGCAGAAATTGCATCTGTGTAAGACGGTGGCAGTGTCTCGTTTTCCGTGTCTTCAACTTCACCTTCTTCGTCTGACACTGTGTTTTCGTTTACAATATCTTAATAAATTTGTTCTACATTTCTGAAATCTGGTGTTAAAACATATTTATCACAATTAGAGAAATCTTGAATTGAAACATCCTCATCTTCAACAAGACTTCTCCATTCTTCAGGAGTAATGTCATCTTCGTTGATTTCTACATCCGTAATTTGCAGTTCCACTACAAGTTATTTGTGAATTCCCGCAACGCGAAAGCAGTTTTTTATTGTGGATGAAGAAACTTCTTTCCATGCTGATGTTATCATGTGCATTGCTTCCAAGATTGTAAATTTTCTAATTTTTATACTGTCAGCCGAATTGTTTATTAATTTCCTAATTAAAGACTTTCTGTAGTATGCTTTCACACTGCGAATGATACCCAGGTCTAATGGATACAACTTACTAGTGCAATTAGCTGGTAAGAAATGGATAGTCAAATTTGTAAGTCCAGGGATATTTGGAGTATGTGCAGTGCATCGGTTGATTAAAAGTAAAACTTTTCACTTTTCTCGATGCATTTTTGCATCAAATTTTCTAATACAGTCAATAAAAATTTGTGATGTCATCCACGCTTTATTGTTATTGCGGTACTCACAAGGTTTCCTGGTGATATTCTTAAAACACCTTGGTTGCTTTGATTTGCCTATAACTAGTGGTGGAAATTTCTCAGATCCATCCGAATTAGTGCACAGTAAAACAGTCAATCGTTCCTTACTGTGTTTTCCACCAAAACACTTTTCGCCCATATACGTTAAGGTTTTATTAGGCACCATATTGTAGAATAGGCCCGTCTCATCTGCATTGAATATGTTCTTCTCATCATATCCATCTAATTTCCCCTTCAGCACTATTTTCCATTCATCCACTATTTTTTCATCTACGGAGCCACTTTCGCCAGATATGCTTTTAAATACAAGCCCGTATCTTTCTTTGAACTTTGTTAGCCAACCAGCCGAAGCCTGAAAATTTTGCATTCCAAACTTTTCTGCCAGAATAATAGCATTTTCTTTAAATATCACTCCGGAAATTGGAATGTTAGATGCTCTTGCTTGATGAAACCATTGCAGGACTGTCTTCTCAAACTCTTCTGATCGGCCACATTGAATTTTCTGCCGTTTGGATTTGGATCTCAAACCAAATTTTTGTGCTTCTTCAAGAATTTTCTCTTTGCTTGCTAAAATGCCTTTGAGAGTAGACTCGGGTAGCTGAAATTGTCTTGCGAATTGGACTTTTGTTATTCCAACACTTTCTTCCCAGTTTTCAATAATTTTCCCTTTTTCGTGTAGCGTAAGATGCTTTCGCTTTGATGCCATTTTGCTCTGCTCACCTCGTATTCGTACTGGAATGAGCTCCTACACCCAACCATGAATTGAGGCGGTGAAAAGCAAAGTGGTGTAAGTCAGTAAGTAAAGTGGTGTAAGTCAAAAGCGTTTTACTGCAAAAACTACAAAAATTCCACTATAAATTGAAAAAAATATTATTCATAATAATTACTATAATATTGCAAACAATAATTATTTGCAATTCCACTATAAATTGAACATGGAGATTACATATTTGCCCTCAAATAAAAAAAGTTGAAAATGTGACTTACACCACTTTGCCTTTCACTACCTCAATTCTCTAAACATGAACACGTGCTTCCCAGAAGGAGTGAGAGAGAGGTGCTTTTGGACAGTTCGTAAATCACATGACAACATGGTAGGTACAATAGAGTGATTCCACACCCGCACTAAGAAATTCGATCCACCAGGGAAGAATGTTCGATCTTCCGAGAAACAGTAATCCCCCTCCCTCCCCCGGTTTTTTCCACTGCAACAAGTCTATGATTGCAACAAACATAAAGGAAATTCCGGGTCTGTTTTTGAAACCAAACTCCCCCACAGAAAGTAACCCTCCAGTAGATAAAATGTTGAAGAAAAAGTTTATCATGTAAGAAAAAATCGTCGTTAAATAGAAACAAAATCGTCTTAAAATAGAATTTTTTTACATCGGAGGGACCGGGACCGGGAAATATCGTCTTTAAATAGAGATCGTCGTTAAGTAGAGCGTCGTTAAACAGAGAACCAACTGTATATATATATATATATATATATATATATATATATATATATATATATATATATATATATATATATTATGTATATATATATATATATATATATATATATATTATATATATATATATAAAGAGAGAGAGAGAGATACACACTAATTGGCACATTTAAAATTATTATTGTGTTTAAAAAAGTAAGAAGATTATTTGATGAATTACCTCTTTAGAACACCCCGTGTACTTGTTTGTATAATATATGGGCTAGTATATATGGGCTAGTAACAAAGTTCAGTAGTCTCTAAAAACTACAGCTTTTATACATTACTTTAAAATGTTAAAAAAAACTTTAAAATCATAAGTTTTTGTTTCCTGGGAATTTGTGATTTTTTTTGTTTTACTTAAGTGATTGAAACAATTATATTATTATACTTTTTGGTATTTTGTTAATTTTTTGATAAATTGAGAATGGTTAGAAGTCTTTTGTGGTTACAGAAGAGTAAAAATAATAAGTACTGCTAACATTCCTTAAAAGTTGCGTTCAGCTATGGGCACATTAAATATGTAGGCCGGACAGTCTCCTCGTGGGGGTTTTAGGGCTGGAAGGAGGTACGAACCCCTCAGATGTCGGCCCTGAGGGGCGATGGTCTAAACCAGGGATGGCCTACTGGCAACCCGGCAGGACTTTTCAACCGGTCCACGGCACTAAAACAATTGAAAAAGAATACATTGTTTTATAATCAAATGAAATACTTCACTCATTTGTTCCATGTTCGGCAGCACTTATTTGTGCGAAAGTACCTTTTGCAAAACGAAACACTTTTTTAAATCCAAGGAAATCGACGTTGATTTTACTGCTATCCATTTTTTCTGCTGATAGGTGCATTATATTTAAACGCTCTATTAACTTTAACTGTTAATAAGAAACTACGTGTTGCATAAAAAGCTGAATTTATATGATTAAGAATCTTATTTGAGTTGTTGATGGTGCAATAACTGTCTCAGTTTTGTACAGTATTTTCTCTAACTTGCTAGGAAATATATAGAGAATCTATGCTCACTTCTACCCAGACTTGGGTGTATATAATTTGAAGTGGCACTCTATTTGAATTATATACAAACACAGTTTATACATGAAATAATGTTTATTGAATTCGCTGCACATATAATTGGCTTTTACAGCAATAAGCATGCGTACTACTTGTACGGAATGTAAATACAGCTTTTAAGGACAATATATTTTTATACTCACGAACAGTAAGTCAAACCAGCAGTACTGCCATGTAAACTTCTGGCCCGCTAAGCACTAGCGCAGCATAACACCTTTTCAACCTTAATAACAACTCCCTTTTCATTAATGACGCTGCGTGGTATTTATACTAAGCGCGTATGCTAAAATTAGCATATCTGAAGCAGCTTCTTTAATTCACTCAAAAGTTCGATTCTTGTGAATCGAATCTTGTGTATACCTTACACTGGCCTCCCTCGAAAAAAAAAATTAGGTAACTGAGGTCTGAACGGCTTCAGTTAACTAATTGAAAACGCGTGCTGGTCTGACTTTTTACATAATGGGTGGCAAAGCCAAAAAACCTTCCACACGTTGTGTGGGGGAAAAACGCCACTACCATTTTACAAAACTAACCCCGAAGGGTCCAGGTGACACCATCACACAGTGGATTTGCAGAGTTGCGGATACTGGGCTGGCCAACTGCGCCCTAAAATATCTATTTTAATTAAAAGTGACAACACAATTGCACAGCATGACATTTCTTGACTGTATCTGCTCTCCCCCAATTTATAATGTACATGTGTTATGATTTGCGAAGTTAGTATGTTAGTTGTTTGTTATCTGTAGTTAGTATGTATTTTTTTTCACTACATGTCCCCTTCAAAAATTTATAAAACAACAGTATACCGTTTTTTTGTCAGTGGCTCACCCCTTCCCCTCAAAATGTTTACACAGTATCTACAATGGGGAACTTCAAACCAATTTGGTTCGATTTTATTAAAGGGTGGGAGTTAGAATAAGAAGGTTGATACAAGACTTGTTCCTCATGAATGCCGCAACTTCACTGCACCAGTTTGTCCAATCCGCTGAACCTCTCTTGATGGTCGCAGTCCTAGTAAAGGGGTTCGTTGACCGTGTGGGCATCCTTCGTGCAGCAGGTCGTTGGTCCTGAGGCGCTGGTCCGGCTTGACGATGGACAGGAGGTCTCTTGGGAGGAGGCCAACCTTGCTGGGCGGCTGATATCTTGCGTTCCCTGTACTTATGCAAAGGAGCTTTAAAATTGTCATTCTTCCTTTTCATAACCTTGTGTACCTTATGTGTGCCACGTTCATCCTTAGATGGAGGTTTTGTAGTGCACACTTTACTTTTCTCCGTACCTTTTAGAGTATAGACATTAGATTTTAATGCAGATTCTATTTTTTGAAACTTATACGCCGCACCAACGTGTTTAGTAACTGGCTTTATCTCGCTGCTTGTGTCATGTTTTTCAACAACCTGACTCTGTTTTTCGTATTTGTGCTTATACGACTTCTTGCTTACCGCCTTAATTACTTCAGTATTAGCAGTTTTAATGCTGGAACCTGAAGGCTCTTTTTCACGTTTTTTATCCCCCTTAACTTTAGTTTTATCCTCTTTTGACGAAAAAGTCTCTTTGAAACTTGCGATATCAGAATCGTTATCATTTAAATTCTTTAACACTGCTTCAGTTTTAGGAAGATTAAGCTTTTCGTACTCGTGCGTTTTATTGCAAACTTTCTCTATAACTTCCGAAGCATCAGCTAAACTACCTACAGTATAACTCTGTGTCAACTTTTCATCCTGATTCTCAGTCTGGTTTTCATGTACTTTATTTAAAACCATATTATCAACCTGGCCTACACAATCCCCATTCGGCTGGAAACTTGAAATAATATCATCACCTAGCAAGTTCCTACTATCGTTTAAAGAATTTTTATTGTCGTCAACTAATAAGTATTCACTAACTTCCGTAACGCATACTTCGTCATCTACTAAATTTCCTTCATTAACAGATGTGTGAATATCATCTAAAATATCAGGTATAGCATCAATAATATCAGGTATAGCATTAATAATATCAGGTATAGCATTAATAGAAGTGTCAGATGATTTATTTTCTAAAGCACTAGCATTATTATCGGCACTATTTTCAGAAATTTGTACTGGAATTACCTCATCATTCCAGCTAGACTCACTTTCTTTATAAGCCAAAAAAATACCCTGACTTTCACTATTCTCAAAATAATGATTACTACTCGGACAAAATAATACATTTGACCAAACAGTTTCAACAGGTTGAACCATATCATGTGAATCAACTTGCCAGTGCAAGTAAGGTGCTTGCATATTTTCTTTAAGTGCACTAATTTCATTATAACGCCGTGCGCTTCTATTATTTTGCCTGCGGTACTGCTTACGCTGCTGGTTTGAAACTCGCGAAAAATTTTGGCGCGGCTGTATAAAACTTCTCGTACCTGAATGACGGTGAGGGGTAGCGAAGAAATGTCTATTGTCATATTTAGCTAAAGCTTGAAGGAGGGTAACCTTGCTTGTAATTGTTTGATTATCTAAAAAATCTTGAACACTTGGCTTCAAACGTTGGATAACTATTTTTAAGATTATCGCTTCCGTCATTCCCTCTAAATATTCCTCACACTTGGAAATCTTTTCCATAGCAAAATCTAATGCAGACTGACCTTCACGTTGCCTTAGCGAATAAATTTCCGCTTCAATTTCACTTTGATTAAAGGTCTTTGGAAAAACACTAAGAAACTGTTGCTTGAATGACAAATAGTCAAAAATCAGATTACTGCTTTTCATACACGTGTACCACTGATATGCACTACCTCTTAAAGCGGCTAGAGCAATTTTAAGTTTATCCCCCTCTGGGGTGCATTGTTGCTGAAAGTAATGCTCAATTTTCTTTAGGAATTGGCTTGAGGGGCCGCCATTGAAGGTGGCTTCGAATGGCGCAATTTGCTGAGTCATAATTACCCGAGGAAAATTTCCAGCAGGATTTTGTTCTACAACACTCATTTTTTAAATAGTATATAAGTACTTGCAACAATTTTATCAATATACGTACACAGTACACAGTTTTTAATTTCAATTATGTTCTTCGTTACAAATTTAACGCTAACTACCAGGGTATATATATCTTTCGGGCGCCAGTATAGAGAATCTATGCTCACTTCTACCCAGACTTGGGTGTATATAATTTGAAGTGGCACTCTATTTGAATTATATACAAACACAGTTTATACATGAAATAATGTTTATTGAATTCGCTGCACATATAATTGGCTTTTACAGCAATAAGCATGCGTACTACTTGTACGGAATGTAAATACAGCTTTTAAGGACAATATATTTTTATACTCACGAACAGTAAGTCAAACCAGCAGTACTGCCATGTAAACTTCTGGCCCGCTAAGCACTAGCGCAGCATAACACCTTTTCAACCTTAACAACAACTCCCTTTTCATTAATGACGCTGCGTGGTATTTATACTAAGCGCGTATGCTAAAATTAGCATATCTGAAGCAGCTTCTTTAATTCACTCAAAAGTTCGATTCTTGTGAATCGAATCTTGTGTATACCTTACAAATATAAGTTGTTCGTGTAAATACAGAGTTAAAACAGAGATGCGTAAAACTGGTGTGTTTGAATGTTTCATGTTTAAAATTTGTGGTTAATTTATTGATATAATTTTTAAATAAATAGATGTTTCACTCTATATTACAACATACAATTACCAAAAATAATTCTTACGACCCAAAAAATCATCCAGAAAAGCTATGGAGTTGGCTACCAATTGGCTACCAATTGGAATCCATGAGTTACCGTCCCACCATTTTTACGCGGGTGTTTGTAGCCTTTCGGAATTGGCTTTAGACAATTCCTTGTTCTGTTCAACCATAGTGTAGCAACAACCACTATAGTGCCCCAAAAAACCAACCAAGCAACCAAAATAATCCGTTTTCCAAGCCAAACGAAAGATCTATAACGGATTTCAAATCACTTGACCAGGGAATGTTTACAGTCAAACAATTCGAAATAACATTCGAAAGCAAAATTAAAAGTAAAAATTCCAGATGATATACAGAAAGATATCAATGATGTGTTTGAACAAATTGTTCGTGCATGAAATTTAGTATATTACTATAAATAAACTATAAGTCACTTTCATAAGGATACTGGGAAAAGTTCATAACGCTTTCATTACTTTTAATTACTATCATACTTTCATTACTTCCAATTACTAACATCATTAGCCTCTCGTTACTTCTAAATATAATCACCAGCAGTAATTTCGTTCACTGTAATTTATTTAAGTAACTTCTTGATCGATAGATGAAATAAGAATCAGAAAAAAAATTCTTGTTAAACTTTTCATCAAATTAGTGTCGTCATCTTGATATCAAGGTTAAAGGAAAATTTTAATTTGGCGGTTAGTAGCACAAGATCAAAGATTTACCTTTTCGCCATTTGATCCTCATTCTCCTCCTAAGGTCAACATCACATGAACTTCCTCCAGACAGGAGATTTTCCTCTTAAAATTATGCTAATGATACATATGTCATATTCCTTACAATATTCAAGCTACAAACTTATGACAGGCCGTACTTATTTGATCAGTAATATTTAGATCATAACTTTAAAGTAAAGATTATGTAGATGTATGTATGCTAATTTAAATCACCGAAAAACCCATATATATGTATGCCAAAAATTTAAATAGCTTTAAACAGGTACTTTAACTTTCCATAAATTTTTACTTAAAAGATTTTTTTTTCCTTTTGATAGCCTCTTTTCTTTAAGTACCTTGTAACACGGTTTTTAGAGAACAGCTGCGATAAGCTAATGAGGAGAAAAGTGGAGTCTATGCGCGATTTGAAAATCTCTAAACAGTGTGGGGGGGGAAATAGAAGCTCCTGTTAAAAGATTAAAATTTTCCTATTAATCTCCCCCCTTTTTCTATAAAGGAATTATAATATTTTGATAAAATTTATTGATTAATGATAAATGAAAATTCCAGGGTTCTCTCGGGAAATATAATTTTGACGAATATGAATAAATTTATTTAACAGGAGTACGAGTAAAAAGTGAAAAATTTCAGCTTACAAAATAAGTATAGAAGACATGAAAATAAACAAAAAATGGAAGTACTCAAACTACATATAATTCAAGATAATATAATTGTAAAGTATTTATAAAATAAATGCTGTGAAATAAGTTCAAATTTACGCTGTAAAATATAAAACTAAAATTCATTCGAATAATAATACAACTTATTTTACATCTTTCTCTGAAAAAGCGACTAATAAACTTTTTTTCCTAACAAAAACTGTTTCAACAAAAATTCATTTCATTTAACTTACCCTGTTGGATTAACCCTATTGGATTCGCTCACCTCAATGTTAACCTATGGAGAAAATTTGTCCAAGAACTGCCGACTTGGATTGAAAGATTTTTTTTCTATTGTACTGAGTCATAGAGAAAGAAATTTTACACCTTGGGGCAGTTTTCGTTTTAAAAAATATGCAAATGATATTTTAAAATTTATATTATTCAGAGGAAAAATCTGGTGTAGTGTGTTTTACACACTCATAAATTCCTTTGGTGGACGAAATTTATGAAATGAATTTTGTTGCAAGGGGCAGAAAAGTTCAGGCTATTTGAAAATACCATTTTTATTTGATTATCAGCATTTATGTAGCTGTAAATATTAGACAAATTTTCTCCATGCGTTAACATTGAGGACAGCGAATCCAAGAGGGTTAGTACACAGCAGCCTTAACACATTTTCTCTTTTCTCTGTGATCTACAATCTAGATATATAAAACAGTTCCGTAACTGACTGACTGACAAATAACGCACAGACCAAACCGCTCGACCTAAAGGGCTAAAATTTTGCATGGCGATTCTTCTTATAGTGAAGGGGTGCACTAAGAAAGATTTTTGAAAAGTTCTTCTTAGATTTTTTCAAATTAAATTTTTAAGCTGTTTTTGTAACTTTTTCAAGTTTGCATTTAAAATAATAATCTGAGGGTTGTGAAATTTATATCAAGAGAAAGATTATAAAAATTTCTTTAAAATGAAATCTTTTTCGAATCTTTACCTCCATTTTCTGATTTTTGGTGAATTTTTAAAGATAAATTTTCAGAATTTAATTTATTAAATGCTGATCACGTGGTTTCTTTTCTTTTTGTGATACTTTAAACTAATTTTGTGTCACATGCATAACAACGAAATAGACAAAAAAAGTTGTTTTTTTCTTGCTAAAACGGCGGATGATTGGGCATTATCCAAAAAATATTAAAATGCAGTAAAAGATATATTCCTCAAACTGTATTTTATTATTTAGTATGTTCTACTAAATTTAATTTGAATATTTTCTTCTACATTATTTTGTCTATAAAAATATCCTCTATGATTTTTATATAAATATATTTTTTGGTTTTTTTTTTACACCAATGCATACATTGATCGTTGTATTTATTATAAATATAAATATATATATACACATTGGAATCTCGATCGATCATTATCCGAATCATCGTTTTCCCCTATTTGTGTCGTTTGTTTCATCCAGTCCCAACGATCATATTGCTTTGTTACGTTCCCGCATCTATCCTTTTTCCGCATTTATCGTTCAGTTCAGTTAGTCCCTTGAAAAACGATAGAACGAGATTCCAATATATATATATATATATATATATATATATATATATATATATATATATACACTGCTGGCCACCCAAATTGCAACACCAAGAAAGACAAGAGATATCACAACAAAATTTATTTTGTAGATAACATGTTGACCAAGTATCAAATGATTAAATTTATAGACTTCTGTGAAGTGTGGTTTCTGCCAAAATCAGTAGCCAGAGTAGCCGCCATTGTTGGATATCACCGCTGCCACACGACTCTGCATTGATTCAAAGAGACTTTGGATGAGTTCTTGGGGTACAGCAGACCAAGCAGCTTCCACACGTTGCCAAAGTTGATCTACTGTGGCAGCTGGGGATGGAATCTGGGTCAATCGTAGAGCAACCATGGACCACATGTTTTCTATCGGCGAAAGATCCGGAGAGCGAGGCGGCCAGGGAAGCAATTCAATCTGGCGATTGACGAAGAACCGTTGGACAATGCGTGCCACGTGTGGTCGCGCATTATCCTGTTGAAATATGGCTGTGGGCAAGTCCTGAAGGTAAGGAAGGACAACTGGCTCCAACACCTCGGAGATGTAGCGCTGGCTGTTTAAAGTACCGGCAATGCGTACTAGAGGTGTGCGAGAGTGATATCCAATACCGCCCCATACCATAATACCCGGTGCAGGACCAGTGTGGCGGTGCATAACGCAGCTGTTCAGCATCCTCTCTTCACGGTGTCTCCAGACTCGAATGCGACCATCGTGGTGTTGCAGACAGAAGCGCGACTCGTCAGTAAAGACAATTTCATTCCATTTTGCCGTCCACATCCTTCTGTCATCGCACCATTGGCGGCAGAGACGTCTGTGGTTCTGCGTCAAGGGTAGACAAAGCAATGGACGTCTTGCGGACAGACCACTCTGCTGTAAACGGTGTCGAATGGTACGCGCAGACACTGGATGATGCGTTACAGACTGCATGTGCTGTGTGCTATGGTTCGTGATGTGACTGAGCGATCCGTCACTGCCATGCGCACAATTTGCCTGTCATCACGTGAAGTGGTGATCTGAGGTGGATGCGATCGAACACGCCGGTCCGTCTTACCCTCCTGCATCCAACGATCACATATCCGCATTAGAGTTGTTTGGTTTCGTCGAACACGACTACCGATTTCCCTGAAAGATAATCCACAATCTCGGTAGGCCACTATCCTTCCTCTGTCGAACTCGGATACTTGATCAAAAGATGATCGCTGTTTTCGACGAGGCATAATTGATCGTTTTTTTTAAAAAACCACAAGAAAAACACAATTGCCGAACTTGAAATCGTCGAAATCTCCAAGCCTTAAATAGCGCTTTGAAGTGGCGCCACAGGCGCGCGTGATGTGCGTCTGCGCTGAAATTCTAATCATATGCATATCTCACCTCCGCTAATGCATGTTGTAAATTTCAGGTTATTTGCATGTTTCCTTCAGGGTGTTGCATTTACTGTGGCCAGCAGTGTATATAATATAAGACAAAGTTGAAAGTGAAAAACCAGTATATGCCTATATATAATATATGCCTATATATAATATATGAATATATATATATATATATATATATATATATATATATATATATATATATACACACTGGTGTAAGAAATTAAGAGAATTTGCAGACTTGGTCGATTATCTCTAGAACTACTGTACCGATTTTAATGCAATTTGATATATACATACATTGATGCAATACAAAACAAATAACCATTCAATAATTGTAATACACACGAATGATCGTGCGTAACACTCGTTGGAATCGGAAGGTATGAAACAGTGGTTGCAGAATAAACAAAAAAATAGGTTAATAGGTGGGTTAATAGGGGGTATGGTCCCCTCTTACAGATATACAGGTCTCTCAGCGTGATTTCATACTTGAAATAAGGCAGTTTATCATTTCCTGTGGCAATTGGTCCCACTAGTTCAGCAACGCTGTTTTCATTCCCTGGATGGTTCTCGGAGGGGGGTTGCCAGTTGCAGTTGCCCTCCCCAGAGCGTCCCAGACACGCTCTATAGGGTTAAGGCCTGGATATCTGGCTGGCCAATCCATGAGGCGAATATCATCACTCTCTAAAAATTCGTCGACCAGAAGAGCTCTATGTGGCCTCACGTTATCGTCCATTAAAATGAACTCAGGGCCAACTGCACCCCTGAAAAGGCGAACATAGGCTCCAAGACCTCATCCCTATACCTCACACCAGTCACAGTGCCTCTTTCAAAGACATGGAGAGGTGTGCGGCCATCCAACATGATGCCTGCCCAGACCATTAAACCTCCTCCGCCATAATGGTCGATTTCGCGGACATTGGAGGGTAGGTAGCGGGTCCCTGGTTCTCTCCATATGAACGTACGGCGAGAATCGGTGTTTAGGCTGAACCGGGATTCATCAGTGAAGAAAACGGTCGTCCATTGATCCATACTACAATCTCTATGCTCTCTGCACCATGATAAACGGATTCTCCTGTTCGTAGAAGTGAGCGGGACGCAAACGGCAGGTCTTCTTGCAAACAACCCTCTCTCATGAAGTCTTTTGGAAACAGTCACCCTTGATACACGGGTTCCTGTGGCTGCATACAAGTCACGGGAGAGCTCAGAAGCTGTAGCAGTCCTGTTACGCCTAGCTATAATTGACAAATGGCGATCTTCTCTGGCCGTTGTGGCTCTTGGACGACCTTGCCCAGACTTTCTCTCGATGGATCCGGTATCCTGGAACTGTTTCCATAAGTTACACACGACGCTGGGCGTTAAATTGAACTCTCTACAAATTTGGACTTGAGATTGGCCTGCTTCTAGCCTCCCCCAATTAGCCACCTAATTCCATCATCTAAACATTGATGGTTACTCATTTTTACTCTTACAATTTGAAATTAACCGATTGCTGCAAAATAACACCATCTATTAACCCATTTTTTGTTTATTCTGTAACCGCTGTTTCATACCTTTCGACTCCAGCGAGTGTCACGCACGATCATGAGTGTGTATTACAATTATTGAATGGTTATTTGTTTTGTATTGTATCAATGTATGTACATATCAAATTTCATTAAAATCTGTACAGTAGTTCGAGAGATAATCGACCAAGTCTGCAAATTCTCTTAATTTCTTACACCAGTGTATATATATATATATATATATATATATATATATATATATATATATATATATGTGTGTGTGTGTGTGTGTGTGTGTGTGTGTGTATATATATATTGGCATTAATTGCATACATTGACCGTTGTATTTAATTTGAACGTACTCCGTAGCGAAGTACGGGTATTCAGCTAGTCAAGCAATGAAGAAAGGTGTCTTAAAATTCTCTTAAACTCCCATGTAGTGTTTTCCTAATTTTTCTACTTAACTTTTCTACCTAGCCTGACCCACCGTAAACAGGTGATAGAATTAAAAATATATAGGGCAGCAAAGATATGTTCATTATTTTCTCATTTATTAGTCATCTGTATATCTAAAAGCTTGTGCATTCTTCTACTTAAAATAATATAGAAACATAATAAAGAAGGAGAAATGCACATTAACACATCCTCAGCAGGTAAATTTTCCCTTTTCTAATACTCAAAGCCGGATAAAGCAGAGAAATGCAAAAGCCGGTTGCCGCAGATTTTTTCAACTTGCAATCTTTGACGAGCTACGTAGAATATTAACTGTATCAAGAACTTGATATTATAAAATTTGTTCAATTTTCTCTCTCTCCCGTTTCCTGACATTTTATTTTCTAGAGATAATATGCTCAAAATCCTTAAATATAACAGCAGCAACTCAAGAGAGCTTACAAAATGGTGTAAATTCACGTCAACCTGGAACAAAATTTGGAATGACGTAAATTCACGTCAGCGGCTGTGATTATGTTAAAGAGGTATCTCGATTTAACTTTTATTTTTTCTTTTTAGGAACACGTTCATTTCCTTTTTTCACTTTGAAAATATCATGATATGGCATATTGGTGTAATGCTGCTGCACATCTTTACAATCATCAGATAGCCGCTGGTTCATTTCTCGAGATATTATGGGGCATTTTATGGAAAGAAGGAATTGAAAAATATGAGAGAGGGAAGAAGAAGGATCGTTGTGACCTTCAGATTCTTATATTCCTCGTATTTCTTGTATTCCTCATGGATTGAAAACGAGCCGAATTTCCCTGCAGGAATAAATATGAATAGGACTTGATTACTATAACTTATGCCTCAATAAGTATGCCCAATAAGTATTTAATGAATTTTAAATGTAATAATATACTTTGACATGCACTTGTTCGAATTTCAGCATTTGATCTGTATAGAAGAAGGTAAAAGGTGAAAAATTTCTACATCAAATCCAGGAATGAATTCTAAAAACTTCCACGACTGACAACAGGAATCAAGCGGTTAGTGTCCTGAACACAAATAGTTGCGACTATCTGGTATCGGGGTTTGATTACAATATTGACTGTGGGGTGCATGAGATAGGCTTTCATAGTATAATCCGGTAGCGGGCATGTAAGTTTATTCTCTTACACCTGGGAAATAGCAAAGGGCTTTCACTCCCGGTTGGATTCCCGCCATTTTTAAGAATAAATTATTCATTACGAAAGTAAAGTGAGTGTTATGGTCCTAGATCAATTCCTGTGAAAACAATATCAGTTTTTTTTTCTTCCATAATATATTCTGCTCCAGAAATGTATTAAAGTTAAAAATTATGTTTTTGAGAAATATAATTACCCAGTTATATGCAAAAACTTACCGTTCTCAATTTAATCTAATTGATAACCAAAAGTTCCGCTGTATATTTGTTGATAAACCTGAGTTCAGTAAACAGATAGGCACGGCGAGTGCACCCTTTATTTCTTTTACAGTTTGTAAAAGAAATAAAGGGTTTTTTTCGGTCTTTTAACTATTTAAAACTGAAGTCCTTCGATAAACTTGAGTATCATTTTTACCATAACCTGTTAACTTCTCTATAGTAGTATTCTTGGAAAAAATAAACAAAATATGTTTTAAACAAAATGAGATTTTTCATGAATAACTATTTTACTTTTACTTATAAATACTAATCCAAAGAAGCGGAGCAATTTCTAGTTCTTTTTTTCACATAGTAAACTTTTTTCATTTTAAAATCCTTTCTTCATAATTTTCTTAAACAAAGCATGGATACAATTTTTGTTTTTCAAATATATCACTTTTCTAAAGGAATAACATCACTATTGCACGTTCCTGTATACCTGAAATTTTTTAAGAGCTTGTTAACCCTTCAGCGGGCTCGCCCGTGTACAAAGTGCAAGATTTTCGTAATTTTGAAGGGTTTGTTTTTACGTGTAAGGTTTGGATGTTCTAAGCAATTTCTATTTATAGCTATACCCTTTCTAATGCAGGTCTAATTTTCTGACCCTTCTGTTACTTTCATTGTTAGTTGTGATTTAACCGTGGTAAACCAGCGATTATACTGGATTACAATACGACAAAATCAGGAGTAGATGTAGTCGATCAAATGTGCAGCTACTACACGGTATTCCACATATCACAAGGATGGACCATGTTTTTTTAGATTTTTGGACATAATAAGAATTTATTCGCAAGTTGTCCTTAGATCCAATAAACCATATAGTTTTGAAATATGGCCATTGTATCGGCATTCTTTGGCCTTTGATTATAAATATATCTCATTATTATCAACATTTATATCTTGTAATAAAAAGCAGAAATATTATTTTCAATTTGAAAAAAAACTTTATTACAAAAGGAATAATCAAGGTTGAAAGAGACGTTGCACTTTGTGCCACGCGCGTCTGCTGGTGTTCCAAAAATTGGCGAAGGGTAAACATCTCATATTTAAAAAAAAAAAAAAAAAAAAAAAAAAAAAAAAATTCAATTATTAGCATATACGTCTTTTTCTTATCAGTTCCACACTGTTGAACTGTATTCATGGTATTAATACTCGATGTAAATTATTACACCTTAGATAATGTAAAGGATATTATATTTATATTTATATATTTATTTATAAAAAAATGAGCACGAGTGGAGATAAATCCCAGTACCATATTTCCAAATTACGAAAAATTAAAAAAAAGTCACGTATTGGATTTAATTAATACAAGTATTCTCACAATAATGTTCAATCTCACTCCTTTCCGGTGAGGGAAGGTTTTATATAAAATATTTGATATTGAAATCCATAAATCATAATGGAAAACCTAATGTAAGACACTATGAATATAAGTGCAATGATAATATCTCAATTTCACATACACTGTTATTATATTAAGGTTATTACTAAACATTCTGTCTCAGGAAGATAATTTTTTTCTGAAAAAAACCTGTTAAGGATAATATCGTCCATGTTAAAAACGGAATGTTATCGTTCAACTTAATCATATGTCATAGTAGGGCGCACTGGTCCAGTTGGCAAGGGCAGCGGGCTAGTGATCTGAAAGTCACTGGTTCGATGCTCGTCTCTGACACATCCACTGCCGTGTACACTAATGGCGGCTGGTGCACGTAAAATCTGTCGTGGCTGGAAGTCCTCCAAGTTCTCAAAATTACCTCTGGTGGTGCGAGGTCAAGTGTTCCAGTCTCGTCACTTGACTCGGTTCAAAATTGCGGGACTGGTCTTTTGGCCAAGTCGGACTCCGACACTAGTGGAGCCAGTCAAAACAGGAGCCGCACCTTCATCGCCCATAACCTTCGGGGCCTGATCTGATGTTGCTGTCGGTCAAGGGACATAAGCAACAACAGCATATGTCATAGAGTATTTCTTTATTCGATTTTCCTTCATTGTCTGGATTTCATTTTCAGCTTATGCATATATAGCAGACTGTTTATATTTATTATTTAAATGAATAAAGTATTTTATAATACCGAGAACTGGAGTTTATTTTATTCCTCCAGGTTGTTTAAAAACATGGCACCTTTCTTTCACACTTTTTTAAACATGACTATTTAATTTTTTTTACTAGTTCTCTTGACTTTTGTCTACACAAAAATAATTTGAAAAAACAAATTGTATTCATTTACCTGTAATATCATATAAACCGATCATAATTTAAATAGTTACAGTAAATGATTATTTGTATTTTTCTAGGGATGTAAAATCGGTATACTTTTTTAAAATAGGTGTAAATAAAACAGTAGCGGAAGTTGAATCCATTTCTAAGGGAGGAGAGCTGTTCCTAGGACTTTTTAAAGAAATATAACACAGGAACTGTCTCCTTTTTCTATAGAGATTTTAGTTTCTCTGGGCGTACCAGCATAGGCGTAGCGTCGGGGGAGGGGGCACGTGACTCCCCCTCCCCCAACTTAACTCGAAATAAATTAAAATGTTACTAGAAGTTTAGTTAAAATTGGAAAATTGTAGATAACATTTAAGAGAACTGGTTTTTTTTCGCTTTTTCAAACTGTGAAACTGAGGATTCCGATTATGTCTTTAGCCTTAACATAGTTTTTAATTATGATATGATCCATAACAAAAAATCGATGCTATATTTTTTTTCTCATTTTATTTACACTATATTTATTTTTCTCGTTGTATAACATTTGAATACTACTCAAACATCAATTCTATTGTTATTCGATTTTTAAAAAATCGTAATTTTTCATATTTAAAGGACCGTCCGGCAGTCAATGCGCTGAGGAGGGCCCTAACTGAATTCAATTCGTGCCTCCCCCCCCCCCAAAAAAAAAAAGTTAGAAGCACGCTACGCCTATGCGTACCAGTGAAGAAGTGCTACTGATGTGTGAACGAATTAGACTACAAAATCTTCATAATTTTCCATTTTCAAGTTTTTTCACGAATATTGTGTTCACTTGATGCTATCCCTCTCTCGATTGCATGTAATAAAATGGATAAATCCTCTTATTCGTGATTAATTCTCATCGATATAAAAATCAATGATCTGCGAAGCCTTCTCTTTAGTTCACTAGAGCAAATATTCGAAACGGAGGTCCTCGATTTACCTCACGCGAACACGCAAAGTCATTCCTGAAGGGTAATCATTTCCTACTTTAGAAGACTGGAGGTCTCCTGTCGCTTAATTCCCTCTATCGCCAGCATCCTTGCATATCAATTGAGGACTGTTGATTCACGGTGCAAAATCTCAGGTAAAAGCCGTAAGGAAAATAACTGGGAGGTTAAAGAAAGCATCCACAAGTGATGACTGGGGTCAATATTTTGCACTTCCTTGGTGTTCTCAATAGAAGCGGAAACTCTTGCGTATTCCCCTTCTTTTGAGAATAGAATTCGCAAAATTACTGTAATCTTAGCGCAGTAATATTATGCAACAAGTCATTAGATGACTCCCGAGATTGCAGCCATCAAACATCTTCTAAATGGTTTTGAAATACGTGAGGTGGTCTTGAATAGGATTCTCCTCCAAGATCCAGAGAAATGAGGTTTTAACTTTACTTTTAACTAGTGTGGTGAGAATTTTTTATTTATGATAGTCAAAGCGTAGAGCAGGGAAAGCCTTCCCATAAAAAGTGATATGACGAATATTAAGCAATTTCATAGCCGAACGGAGGAGCATCACCGAACAACATTTATTAACCTTTTCCTTACGGAGTGGGATAGCATGTATCCCAAGAATACGGGCCCAACAAAGAATATATATATACAGTGGCTCCAAAAAGTGTTCGTACACTTACGATTTTCAATGAAATTGGGATCTATCCCTTAATTAAAATGAATATTTCGGAATGGGTATTTAATAATAAGATCTATAATCTATTCTTAACAAAACTGCATGAAATATTTTTAAAATATAGTAAAACTTTATTTTTAAGAAATAAATAATCAAAAAGTAACAAAAACTTTATCTCACAAAAGTCATCGTACACTTGCAAAAAATCTCTACATATTAGTAAATATTCTAATTTTTCTTTAAATTAATATTTAGTAGGATATCCTTTAGCATCCACAACAGCTTTTAAACGTCTGGGAATAGATTGCACTAGTTCTTTTGTAATTTCTGCATCAATGTTCATCCATTCTTCCATCATAATTGTTTTTAGTTCGCTTTTCGTGTAAATGTCGTGTTTTCGTACCCGAACCTTCGGTTCTCTCCAAATATGTTCTATTGGGTTTAAATCTGCCGATTGAGGTGGTGTTTTCAAAACTTGTGGACAATTATAGAGACACCAGAGGCGAACGTTGAGAGCCGTGTGCTTAGGATCGTTATCTTGATAAAAAACAAAGTTGTTTCCAATACCCAAATTTTGGGATGATAATTTTAAATTACCTCTTAAAATATTTATATAAACAGCATGATTCATTATGTCATCAATAAATACCAAATTACCTAGTCCTGATGCTGACATGCACCTCCACACAAGGACACCTCCACGGCCATGCTTAACTGTTCCTACTAATTTCTTGGGATTAAGTTCCTCATTTTTTCTTCTCCATACAATTATACGCCTATCGGAACCAAAAATTTTAAACTTGCTTTAGTCAGTAAATAGGACATTATTCCAATACGTTTGGGCTTATTTATCATTGATAGTGCGAAGGAAAGCCTAAGCTTTCTGTTTTTCTCACTCACAAAAAATTTTCTACGGGCAGAACGCCCATGTAATCCAGCTGCTCTTAGAACTCGTCGAACAGTTTCAGGTGAAACTGAAGTAGAAAATGTTTCATTAAATTCTGCAGAAACTTTTACAGCACTCAAACGTGGATTTTTCACAAAATTTCTAATTATAAATCTCTGATCACGTTTTGTTAACTTTGCCGGACGACCCTTTATTACCTTGTTTTCAATCCGATTTTCTCCTTTAAAATGTTTTATCACATACTGCACAGTAGAATGGGATGAATTAAGTAATTTAGCAATATTCCGAACTGATTTACCACTACTATGATGAAAAATAATCAATTTTCGAATGCTGTTTGTTATTTCTTTACGACTACGAGCCATTTTTAAATAATAAATAGAATATTACGGAGTAGGCAAGAAAAAATTAAAACCAAACGATATTTTAAGTACCACCACAACTCAAAAATAAAAATAAAGCTCCAGACGATAATTTTAATTATGAATTTATCCGAAAATATTTCAGTGTACGAACACTTTTGGGAGCCACTGTATATATATATATATATATATATATATATATATACACTAGCATTATTGCCCGGCGTTGCCCCGGTAGATACATAGATATAAAATTTTTCATGCATTCCATCAAAAAAGTACTGGGCTGCATCCCCCGCTCTTCATGCTCATCTGGCCAGACAGAATGCGCTAAGCGCGTTTCTCCTGAAATGATATACTAACAATAAGAATGAAAGAAACTTTGAGCCTTCGGACCTTCGTCTGATTATACGTCTGATTTTATTGAGAATTAAGAACACAGTATTGCGTTATTCGCCCGTTTGGATTGAATAAGTTTACTGTTTAATTATATTTGTTAGATACTGTTTAATTAGATTAAATTAAATTTGTTTGATCCGCTGTTTAATTAGAAATAAGTTTTATGATTTACATTTGCCCTTATTATTTATTTTTCCCTTAAAAACGCAGTTTTTTCCACATCACCCAAGAGGTAAAGTGCAAGATGTGTTATCCCCTTTACTTAATCAAAGTAAAGCGGGATTCAACATGAAGCCTAGGCTCAAAGTTTCTTTCTTTCGTATTGTTTGTACATCATATCAATAGAAACGCGCTAAGCGCATTCTGTCTGGCCAGATGAACATGAAGAGCGGAGGGGTGCATTCTAGTATTTTTTTGATGGGATGCAGGAAAAATTTTATATCTATATATCTACCCGGGCAACGCCGAGCAATCATTCTTTAAAAATAATTTCATTAATTTTCTTATGCCTTAATATGACTAATGGACTAATAGTTCGGAATGAAAGTTATGTGTCGTTATGTTTTCTGTTTAAAGAGCTTTTCCTCCCACTGTTTAAAAAACCCCAAAACTCTAAAGGATTTGTCTTACATGATTTCACGGAATAAGTAATTCAAATACATATCGTATGTTAACTCTGTTTTGTGAACTTAGGGGGGAGAAACCCTGTAGAAGTCTTAAACGTCTTCCCATTTTACGATCCTCAAACGATTAATATATTTAGATCAACAGAAGGCTTCCAAAAACTGGCCATGGGACAGAACTTAATTTTTCCTTTTTTTCCAAACTTTATTAAGTTCTATTAGTTTGAACGCCATAGACTAAAATTGTCTAAAGCAGCGGTTCTCAATCTTTTTAGACCCACGACTCCACTAAACGTAAGAAAAAATAAACACTTCGCCCCCCCCCCGTCACCCCCAGAGCAACCCGCAGACCAACCCTCTTGTCCCCCGCGCATCGAATTTCACTGATAACGAAGCTGGTTGTGGTGAAGGGGCTGTATCCACATTTAAAAGGTACGCGCACCTCTTGGGCGCACAAAAGTCATTAAAAAATTAATTTTAAAAAACTAATTGAGCCCCAAATTTCATTTTTGCTGAGTTAAGTTTCTCGGGTCCTAAACATTAACTGTGCCGAATTTGGCCTCGGTGGGTGATACAGTCTATGATTCTATAGCGGACAAACAAACAAACAGACGAGCTCTTATATATTATATATATATATATATATATATATATATATATATATATATATATATATATATATATATATATATATATATATATATATATATATATATAGACTAGCTGAAAACCCGTACTTCGCTACGGAGTACATTCAAATTAAATACAACGGTCAATGTATGCAATTAATGCCAAAAATATGTATAAATATATTTATAATAAATACACCGATCAATATATGCAATTGATGTAAATAAACGAAAAAATATATTTATAAAAAAATCGTAACAGATATTTTTATAGACAAAATAATGTAGAAGAAAATATTCATATTAAATCTAATAGAACATACTAAATACTATAGTACAGTTAATATAGTGCAGTTTGAGGAACATTTCTTTTACTGTATGTTAATATTTTTTTGGATAATTTCTAATCGTCTGCCGCATTAGCAAGAAAAATTTTATTTGTCTATTTCGTTACTATGCACGTGACGAAAAATTAAAAGAAAAGAAACCACGAGATCAACATTTAATAAATTAAATTCTAAAAATTAATCTTTAAAAATTCACCAAAAATCAGAAAATGGAGGTAAAGATTTGAAAAAGATACCATTTTAAAGGAAGTTTTATGATCTTTCTCGTGATATAAATTTTATAACCCTGGAATTATTATTTTAAATGCAAACTTTAAAGAATATTGCAAAAACAGCTTAAACATTTAATTTAAAAAAATCTAGGAAGAATTTTTGAAAAATCTATCTTAGTGCACCCCAACACTATAAGAAGAATCGCCATGCAAAATTTCAGCCCTTTAGATCCAGCGATTTGGTCTGTGCGTTGTCTGTCAGTCATCCAGTCAGTCAGTCAGTCAGTTACGGAACTGTTATATATATATATATATATATATATATATATATATAATACTTTTAATGGTCGTTCTAACAAAGCGGGCATGAAATTTCCCGTTCTAAAGAGGGAATTGGAAAAATGGCCCTGTTAGCTAAAGGTTAATTCAGTGTTTTTCAAGCAGTGAGTCATCGCCCCCATTGTGCCTGGCATATTTCTGTAAGAACTATTAAATAAAGTATTCAAAAACAGAAAAACCTTTCACTTAGTTAAAGATGAAATGGATAATGAAATTCGGCAAACCTTTAAAACGGAAAACATCAAAGACTTTGTAATTTGAAAATCGATATAATTCAATCATCGAGATACAATTGTTTCATCGAGAAAATTCCAATTTATTAAATCAATTACAGTGAAACTTCTCTATGGCGGCCAGTAATGGTTCCGAAAAAAAATGGCCGTTTTGAGGGGTGGCCGTCGAAAATAGGTTTCTTTCATAACATTAGCTCTATGGAGTCTTTAATCGGTTTTGAACAAAATGTGGCCGTTTAGAGAGGTGGCCGGCTACAGAAGTTTCACTATATATGTTGTTTTTTATTATATATTGTTTACTTGCACATAACATAGTAATTCATAAATAATTTTTTAAGATCTTACTCAGAATGCAAAAACATAGAACTTTAAACAAGCCTCCGTATTAATCACTATCATTTATATTCAATAATGCAGCACAGGAAGTTATAAAGAAAAAGGTAGCTACTTTATTCTCAACACAGCTAGAAATAAACGATCTTGTTCTCTGAACAGCAGGAATTTTCGACAATTAACATAAATTTTGGCCAGGAATTTGAGCCTACCATTACGCAATATTCTTTAATTAACCTCAAAAATAGACACCTGCTGTATTTCCAATTTAAAAAAAAAAGTATGTTTCCACCCTCCTATTATTTATGCTAAAGGACACAACAGGGTAACTAAACACAGCTTCGCACTTGGCATTAGCAAATATGCACTTCCCAATTTTTTGCATTTTATTTCTTTCTTCCTTCTTGGCGGCTTTTGCACAGTCAAATGCCTTTTCTTACCTTGACTTGTAATTTTGAACTCTTTTGACCTTCTTCGAGGTCAAAAATTGGTGCTTGATTCATTTCGCGAAGAAAAAAATCCGATTTCATAAGCTGAAATAAGTTTGTTATTTGTTTACTTCAAATTTTTTCAACGTATTTCAAATAAAAGGGAAAATTAAGTTATAAAACTGTATGCGTATGTAGAGAGGAGCGATAGAGATTCTACGTCAGTGGCTTTGAAACTTGGCTTCTTCGATTAAAGAAAGGATTTCTAAGACCCCCCCCCCCCTCTTTCTTCAGTTATTAGTTTTTTGTCAGTCGTTTTTCAACAAAAATACGAATGAGCAGCTTTTTATCTTGAAATAATTATTTTCATAATAAAACAGTTACGTTTATCAATAATCTAAATGAAGCAATTTCACAATACCATAAAATTTTAAAAAATACTCATATAGGTATGGGTGAGTAAATAGTTTTTCCTTTTTAATCTGTGCAATGGATGACTTTTTTTCTAGTATTTGATATGTATATTCAATCGAAAGTAGAGGTCAAGCTTCAATGGGGTTTTGTTGTTTATTTTTTATATGCACAGCACTTAAAAAAGAGAGAGAGAGCTTACAAAGGTTCTCTGAAAAAAAATTTCAGGTAGTCTCTTCTAACGAAACTACTTCGGGTTATTAACGTAGAATTACTTATAGTTGCTTAACTCTTTTGTATGTATATACTATGTATGTATGTGTTATGTATATATGTATCTATATATCTATATACACTGGTGTAAGAAATTAAGAGAATTTGCAGACTTGGTCGATTATCTCTAGAACTACTGTACCGATTTTAAGCAAATTTGATATGTACATACACTGATACAATACAAAACAAGTAACAATTCAATAATTGTAATACACACGCATGATCGTGCGAAACACTCGTTGGAGTTGGAAGGTATGAAACAGCAGTTGCAGAATAAACAAAAATGGGTTAATATATGGGTTAATAGGGGGTATGGTCCCCTCTTACAGATATACAGGTCTCGCAGCGTGATTTCATACTTGAAATAAGGCAGTTTATGATTTCCTGTGGCAATTGGTCCCACTCGTTCAGCAACGCTGTTTTCATTCCCTGGATGGTTCTCGGAGGGGGGTTGCGAGTTGCAATTGCCCTCCCCAGAGCGTCCCAGACACGCTCTATAGGGTTAAGGTCTGGAGATCTGGCTGGCCAATCCATCCGTCGAATATCCCCACTCTCTAGAAATTCGTCGACCAGAAGAGCTCTATGTGCCTCATGTTATCGTCCATTAAAATGAACTCAGGGCCAACTGCACCCCTGAAAAGGCGAACATAGGGCTCCAAGACCTCATCCCTATACGTCACACCAGTCACAGTGCCTCTTTCAAAGACATGGAGAGGTTTGCGGCCATCCAACATGATGCCTGCCCAGACCATTAAACCTCCTCCCCCATAATGGTCAATTTCGCGGACATTGGAGGGTAGGTAGCGGGTCCCTGGTTCTCTCCATATGAACGTACGGCGAGAATCGGTGTTTAGGCTGAACCGGGACTCATCAGTGAAGAGAACGGTCGCCCATTGATCCATACTCCAATCTCTATGATCTCTGCACCATGATAAACGGATTCTCCTGTTCGTAGAAGTGAGTGGGACGTAAAGAGCAGGTCTTCTTGCAAACAACCCTCTCTCATGAAGTCTTTTGGAAACAGTCACCCTTGATACACTGGTTCCTGTGGCTGCATACAAGTCACGAGAGAGCTGAGAAGCTGTAGCACTCCTGTTACGCCTCGCTATAATCGACAAATGGCGATCTTCTCTGGCCGTAGTGGCTCTTGTGCCCAGGCTTTCTCTCGATGGATCCGGTATCATGGAACTGTTTCCTTAAGTTACACACGACGCTGGGCGTTAAATTGAACTCTCTACAAATTTGGACTTGAGATTAGCCTGCTTCTAGCCTAATTCGCCACCTCATTCCATCATCTAAACGTTGGTGGTTACATCATTTTTACTGTTACAATTTGAAATTAACCGATTGTTGCAAAATAACATCAAGAAATTCGCCGAGGTGTGCTAGCGAACGAAATGCGTCTTAACTTACGTGCGCTTATAAACCCTGTTTCTCTACTGGCTCCACCTACACACACGTGTACGCTTACGTATTTGACGTACAATATTTGCATTTTTGTCTAGAAGCAGGGGTTTTACATTCAGTTCAGTTCTTTTCATGAAATTCGATAAAATATGCAAATTCTCTTAATTTATTTCACCAGTGTATATATGTACGTATGTATATATAAACATATATGTATGTCCAAATTTTAATGCATTTTGGTACTTTTCTGTTTAACTGTTTACTGCTTGTCGAAGCGATACAGACGGGGTTTGACACTCTGCCAAAATTATAACTCGCGAGGACGGATGGACGGACGTTTTTAGCGTCTGAAATTTTGCTTTCTGAAGGACTGTTATGGAGTAACGTATTCCTACGTTAAAGAAAAAGGATGTAACTGTACATGGGGTAAGCTGTAAAAGGGTTGTAGGGCTTTCTCATATTCTAATTCTCGATAAATACTTTTCCCTGATATCCAGAATCTTCGAGACACTAATTTACCTGAGGACAGTTCTTAAAGAGCTGTCGCAATATAGCCCCGTGTAAATTTTTAGTTCTCTTCGGATATTTTCAGTATTTCTTCCATTTCATTAATACTCTCTCGTGAATAGATAGGCTTGTAATCCAGATATTTAAAAAAATCGATTGAGAAAAGTTTTCTTTTCCTGTAGACCACGGTTTTGGTAACACTGTTCTATGTTACCAAAAATAATTGGTCAACATGTGTGAGAAAAAAAAATGATTTATTTTGCGTTTTGGTCATTAGTTAGGCTATCTTCTAATTTCATAACAGCGATAGCTGGTGCTTTTCAAACACGTGCTTTCCGAATTTCGATGGGAATGGTCTTCCTGCAAAACAACTGAGATACAATGAGAAAGAACCACTCAAAACGATCTAAATACAGATCAACTTTCTTAATTCCGCACACAACAACTAATGTACCTCGTTCCAGCCAGAGGAAACAACTCCGTTCCATGGCGAAATTACTTTCATATATTAAAGTTGAAGCGATACAATCCTTCATTAAACCATTCACCCGTCTGTCTTCACACCCAAATGAAGTACAACATAGAATTTCCTTAATTTCTTTAATTATTAGTTTACGAACGGTGAGAAAGACATTGGTCCAAATGTTGCTTTACATTGACTAGTATGCCTCTAGGGTAACTCGGTCTAAATTGAGATAGTGCCAAGGGGGGTTTTGTTAGATTACCAGAATGGTGCTCCAAGATAGAAAGAAGACAACAAATCTTCCCGGCAAATGTGCGAATGTCTTCATTGGCAAGTGGTCCGCATTGGCAAACAACAACATACTTTGGAAGATTTTGCATTACTTAATTGTACTTCCTTGTGAAAGCAAAACTATGTGAATAAATATGGACTGAAAGGGGAAATTATGATAATGTATAGGAGATGTAATACATTAAGCAGCTTTTCCACTATTTTAACATTTATATTTGAAAATAGCTCATTGAAAAAAGTCTACGTATTACATAAAAAATAAAAGTAAAAAGGGGAGGATTGGAAATGAGGGGTCTGTCAGATAAACGAGGGGTGAAAAAAAATCTATAGACCAACACCTGCTTCTACCGAGGGACGCACCGTGTTCGTGAAGCAGACAAACAAAAGGAAGTAAAGGTGGTTAAACATGGAAATAAAGGTGGAAACATAACAAAATTGAAAAGATGAAATTACGAAATAAAAGAGAAAAATTCAAGTAGAAACAAGAAAATGGGTGGTCATAGTAAAAGCATTTACATGCAGATGTTTTCCCGGGAAACCGACAGAGACGAGACAGACAAATTATTGCCCAAACGGAAGCATGAGTAGAGACAATGAAGTTTAAGATATATATATACACTCCTGGCCATTAAAATTGCAACACCAGGAAGGAAAGCAACTAACAAAACTTCACTTATTGTACGTATACAGCGAGAAAGAAGAAAACATGATTAAATTTGTAGGTAATTTAGCGGTATACAAGGGTCCGAAATTAGTACACACAGCTGCCGCCTCTGGCATCTAAAACGGCTCTAACCCGGCTAGGCCTCGAGTCGAACTGGGTTTGGAAGACAGATACGGGCAAGTCATTCCATGCTGCTTCAAGTCTATGCCCCACGTCATCAATCGTAATGCCTGGAGAGCAGTGGCAACCTAGTCTCTCAGCAACCCATGATGTTTTCAATGGGTGAGAGATCTGGAGACCGTGCTGACCAGGGTAACAGTTGAACCCCCTCTGTGTCTAGGTAAGTCAGGACATGACGGGCAACATGCGGTCTTACGTTATCTTGTTGAAAGATGACGTCTCTGAGACCTCGAAGATAGGGCACAGCCACCGGCCTTAAGATCTGAGAAAGTAACGCTGGCTGTTCAGATTACTGACGACGCGAACAGGAGGTGTTCATTTCATGTACCCATTGCCTGCCCATACCATCACACCAGTTGTAGGGCCCGTATGACGATATCGAATGCAAGCAGGCCACGTGCATTCTCCTCAGTGCCTCCAGACACGAATACGTCCATCATGATGCGGCACTCAGAACCGGGACTCGTCTGAAAAGACGATGTGGTGCCACTCCTGTATTGTCCAGTTTTGTTGTTCCGCGCACCACTGTCGCCAAGGGAAGCCGCAATAATGGTCTCCGTGTAGACAGTCCATGCTCCAGACGTCATCGCATTGTCCGTGCGGATAATTGTCGTGCTGCAAACAAGCCTATTTCCTGACTCAAGGTCCGTGATGTGGCTGTACGATCCTGCAAGGCCAACCTCACAACATGTCTGTCCTCTCGGGAGTTAGTGGCGGGAAGCCGTTGAGATCTTGTATGGCGTTCAGTATAACCCTCCTGAACCTTCGATTCCATATTCGCATGACAGTCGTTGGATTCCGACCAATGCGAGTAGCAATATAGCGGAACGATAAACCCCACTCTCGATAGGCCATGATCCTGCCTCTATCGAAATCCGACATGTGCCGGTAGCCGTTTCTCCTTCTTATACGGGGCATAACACGATCTTCTCACAAACAACCAACATTCAAATGCGATTTCCGAATGAGAAACCCGCTGCGTAACTTTCCTTTTATACAGAGTTTGAGATGCCGTTTCTCCCTTCTGCGTCTTTCGATTACTCTCAAATGCTAATCATTTGCATATCCCAGCATTTTCTTCCTTTCATGACAATTTGACGTTTGTATCATCCCACCTTCATGGTGTTGCATATATAATGGCTAGCAGTATATATATATATATATATATATATATATATATATATATATATATATACAGAACTAAAGTTAGCATGGTGAATAATCATGGTGTCAAAAATTTAAGTCAAAGAGTTGATATTCTTGACATTTGTATTTTATCTATAGAGTCAATCCCACCTAATGCTCTGCAGCCTGTATAAGTGTCTATACAAATTAGTTCGAAAAATAGTTCTCATTTTTACTCTCTATTGTGGGCTTGGAAGAGATGTTAAGCCAGTAAATTCTACAAAACCCGAAGTAAAGCAGTTTGAAATAGAGCTGGAGCCTAATTTTCAAGGCTTTCAAGGGTATGGATTCACATTCACAGTAATATCTTCTTGCAAATTTTGAATGGTTTATGAAATAATTATAATAAAACCCCAGAAATACAGTCAGTAGATAGTTATTTTTTTTATATTTTCAGTCCGAACTTATCTTCCAAGACTAAAATAATATATGTAATTTTCCACTTGAAATACTCATTTGGACTATAGTGTGGGAGGGACAATATTTCCATTCATTTATATTTATTATTATGAAGCTCGTGTATAAAAGCTGACAGAAAAAGGAAACAAAGTAATCGGAATAATATACAATTATTTTTACCTTTAGTAAGATTTTTTTTATTTTATAACAAACAATAAGAATTCCTGATCAAAAAGAAACATAATTAAATAGGAAACATGTTAGAATATTTTAAAAGTACTCATAGCGGTATCCTTATATTTGGAGCATCTAATGCTCCATAAACGGGGTGATATAGGCATTAGCTAATGAAATGTAGTTAAAGCCGGTTGTAGATAAAAACAGTTTTGGCATCATCAAGTTTAAGTTTAATAAATAGCTTTTATTTACAGGACTAGGCTGTGATTTCCAAATCCTTTAAACTCCAAAATTGTATGTTAAAGAAATCGAATTGTTTTTGATGTCGATTGGAAAGAAATAAAATAGTCTAAAATTAGTCGATATTGGACGTTACTTCAGAAAATGCAACTCATTACGTCACTTTTCATATCGATGGCCGAATGGCTAGAGCGCTGGCATTCGGTATCTGAGTCCGTGAGTACTAATCCCACTCTTGGCATGGATGTTTGTAGCCGTTCGGAATTGGCTTTAAACTATAGATCCCGGTCTAATTAGCCCTCGTATAGCAAAAAATGACCGTAGTGTTCCAAACCAAACCAAACCATCAATTTTCATATTCTTTTACCTTCCAATGTGTATTTAAAAATGCTTAGCGACCAATAAAATGAACCAATAGAATGAAAGAAATATTTGACTTTCAAGTAGCGTGTTATAGACAATTTTTTTATGTCTAAATGTGTATCAAGCCTTTCTGGAATGAGCCCATATTTATCGATTTGGCTGTCATTCTCAGTAAATCCAATTCATTTTAAATAGAAATAGAGTATATGTTTCTAAAGTAAATGAAACATTTTGACTGTGAAGAAATCGATCATTTGATTCCAAATCAAACTAGCCAGTCACTGAGTTTGTTTAGTTTTAATCATCAAATGCGGTTGAATTATTCATAGAATTTTGTTTTGTGTAGAAGAATATTCAAATCAAAGACAGATCGTCAGATGATGGCATAATATATTTGAATAATTGAATTAAGTCTAATGGTCAGAAAAATATTAACGTAGCATTGTTGATTAAACCTATTTTCATTCAATTCGTTTTCATCTGCTGTTTTACATAAAAACTCTCGAGTACTGTGCTATTTAATGGATTGACATTATAAACAGAATAATTTAACAGAATGCATCGATTTTAAAGCCTAAAATAAACTAAATTGCGTAAAAATCTTAATATGAACAGATTTTGCTTTCAGAAATTGGGTATTTTTTGTAATTTAAACTAAATTTTCGAATGATGTGCATTTTTGTCAAGTACTCTTAAAAAAGGTTGATGGAATAGTTGAATTAGAGTCATTTATATACTGATTTTGAAACAAACTTTTATTTATTTTTTAATTTTATTTTTCCAATGTGGCAGACGGTATCTTGGACAATATCCTTACCGCCACAGTACACCGCAGTTTGATAACCATTTTATTATGCGGGCACCATATAGGCGGACTAGCATTACTCCCTATGAAGGGACGACACAAACGGAGGATTTTAGTAGCAACGGGATTCGATCCAGCGCGCTGTACCACAGGGCCGCCACAAGCCCAATTTGAATAGTGGAGTCTTTTGGACGTTTCTCCCTTTTAGATGAAGCTCTTATTTTTCTATGTCTTAAATACGATTGTAAAAGTAGTTTTAGCTTAAAAAGGAGAGGATGTGAGGATTCATCTCTTGTCTTTATATTTTTTCTGAATAATTTCCTATTTTTTTACCGGAAATTTATAAATCTAAATCCTCGACATTTTTTCTCCATCAGTCATACTTTTGCTACATTTACAACCAAATGTAACCTATTTAAGAGAAATTTTGTCCAGAAGTTTCACTTTAGTTTTTAAAATGTGCTACCAGAGCAAATTGTGCGTTCAAAAAAAAAAAAAAACTCAAGAGAGAAAAAAGCATTTCTCTAGTTTCGTGAAAATCCCATTACACGCTACTGTATGTAGGAAAAGTTTTTTTCATATTTAACTCTAGATGTACCGACAAGTTAGGTTTATCTATTTCTACAGATATAATAACCGATCATTTTGACCGGCCTGGTAGTTCTAGTACTACTAATAATAAATACTAAATTTAACGTTATATGCAGAAAAAGTTTTCCCTATTTAATAGTATTTTCCATTATATTTAGTACCAAAACGGTCTAACTTGGAATTTTATTTAATACAGCTAATAAATAATGCGAGGAACAATAAACTTTAAAAAGTGTGGTAAAATATTTTTATACTAAATAATGGTCCTTGATAGATGATATTTACCAGTTGAAACTGCATGCTTTCTATTTACATGTTAAGGGGACCGGGTAAGTCCTATCTCCGCCATGTTAAATTTACCATTTTTATGTACCTTTTTTTCAGAAACTATCTGAGATAGGAATGTGAAATTTTTGTGGTTGACAGAAGGATATATTTTGTACATTTTAACAGCTCTTTTTGTTTCTAAGTATCAATTATAAATTTATTTAATTTTTTTACTGCGGGTCACTTTTTAAACCTTTTTTTCATGGCATTTTTCTCTTATAAAATAATATGTATTACATAAATATTTAAACCCCTGTGTTAAAATGATCAGTATGATATAAACTCATGATAAAAATTTGAAGTCATTATATTACTTAAGTACTGAGAAAAAGGAACACGAACCTGCAAAATCCATGTTTTTGAGAAAAACAGATTTAAAGTTTAAAACTGCATTTTTAAAAAGCATCACTACACAAATTTAATAAAATCCTCATTTATATGATGGATTATCTATTTCAGATTCATGGAATGAGTCTTCCAGTTTGCGTTTGGCAATTTTTTGAGTTTGCCTAGCTTTTTTACACTATTCAGAGAGTTTTCTCTCTCGATCTATCTCACGATCCTTGTCCAGTTGTTTGAGTATTTTGATGCAATTGACACCTAGATCGATTCCTAACTTCACCACAATAAGTTTTTCATTTAACTATGTTTCCTGTATTAAAGCAGGAAACAGCATCATACACACCAAATTTAAGTGTTTTTAGAGACACAAATACAGTTTTTGGTACACGGGTCTAGATGACATTATTTACAGACTCATTAGGATTCTTTTTATTTACATGCTAAAGTAATAATTTTATGATATACTGTATCTAATAGTTAATTATTTTCTACCCCAACCCACGCCCACGAAAAGGTGTATTTTTATAAGTTTGTTATCCTTTAGAAGTATACATCTGAACCGCTTCAGCACTTCAGTACATTTGTATATTATAGTATGTGCAATTGAAACTGTCTGAAGGACTTTCCACAGAGTTTTATAAGAAGTGGCACTTCAATTTAAACATTGAACAAATTGAACGTTCAAAAGATACATAACATTAAAATTTCATAAGATGTATACCCGGAAGGTAAAAACTTTTTATATTTTAATAAAAATAGTTTTCATCATAAATTTTGTTTAAAATCGAAGTTTTAAAATGGAATAGTTAGCGAAAGTCAAATAAAGGGGGGAAATAACGGAAATGAATGTATACGAAAGCGTTGATAAAAATTTATCGTTAAACCGTAAGAGTATCAGAGGTTCACATTCAGTTTCAACAGCAACTGAGGAAAATGAAACGTAACTAAAACACTACGTGATAACTGAAAAAGTTCATTTAATATTTCAAAATTTCGCGATATTCTTTTCTAAGTTTTCTCTACATAAAAAGTTTTCACTGAGAGACTTCATATAACTGCCAAGATATTCTATTGAATTCAAAATGAAACCAAAGCGGGCATAGTGCGGAAACGGAAAAGGAACCTCTGGCTAACTTGAGCTTTTCGGTCTTATTTAATGTCTTGAAATAGCCGCTCATGATAATAATGTTACCTTAATGTATATTATTCATCAAACCAGTAATAACATACGGACCATTCATTATAAGGAGCAATTGCAAGAAGTTACTTACGGGGCCTTCATATTTTCTAAAAATGACCAGCTTAGGGTAATTCTAGGTTAGGGTCGTCAGTAAATCCGAAATAAAGTTTAAAGTAATATCAAAGATTAGGAGATCTAACTCTGAAATATATAGATTATTCAGAGAACCGGACATTCTGAAGTATCATAAAGTCCAACGCATGAAATGGGCCGGACACATTTTAAGAATGAATGATGACCGAAAGACGAAAAAAATCTTTCTGGCAAAGCCAACAGGAGTCAGAAGAAGAGGCAGACCCAGACTGAGGTGGGCGGACTGCCTCCAAAGTGACTTTGCCTCAATCAATGTCAGAGACTGGAAAGCTGTGGCGCACAGAAGGAAGGACTGGTTCTGTCTTCTTGAGAAATCCAGGGTCCAACCAGGACTGTCTAGCTATTGATGAAAGAATGAATATCAAAGATTAGGCCTATTTTCAACGAAAGTAGTTTGGTTTAGTTTGGTTTAGAGCGCAACGGTCATTTTTGGCTACACGAGGGTTAATTAGACCGGTACCTACTGCCTAAAGCCGATTCCGAACGGCTACAAACGTCTATGCCAAGAGTGGAATTCGAACCCACAGACTCTGGTACCGAAAGCCAGCGCCCTAGCCATTCCGCTTTCAAGTTTTAACACCGCATGCAAGAAGTCCCCGATCCCTGCTACATAGCTTACGGCGCTAGTTTCCGTACCACGCCGACATCATATGCTGAATAGCATTACAAGCTGTCTCTGCGTGGGCTTGGGTTTGAATCCAGACAGAGGCATGGATATTTTTATGCGGCCCGCTCTTAAGGAGCAATGGTAGGTCATTAACTCGATGCTCCCATAATAAAGCAGCCAACAAAACTCGCGGTATGCACGGGGACAAATGTATTTTAAAAAAAAGAAAAAAGGCATGCCATATTGAAAAATCTTCCTTCGTACCGCACCCCTCGGACAGTCGTATCAAAACCAGATCTTACGAACGATATCGTTCCTTAGACACACACAAGAAAGTCTAAGCACTCTTTTATTCTAACAACCGTAGAGCGTACACGCATTCAAAAACGCAGGATGAACCGAGCAGCTAACATCGAGCAAAATATCCTTAGTCCTCCGCTCACCTCATCAAAATCCTCACTTTCAGATGTCCAGCTTCCAAGCATTTGGTAATCGCTACAGTTAAATTATTTTCTCCCGTGAGCCACTTTCCTTTTTTCAACGACTTCTAATATTAGCCATCTTCAAAGTAAAAACCGAAATGTTTCATCGGGAACTTGGAAAAGCTCTTGCTCACCCATCTACCACGGCAGGGCAGTTCAGCTAACGTCATTGGTCTTGTTCTGCCGTCTTTGAAATATTTGTTTGACTATCTGACGTCAAGCTGTCTAAGATTTCAAAATCATTGAAAAAGTATCAAATTATTTTCTTCAGTGGGTTTAGTTCCTCTTATCAGCATTTTTTAACTTTTAATGTCTCTCATCAACTTAGTATAGTTCCCGCCTGGAGAGAGGGTGCCTGAGACTGTCTTTAAGGTTACCACCTCGGGGAAGTCGATTCTTGAAATTGGGGTCAGATAATAAACACCTCATAATAAGACAGCCAAGAGAAGGATTTGTAGCTCTTTAGGCTTCAAGGAAACTATGGATTTTGCATGTTTTGAATTTCCAGTTTCATAAAATCAACGTATTTTACGACTTTTAACCCTGCATCATACTACGTACCATTTCCCGAAGTAATGAGAGAGAATTTCAGAAATCCTCGAAAAAATCTAGAATCCTGTTTGTTTTTATAAATAGTGGTTCTTACTAAAACTTTTCGTTTTTGATGAAGATGATTTACGGACATTTGAGTTTTTTGCGATTCTTAACATCTGCTTTTACCAAATAAACCGCGATTTTTTTTTTCATTTTATTTACATTTAAAATAATAAGTAAGGTCTCTTATATAAACAGATAGTGCAAACATACAAATAAAAATGAGCTTTCAGAAATTAGCTATTATTTATTCGATGGCACGATAAATAATAACTTAACTTCTAAAGAACTGTTTAAAGGGCGCCGTGGCCTGGTTGGCTAGAGCAGCGAGCCAGTGATCTGAACGTCACTGGTTTGATGCTTACCGCTGACAAATCCCCCGTCATGTACACTAATGGCGGCTGGTGAACGAAAAATCTGTCGTGGTTGCAATGTCCTCCAAGTTCTCAAATTTACCTCTGCAGGTGCGGGGTCAAGTGCTTCGGTCTCGTCACTTGACTCGGTTCAAAATTACGGGACCGGTTCTTTAGCCAAGTCGGTCTCCTACCCTTGGGGTGCTATTAAAAACCGGAGCCGCACCACTCTGCCCAATAGCCTTAATGGACTTGATATGATATACTATCTTTCAAGCGACAATACACAGAGAGAGAGAAGTGTTTCAATTATAGGATTTTTTTCCATTGTGCTTGTGTTGTCGAGTCGATTATAATCAGTTTCGGCAATTTCAGTGTTTGTATTACTGCAAGGCATTTCTGTCAGACTTAGTGTAGGAAGTTTTAATGATGTTCATATTTTGTCCCTGAGAAAAATTTGAGGAAAATTTCTAAAATTAAAATAAATTTTCTGAAAATCAAATTTTTTATATGATTGATAAAACTATGAAAATAAATTGGAATTTCTTTTTTGTTCGTTAATCTGAATATGATAAATTTTGAAATCATTTTCAAAAATAAAATTACTTAAATTGCATTTTGCTTTTCTTTGTCATGTAAGTACTGTGAAAATTAATCAATATTTACATTTATACCTCCTTTAATGTTTCTTTTTAGATATGGAAAAGCTTTCTCTCTACCTTTCACAATAACAGTGCTGTTGTGCTATGTCGATGGTTTTCGCCCTACGTTAGGTGCATAGTAAAATTCCATAACAACCTTTCTTTTTTCTAAGCTACAGGCGCCTGATGCCAATCACCCATATAAGCCACGGAAATCGGCAAGCTACTTTGTCATTACTAGCGCCCAACAGGAGAATCAACTTTACTCTCTATAACAGGGCAGTACAGGAACATCCTTGCCTTAGCTGAGAACTGCTTAATAATAACTAAGAACACTTTAGAACAAGCACTTTATTAATACGCCTTACTTACGATACACGCTGCAACTTAGAACGAAAGCGGAACTGTTTACATTTATTGTTGATGTGGAGTTGGGAGGCAGTTCTGCTGCATGAGCAAGCGAATTTACATAAATCAAGGAGTCTGCCTCAACATACCCTCGCACCTTACAATTTGGTGGAAACCTAAAACAATAAAAATGCAAAAATAAATAGAGGTCCATTTTAGTGGGTACTTTGGTACGTCACCCGGTTCCAGTTCGGATGTCCGGAGCACTAGAAGTTTCGGGAACTGGATCATTATCAGTTGGTTTTGTTGATCCTGAGGGAATCTCCAGAACGGCTGGAATGTTGTCTTTTGACAGGTAAAAAAATAGATTTCTGGACTAAGGCCTAATTTCTAAGGAATAAATTCGCTGGAATGGTCTAATCTTCCCCCCTTCAGCTGTCTTTATTCTGGCAACTCTTGAATGTCCGTCTGCTCCAGGGAAAACTTCAACTACACTCTTAGACCAAAAAAAAAAAAAAAACGACGCTCCAAGAAGGGGTAATGCAAATTGACAAATTGATATGCATACAGGTTTCGACGGAAAATGCAAAATTTTAAAGTTTGGCGACCAATGAATGAACATGTGACGCTGCAGCGAATCTTAACTGCGCAACTGGCAGGATATTAAAGGGGAGAAATTTCGATTCCAGGTCATAAATTCTTTGCGAATTTCAATCCGTGTACTCAGGTAGACAGTAACTATGCCTCGCATACAGGTGCACGAACAATATCCGCAGATGTCAGCATTTGAAATAGGACGTACAGTTGGGCTCAAAGAGGCCAGTTGGTCTAAACGGCGAGTCGCTCGACATTTGGATAGGAGCGATGCCACTATTAGACGATGTTGGCAGGAATGGGTGAACCATGGCCTAACACAGCGTCAAGGAGGAAGCGGTCTAGAGAAACGACAGAAAGTGAAGACCGAGCAATCGTCAGAGCGGCACTCACAGCCCCAGATTCATTATTATCATCGATCGTACGTGCAACTTATGCTTCAGTTACCGCAAGGATCATTCATAGGTGGCTCAGAGGAAGGGGGCTGAGCTCACGGCGCCCCTTGCACTGACTACCATTGACCTCTGTACACTCTGTAAGCCCGTTAGCAGTGGTGTCGAGTACAATTGACCTGGAATGTCACTGACTGGAGTAGAATTGTCTTCTACTATAGTGTGATACAGCCCCGATGACCTACTATAGCCACGAGTACTATATAGCCCTGACTACTATAGCCCCAATGACCAGTGAATACGTGTCTGGAGATCCACGGACAGCGGTGGGATACCAACTTAACTGTCTTCCGCCATACAGGCTAACAACCAGAAATGATGGTCTGCGGTGCTAATTCATTTCATAGTAGGACCTCTTTGGTCGTCATCCGCGGCACCCTTACAGCACAGCGATAAGTCGACGATATTCTACGCCCCGTTGTGTTGCCCTTCATATCACGCCATCCTGGGCTTACATTTCAGCAAGATAATTCCCGCACGCACTCGGCGAGAGTTTCTACAGCTTGTCTTCGTGCTTGCCCAACGCTACCTTGACCAGCAAAGTCGCCGGATCTCTCCCCCATTGAGCACGTTTGGAGCATTATGGGCAGGGCCCTCCAACCAGCTTGGGATTCTGACTATCTAACGCGCCAATTGGACAGAATTCGGCACGATATCACGCAAGAGGACATCCGCCACCTCTATCAATCAATGTCAAGCCGAATAACTGCTTGCATAAGGGCCAGAGGTGGACCAACGCGTTATTGACTTTTTCACTTTGTGAAGCTCTTGAATAAATCATCCAATTTTTCTCAAATTGTAATCATTTTTTTTCTGTACATGCTCATCACATCTACCGATTTTCGTCCCATTCGAATAACTCCTTCTTGGTGCGTCTTTTTTGTTCTTTCTCTCTCTCGAAGAGTGTATTAGATCCAGCTGCCAGTTTATGCGTTTTCCCGGGTATTCAAAAATAACTACATCACCTACACTGGTGTCCAAAAGTTAAGCATAATTGATGTTTATGTGAATATTTAAGGAAATCTAAGTCAGAATGGCGGGAAACGTGATGTGCGAGTGTAATACGGTTACACCATAAAAAAACAGTTCAAATGGAGGATATTAATCACTTTCATTATCCAAAGAAACAGTTTGAAAGAAAAAAGCGCAAACTAATAGTTTATACTTTAATGAAAAAAATTAAATTAAAAAGAATATTTGGCAGTTTAATAAGGTGTGTGGTCGCCGCTGGTAGCCACGCGTGCTGCACAACGATTGCCCATATGTGCTATGAGAGTGGGGACGAGGTGTGGCCTCAAAGAGTTCCAAGCATTGAGGAGAGCTCTTTCCAATTCTGGAACGGAGTTTGGTGGGTGGGGAAGGGCTGCAATTTGTCTCTCGAACATATATCCCACACATGCTCAATAGGATTAAGATCAGGAAAGTGAGTGGGCCGCTGAATGCGCTGGATATTTTCACTTTCAAGGAAGTTGTCGACCAGGATCGCACGGTGACAAGGCGCGTTATCATCCATGAATATGAATCCAGGACCGACAGCACCTCGAAACAGGTGAACATAAGGCTCAAGGACTTCGTCTCTGTATCTTTCAGCAGTAACTGACCCCGTGTCAAAGACGTGGAGGTCTGTCTGGCCATCCAGCATTATGCCTGCCCCCACCATGACTCCCTTTGAAGGAAAATGATGTCTTTCCGTGATGTTTCTTGGGTGAAAACGAGTTCCACGTTCTCTTCATATCGTTATCCAACGAGAATCAGTCTTCAGAGTAAATCGGCACTCGTCACTGAACATCACATTGGCCCACTTTTGCAAACTCCAGTGCTAATGTTTCAAACTCCAGTTTAGACGAGCGTGTTTATGCGCAGGTCTGAGAGGAATGCAAACGGCTGGTCATCTGGCATACAGACCATCATGATTGAGTCTCCTGTAAACAGTTTGCCTCGAAACTCGCACTCCTGTGGCGGCTGTAAGCGCTGAACCGTTTTCTCTCGAACAACTGTCTCTCTGACGTCGCGCAGTTATTGCCAAATATCGGTCTTGACGAACGGTTGTTACTCTTGGTCAACCTTGTACTGGCCGTCGGGTAACATCTTCCGTACTTTGAAACCTCTGCCACAGTCTTGAGATCACACACTGAAGCACATTCAGAATTTGAGACACTTCGGTTTGAGATCGTCCACATTCCAGCATTCCAATAATTCTTCCTTTCAAAAACATGTCCATTTGGCGTGTGGGGATTCCCAGATTATTCTAGTGTCCATGTACTCACGAGTTCGAGGAGCTTAAGGCCGTCCGCACACGGAGCGACTCAAAGGAAACTCAACAGGTTAGCGACTGAAATTGCTTATCGGTTGCAAACTCGTTAGTGATGCGGCTCCGCACACGGGCCGGCTCAAAAGTGATTCAAATCAATAGTTTGCGACCTGTCATGGAAGGAAGAACATCACTATTCCGGGCATTATTTTTAGTTAAATTATTATCAGAAATTAATTTATTTTAAAAAATCGTCACAATAGATTGTCTTTGATCAATCGTTTAAAAATGGACTGTATATATAGGCGCACATATTCCATTCAACAAAAAACGTTAGAATTTCATTTCATCGGTAGGCAAAAGTCACGTGACTTGTGTACGTCATGTGGCAGCTTGCCAAAAGAGCGGCTGTAACATAGATTGTGTAATAACACGCACAACGCAAGAGAAACTGGCGACTGAAGTTGCTAGCGACTCGATACGTTGAGTTGCCTGCGACTGATTACAAACGCGTTGCTGACGGGTTTGTAACCAGTTGCGCCGTGTGCGTGGCTCCATTGAATTACATAGGTTACGACTCATCACGGACTGGTTTGTGATTGGAATCGGTTATCAGTTTCTTTTGAGTTGCTCCGTGTGCGGACGGCCTAACTATTTTAACATTCTACAAGTTGGCAACTTTTTGTTTAATATGATTATTGTTGTTCATGCGTTCTTTTTTTATGTCAAATTTATAAGCAGTTTGTCACATTAAAGATATCAGTTCTTTTGTAGTTATAGAAATACATTCATAAACCATAGCTACAGGCGTCTTTGTGCCATCCTTCGGCCGTTTTAATCGGTTAACTCGCTCCTCAGCACAGCAATTGCACATTACCTGCCTGATCTCCGTATGGCACGTGAACCGGTTTTATACTCATTCTGACGTGCGAACGTGTTTTGCGCATGTGATTCTTCATAAGTGATTTTTCACAATTTGACCAATATTTACTCATGTTCTTCCACATTTTACGAATTATGCTTAACTTTTGGACACCAGTGTACTTGAAAGGTATCTTCCCGACTTCGTCCCCGATGCACAAGCATGGCTAAATATTCATTGCGGAATCACATTCGTAAATCACTTCTAAGTTTTGAAGGTAACGTAATCATTTATTTAAGCTGTTACGATCAATCTCTTCTAAATCTGGGACTTCAGCACTTGGAATTCCCTGCATGAAATTTGAAGATGTTAGCGGTTTCAGTCCTCCCGAGTTGTCATCGATATACGTTAGAGGCCTTGAATTTATCGTAGCCTCGTAATCACACAGAATAGTTTGTAGCTCTTCATGCTTAAGAATGGATCTGCTCAAAATTCTTCTCGGAAACTATTTCAACATGCGGATCATTCGCTCCCACCATCCGCCCCACCAAGCAGCAGTTGGGGAAATGAAATTCCATCTTATTTTCTTGATGGTAGAAAAACTCATAATACGCTTCCAATCTAGATCTTGAAGAGCGTTGTTCATGTCCACAAAATTAGGGCCATTATCTGTGTAGATAATATTCACTCTTCCTCTTCGTGCTATAAATCTTCTTAGAGCCATTATAAAAGCTTCAGTGGATAGAGCATTAACTAGTTCTAAATTAACAGCTCTATAAATGGCTCATGTAAAAAGGGCGATCCATGCCTTTTCACCTAAAAGTATGAATAAAGGGCCAGCTAAGTCAATTCCTGTTACTTCGAATAAGACAGCATGTTTTATTCTGTTTCTCGGTAGAGGGGATAACGGAGGTTCTTTGAGTTTAGCTTTCAATCTTTTGCAAATGACACAACAAGAGCAGATTTTCTTCGCTCTTCTCCTAATACCTATTATCCAGTAATTTTCTCTCGGCTTAAATAACAGAGTTCTAAAGCCAGAGTGTTGTAATTGACAGTGCTTCTGATGGATAAGTCGATGAATAATTGCGTTATCACCTGGCAACAATATGGGACATTTAAAGTCTTCATCTTCATCTCCTACAACTAATTTTGTTCTCCCTCTAATGATCCCTTCAATATCTTTAAATATTTGCATTTCTTTAGAAATTCAACTCCTTTGCCTTGAAAAGTTTCCTTCTTGATTAACCTCAATAATATTTTCTCAGCATCGAGAACCTCTTCATAAACTACACTGAAGTGCCACTGAATTAGGGATAGCAAAGCCTATGCAAATTGTGTAGCGCTGCGCATCATGCATGCGCAAGTGAGGGCGCTGTGGTAACTGCATATATAGCGCGTACTGTGGTTCTGAATTAGTTGTTGGAATTGCCAGTATGGGTAAACTGCCTGATTTAGACGCCTTCGATCGCGGAGAAATCGTAGGTGCGCGACGCATGGGCCATTCAATTTCCGAAATCGTCAGACAGCTAGGATTTTCAAGGTTGACAGTGTCAAGAGTATACCAAGAATACATGGATGGTGGAAAAAAACTAGCGATCGGGTAAACTGCAAAGGACAATTAGCCTTGACAGTGCGTGGTGAGAGACGGCTCAGGCGTATTGTACGTAGCCAGCGAAGCGAAACATTAGCTCAAATTACCACCCAGTTTAATGACGGTGCCAGTCGTACAGTCAGTAAACGGACTGTGCAACGCTCGCTTCACCGTATGGGTTTCGGGAGCCGTCGACCTACGCGAGTACCATTGCTCTATACTCGCCATCGCGCTGCACGTCTTGCCTGGGCAAGAGAGCACAGAGACTGGAGTGTAGAGGACTGGACACGAGTAGCATGGAGTGATGAGTCTCGATTCCGACTACTTAACGCCGACGGGAGGCTGAGAATATGGCGTCAGGCTCATGAAGCCATGGATCCTGCATGCCTGGCTGGAACTGTACAAGGGCATGGTGGCTCAATCATGGTTTGGGGTGTTTTTTCGTGGCACAGTTTGGGATCTTTGGTGCGTGTACCAACCTCCCTCAATGCAATTCGGTAGGTAGAGTTGCTGGGTGATCACCTCCATTCGCTTATGCTGTTCTGTTATCCGCACGGTAATGGAGTTTTCCAAGCAAGACAACTGTACCTCTCACAAGTCGCGGTTGGCTACTGGCTGGTTGGATGAGCATTCCTCTGACTTCTCTGTCATGAATTGGCCACCTAGAAGTCCAGACTTAAATCCTATTGAGCATCTTTGGGATGTTTTGGAACAAGGCGTGAAAGGCCATCACACAGCACCAAAGAACCTTACTGAATTATGGACAGCTTTAGCCAATATTTGGCAAGCCATTCCCGTGGAACGTTTCCAGAAACTTGTTGAATCTATGCCTCGTCGTGTGGCAGCCGTTATCAAGGCCAGAGGAGGCCCAACTCGTTACTAGGTAGGTATCCCTAATTCAGTGGCTCTTCAGTGTAGTTCTCCTTTCCTGGCATATTCATTTTGCCGATAATTGTTGATGAAACGCATTATCCTTGCGATCATCCTTGATTATTGAGAGAAGTAGAGTAAACGATCCGTAAAACTTGTGGTCTCTTGAGCTACAACGGTCACCACTAATTTTCTCTTTTTAGAATCCACAAGATTTTCATCAGCACTTGGGACTTCAAATACAGGCCATTTTACAGGATCTTCCTTCAACCAGTTAGATTCCTTCCACCATCGACTCTCGAGCAAAGTTTTAGCATTGCAGCCTCTGGATGGTAGGTCTGCTGGATTCATAGAGCCTGGTACATAGTGCCCATCATCTGGGTTTGTGTAATTTCTGATCTCTGCAACGCGATTTCCAAAAAATGTCTTCCAGCAGATTTTTCCTTTAATCCAAGTTAGCACTACAGTTGAATAACTCCAGAAATAAACTTTGCATCCTTGTAAATTAAGTGAGTCAACTACCTGGTTGTATAAGCGAGTTGCAATGAAAGTTCCAAGAAGTTCTAATCGTGGGATAGTAATATCTTTAGTAGGTGGTACTCTTGAATTTCTGACAACTAACCGAAGTTTTTCCCACTACACATGATCGTATGAAAATGCAGGCTACGTAGAATACTCTGCTAGCATCGCTGAAACAACGTAGGCTGATTACACAATGCTTAAAAGGTCCAATTACAAGTCTTCTGGTTACCGTACAATCTCTTAAAAATTGCAGATGCTTGAACCAGTCTAGAAATTCTTTTCTCATACCCGGTGGAAGTACTTCATCCTACCCAAGTTTTTCCTTCCAACTTTTCTGTTTTATTAATTGTAGGATTAAAGTAGTAGAGCTAGTATAGCCAAAAATACTTTGAGCTAAGGAGAACAAAGTTATTTTGGCAACAGAGCTTTCTGAGAATGTGCATGTACCTAAATTACACGAGAGATCATCTATTTGGACGTCCCAAGAAAGTCCCAGTAATGGACTATATCTTTCATTTGTTTCACATTCTATAACCCCATCCGGAGAAGTTGTCCAATCTCGGAGATCGAATTGGGCTAAAAACATCAATTGTTTGACTTCAGAAATAAGGGCTCTAGCTTCTTCCTTCGTTTCTAGACTTGGGACATTATATATATAAAACAGTTCCGTAACTGACTGACTGACTGACATACAGCGCACAGACCAAACCGCTGGACGTAAAGAGCTGAAAATTTGCATGGCGATTCTTCTTATAATGTAGGGGTGCACTAAGAAAGATTTTTTTAAATTAAATTTTTAAGCTGTTTTAGTAACTTTTTTTACGTTTGCATTTAAAATAATAATTTGAGGGTTATAAAATTTATATCACGAGACAGATCATAAAAATTCCTTTAAAATGAAATCTTTTTCGAATCTTTACCTCCATTTTCTGATTTTTGGTGAATTTTTAAATATTAATTTTTAGAATTTAATTTATTAAACGCTGATCACGTGATTTCTTTTTCTGGTACTTTAAATAAATTTATCGTCACATGCATAACAACGAAATAGATAAAAAAAAATTATTTTCTTCCTAATGCGGCAGACGATTGGACATTATCCAAAAAGATATTAAAATACAGTAAAATGTATGTTCCTCAAACTGTATTATATTAACTGTACTATATTCTTTAGTATGTTCTATTAGATTTAATTTAAATATTTTCTTCTACATTATTTTGTCTATAAAAATATCCCTTACGATTTTTTTTATAAGTATTTATATATTTTTTTACATCAGTTGCATACATTGATCGTTGTATTTATTATAAATACATATATATATATATATTGGCATTATTTGCATACATTGACCGTTGTATTTAATTTGAATGTACTCCGTAGCGAAGTGCGGGTTTTCAGCTAGTTATCAATATAAAAGGAGTTACGGAACAACTGAGCAGTTTCCTTCAACTCTTCTGGAGCATGTTCAAGATGATATGTTATTGTTGCTCCTAGGAAAACCGAACTTGGGGAAGCACCAAAAACAACGCGGCAATGGCGTAAGGTAATGATTTCCTCTGTCTTCCGATCTTTCCACCATAGGAATTTGAAAAAAACTTTCTATCATTTGGGGAAAGACTAATTTGCAAAAAGGCTTTTCTGATGTCGGAAGTAATGTCAACTGCATACTTTTGAAACTGCATTACTAATTTGGTAATTAACTCTATTAAATTTGGGCCTTTTTCCTAAACGATTGTTCAAAGAATTACCCTATTCATCTCTAGCGGATGCGACGAACACATCCGCTAGAGTATTTTTGTAGTCGTGCTACTATTCTTGAAAGCGGGTCGATGTGGTAGGTAATGCCCAATACCACAATCTTCCTCGACTAATTCTACGATGCCTAAATCTATCCATTCTTTGAGGATGTCGTTGTACTCTTCTAAATGACCCGTGCGAACAAGTGTTTTTGTGGTAGATATGAGCCGTTTCTTAGCAAATTCTTTATTATTAGTTAATTCAGGATTACCCTGTTATCTCCAATCAGCTTAATAGTTCTACGAAGGAAATTTAAAATTTCAGCCTGTACGTCTTGTCTAGATTTAATTTCTGATGGATCTCTAATGCCAGTCACATCCAAATCCCATAATTCTGTTAGACCCAAATTGCAAGAAAAACTAATATTTAAAGATTTAACAGAACATGTTTGTTTACCTTGGAGAATCCATCCCAGTTTCGTATTAATTGCTACCAAATTATCGTTAATTGGAACTATTGTTCGGTCAGTAAAGAACCCAGTAGTCGGCCCCAATTAACAAGCCTATTTCCAGTGTATTTTCTCCCACATCACTTAGTACTATATTTTTCTTCCTCAGAAGAGGGTACACACTAAGATTCGTAACACGGGGTATATTTCCACAAATTTTTGTTTCATCTAAAACGGAAATACGACATCGAAATTTCGAACATAAGCCTTACAAAGTAATATCATAGGCATTATGTAACTTTTGTTCAGTTTCGCCACCCCCAAATAAAGCATGGCTCAAAGCTTCTTGATTTGATATTTCTAGCCCTAACTTATCAGCTATATCTTTTCTAATAAAAGATCTTTGAGAACCTGTATCAAACAATATGCGGATAATCCCAGATTTTCCATTATTCGTAATTTTGGCATGAACAATCTCCATTATTCGTAATTTTGGCAAAAACAGTCAAAAGAAAAATTGGAGAATTTCTCCTAGATAACAACACCTCAGCATTTGGATTTTCATTCATTTCTTGGCATCTTTCGATAGGCGTTGTTTCGGACTGTAAGCAATTCAAGAACGACATCAGAGGCACAAGATAACGTGGGTTTTATTGACAACACAAAAACAAGGCTTACATAGACACAAAAACAGCGGTATATATACGTAGGCAAGGATTAAAGCACTGGCCAATCATAAGCGAGTAATAAACAATAAGCCAATGAGAAATATTCGCATCAATCGTACGTGAAAGAAAGCTACAGTGTATTTCAAAACAAAGATTAAGTGACTATAGAATAGATTAACCAATCAGGAATACGATAGTGTTAAACATTAACCAATAAGAGAAGCGATTATATCTAACACTTCCCCTTAATCGCTTCGCATAGAACACAAAAATAATAGTTTTTCCAATTTACATTTTGGTAAACATTTAGTAAAAAGATCAGCAATTTGCGATTCGGTACAAATATATTTCACACATATATCATTTTGTCTTAAAGTTTCCTTTGTGTACTTTAATTTTACATCTAAATGATTTTACCTGGCACAAATATTTTCATTCAATACACTTTTGATAGCTGACTGTCTTCAAAAACTAAAACATTATTTACATGAGAAATTTCATTTATAACATTTTTATAGAATAAAAGATCTTGGAAATATTTGCACATAGAAATAATTTATGCTTCTGCTGATGAAAGAGAAATACAATTTTGCTTTTTACAACACCAAAGAATGGGGCAATTATTAAACATTAAAACATACCCAGTCATTGACTTTCTGTCAACTGAATTAGAAGCTCAATCCGCATCAACATACAAATCAAGATTAAAATCATCACCCCTTTTATAAACAAGTTTAAGAGATGAGGAACCTTTCAAATACCTTAAAATTCGTTTTAACCCAGTCCAGGCAGCAACGGTTGGTTTTTCCTGAAGTTGGCTGAGGCAGTTAACCGAAAAAAGAATATCTGGTCTCGAAGTTATGGCCAAATAAAGCAGGGAGCCAACAAGTTCACGATAAAGCCCTTCAAATATGGGACCCTTAGAGAAATCAGCTGAGGTAGATTTTGGCGCTAAAGGAGTAGAACATGGTTTGCAGTCACTCATATTGAAGAATTTCAAAATTTCCAAGATGTAATCCTCCTGATCAAGATACAGTTCTTTGTCTGTAAAATACATTCGTATTCCTAGATAATCAGTCAGTGGCTCAGATTTTGACATCTGAAACCGTCCTGCAAAAGTTTAATGACAGTTTCCATCTCAGTAATAACTGATCCGGCTAGGAACAGGTCATCCACATAAAGACAAACAATCATCTTCTTTCCATTAACAACTCGAATGAAGATACACGGATCAAAATTCGATTGCTTGAAATTGATTTGGTTCATGAATTGTAGAAATTTATGATGCCATTGCCTTGGAGCCTGTTTCAACCCATACAGACTCTTGCGAAGTTTACAAAATCTGCCTGATTTGTCGTCATATCCTTCTGGTTGACACATGTACACAGTCTCATCTAAATCACCGTTTAGAAATGCCTTTTTTACATCCATTGTATAAGCATGTAGATTTTCTTGAAATATTATGGCCAAAATTAGTCAAGAGATGAGATATTGATTACCGGGGAGAAGATTTCAGTATAATCAATTCCTTCCTTCTGTTGAAATCCTCTTGCAACGAGACGAGCTTTATATGTACCATCTCTTTTCTTTTGAACACCCACTTGCAAGTTATTGGTTTCTTCTCATCTGCTGGTAGGTCAACTAATTTCCAGACTTTGTTTACTTCTATGGAGAGCATTTCTTCGTTCATAGTAACTTTCCATTGGACTTGCTCTTTTTCGGGTAAAGATTTTATATCCTCAAAGTTTAATACTTCATGTGTTGCGAGCATTACTTCATATGGTTCATATTTAGATGGAAATTTTCTCTGTCTTTGAGACCTTCTAACATGTTCTTCATTTACATCTGTCGCCTCAGGTTCTTCTTTAAAATTTGTCTCGCTTTCAACTTCTTCCTTTCTCTTTCTCTATCTCTTTTTCAGCTTCTTCCTTAAAACCCTTCTCTCTTTCTTTGTCTTCTTCCCCTGAATCTCTAGAATTTAAAGTATTAGTTGAATCATTTATTACTACTTTCTTTTCATTAAATCTGGCGTTTCTTGAAACGAATACTCTTCTTGTAAGGGGATCCATGACTCTGTATCCCATGTTAGTGTATCCAACAAAGATCATTCTTTTCGATTTTGGATAAAGCTTTCTTCTGTGAGCATCTGGAATTTTAACATAGACATCGCATCCAAAAGCTCTAATTTGACTCATATCAGGTTTACTGGAATACTTCAATTCATATGGAATATTATTATCGATGCTTGAACTGGGAATTCTGTTATGAAGATAAGCAGCAACTTTAATAGCTGTTAAATATTTGTTTGATATTGATATAATTATTTTGTTAAATCGTTGAGGAGACGAATGACCGACATTGTCAACTATACGTTTTATTGAACGACATCAACAACAGGAACAGACGAACACAAAAAGTGTGTAGAAGTGGAAGTAGAAAATAGTAGTAGTGGAAGTAGCAGTAGTTAATACATAACAATTCTCCGATGCTTATTTAAAACGTTAAATATTTACCTATATACAAGTTGTAATTAGTGAAGGAAATTGAAATAAAGATTAAATTACATCGAATAATTTTTGTTGTTGTTGTTAGAGATTTAGCTTCACGACTGGTTTTCGTTGACGAGTTGATCTTCTCAATGGGACTAGATGATCTGTAATGCTGGAGTCAGATGTTGTTTTAACACTGTTCTTTTGTGGTACTGTGGAGCTTGCTTGAGGGTAACTGGAGCAAAGAATTCGGATCATTGAGTTTTACACTTCGGGAAGTAACATTCATTGGAGGTTGATGTGCAGGAACTTGGCCGTGCTGTTGCGAGGAAATACCATTGTAATGACTGGAGATTGAAGGACTGGATGCTGGCAGCGAGAAGTGAACTCTCTTGGGCGAAGAAAAATCTAAAGAAAGGGTCTTTTCAACTTCACAGGATCTTAGCTGGTTGAAGTGCCGTTTAAGCATATATCCGTCATCCAACTCTATGAGGTAATGAAGTCATCCAAATTTCTCAACGACGGTACCATATCTCTATTTGTTAGATGATATATAATTTCAAGATTGAACCCTTTCTCCGAGTCTGTAACTTTTGTTAAAATCTGGCTGTGAGGCATTATTCTTCAATCTTGATGTTGGTTTAATTAGATCAAGTTCTGATCATAAATTTCTCCCCAATAACAGTTCCGATGGAGTTTGACCATTGTTGAGTGGAGTTATTCTGAATCGAAAAAGGAGTTTACGCAACTTACTATAAAGCGTGCCTGCGTAAAATTTCATACATTTCAATTTTATTTTAAGAATTTGGGCGTATCTTTCTGCCTGTCCATTAGTTGCTGGGTAGCCTGGTGCAATGAGACGTTGTTGGATACCATTAGTTTTATAATAATCCTTGAACTCTTTGGATTTGAAAATTGAAGCATTATCGGACACTAGGATTTCGGGTAGTCCATGTCGGCTGAAAATTTCTTCAAGGAAGAAAATAGTGCTTGAAGTAGTTGGAGATTTCTTTTTTGCAAATATTTCTGGCCATTTTGAAAGTGCATCCACAACAATTAAAAAATAGTGTTCCATGAATGGGCCGGCATAGTCAATGTGTATTCTTTGCCAGTTTTTCTCTGGTGATTCCCAAATGTGGAGGGGGGCCTTAGATGGATTCTTTTTGATATTGCAACATTCTCGGCAACTCTTTACGGTATTCTCAATATCGGAATCGATGTTCTTCCAATAGCAGTAATTTCGAGAAAGAGCCTTCATCTTAACAATGCCTATATGTGTTGAATGTAGCTGATTGAGCATTTCTGGTTGAAGAGATTTTGGGACGCTCACTCGATTTCCTCTAAACAGGATTCCATCTTGAAGAGTTATGGTAGGATCGAATACGTTTCCAAGAACAATGTCATATTTCATCTTTCTCAATTCTGGATCAAGCTCTGTTTCTTCTTTAATTTTCTGTGCTGTTAAGGTTTCTGTTGAAATGTAGTTGATTATAAATTGTTGGTATGCTTGTGATTCGTCAATACAATTAATTTGATTAATTGATATCGGTAATGGATATCTGGAAAGGTAATCTGCATTTAAATGTTTCTCAGATTTTCGATGTATAATTGTGTAATCAAAGCTAGAAAGAAAATGGGCATATCGAAGCATTCTTGATGCAGACATGGCTGGGAAACTTTTCTCAGGATGGAAGATGGTGCAAATGGCTTTGTTATCGTGAATTAGGGTAAATTTCCTTCCAAAAATGTAGTCATAGAATTTTTTACAAGCCCACACCACTGCAGTTGCCTCGCGATCAAGTTGACTATAATTTTTCTCAGCAGCAGTCAGACTTCTAGATGTGAAAGCGATCGGGCGTTCAGTTCCATCAGGCATTGTATGCGACAGAACCCCTGAGAGTCCAAATGGACTGGTATCTGTGGCTAAAGTAACTGGGAGATCTGGATTGTAAGGTACAAGGACTTGATTGCTAGTAATAACTGATTTTGCGTTTAAGAAAGCAGCTTCACACGGTGCTGTCCATTTGAAACGAATGTTTTTACATAGGTTATTTAACGGATGAAGAAGACTGGAGGCAACTGGAATAAATTTGGAATAATACATTACCAGACCAATGAATTTACGGACATCATCAACATTTCTAGGTCGAGGTGTTTCAGAGATGGCTTTGATTTTGTCTGGTGATTTGTGGAGTCCAGCAGAGCTAATAATGTGTCCTAAGTATTGAACTTTTTCTTCAAAAAATTTACATTTGGCAAGATTTAGATGCAAGTTAAATTCACGTAACTTTTTAAGTACTTTAATTAAACGTTGTTGACATTCTTGTTTGTCTTTATCTTGAATAATTATGCCGTCAAATTATGCAATTGTACCATCCAAATCTTGTACGAACTGGTCAATAAATTTGTGGAACTCATTAGGAGCAGTTTTTATACCAAAGAATAGCCTTTTCGCTAAATATGTACCACGATGGGTTGAAAAAGTTTGAAATTTAGCACTTTCGTCGTCGACCTTCAGGTGTAAGCATGCTTTGTAAATGTCTAGGGTACAGAAAAATTTTCCATCGCGCAATTTATTAAAAATGTCCTCACTTCTAGGAATTGGGTGTCGTGCATTTTGGAGCTGATTATTAACTGTGACTTTAAAATCTGCACAAATGCGTACGGAGCCATCGGATTTTGAAACAACCACGAGAGGTGTTCCCCATTCAGAAAAGTCAGATTCTCAATTATGCCTTCTGACTCTAATTTATCAAGTTCTTGGTCAATTTTTTATTTTAAAGCATATGGAACCGTACGGGCTTTAATAAAAACTGGTTTAGCATCTGGGATTAGTTTTAGAGAACATGTGTAATCAGGAATACAACCAATCTTAGGTTCAAATACATCAGAATATAAATCAATAATTTTGGAAATAGAAATATCAACATAAGGAATATTTGAAATTTTGTTAAGATCATGTAAATTTATGTTCAATTTTCGAATCCAATCACGTCCTAAAATAGAACTTTTTTGACTTGACACAACAAATAAATCTTCATAACTCAAATTATTTTGATACAAAACGTTTAACTTTACAACACCAAGTGGTTTGTAAAGCTGGCCTGTGTAACTTCGAAAACACACATTTGTTCTCTGAATTGGAACGTGAAGCTTTAATTTTTTGAATTCATCAGCATTCATTATGCTTACTTTGCTTCCTGAATCGCATTCGAATCGATGTTCAAAACCATTCAATTTAACAGTAGCGTACATCTTATCATCAGTTGCATAATCATTAGAAAACACATCATAAATCTGATTCACAGCTAAGTCATCTGAGTTATTCATTATGTGGTTAACGTTTCGATTATTCGTTTTGATTTTTATTAAACTAGAAATGCAAACTGAAACTAAATGACCTTTTTTTTTACACGATTTACAGCGTAATTTATTCCTTAGAAAGCAATTTTGAGTTCTGTGATTGGATTTTGCACAACGTAAACATAATCCTTCTAATCCAAGCTCTTTTAGATTAGCACGTTTCGATTTCATGGGTGATTTTGATCTACTTCTGGTTTTGTAATTTTCATTTCTGGTTTGAAAATGACGCCTATTCTTGTCACTATTGTGCAATATTTTGTTAACAGAAGTTGAAAATTGACTCTTAAAAATTTCTTTGTTTTCAATTTTTGCAGCTTCAATAGCTAAAGCAATTTCGATAGTTTTTTCAAATGTTATATCCCCTTGTTGTAATAATTTTTCACTTATATCAGAATCAGACAAACCTCGAATAAACTGAGAACGTAATAATAAGTTTAACATAGATTTAGAACAATCACTTGAATTACATTCAGATATAAATTCAGCATTTTTTGTAAGATCTTTCAATGAAGAAATGAAAGTAGATATCGACTCACCTTGATTTTGAAGTCTAGAGAAAAATTTATGTTGTTCCGTTAAAACGTTGGGTTTTGATGATAAATGTTGTTTAAGTAATGATAAAAGCTCTTTGAATGTCTTTGTTGAGGGTAGATCAGGAGCAGTAAGACTTGAAAGAAGCTGGTATTGCTGTGATCCAAGACAATTTATTAGAACAAGGACTTTTAATTCTTCGGTTTCCTTGTCATCGGTCGATAGTTCTTTTAACTTAAAATAATTTTCCAGTCTCTGGATATAACAGTCAAAAGATTCTGATGTCTCATCATATTGGTCGAAAGTTAGATTTTGTATTGCGAGAACATCCTTGGCACTACGTTTCGATTCTGAAGTAACATTAAGTTTTGTTACGAATTCTTGAACAGTCGCTATTAACTGGGTAAGTTCAGCCATTTCGTTTTATCTCGTCGCCACTTTGTTAAATATTTGTTTGATATTGATATAATTATTTTGTTGAATCATTGAGGAGACGAATGACCGACATTATCAACTATACGTTTTATTGAACGACATCAACAACAAGAACAGACGAACACAAAAAGTGGGTAGAAATGGAAGTAGAAAAATAGTAGTAGTGGAAGTAGCAGTAGTTAATACATAACAATAGCATATCCCCAACAATTCTTAGGCAAATTTGAATCATATAGTAAAGCACGACCCTTTTCAAAAAGTGTCCTATTCATTCTTTCTGCAACTCCATTTAATTGAGGGGTATAAGGGGGACAAGGATCAATAGTCACACCAGCTTTGTTTACAATTTGTTTGAGTTCACCAGATATTCTTGAGCATTATCACAACGAATTCCTCTGACACTGTCATTGAACTTAAGAAACTTCTTTATCTCTGAAGCAACATCACCTTTTCTCTTAATCAGACGCACTTCACAAAAACGAGAATAGTCATCAACTAAAGTCAAAACGTACCTTTCTCCTGACGGAGTCTGTGGTTCAACGGGTCCACACAAATCGGAATGAATAATTTTCATCATTTCCTTTTCCGATGGGATTCGCGGGCTGCTTTGCTAGTACGCAGTTTTCACAAAAAGAATCACTCGTAGGTAGCCCGAGCCTCTTCATAACACGATTTCCTGAATGGCCTAGTCTGCGATGCCAAAGTTCAGCTTCTTCTTTTTCTGCCAAAAGTGAATTTGACACGGTGGGCGTAAGATCACAAGCATATTAACCTTTGGAATTTAGATTGCACAAAATAATACCTTTACTTCCTTTTTCGACAACAGCTCCTTCATTTTTGAAAGTAAGGGAATATCCAGCCTTTTGAATTTGTTTCACAGAAATAAGATTTCCATTCAATTGAGGAATGTACTGCATCGGTAAGGGGTATTTCTTGTTTGTTTTCCAACGTGCCACGAATAGTTCCAATTCCTTTAACTTCTAGCTGACTTAATTTTCATGCACAAGACATAATTCCGGTTGAGGGATTCAATTCTTCAAACCATTCTTGATGTGAACACATATGAGTCGTCGCACCGCTATCAACGATAAAAGTTTGGATTTCCGTTTTTCTTGCAACAAAGGTCACGGCTACTGCTGCTGCTTTCGGTGGAGAGTTCTTTACAGTCTGAGACTGGCAGTTTCGTTTTACATGTCCTTTTCTGCCGCACTGATAGCAAACCAAATTCATACGGCAAAATTTGGCGGTGTGTCCACCTCTATGGCACTTGAAACATACGGCATTTCGATAATTTGTAAAAAATGCAACGTTATTCGATGATTCATTCTTTACCAGTTTCGATTCTGAAGTTCGAAGATCCTTCAATAAAGCTTCGGCATCCAGAAGTCTGCCACACACAAACTATAACGTCAAGTTATTCGATGGTTGCTTTTTGATTACAGACTTCGCCGAGTCATATTCCGGTGGCAGCATAGGCGTAGCGTGCTTCTAAATTTTGGGGGGGGGGCACGAATTAGGGATAGGATATCGAAAGCAAAATATCGATATGAGTATCGATAATAATATCGAAAGCAAAATATCGATATGAGTAGCGATGATAATATCGGCTATTAATATCGATATCAATAATATTTCAGCACAAAAATATCGTTATTTCAAAATATCGACGATATTTCAAAATATCGACGATATTTCAAAATATAGACGATATTTCAAAATATAAACGATAATTCAAAATATCGATAACACATTTTCCTTTCACCAAGCAGTCAATCGTATTCGGAGGAATGATTGTATAGTAAAATAATATATAAATATTGTAATAGTACGATAAAAAAAATGGTCGTAATTTAATTCAATAAAGAAATAACATTTCAATAAGCAATATTTATGAAATTAAAAAGTTTCTATAAAGGTTTATAATTTTTTTTTTTTATTGAAAGCCCTAAAACGTGTTTTTAGGCTATCTGAGGACCCAAAATCTTTTCTACAACATGATTAATGAATTTGGCGAGGATATTGTAAAACATGATAACCAATAAAGTCTAAGTTTTACTTATCTTTTTTAGGATGTTTTATTTCCCTTTGTCTTTTATCTGTTGAGTACTTTCGGCCGCTAAGATCTCCTAAGTTGTTAGCGGCGGAAAGTACTCAACAGGTAAAAAGCAAAGTGAAATAAAACAACTTAAAAAGTTAAGTGAAACTTATCATTTTAACAAAGTTACGAAAGCAACATCTCCTAAACGTAACGCATTTTAATATAAATGTTATTTGATTGCTGTATTGGATTTTCAATTATTCAACAAAAAAGTTATCACACCTCTGCTATAATTAGCTCTCAACTCAAAATACAAAAAATATTTTATTTTTCGTTCCCTAACAGGACAGGGATGGTAAAGTTAAATCACTTTCTAGTCAAAATCAGTGCTTTTATTACTACAAAATCTTTTCTTAAACAACAAATATTGAAACTTTGAAAAATCTTAAGTTAATAAATAAAATATAAAATAATGATTCTAGGCAAGTTCTACAAGTTTTTACAGTGTATTTTAAATGTCTGTTTAACACATTGGTAAACCTTGTCTCGTACTTGGCCATAACAGCCCTCTTTAATTTAATAAAAGTCTTCTTTCAGAATGCCTTAAAAAATTTTTTCCACAAGCAAGTCCAGTTTCTCTTCACTCGAGTACAGCTGCGTCAGTTCATGTTCTATTGCCATTATGGCAAGTCCACTTAAGCGTTCTTCTTTCATCGTGGTTCTCAAGTAAATTTTGAGCCTTCGCAGGGTAGAGAATGACCTCTCTGCGGTCGTAGTTGTGATAGGCCCTGAAAGAGCAATTTCTAAGAGATGTATCACTTCAGGTACATTGTTTTTCACGCCGTTTTTAGTGCAAAACTGTGCCAACTCTTGCAGATTTATGTTTGGATTTTTCTTGTCTGTTTTTATAAAAATTTTTTTAGAGAAGCAGTGAAAAAACTTCAGCTGTGAGGAAAGACTTGGAGACAACTGATAAAAGGTTTGGATTTTCCCAACAACAGTTTCATCTAAGCTATCCCAATCCAACAAAAGCTGGATAATGGAATTGATTTTGTCGTAGTCATTCTGAGAAAATCGAGCTTGGAGGTTACTTACTACAATGTCAAGCCCCGCAAAATAAATTTCTATTTTACATTGCCCTTCTGCCGAGGTGTGATGATAAAAAGATTCAGCCGCATCATTATATTCAAGCCTTTTTGGTGTCTTCCGTTTTCGAGGCAAGGAGAGTCTGTCAACATATAAGCCTTTGGTGGAAAAAACTTTGCAAAGTTCTTCTGTTTCGTGCCATAAGTGAATGAAACCTTGATCATTTCGTTGAAGTTTTATACTGTCGATAACAGCTTCAACTTTACTGAACAGTTTGGAAATGTCTAACGTTTCACTTTGAAGCTCTTTCGACAGTATGTCAGTCAGGCTTAGAACGTTGTACATGAGTTTAAGGCTGAAGATGAATTCAAAACTACTCGCCTGTTTTATTAGTCCATCTGCTTCAGCTGCAACCTTTCTATTGGAAGCGTCACTTGCCACAACTTCCATTGCTTCCAAAACTTCTGGGAGCTGCTCTAAGATAACCCTTATAGCATGGTGACGAACAGTCCATCTTGTTTGAGACAAACTAATTAGCCTTTTACTTTTAGCCTCTTCATTTTGTTTACATATAGATTCAAAAATAGAAAACCTCTTGGCAGAAGCATTGATAATATTATACAGAGAATTTATTATGGACAAACAATTTCGCAACTGTCTTACTTCTTCACAAAACCGCATAACATCAAGATCCAACAAATGGGCATGACAATGAGTGTATAATGCCCTAGGCTCTTCTTCCTGAAACCTTGCAGCTACGCCATTGAACTTTCCACTCATTTGACTAGCACCGTCATACGCCTGACCACGCATTTTATTAAGATTTATCCCAATTTGCTGTATATAACCTTTAATAACCGACTGTAAGTTTTGACCTGTTGTTTCTGCAACATCAACAAAGCCCAGAAATCTCTCTTTAATTCGGACATTTTCGTCATTGTTAATGATGTAGCGAATGCATATGCTCACTTGCTCACGAGTGGAAACATCTGTTGTTTCGTCACAAATTATAGAATAGGCCGTAACCTCTTCTAACTCTCACGATATATTGTATCATTTCACTTTTTATACAATCTATAATTTCATTCTGTATCTGAGGACTCCTGTATGAATGAACTGATGAATTCATCAGTGCTATTATATCTTCTCCTTTATCTTTTGACCTAAGGTCAAGTAGCTCCTGAAAATTACCTCTATTTAAAGACACCGAACCCTCACAATGTCCTCTTAGGGCAAGACCTTGTTTTCCAAGGAACAAAATAGTTTCAATAATGAATTTTACATATTTTCGATTTTCTTTAACTTTTTTAGTGTGTGCTGAAGACAAAGAGTTTGCAACTGTTTTGTCAGATTTTCGGTATTCTGTAAGAAATTAGGTAGATTTTAGATGCATATCACTTTTTTCGTGTTTTCTAAATTTTTCCAATGCTTTTTTCCAGTTTGTCACCCCAATTTTAGTAAATGACTCCTCTCCACGCCCTGTTTTATCTTTGCAAAAAATACGACAAGAGAAACAAAATGCAGCATCCAAAATGGGGCTGTATTCAACCCAACCAAATTCAGAATACCACGTTTTCTAAACTGTCTAGATTTTAACTGTATTTTGCTTACCTTGAAACAATCAACAGGCTGGAATGGACCCCTAGAAATATCCGCTGATTGTAGACCCAGAGCAGGATCTCTACCACTACTTTCCACCACGTCCATAGGTCTAGGCCATTTTTCATCCACATCGAGATTTGTTGACCAGGATGGTATCGGCTTCAGCTGATTATCACCATAGTTGGACTTGGCACATTTATTAATGCTACTGTCACTACTTGCTTCTAGATTTTTTCTTGGTTTAACAAATCAACTTTTTTATTCGAGCTATCGACTTTTTTGAAAAAAGAAAATACTGATTTCTGTTTTGACATTTTCAAACGTACAAAAACAATGATTTGATAAAGCGTGCACGAAAACAAAGAATTGAAACCAACACACAAAGAATTACTGACTGTTAGAGGTGGATATAGAAAGTGGTGTGCTCTAGGCCAGCCGCTAGACCATTAAAATTCTCCACCCAGCGCCTGCTTCGTGTTTCCAGGAACACTGATAGCGACCCTTTGTAGCGCATTCCTTGAAGGGGTGCGGGGGAGTAAGTTCAATGACCCCAAGGGGGTAAAGAGTGTGGTCTGAACGCAAAGGATATTTAGCCGAGGAAAAAATATAGCATCGAATTTTTGTTATGGATCATATCATTGTTAAAATCTATGTTAAGGCTAAAGACATAATCGGAATATTCAGTTTCACAGTTTGAAAAAGCGGGAAATAACCCAACTTTCTTAAAAGTTTTCTACAATTTTCCGATTTTAACTGAACTCTATTAAGTTTTAATTTATTTCAAGTTCAGTTGGGGGGGCACGTGCCCCCCCCGTGCCCCCCCGACGCTACGCCTATGGGTGGCAGTGACATCAAAAGGTACACGACAACATTCATATCATTCACTGTCGCGCCACACGACTTTAACTGCGTTACAAGTCCATTAACTTCATCAATATGTTCTTGCATAGAAGTTTCCCTTTTCTTTTTCAACGTTGCGAGCCTCTTTCTGGCTAATATTTGACTTACAGCACCTTCTCTTGCATATATCGATTTCAACTTGGTGAGAATTGTAGCACACGTATTTTCTTCTGAAAGCGAAACTAAAATTTTGTCACTCAAAAATGATAACATCAAGGCATAAGCCTTCTTGCCGGCGGCAACTTCTTCTGCTTTCGTTACATCAGCTTCATTTTCTAAATAAATGTCCAAGTTCTTTGCCACAAATACTGATTCAATTCTTCTGCACCACAAATTGAAATTTAATCCATTAAACTGTTCAACGCTGTATTTTACTTCGTCGTTCATTGCGTCTAAATTAGAAACGATGCTAGACCAAAACTTGAACCACGCTCTGCTGTAAGCAATTCAAGAACGACATCAGAGGAACAAGATAACGTGGGTTTTATTGACAACACAAAGACAGTACTTACATGGACACAAAAACAGCGGTATATATATACATAGGCAAGGATTAAAGCACTGACCAATCATAAGCGAGTAATAAACAATAAGCCAATGAGAAACATTCGCATCAATTGTGCGTGAAAGAAAGCTACAGTGTATTTCAAAACAAAGATTAAGTGACTATAGAATAGCTTAACCAATCAGGAATGCGATAGTGTTAAACATTAACCAATAAGAGAAGCGATTATATCTAACACGGACATATAACTGTATGATGTCGTTTATTACAAATAAATGAATTGACATACCTTCGAATTATGCCCTATTTTTAAATATGATAAACATGCCCACTTTTTACGCAATATTTCTTTCATCTCATATGGAATATATGCTTTAAAGCATTTTGTTGAGTTATGAGAAACTTTATTACACCACAAACATAATTTATCAGGTTTAGTGCGTTTCTTTTCACTCACTACAATACATACTCCTGTGGGAATGTGATTTCGAGATTTCGATGTTTACGAATTATTGCTACATACAAATCCGGAACGGGTCAGATTCAATCGCTCTTCGCTTTCCACTTCGAATCTCAAAAATTCGAAAAGACTAGTTAAAAGATTTACTTCTTTCCAGGTTTCAGTTTAAATTGTTCGCAATCGTTCCCATGTTTTCATTATTTCCACTGGTAAAGCAGACTCTACTAAGGAGTACAACACTGCTACATATTTCCCAGAAGTTACTCCCAAAGTTTCTAATGCATGTAACTGAGTTTCCAATCGGCCAAGCAGGATACGCAAAGTAGTTTTCTCCATTTTTAACTTGAGCTAAGACTCAATTCAGAAGTTCCTGAGCATAGATTTCAATCAACAACTCGTCACGTGCATAACGCGACTTCATTTGTTCTATGGCCTTAAAATAATTTGTCCCAGATGATGGAAAACTTTCTACGAGGTCTCGGGCTGAAGAGTCAATTTCAGTTACTTGCAATAAATTTGGAATTTATCATCAGAGTTTATAGTATCTTCATGAATTATTTTAGACTAGCCGGGCTTCGCCTAGCTACGCTCAAGCCATCCGTGTAACATATTTATGTACTTCGGGCCCCACAAAAGAAAAAAAAAAGCCTACAAATGTATTAAATTCAAGTGAATAAATTCCTTTCAATTTTCATTCCCGTCGCTGCCGACAGATGGCAGCACCACTGCACCATATGATTTGGTTTCTCAGCAGTGAGTGATTTTAGAATGAAAATATCTCTAAAACTATTGAATTAACAAAATAATTGTACGCAGAAAAAATTATCAGTTTTCGAAGCTCTTTCCAAATATGTAACATTTATGTACTTTCATGAGAAAAAAAATTACACCGTTTCCTGTATATTTATCGGCCATTTTTTTTCGAGGATCGGTGCCCTCCCGGATGAGTTACGGTCACGTGATCTCTCGACATCCACTTGTCTCTTTATTAGTATAGATTGTCCCCAAAATCCAGTCCAAAATTTACATCTCCATCAAATCGTTTCAATTCTAATTTAGGAAGTCTAAAATTTCGCTTACCTTGAGATGTGACACTTACATTATCGTCTAAATTAACTTCGCTTTCCAGAAGATTCGTGACTTTCGATTTCGCGGTAATCCATTGATCACGATAAGATTCGGATACATCTATATCTTTAGAAAATTCTTCGTCAAAATCTACCGCGTTTAACCATAATTCTTTTGTTTGTTCGTCTTAATCAAAGAGATGATTCGCTTTATCCTCTAATACACTACTTGTCGGTATCACGTCACTTCTAATTACCGGTTCAACAGTCTATTTCGATTCAAAAGTTTTTATAGAATTCGCAATTAATCGCCGCAATTATGCTCGTTCTCTCTTAATGTTATCCACAGTCCTGTCGCGGACGCCAGAAATGTGAGAAACTGATTAATAATGACTACGAACACTTTATAACAAGAACTTTATTAATACGCCTTACTTTCGATACACGCTACAACTTAGAACGAAGCGGAACTGTTTACATTTATTGTTGATGTGGAGATGAGAGGCAGTTCTGCTGCAAGGGCAAGCGAATTTACATAAATCAAGGAGTCTGCCTCAACAGCTAGCATTCCAACCCAAGCCCACATGGTAGAAGCTTGATACACAACCCAGTATAGGAAAATTACATAAAAACCTATCCTTCCATTAATGCTAGATATACCTTTTCGTCAAGTAGGCAGTTCCAAGTAGGATCAGAAAGCTTTCATCAAGTATCCGAAAATGGACAATTCCATTGAAATAAGTTAAAAGAAAATTATTCACCATTTTCAGGTTCATCAATCAATTTCAGATTGCCCACCTTTTAACTGTTTGTGAGATAGAAGATCAAACACACAAGACAAGCTTGTGATGGCAGTGTATTTTATTAAATGAGTTTTTCATGAAAAGAACTTTCACTAACATTTTACAAAGAAAGTCATATTACAAGAAAAAGTAAACAATTGGTGTGTCGGTTGTAAATTTTAACAAATCGTTCTTGGCAGTGATAAAAAGAGTTGAGAAAGCCATCACAACAAGTGAACAATAGCATGGCAGTGTCTTGATCACCATTACCACTGTATTTGAGGCACAATGACATTCTGTTGGTGTTAACATTTATGTAAAATAAATGAAAATATGATAATGTAAATCATATAAAACAGAAAAAGGGAACACGACTTAAATACAAAATGCAATTTCTAGTGCTGGCCACATTTAAATGCTACTGACAACAAATAATAACAATCAGTTCAATTCAAATTAATCTGGACATACAATGGGGGAAAATATTTAATTTACAATAAATCAATGGAAAAAAAATAGGAGTAATTTTTATACGAAGCAAAAAATTGCTGTTATGATTCTCATATTTGCTTTTGCCAATGCCCATACCTAATTTAAATTGATATATATCTCTCAAAAAACAAAACAAAATCGAATGAAACAATCAAACACCAAATTAGAGGAACTACCAAACCTCAATTTTGAAAGTACCTGAAAAAAAATCAACTTTTTTCTTTTTTAGCTTATCCAAAGAGTATAAGCATTATCATAAACTCCCATTTCAAAAATGGATAAGAATTTATGAAATTTATACAAATCCCACTTAAATATTTTGTCTTTTTACATTCAGTTCTCAAAATTCAAAAGAATTATCCAAAGAAAGAAGAGAAAAGCTCTTAATAACACAAGAAATGTTCTGCAAAATACTACCAAGATGAAACTAGAAACATGGCAAAAGTATTTGAAATATGAGAATCTAAACTCACTATAAATAAGGTATTTGGGAAAAAAAGAAAAAAAACTGCATTTATACAAAATCAACATAACTGAACTCAACTTCAAAAGATACCATAAAGTTTATAACCATGCAGCACAATTCACAGAAATAAAAATATTTCTGACAAATTAAAATGACTAAGTATAATTTATACAACTGAATAATGAGCTGCAACCATAAATCAAAGAAAACTAAAACTGTTTCCAAGTTTGTTCAGTTTATTACCATGAGTATTCTCATTAGCATAATGCCTTGAATATAATTTTTAAACACATAAAACATCACTGTAAGCATAAAATTGGATATAAGATTTATTAATTTCTCCATGCTGATAATTTAACCTGACAAAGTTTGAGAGATTTCCTTTCATACCAAATACTGACAGTTTCAGATATTAATATGGAATGTTAACCTTTGGCAGTGTTTCTCTGTAGAATCAAGTTAAATGTATCAAAAGGAATTATTTTGCAAAATATCACACCCTTTGGTCACCAAATAAGGTTTTTATAGTAAAGTATATAGATACATAAATGACAGGTCAAGATTCCCCATTAAAGTTGCAAGCCTAACATACCTCTATAAAAAAGCTGTATACAGATTAATTTAAAATAAAAAGTACATTTTAGTTAAGCAAAGATCAAAGTTAAGCTCTGGATAGTGTCACGTTTTGAAATTTGAATCATTACAAATATCCATTAACTAATTCAGAATTAATGCCTGTAGTTTAATTTCAGTCCCATTAAAAAGAGAAAACACAAACCACACACTATCTTTCAAAGAACATTTTGAAAGAAAAAAAAAATACACTCAGACAATCACAATATGAACACTTTACTTGAATTTTTAATTAATGAGAAAATTTAGAAGACTTAACAATTCTAATTACCGGAGAAAACAGGGTATTTTCAGTTACCCTTCATCACAGTATAGGCAACATAAACCAGCTGCATTCTACAGGTTCTGAAAGAATGCAAATTTAATTTCAAGTTGCATGAAATTTGGCAGTTTCTAAAATTAGGCTGGACTTCAGTAACAAGACATGGCAGTGATAGTTAACAGCATTAGTTTATTACTGGCAGTGAGTACAGCTGAAAGTATCACTTATTAACAGTTTGATATATGCAGCCTCTGAATAGCAATTGAGGTTTTTCAACTGAGTCACTTAAATATGGCTCATCATTCTCTCTTAAAAAGTAATTGTAAAAAAGCCATACTCTGTTCATATAAATGTGTCTAGTTTACAATAAGACGTCGTAGAAAAACTGTAAAATAAAAATGCTAAATGAAACCAAAAGATTATAAGGAATAGTTTAGACAGCAGGAGTGAAATACAATACAAAAATCGAAACAGAAGAACAGTTCTGAAAAAGAAAGGGAGAGCAGACACCTGATAAATAAAACACAGTACTCTCCATACAACTGTTTAAGAGAGAAGGGAAAATTTTTTGATCAGACAGCTAGCTATGTATAGGAACATTTCATACATTTAAGAGCTCTGGCAACAATGAATAGATAAGACTATATTAAAGATAATGACTATACGAACATAAATGACCATACTGTGTAATGTTTATTAAGATAACATTTTTCACGCTGCCAATCCTGAACATCAAAACTAATTAGGAAGATTACTTTTCAGATGGAAGTGACAGGGAAAAAATATAACAAAACCTAGCACTAGCATCCCACTACAACTGCAACCAACAAGAATCTAGCCAATCAAGAGCACTATATAAAAACTAGTGTCCTTGACAGAATTATATTGATCTTGGCTTACAAATTGCAATTATAATCACTTTGTATCAATACAGAGAAACATCAGTTCTTGTTTCTTCTGATTTCAACAATGAGAAATCCTTATAATGCATACTTAAACACTTGCAAGATAAAGGAACTACAGCATAACCTTGATGTGTTCAACTTTCAAATATAAGGCTTAATTTTCTCCTAATATAATGTTTCAAAGATGCTCTTGAATACTAATGTTCAAATCGATTGCACTCATTTAAGATTACAATAGACTTTAAATTATGAGTAAAGCTGCTAATTGCAACATTGTAATAAGCACATTTTACATAAATATGGCACATCTTTCTTAAAGAAATTCTCTCATAGATTAACCATTTTTTTTGGCGCTGTGGTCAACATGTGCTACAAAACATCTAAGCTAACTGGAAACTACAGCTTTAAGCCATTTGTGAATAGCCACAAACCCGCACGCCAACCAACTACAGAACTTGAACCACAGACTCTAGAATCACAGGCCAGCACTCTAGTCACTTACCCATCACCTGTGATCTCCAAGATAGACAGAAATTTATAAAAGTTACCAGATAGACACAGATGTGGAATGCATTTTTGTTGTTATTTAATATTTCCTTAACTTAGTTATAGTAAAAGATTAATAAAGCAATCCCTCATTCAACAAACTACATAACTTAACTGTAAACTTCAAGGCAAATTAAATAAGAGTGAACATTTTCTACTTAGATAAATGATGAAGAAAATTCTTAGATGATAAATTAAACATTGTTTAAAATTTAGTAGGAATAATATTGAAGATTAAATCTTATATTACACTTAGCCTAAATTTACAGCATTAATATAAATTTTGTTCATAACTCTCATAAATGGATCATAACGGTTGCCTCAAAGGACTACTAATGAAAAATACTAGAAAAGTATTTTCTGTAGAGAATGACAAGCTACTTTCATCTCCACAACCAATCATATTTAAAAATGTTTAAACCCATATAGCTTTCAAGGTAAGGTAATGCTCTTTAGAAAACCTAAATTCCCATGGAAATGGTAAAATAAAATTCCCAAATTTAATACCAAACAATAAAATTTTCAACAGTATAAATAGTTCAGGTGAAAGTTCTAACCTATTATTTTGACACTGAAATATGAAAGTCTCAATTCTGTAATTGAGTAGGGTGGTTTTCTTTGGTATACAAGATATATGACACACCTCTCTACAGAAAGTCCTCAGTGGAGTACCACACCTTTAAATAGAGTTTGATATCTCAAAGATTTCACTATTTTGTCTCAGTCAGTACAGAACAAGCTCTAAAAAATAAGGAAGTCCCTTGAAGCAATTCTAGATATGAGTTCAAAAACTCAAGATAAATAGAATTTAATTTCTACATAAAGGAATTATATTTCCCTCAGATTTGATATTCAAAACCATTAAATACATATCCCCCAGCAACCTGTTAGAGAAAATGACAAAGGTTGCTGCCCCCTGTTGTACCAAAGAGGCCATTTTGGGATATTAAATTTGATAAACTGTGACTTCTATCTCAATTATGCATTTATTATTATTTTTTAATTTCTTGAATTATTTTTCATTTGGGAGCCAACAAAAAGGATAAACAAGCTAGTTTCAAAAATAATTTAACTGATTTGGAATAAAGGGCTACAACCTAAGACAACCTGTTAACTAGACAAGTGTGCAGACCAAATACATCATTGGCTCACAAGCCTATGTTTATAGCAACAGTAAAGCTTTCAGAAAAGAGAGTAATACTAAATATATACATTTTAAAGATTCAACACAAATATTTATTATTTGCCAAAATATTGGGGAGCTTCCAATTATGCCTCAGAAAAGAGAAAAATAATATTTTAAACAAATTTTCTAAAACCATAATAAAATTTGTTTAATCTTAATTTAGTTTATATAGAGAAATCTTAATTAGATTACATATTTAATTAAAACAATACAAGTAAATGAAAATGTTATAGTGCCGACACTAACTTATTGTTCATCAGATTTATTGATTTTTAATTTTAAAAGAATTAAAATAACTGAGGTACCCATGGTTCTACTAATTTTGAATTTCTGCTCCATATGTTTGGGATTCTACTCAAAATATACACAATTTTGATACGAGCTGATAATATTAGCAAGCTATTAACATCTGTTAATGATTTCTAGATTAGAATTTAATCATTTTTCCTGTCTAAAATACAGCAATGAACCGTACACCCATCATAGTTATAATACACTAACTTTCTTAAACAACATATATTTAATTAAACACATAGCATAACCTTTCATAGCCTCTTAACTTTTCATCACCTCTCAGTAGATAGATGTTTTCAAACATCTATCTACCTACGGTAGCTAACTGAACAATCTAAATCTAGCATGAAAATTTAGAAATAAAAATAATCTGTAAATAATTTCTGTATTCACACTAAAGAACTTACCACCTATCTTAGTTTTTAGTGGCAGTACAACTACCATGCACACCAAATATTCCAGGTAAAAATGTCACTATGTATACACAGCACAGCTAATTAAAAAGACTCCTTACCTCTAAGTGACAAGAAATATTTCATGTCTTACAGTGATGTTTTAGCTTAATGTTTGATCTTTTAAAAATTATAAGGAAAGTCAAACTTCAAAACTTGGCTCAAGCAAATAACATGTGGGTTCATGAAATTTCACAGTTAATAACTTACATATCAGTTATACACCATTAGATTTTACAAGCTCTCTTCAAAATACTTTCACAAATTTTTAACAAACAAAGCATTATCGTCCTCATACTGCATGTACCACATTTACTACAAGAACAGCAATTTCAGACTGAAATTGAACATTAAGCACATTTCAATTCGACTGACCATATGAACACAAATAATACGTATTAAAAAATGATTAGCAACATTATTGGAGAAAGGAAAGGAAAATCACAGAAGACTGACTACAAAATAATTAAAAAATGTGTGAATGGTTATTTCAGTATGAAATTGGTGCAAATAAAAAGGAAATCACTAAGAACAAAAGGAAAAAAAGAATAAATATAATTGAAATATAAGAACACTACAGTGTATATATTGGCAATTTCTTCTGATGTAATCAAAACTAATCACATTCAACTACTCACATCAACATATTAGTATAGCTGTTAACCAGCAACAGCCATGGAAACAAAGCAACCACAAAATCTGAACCATAGTACACAAAGATATTTTCCTTCTGTAACCATTCTACTCACTATACCAATGAAATACAAGCAAATATTAAATTCATAGAGTTCTCTTTTTCATGGCATGTATACACATACAAGGAAAAAAATTCCTGAAAAAGACTAGTTGCTGTGACACATGGTAATAAACATTACAGAATCTTTACTTCTTTCAAGTATATTCATGTCATTGGTGCATTTGATCTTACACTTGCTCAAACAAAACAAACAAAAAATAATAATAAAATAAAAGGGGGGATGGAGGTGTTATAATCAGTCCTTTAAGACTTTCACAAATGACACAAGTCAACTAAACTGTGCTTTGGTTGAATAACGTGTGACTAAAGGGGGAAAAATGGACTGAACCTGCAGAAAATGTGTTATGCATGAAATGATCAGTGTCCGAATTGCCTTGACAGAAATGATCGATTGAACAATGATCATACTACAACTACCACCCTTATGAAATAAATGCCTGCATGATTTAACTATTATATTCACAAGGGAAATTACATAAGCATGTTTTAGGTTTTAATTCATCTGTTTTTCTATGTACAAAATTATTTATATCATTATTTATTTGAAGTATATACAAGTTTCAAGCTTTCAAATCCTGTCATGTTGAGACATTAATACTGTGCCAGCAGATTTCAAAACAGCATGGGAAGCATGAATTCAAAAAGAGCATGAGAAAGTGCAAGTTTATGTATGACAAACTTTAAAATGAACCACACAGTAAGCTTACTTTTAGAGAACTATGTTATAGGTTATAGGTCAGAAAGCATTTAGTAACCAATATTTAATGTAAATTAGCTAAGTATCTGACTTAAAAAATCATATACAAGCCCCTCATATTTTCAACTGCACAACAACTACATCAGATGACTAAACAGCTTTCACCTGGTTAACATTATTTAAAATACATAAAAGACAGATGATTAAATATAATGAGTAAACATAAATATTTATTCTCGAATAAATAAATAATTGCATCCAGGACAGAATTTAATAAATACATTTAACTATGAACTTAGGTAAATGTTGGATAAAAAAAAGTTGAAGATATTAATCAAGTTATCAAGTGAGCTTTTTTTATAAATGATGTATTAGAATATAATTAACCCTTATTTAACAATGAGAAATATTAAATTATAAAGTTACTGCAAGATTATAATTTTTATCATACAGTAAATTATTTCATAAATTTTTCAAAAATTAAACATGAATAAATTACTGTGGAAAAATAAATAAATATTTAAGTAAAATAAAATAAGTAAAATAGAATGGAAAGACCACAAAAGAAAAAGAGAAAAAAAATCTAATAAGTCACCATATTTTTGACTATCAACAGTAACTAATATTATATGAAACTAGCATAAGGGAGATAAATAAATTCAAAATGATTTTTTTTAAATAATTATAAAGAATTTTCTGCAGTAGTTTGAAATGCAAGATCACAGCCTCTGGAGCAAATTTATAAAAGAATAAAAGAATTATACATTGGAGTATAAGTTATGATGATATTAGACTTTAAATGTATAAATTAATTATACATAAAAATACATAAATATATAACTTAATTAGGTATAACACATTTACAAGAGAGAGAAGAGATACCTTGCACCTCTAAACAAATATACGATAATAATTTAATAAACATTCACATACTTAAAATGAATAACAAATGTTTAACAACAACAACACTTCTAGCGATTATATGGCAATAGTTAGTGTCACAGACAAATGATTATACACTACAGCATTAACAATAAAATAAAATAAATATAAAGCACATAAAACACAAAATACACTACTTATTATTTTTAAATATAAAAAAGGCTAATAATTGCATATGTGGCAGTATAATTATGATTTTTGTGATATATACTTAAAAAATCATAGTTTAACAATGGAAAAATTAATACCTAATAAATATTGGTTTTATTAATGTCTCATATGAAGGCCAAGTTAGAGAAAGATTGTTATATACAAATTATTTTGCATAAAAAAATCTTTTAAAATTTTTTATAACATATCACACAGAGAAAGTACTTCATTATTCATCACTAAGAGTCCTACATTTAAAACCCACAGATATAGTGATGAAAGATAAGTATCTATAGCTTTATACTTATATTCAATAACAATATTTAACATATTGATTAATACTTCACATATTCTGGAATCAATAAAATTACAGTTATAAACAGTTAATTTTTTACAAAACAAAAGAAAATTAAAATGAAATATCAACAGTTAAGATTTCCATTTACAGAATACAATTGTGACCAAAAGTCATGGCACACCACATTGTTAAAAATATAAATAGACCAAAAAACATTAGATGTACAACAATATTATACAATTTTGGAGACACGTTGAAATGTCCTCTCTCATAATCATAAAATAAAACCACTTTCAATTTATTAAAAAACTATCATCAATTAGAAAAAAAAAAAATTCATTCAGCAAAAATTTTGTCCTCTAATTATGTAATATAGACAACTATACAGTTCTTTTTTCATAAAACATTCTGTAAAATAGCTACACAATTACATATAATTTATAATTAATAACAAATAGAATTAAAATAAAACATAAAATATTTTAACATAGAAAAGTTTTACACATTTACAATTTTCATTTAGTGATACTTTACACAGATCATGAAATCCCATATCTATTATCACCGGTAATACCAGAATTTACACACTATACAAAAATAATTTTCATCACTGGTCTCAATTCATAATTTTATCAATAAAAGATTTGAAAATTTTACATAATATTAGGTACAAGTTAAAAGGAATAACATTCTCTTGCATCGTCAAGTATAAAAGTCATATATTTTCTCGATAAGGAAGCTTTCTCCTGACATCTCGAGGACAGAAAAACATGAATCTGTTTATTTCTTTTAATATTCCTTTGCTAAACACTTTTTTTCTGGGGGGGGGGGGGGGTTGAAGGGGAGGGAACAAAGCATTTAAAAAGCTTAATCATAATCCTACAATACTGTAAACAATCTTTCTCGGCTTTAAAAGGAAATGAGGCCAAATAGTTGCATACATTTTCCTCTTAATAAAAGATATTTATCATAATTTAAACAAAAGTATCCCTGCATTAATGAAATTAAAACGGTTAGCATACAGTATAATGCAAAATTTGAATACTAGGCAATAAAGATGAAAAGTATCCCAGCCAACATTTAAAGTATAAGAGAAATATATTAACATATTTATACAATACTGGACACTTGTATATCCACAGCCAGTTCTCCCATAACGCTACAAATGTACATAGTCTACTTGAAATTTTTGTTTCAATTTCAACAATATAAGGACAATCTAACTAAATTTGGGGTTAGTTTAACTGGACTAAAAGTTACGATACAGGAAAATGGATAACAACTGCCTTGCTTAGAAAGTTAAAAAATGCTGACTACAGCTTTTGTAGGAAATGATGGAGGGGGGCGGGGGGGAGACTAGATATTCTTAATGGAAATCCTATGCCAAAATAAAGCTATATAAGCTTGGTTTCTCACAACTGCACATTTTTACCATAAAATGATACTATCATATTTTACTCCTCTTATTACAGTATATCTAATGCAATTTTATAAACTGCTATACTTTAAGGGGAATACATTACTGGTATAAGCCTGTTTCATATCCATAACATTAATTTTTGATTCATGTCTGTTTACTGTCCATGAAATAAAAAATGGTCTATTTTAATAATTTTAATGCTGAATTAAAAAAGAAATAGTTATATAGGATCGGTTAGTATAAATAATAATATAGGAGATTCCATAGCATGTTTTTTCCATCATTTTATCATTTCTACTGGCATTTATGTTTTAAACTCATAGACACTTCTTGAGTCTCAAATAACAATTGTAACCTATATCAGCTGCATTTCAAGCAAAACTTTACATATTTATGGTTTCTTGATGATATAAATTTATCTAGGAGAACTGACTGAGCATGAAAACTAAGCATCCAGTAGACTAATCTTATAACTTTCTCTTAGCATTCTCTAAGTACTTAAATTTTATTATGTTATAATTCAGTGATCAGCAATCAGTTAATCAAAAATCAGTCCAACAAATAAACTATATTGCACATGAAAAATCTTTGTATAAAACATTGTAGGAAACCTATATTAATTTGGTGAAAATGAATAGGGAGGAAATTCAATTACTATCAATAAAATTTTCAAAAGAAACAGCATATAGATGCATTTATATACTCTCAGCACTTTTTATTTTCCACACTCACACACCACACTGATATTCCTTTTTATTTTTATTAGCCTTGCAATTACTTCTAGATTACCAAATACTTTTACAGAAAGGTAAAGAAACCAATTCCTAGAAGCATTTATGTGCAGTTTTGTAGGAACAATTGAACAGGATGTTAAAATATGAAAAATATATATTCAATGAAGATGAACATATACTGTGCTAAGACTTTTTGCAAAAAGTGAAACAGATATCATAAAGGAATTAAATTTACAGAATACACACATACAAGTAAATAAATTTACATATCATTGGTACTTTTCTGATAAAAAATATATACAATTATTTACATTGTGTTTAATGTCCTTTAGTAGTGTCTCAGAGCACAAGAGATTTGAAAATCTATTCAGCAAATATCTAAAACAATTAGACTACAAGAAAATTTTAAATTATTTAAAGCATTATGCTTACATAACACAATTTTTTAAACTGAGACAAAAACAGACTGATTTCATTACAAAAGAAAGTCAGATTAAAAAAAAAAAAAACACAATTCTTTCAAATCATATTAAAAGTTCAGCAAGATGAATCAGAAACTTGAGTGAATCACACAAAAACCTGAGATTGATCATACCAAAATCTGACTATGTGCCATAGTTTTGATTATTTCATATGTATAATTAAAAAAAAGAAAAATTAAAAAAATTATCTCATCAGTTCATAGTTTTAATGATAATTACAGAACTATGACTTTTGGTCATTCCTGTAAATGAAAGAACATTTTTCAGATTCAGAATGTTTTATGAACTGTGATGTATAAATTCACAGTTTTATACCTGTTTTGTGATGCATTATGTTTGATGTATCATAAGTTATAAACACCACAATATATGATCTGAAAGTCAGAGAAAAGCTCCATCTTTCAGCATATGACTTTGTACTTGAAAGGTTTAAGATTGCAAAGCAAATCGTGGCAGTGTTGGTCTTGGATGGCTCGGACATCAACACCCATTTAGGCCAGCCATAAGAATAAAATACTTATTCCTTTCATCATGGATGAGGTAGTAAAGCCCCACTTAAGCCATGAAATGAGCTTGAGCTAAAATGAATTAGGATAATTAATATTTAGGTACTATCATCACTTTATAATACAGTAAAGGAAAAATAAAAAATTTATATGAATTGTACCTAATCGAAAACAAAAAATTTTAATATTAAAAATATATACAAATAAATACACACAAACAGATGCTAAATTTAAAATGATTTCCCATAGTAGAATTCTGTTTTAAAGAATAACCATTTATAATTCATGTGAACAATTCTACAGTGCAATCTATTAACCTGATTGAAGAACTATAATAACAATTAAAATTACTTGCTAACATCATCATTTTTCATTGTCAAAATAGTATTTATAAATTTTTTTTTAATGAAATCATCTTTTATTGCATACATTCCACTGAGCTCTTAAATATTTCAGAAATAAACTCAGCAATAATTTTTTTTTTTTAAACTGTTAGTTTTAGCCTATCAGTACACTCATGAATTATTTTAGTACAAGCTTAATCTTAGACCAAGAACATAATAGCTTCTTTCCCCCATTTTTAAAACAGAATCATCTACTTTTATCTTAAACCAACTGTCTACAACTTCTAGTTTTGTGGGTGGTAGAACTAAAGTCATAACGATTAATGGACTAATTCAGTATTTTTAGTCATGACTCATTTTGAAGCCACCCAATAATGAAAATTCTATAAATCCTTTGAAATAAAACAACTTTTTCAGGCACAAAACACGTGTAATTACTTAAATTATTTCTCTATTTTCTCATTGTGGATTTCTTACTCTTAGGTTAAGTTTATTAAATATATTAAAATAGTCTTCTATAGAGCTAATGTAAAACTTGCTGCCAAAATTTCATTTTATTCTGCAGACCTTAAAATGAACCTAACTTGCTCCTACCTTTCTCCCCCTTTTGAAAATAACTAGCCGACGCAATACCTAAAGTCTTCTCTTTTGGTTAAAATGTTTAGAGGTAGTGCCCTGAGAGATTGTTGAAAATGCTCTCTTTGGTAACTCTGTTATTTTGAGAGCATTCAAGTCTAATTAAAATTTGTAAAAAGAATGATTTTCTAAATAGTGTTGTCTGACTGCATTTATTTTTATTTTCCTTTTAAATGTATAATTTAAATTAAAAAATATATAAATCAATGGGAGCTGCTTGTTTATTTATATTTCTGGGGTAGTTATGGGGTTCTCTGTACCAGGGGAAGATCTTTGAAGATCAAAGATTTATGGATGAAAAAAGAAATAGGTTAAGAACAAATATCTGATAGTATCATTTCAATTAAAATGTCAATTTAATTGATAAAGTTAAAATCAGATAATCACTTGCTTTACCAGTCCCCAATATCATAAAATAGTGATCAGTGTTACACTTATTCACCAGTGCCTTATTAAAAATTTGTATTGCAAAGGATAATACTAGAGTGTAATGACCTCATTTTGAGCAACTCTTATACAGTGGAAGTTACCTGGATAGTAGCTGTTACTTCCAGCAGCAGGTAGGGCACAATGCTGTGGCACTCTATAATCCAACTGGTGGGCTGGAGCTCCACTATTTAATGGTTTTTGATTTCCTCGATAAAGTTGACTTTGTACAATATTACTGAATGAGGAAGCAGAGGCAACTGTTGGAGGCAAAGGTGGCGGATGAGACTGATTACTTTGCCTATACACATGGTTATTTGGCACAGCAGGTTCAAGCTGTGGTGGACATGACTGCAAATTAGATGATGGCAAAAATGATGTGACAGATACCATATTTGGAGGTGGTACTGTAACATCTGGTAATTGAATAGGCTGAACTTGTTGTTGTGATGGCAGAATTTGAGACATGCTGACAGAATTAGATGAAGGATGAGGAGGTGGCATGTTGAAACTGGGAGGAGGTATGGTAAAATTTAAAATTGGATTAGCAGACAATCCAGGTCCACAAGCATTTGCAACTGAATAATTTGAACCAGAAGATTTGGAGGGTAGAGACTGTGGCTGGGGTGCCATAGGTTGATTACAAACTCCAGCAGTAGGGACATAAATTGCATGTAAAGGTGATGGAGTCATAACAACTGAATAACCATTTGGTGCATGAGCTAATACATCCTTAGCTTGCTGAGACATGAAGTCTAACTGCCCCATCATTTCTCTAGTTCCAACTACTGAAGACACAGATCTCTGATCTGAATTTGAAGAGTCACTCTTTAAAGAGTTACCTTTACCATGCACAGGTCCAGTTTTAGTCTTGGAGGACTCTTGATCTTTTGTCCATGACCTCTGATATAATTCTGATCTGCTACTTTTAACTTGCCACCTGTCTTTGTCATGAAGTTTCTTTGGGTGGTTTTCATTCTCATGAGACATATTTGATTTCAAACTCCGAGAAGAAAACTTATCTGAATGCCTGTCAGCACTTGAAGCCCTGCTACTATATGGACTGGTTGAACGAGATCTATCTTTGCTACTTCCACGAGCTGGGCTTATATATGGAGGACTGAGTGAACTTCGATTACTACTTATACTTTCTACACTACTAATTGGACTGTGAGATTGAAAATATGGGGACTCTAATATTCTTCTGTCTGGGGATACTGATGGTGTTCGTGGTGGAGTATCTGGAGGTGTTCTCGGTCCTTTTCTAGATCTATTTACATTGCAAGGTTTAGAATTTGCAGGCTTGTGTGCATCAGGCTGAGACATGGTGACTCTAGAAAGATCATTGAAAATACTTTTCTGGGAGATACTTTGTTCTTTACTTGACTTACACTGATCGGAAAATTTATCAACTGATTTTTGATGAGATGAAAATTTGTTAGGTCTAGACATATCTTCTTTCATCTTCTTTTCTTGGTGAGATTTATACTCTCTACTTGCATGATGCAATTGAGTTGATGCAAGAGCAAGTAATTTATCAAAACCACTGCTGACTTTTGCCTGCCATTTTTGATTATGTGAAGTTCTTTCTTTGGTAATAGAATCTCCAGAAACTGAAAAAATAATTATCATCTTAATCACACAGAATATGTAAACAAACATATTAATCCTAATTCTGACATACATATTAATTCCAATGATTTAGAATTACATAAATACTAAATTCAGACAGGATAAAATACTTAAAAGATATCAGTTATGTTAGAAAGATTTTTCAAACCTTTTCCAGCCAATCAGTGCATGGATGTATAAACTTCAATTCCCTTTTCCCCATAACCTGGTACATCTATGTGACACTTTTTATTGATAATGATATATAAATATATCTGGCCATAATGAATGCTGAGATTTGATTTCCATAAAAAAATTTTCCCAATGCAGAAGGCCCTTATCCTCAGAACATTTTGCCTATTCCTACCATGAGAATCAGGGGCCAAAACCACTAGCTCCTTATGAGGGGGCAGCACAAGAGCATTCATATCTTGGCCTAGATTAAAAATCAGGTCTACATGGTGGTAGCTTTTGATGCTAGCCCCCACCCCTCCCCCTTCAATGTTGATGGTCAATGCTCAGATAAAAAGTTTAACATTTTCTTTGAGTAAGCCTTAAAAAATTTGATGCCAGCATTGTCACTGGAAAATAATTAACTTTATCTATTGACTATCCTAAAAATATTTTACTTTCACAAAAATTGTAGGTAAATAAAATTTTAACTCAAAAGTCATGCTCAACAATCATTACAAAATCTCTTTGCAGCTTTGTATGTGTATCTACCATTTTAGTAATATTTTCCTGTCTTTCAGTAAAAAAATTTCAACAAGTTTTGAAAAACTTTGAACTAATAAAAATTTTTAACTTTATCATGATACTTTTAACAAAAAAATGCTAATTTTTTTAAAGTATATTAAATTTCAAAAATATTGCTCTGGAATTATTTTAACCATTTTTAACTTTAAGGGTTTAAAAAACTCAAAAGATTTTTAAATCATCACATACATACATATAGACAATCCTAGTACAGATTAATAATCAATACAGAGCTTAGAGTATAGAGTAGCAGAAGAAATTATTGTAAATATTTCTGTGATAACATTCTTCAAATTTTTTAAAAAAGCAAACTTATATCAGTTGACAGCTAAAAACTAATACTCTTGTGATTTTAGCATAATAATTATTATATTTTGTTAGTCCTGAAACCAATAAAAACATTAAAATCTCAATACTTACATTTATTACTGGATGAATAGGAATGCTTTGAATGCAAGCGTTTAGATTCAAACTTGGAAGATGCACTTCTTGATGATTTTGAATGGGAAGAGGCATCTTTTTTTCCAGATTTACTAACATGAAATGAATTTGATCTATGTTTCATCCTCCTATCTTTTATGATATCAAGAGGGTTATGATATTTTGACTTCAATTTTCTCCCGTACTCCTCATCCCTCAGAATATTTGAACTAGACTGATGAGAATGTGACCGGGAACTTAAAGTATAACCATTTTTACCTTTGATTTCTTCAACAACTTGTTTTGATTTGGATTGCTCAATAAGATGTGCAAAGGGTGATATGGATGTAGACTTCATATTATCCTTATTATGAGACTGATTTATAGGGTCATTTTTACTGTTTTCATGTAATACCAGGTCAGAACATTCTGGAATATTATCACTATTTGCAGAAACTCGTTTAGAATGATAGTCATGAGATAACATGTTTCTGTTAACAGACAGCCCTAAATTAATTGTATAACTACCAAGAGTGGACTTAACAGGTGATTCATGAACTTGGAATACAGGACTACTGGAAGATGGAGGAGTTCTGCTTGGACTAATTGGAGAATAAGCAGCATTAGTCAAGCTACTTGATACTTCAGGATCTGAAAGTTCTACTTGTTTGAAACTGTTACCATTACTTTTAAATTCTTTTGACGTAATATTCATAAAGCTTACTGGATCATTTTTCTCTTGCATACTTCTAGGATATTTCACAGAAGCAGATCCACTCTGGTTTTCATGCGATTCTTCCTGATCTTTATTGAAAATTTCTGCAAAGCCATTGTGTTGAGGTGATAATATGGAAGATGTTGAATTACGAATATTTTCTTTCCTTTTCTCAGAGGAATCACCAGAATCATCTATTCTAGACGAATCCTTCAGTGCAGAAGCAATAATAGTCTTAAATCTATCTTGGAAATTTGGTATAATCATACTTTCTTGTATTCTTTGCTGCTTTTGAGCCATTAGAGACAAATTCACATCAATACGAACAGATTTATCTTTGGGTGATTGTTGAGAAACATCTCTAAATATCACTTTAGAGTTCTTGTCATCATTTACAATAACTTTCTGGGAAGATGATCCAAAATTTCTGTTATCAAGAATTTCTTTCTGCATTATATCTCTAAATCCAGATTCACCATGCTAAAGACAAAAACATCATTAATAAATATGTGTATAGAAATTACATTTAAATAGATAAAACTATACCTTTTTAAAAAATTATAGAAAGATGGTTATACAGTGAAATTTTTATTTTGTGAAAATTAGTACTTAATCTATTCTTTCACTCAAGAGAAGAAAAAAAGAGATCTCCAAATAATGCACAATTTTAGAGTTTAAATTTAATTCTCATAACTAATAATCAGAATACAATGTTTAATAAAGCACAAAGCCCTTACATATTAGACACATATTCATAAAGCACAGAAACAATATAACAGATCTACATAAATTAATACATCAATATGATAGCTTAATAAATTAGTATGTTAATGGCATGCATTGCAATATTCAATAAGGAAAACACAATTTGCAGCAGATAAATTTCTTATTATTTGCTTCTACAGTATTAGCCCTTTCCACTCATGATGATTCATGACAATGATTTTTTTTTTTTTATAAACTGCATTTTTGAACACATCAACACTGAATGAAAGACTAAGTTTTATTTCATCTGTATTTAAAAAGAATAACCAATTTTCCTTGTAGAATGAAATAGAAGATTGGGAGGGAATCTGAACTTTTATTTTCTAGAAAATTCTATGAATCTGGCCTACTTATGAATTGATAGAAAGTACTGATTTTCTGACGTTTAACAGTCAAAACTACAAATCCAATAGAGGAAATAAGTGATATCTAATAGAATAGATATTGGAATATGTTAAACTGAGATTTTAAGAATATGGGTAACTATAATCAATTTGACAACTGACTGAAAGTACAAAAATAAATTGATCACCATTATTTTGTAATTTACATAACTAAAGTAACTTCAAGTAATAATATTTTAATCACTAACAGTAGTGAGAACAACCCTCATTTCCTAGACAAAATTTACAAACCTTTAATAATTTGAATATAATTACAGTATCAATAAATCCTGTTTACTTCATTTACATCATCAAATGAAAATAGGAAATTTTGCCTTCCAATATGGCGAGATTAATTTTTATAAGATTACAAATAAAAAAATATCAAAGAAGATGTATTCATTATGTGATAAATATAAATTGACTATTTTTAAAACAACATTAGATTAATATCTCATTCAGAACCAAATGATATGACACAACTAAATCCTATGCTGGACTGAAATCTTATGAAAAATAAGTTATACTACTGACAAAAAAAAGTATTAAAAAAGTCAACACAAGCAAAAATGCTACAGGACATTTGGAAACAATCAAAAGTTATAAGATACGGCACATTCCTCATACACAGGTCTTCAAAACCAAAAATGACCGACTATATTTATCAATTTAAGGTTGATAGAAAATTTTCATGAGTCTATTAGTATGCCATTGTGGAATGCCATTAAAAAAAATTTTCACATGAGTTCACATTGAGCAGTGATTCAGTATTAGATCTAAATTTCAATTTATTGCACCATGAAGAACTTTAGATCACAGTCTAGAAGCATCTGCAGAAACTTCCTCAGAAATGAAGAATTTGATCATACTAGAATTGAGGAGGACAAAACTCTATAAGCAACAATGCAAATGTATATACTATATTATTTTCAAAATTCTCTCTTTAGGACTTTTTTTTAGATGGTAGCCAAAATCTGAGACAAATACATTGATGAGCTGCTCTAAGACTTCTAAACTGCAAAAAAGAAACTGTGAAAAAGGAGCAGAAATGTGTATAGTTTTATTGACAGATGATTTATAACAAAAAAAAAAAATTACTCTAGTAGTATAGCTCAATAGAAGTTAATCAGATTTTTATCATAAACTGCAAGATACTTATATTTTACTTTATCAGACGTCGAATGTGATGTAATTTAGAATATAACATACTATAAAAATTTGTGGATAACTGAACTACATTTCAAAGTCCTGAGTCGGAAGTAAGCACTTTCAAATGACTTAACCAAAATCTTAACAAAATATACATATCTTCTTAACCAACATTCTCATTAATGATTTTATGTACGGCAAAAACTTATTAGTTTTGTTCAAGCATTAAAAACACCAGAACTCGGCTTTACTCTCATTGAAAAACAAAAGATAACACTCAGTAATAACTACATGTAACTACCCCATTCAGAAATAGTTTCCTAAAAATATATTCAACCTTTAATCACTTTGAAAGCCTAGAAATACTGAGAGATAAATTCAATATTCTTTTCACCTTAAGCAATACTTGAATTTTCTATACCATTCACTTAAAAGATGAAAAAGTAACAAAGTTACTAAACATCATTAGACTGGAAATGCTGATTTAATACTATTCCAAAATACTGAACAAAGTAACATAAACCATGAATTAATAAGTCTGAATTACCTGAATGCATGCACTAGAATAATTTCCCCAAAATAACTGTCAAATATCTTTTGCAGTAATAAATGTAAATTTCAAATGAAGAACAAACTGAATGTGTCAAAGACATATATGTAGTTTTAGTGGTACTCAGCCAATCCTGATCAGGATGCAATAAATTCTACAACATAAGGAACATTAAAGAGCAACAAAAGAAAAATAACTTGAATGGAAGGCAATAAGAGTTGAAGATCAGATTTCTATGGATGCTCTCTCCTCTGAATATTTACAGCCACACACTATGTTAATATCATTCATGAACTTTTCTTCTTTTATCTAACACTTATTTCAATACTCAAGAATGAAAAATCACCCTGTTACATTGAATAAGCATATTCATAACATGCAAAGCTTTTGACATTCAGTAAGACTCCCAAATCACTTTTTGTTTTACACATTTTCACAATTAATATCTTACCAAGTAAAAAATCATTCTGAAAAATCGCTACGATTTTTTTTCAGTGATTTTTTGGGGAATATTTTCACTATAAAAATTTACACTTCAATTTTTCATTAAAAAAAATTATTGGAGAATTACAGATTTTAAGCAATAAATTAAACAGAATGTGGCTACATCATTGACACAAAGATTCAACTTTAAGAACAATTGTACTTCTTATGCAGCATTGGAGTGGAAAGGGCTAATATTTTTTAACTGGTATCAATAATGGTAAAAACCAAGAAAAATAATTTTAACTCATTTAAAAAAAACATGAGAACAGTAATAATATCCTTTATCAGCTACGAAAATTAATACCTTTTCCACGAAGGGTCGCTTAAGATTATGATATTCAGTTTCTAAATCTGTTATTTCTGAATTAAGTTTACTAACATCTGACTTGAACTTCATGTACTGCCTTATGCTTTCTTTAACCTATGAAAGTACAAATGAAGGTCACAGTATGTGCAGCTTTTAAATATCATATTTAACAGATGTTTGACACTAATGTATTATATAACAAACATTTATGAATGCAATTATGAAACATAAATATGAAGCAATGTTTAACTGTGAAAATAGTTTTTTTTATTATAATATAAGTGATTGCAAATTAATTGGCATACACTGCAGTAACAATAAAATATTTTCAAAACTAAATCTAAAACTTACTAACAAAGTTAAAACATTAAAAGAGTTTTCTGAAATGAATCAATATTCAGCAATAATCTAAATCTAAATGTCATTCCTTTCTAAAAACAAACATGGATAACAATGGGGACAAAATTTATAATAAAAGGGGATACTTGATTTCATTCAGGAGCAGAATGCTGACACTTTTCCCCCTTTTTATTAATGCTCCCTTAATGAGAAAAAGCTCACACATTATCTTTTTCGTAACTGATAATTTGTTCAGAACAATAAAAAATAAATAACCTAAACTGACCAAATTATCCTGAACACAGACTGTTCTCATTAAACAATTTTAAACACCTGACTTCAAAGGAATAAACTCCAAATGAATTAATATAATCCTGAAACTATATCTAACAGTGAATTTTGGCGATATATATACAATTGAGCATACCACTTCTGTATATAATCAATACTTTTTTTAGTGATCACATCCACAAATTTTTAACTTTGAATAGCATGCCAAACATGTAGAATTTCAAAATAAACTCTTCCAGTTGAAATTATTTTATTCAGTCAATCAATATAAATATACAGACCTGTAATTAGAATTAATCAAGATATTCATAACTATGAAATACAAATGATTTCTTAGGCATGTATTCAATATTACATACCTTAAATAACAGATCACTGGAGTGATTAATAGAGCAACCCAAAACAGAAACTCTATCCTTTAATAATGCAACGCCTTCATCTCTTAAACCAGATACAACTTTTTGTAAATGTGATGAATGTTTTTTAAGTTGTAAATTACGTTCCTACAAAAGTAAACAAACATTTAGCATGAGACATTTTAACCAGTATAAATTAACAGAATGATAAACACACACTAAGTGGTATACAATACTACTTCAAAAATTAAAAAAAAAGAGAATTAAATATGAAAATATTGTCATTTTCAATGTACAAAATTAACCCTTTCGCAGCGAACGGCACGTATACGTGCCAGCAGCTATCCACATTTCTAGCCAAGCGTCACATATACGTGCCAGTAGTTCGGAACGTTTTATTAGTTAATTTTTGGGGTACAAGATGGCACCGTATGTCTATGAAATTTAGAGTACACGTAGTTGGGACCTTCTATTCGAAAACAAGACTAGTGTGAATCACATGCTGTCTATCGTTTTATGTAAACAAACAAAGGAAGGGATGTATTGCGTTTGGCTGTCAGCGTGTAGGGCATTTAAACTTTGCACATGGTCTTTGTTTAAGAAAATTTTGTTTTCTTTTGCGGTGGGATTGTAGCATTGGGTATATGTGTTCACCGTTTAGTTTTGAGTCAGAATCAGATCCTGTTGTAGTGAGATTTCTTTCCTTTGAGTATTTATGGCGAAAAGGAGAAAATATTTAACAGAAGACTAAATATCTGAATTGATGAGAAATGTGCCTGAAACTGATTATGAAAGTAGTGACAATGATACAGAAGTCTCGTCGGGCGAATCTGTTTATTTGGAACACCGAGATCAGAGTGATGATGAAGATATATCAGACTTCCTATTCAGAGTATATCATGGGACGGTACTTCTTTGTGGTCTTCTCACGTAAGGGATTTAACTCAACTAACATTCACAGCGGCATGCAGAATAAAAGTCGATGATGCTGTATCAAATGAATTGGATTTTTTCAGATTTTTTTTATGAAACTATAATGGATTTAACAACTAAATTAATGCATATTATATTATACTAACCAAATTAATGCGTATGAGAGGTACATAAACCTGGAAAGTGAACAGAGTTCATTCTCGAAGTATTTTTTTGCCTGTAACTAAAGAAGAAATGTTTCTTTAATTTGCTTTGACAATTTTAATCGGTATCGTGAAAAAACCGAAAATTAAGATGTACTACTCAACGAATCCCATGATTGCAACACCACAACACCTTTTTACGGTAAGGTTATGAGTCAGGACCAGTGCATCAAAATTCTTCAATACTTGCATTTTTGTTAGATTTAAGCTAAACTGCCGGACTTAACTCCAATGATTTGTCATTCAATCTGATATGTACTTAACCAAACTAACCATGACGTCACAATTGCATGTATTACGTATTTATTTAGTAACGTCAGTTTTACGTTATTTAGTAACTGTCTATTTAACTGTTGTATATTATTTCTTGCATCTCATTGAGAGTCAGTATAAGTGTCATCGTTTACCTACAGCCAGTACGGCGTTGACAACTGTTATCACAGGTTGTATAGTTTTAATTTAGATTCTTATGTTTTTAATAAATTTATGTTCGTTTTATATTCTTGACTCACTTTATCAAACTGCCTCACTTTAATTGAGCCAAAGGGATTTCTTTAACACTCCATAATCCAATAGTATCAATTTTACTACTTCTGATGCGAAAAAGATTGAAAAATTAAACCTTTTTTAGATTTAATCATTCAAAACTTTCAGAGTTCTTGATATATTCCTGATAGGAATATATCAGTTGAATATATCTCTTACTGTGGAAAGGGAGACTAGGATTGCGATAGTATGTCCCAGCGAAAAATATTTTAAACAGTATAACAAAAATTTTTTAGTGGAGAAATAATAAAAGAATGTGTAAGTAACCCATATATAGCTTAAATAAATAGATTTGTTAGAAAATGTTACTATTATGGAATTTTTCGTAAATTTAGGCTTAGCGCTTAAAAGTCCGCCGGCCTGGAGGAAACGTTCACGAGAAACACTTCCGGCCTCAGAGGAAAGCACATGATCGGAACTGCCAACGCAAAAGGGTTAAAGGACACATTTCAAAGTGCACAAATACTAACTAGAAAAAAAAAGGTTATCTATAACATAATTAATTTTATTGATAACAACTATGTTTTGTTAAATATATTTCTAAAGACATGGGAAAATTATATAACATTCAGGAAACCTAAACACACTGCTAGCTATTTCTTAGCATCTTAAGGTTATCAGAACAGGAATGAAAGCAGTAGCTATTTAAACAATGGCTCTCTTATAAAACTTATTAACAATTTACACCACAAAATACGGTGGCTCCTAAGAAATATCTTTACATTAATAGACTGTGTTGAAGATGTCTTCTAGGTATGTAATAAATTAAAATACAAAACTGTTTAGAATAAAATGCTTAACATTATACTTCTAAATACAGCCATTATTTTCAAGTAAAAAGCAGACAAGGATATTAAGTAGAACTACTACAAGATCTGACACTATTATTCACTATCACAAGTTATGGTAAACTCAGAAATTTGAGATGCCAGAAATTTTGGATAGCAAAAAAAAAAAAAATTCTCTCACTTAGAAATCATAACAATAAGTAATCTGAAAACCTGGAATTTTTGTCAATCCAGTGGATGCAAACTAACAAAAAGACCAAATATTACTCAATTTTGCCCAATTAATTATACCAAGAAATAAAATTTGTGTCAGGCTTATGTATTTGAAAATTCGTTTAACACTGCAAAATTAAAACTTTAATGTTAGAATGGACATTTAATTTTTATTTCTGGTTGAAAGGGGTAAATGAAGGGTTTGACATACACAACCAAAGTATTTGTTATTGAAATCTTATATCCCTAAACAATACATACAAGTTGAAAAATACATGTAAAGCCTCAAAATTCCCTGCACGTGGATAAGATCTGTCTTTCTAACACAGATGTGTGCATAAAAATATAAATTTACCTTCTCTTTAGAAATTTCCATCTCGAGTTGACTTTTGTAATCAGAAGATTTCATTAAACTCATGAAATCCAACAGGAGTCTCTTCTGTGCAATCATTAGGTTGTCAATGGCAATAGAATTATCAATATCTTGGTCTAGTGTAGGAGTAGGTGTGTTACTAAGCTTTTGATCAATACATCCAGGAGCAGGATCAGAATTAGCTGCATTACATAAAAAAATTGCTTGATATGTTGAATATAAAGACAATTATCTAAATAAGTCATATTATAATAGTTAACTTACCTGAATTAGAGGTACTTAAAACAGTTTGGGCATGCAGCAAATCCAAGCCACTAAATTTAAGAGGCTTGGCCTTCTTAGCTTTAGTTGTATTTTTCTTTGGTCGCCCGGGTCCCCTCTTTCTTTCAGACCGTCTCAGCTTTCTCTGAGTTTTAGTAAACCCATCTGCTGAGTTACAATTTCTTTTTAAGGGTTCTGAAATGACAGAATTAAATCTAAATTTATTTATATAATTAATATCAACAACAGAGTTCACAAGACTTTACATGTTTTTATTTAGTTTTTAGTGAACTGAACACAGCAGTGCTATTTCAATACATTTGACAGTAAGATCTATTTGGCATTATCAAATGATAAAAAGTTCTAATCTGTTTAAAGATCCTGGTATAAAACATTTCCAGAAACTCAGAAACCTCAAGATTATCATTGAGTTAACAGTTACAAAATAATATTCATATTACAATTTTTTTTTTTTTTTTTTTAATGAAACAAATGCCATACAGTTTAATATTAAATACCACTATAATAGAACTATTAGAAAATTTTTAATGCGACTTTCAGATATAATCACATTTTAACACATTCAACACTATTCATGCATTAAATACATAAAGGCTAAATTTACATCAGTCCCTCCAATAAGAAATTGTGCTCTTGGTAAATATGCATATACATTCAGCTTTTCACTGAAACAAATTAGAACTTCATAAAGATATAAGCTTAATTCTGAGTATAAATGAGTGTTAAATGGGAAATTAATTTTCGACTAAAGAAAAGCTATTAACTTGATTCATATGAAGAGTCATGTGAATAAAGAAAACATCAGCTACATTCAGGAGATTTTTATTGCATAAAAATGATAGAAATGCTTTTAAAATAGAAAGTAGAGAGTCGTTTATTTTAAATTACTTCAACCCTCCTCTAACCATACTTAGGCAAATTAAACTTACAAACTTACCCTTTTACCCTAAAAAAAAAAAAATCAAATTGTATCAACTTTAGAATAAATGTTATTTTAAATATATTACCATTTTCTTCATTACTATCTTGGCCACTGTTATTGAGACTATTACTAGCTTTAATTTTATTACTGCACCAATCAGACCATGCTTTACGAGTTGTTGGTCCAGAAAGAGAATTCTCCTCTTTAGAATCATTTGATGAAGAATCAATAATACAGGGGTTTGAAACCACATTCTTAATGCGTTTTCCACGAGATATGCTAATATCATCCTCCTAAAAGAATAAAAATCCTGCATGTAATATAATAAGTACATAGTTTGATATAAAATGGTTATATTTGTATCTAAAAAATGATGAATCAGTCCAGAACATGAACTATTAATAATATATTTTGACAATGGTAATATGTTTCATGTACCATTATTTATAATTTCAAATGACTAATGTCAGAATTTTTTTTTAAAATTATGATACCAATGGAAGCCCATTAGAATCATAATTCATATTCAAAATTCTTGTTCCATAAATAAATTGAAAATTATGACAAACAATTAAAAAAAAAAGTTATATATTACCTTAACTTTCGGATTCTTAATCCTTTGAAAATAGTGTTCCAACTGGAAAATATAAAATTTTCAGTTAATATTTCATTTGCTTAGCTAAGTAGTACAAATCAGTCAAGAATATAACTAATTAGTTTAATTTTAGCAGAAAATTATATTTATAATAGTACTGATCATTCAAATGTGGAATAATAAAAATGGAAAAGAGTACGACTGAGAGAAAATTTGACCTAGTGTTTAAATATATGTACTTGTCTTAACCATATTGGAAAAAAAATTTAATTTCCTTATAGAATTTTTCTACCACTGAACAATTCAGTTCTATTATAAATGTTTTAATTCATGAACCACCAAAAGAATACCACTCTAATTGTGCAATCCTAATTGTACAGGTAATAGTTCCCTGAAGCATTCAATATTAATTGCAAATACATACAGCTCCTGTATATGTATATACAACCATTTCCATTTGATTTTATAGCAAATCTGTGTACTTAATGATCAGTTCATTCAGTTACTAATATATTACTTGCATTTCATGTAACTAATAAATACAACTCATTTGGTAATGCACACACCATTTTTCTTCTCATTGGCATGTTTGTCACTTATCCTGCATCTTAAAGATGAAATTTTTTTTTAACATGACTGCTTTGTTCCATGTTGTTTAAAACCCTGTACGTCGGATAAAACTCTGATTCTGCATTTATCTTGGATATAAAAATCAACTGTATTTATCTTCCTTTGCTGCACTGAACACAGTTTAGTGAGCAAATGTTAAAAGTGCATAAGGGTAAAAGGTACAATAGCATATCAACATAAAAAATATATTTCAATTTATTTGCAGATGAAGGAAATTGATCAAAAATTTCAGGATCAATCATTTTGAAAACAATGCAAGAAAGGTACTTACTTTTGTTCTATCAATAGTATGCAAGAAATATGACACAGGTTTTCCTGTCCATGAAACAGAACCTTTCAGAGGAGTAATCTCTCTAACATTCATTATGGTGCCAATATCTAGTATAAGAAAGAAAACAAATGCATTCAGTAAAACATTTTAAGTTTCTTTATTTACATGCATGTTATGTTAAAGGCTGAAATAACTAGAGAACATTAATGGATTGCATAACTGTGGCATTTAGTGATAAAAATATCCTGATATATAACCAACATACATGATCTTGATCAGATGTCCAGGTCACAAGAATTTAATAGTAGCCAAAGAATAATTGTAATTAGATCTTAAAAGATCTGTGAATCAAAGGAATTTTTAACATACATGATCTTGATTAGATATTCAGTTCAAAAGAATTTAATAGTAGCCAAACAATGATTGTAATTAGATCTTAAAAGATCTGTAAATCAAAGGAATTTTTAATTCCTTGAAAGCCACAGTATTTATAAACATATACACACAGAAAAATATTTATCAGCTAACTCTTCATACATGCACACTGCATCTATACTCTGCATAAGTAGAAGCAGACAGTTTCATTCTCTCGAGTAAACTTTACTTCAAAGTAATGAAGAAAATTACTAAAATATTTTATTTTAACCATATTCTGTCATAAGTGTACACATAAGATTAAAAGTCATTATAAACATATATAATGTACATATAAAACACATCCACACACCTATGTGTTTACAAGTAAAAATGTACATATTTTATAGCTAGCAGTAATCTTTTGACAAAAGTTTACAACTAAGACTAAATTTAGACTATTTTAGATATAATAAAACTGAAGAACCAAATTCACTAAATATCAACAAGAAAGGATAGCTAATAAATTAAAACAGATTAGACGCCTAACACATATGAATTGGAATGATAACAAATGTTTCTTTATACTCAAGTGGTATCATCACTAGCCCCTGTATGGTAAAATTAAATAAATGCACAATACTTCTAATGTGATATCCCATATGTGATATCTTAATAGTCATACAGTACCAAAATAATAAACACAGAAACTGTACGATACTATAACATTATTAGTTACAGCTAAATATTAAGTTTAAAAGGCAAATTAAAGGAAAAAAACCTTATGATCAAATTATAAATGTAAGATATCATTTGAAGAACAAATTTACAGGGCAAATTAAATTTGCCAAAGGAAAAAAATGGAATAAACAAAATAAATTTAGTTTTTACATATCAAAACATTTAATGTAACAAAAACAAATAATTGAAATTATTAACCACTTTCATGAAAGGTAGTAAACAAAACAATATTGGGAAAAAATCTCACAAATGAAGCAAAATTAAGAGCAAATCAGGAAGATATTTCAGGTCATAAAAACAATGTAGCAATTTCATGTTTAATAAATCATGTAGAACAAGTATGATTTTAAAGCCTGTAACATGATTAATAATTTTCCGTGAAAATCTCAATGGAGAAACACAAATCATCCTTAGAGACCTGTCAACAAAGATGTTCTAAGAGAGCACTACTCTTAACACAAGATGATGAGAAAAGTTTTTAACTGATACACCAAGGTTACACATGAGCGTATCATAATAATACCTCTATTGATTACTCGGTACCAGAGTCTGTGGGTTCAAATCCCACTCTTGGCATGGACGTTAGTAGCCGTTCGGAATCGGCTTTAAGCTGCAGGTCCCAAAAAAATGACTACAGCAATCTAAACCTAAACCAAACCAAACTAAACCAAACCAAACAAGGTTACTTAAAAAATAAAAAATAAATTTAGATCTTATGATTTTTATGAGCCATATTTTGTACAAACACACTGTCCTTTAATCACATGTATGAAGATTATATAAACATGATATCGAATAATTTAAATATCACCAATGAGCTTAAATTTTTTTTCTTATTAACTTAGAAGCTACCCAAAGCTAAAGTAATACAAATATTAACTTTTATGTACTGATTAACATTTACTTTTTTATTTATCAGAAGCAATTTATTTATATTTTAATATGTGATTCAATTTCTTTAGTTCAACACATTTTTATTCTCATTTGTTCAGTGGACGAAAAAGAAATCAAAGTATTTTGTCCTTGGTGTAATCATTGGTACATTCCTCTAGAATTAGAATAATATTTTGAAGGTTTTTACTATATTGGTTATTTAATCTCCCTTCTCTGACAGAACACATATTTCATTTCATGTTTATAGCACTCAGCAATAAGGCACTGTTAAATCAAATGACTAATTATTATATTCAAGAAATTCATTCTGTTGGAGAGTCAAATTATTCAAGCTTCAGTTTACTGTCTCCCTATCCTTCAAAGATGTTCCAGTACAAAATTTCACCAACCTGACTATTAAATATTACAGATTATTCTCATGACAAACTAGACTTGATTATTACATTTGTTCAGTTAATCCTTAGTGACTATTAACGATTTTTCTAACTTTCAAACACCTAAAAAAAACCTATTTCTTCATACATCATGATAGGAATGATTAAAATAATTGTTGAAAGTGCTAACTGTAAAAACAATATGCTACACATAGAAATAAAAAGTTAGGCTACTTGCAACTAAAGCTTTGTACAGAATTTTTTTAGGCTCAAATATAAAAGGAAACATCACAAAACACTTTTTCCTATAACATAAAATAATATAGAGTAACACAAATCTGAAGAACATTTGCCCATTTGTCTTCAGGAAATTAAATGCATCAAACTTAAATTGGCTTCTAAATAATTGTGATAATCCTAATAGTATCATCATTTCTGTTTTTGGGAAAAGTACTTGGGTTTTCCAATGTCTCAATTTCTTAACACTTTCATCAACCTCTGCTGAGACACTGAAGCTGTTAATTTGAAACATTCCATGTGGTACAAGTTCAGAAATAAGGTCACAAGGCCAAAAGAATCTTCCCTCTAACATAGGATTTTAATATTGTTCAGAATAGAAAGTTATGTCTCACAGCTGCCTTCATACACTAGCTAGTGTGATTCACACTAATTAGAAAAAAATCTTGAAAGCAATAAAAAAATAATAACTTTAAGACCCCAGATAGGTCTCCAATGCACAAAACATTCTCATTTTGTTCTGTGTATCTTAAGGTATTATACTCAGGTTTTTGCTTCTCACTGCTTCTAATTCTATAATTTCCCCTCACATGGTATAAAGCCACACACTTGTAAAAATGAAATGCTGTATTGGGTATATTACAAAAATGGAAGTATAACTAGACAGGTATGATAATGTTTTAGATACAAAGATGGGATAACCAAAACAATTAAACCCACTACCCAAAAACATTACACCCTGAAACAGGTACTCTTTTAATCTGGAGCAGCATTTCATTTTTACAGTGCAGATTGGATAGTAAAGCGATATATTCTACAAAAGTTAATTTAGAATATATGCCCTGCTTTTGCAAACTACTCAATAAGATTGACAATGTTCTATCCCCATAAAATTAAAACCATGTATAACATTTATCAAATAGCATATTATAGCCAAAAAAAATGTTAATAAAAATAAATAAATTACTATATAACTTGCAACATAAATTAAGCATGCAACTCACTAAATATTCTATAAGCACTTTTTTAGGGTTGATAGAATAAAGTAAAAAATTTCATGGCTTTATAATTGCAACAATTTGCTTAACATGATGACATTTATTTCTGTACAATGCCATTGAAAATTATATTTAGAGAACTTCATTCATTAGCACATACTAGCATACCATTCATACTTGTGTGTATATGTCCTGTTTCTTAGAAAGATTTTCTAGGGATAAAGGTGTTACAGAACACAAAATAACATAAAGCTACATGCATTTCACATTTATTTGGGTCAAAATAGAAAAAAAAAATTCTACCTAAAATTAAATAATGTTAAAATTTTCATTTCTACATTACTTCAAAAATACCATTTTAAAAGATGTTTCTGAGTTTCATTATGAATACAAGTAAACACTGTTTCAAGCAAATGCATTCTCTCTTACCTGTCTTGAAATGCTACAAATATCTTTATAAACTTTCAAAAGATAATAATGTAACATAACAAGCTGACAAAAATAATAGGGTGGACAGTAACCTTATTCAGTTAATGTGCAAGTTATAAAATATTAGGGAAAATACTAAAAGTCTTGCCTTGATACACACTTCTCCAAAAATATCATCAAGTGCAAATATATGAAATTTTTCACTTCTACTCAATGGCAAATAAATTGTTCTCTTGAAATAGATTCAAGAAAGCTACAGAAGATACTTCTGATGTAAGAGAGCAAGAACAGTTATTAGCAAGAAAAAAAACATTAGATTAAGAACAAATAAATAAATATTAGTAACTAGAAAGAAATAACTATATAGCTACAACATCACATTTACTAAAATCAAATTTAAAATCATAAACATATATATATAAACTTTTAAGTGCATACAACTTTACATACATATATGTATATATAAAAAGTAGTATTTAATATATACATATGCATACATACATATGTATATATATTTACACACACACACACACACACATATATATATTATATTATATATATATATATATATATACAGTACAATATATATATATATATACCAATTGTTGGCATATATACATATATATTTTTACACATTCACTAAGTACTTAGCAGAAGATACACATATTTATAAGGCATGTTATCCTTCTCAAATTTTAAATAAATGGTAGCAATTACACAAACACATATCCATTGTAAATCCTTTTCATAAAACTTGTCAGTGAACACTTTTTTAAAATGGTAAGAATAAAGCCCATAGGGATTAGGTGCAACTACTTTACTACCAATTATTATTTTTTTTATGTATTCCAAATAGAGATTAAACAGAAAAACACTGACTCATTTAGTTTTAGTTATTCATCTTGGCCAATAAAATTTAGGTTAGTAAAAAAAGCACTTTTCACAGATGGCTAAGGGAATGATGCTTATCACTGAAAAATACTTTTAAATCTAGACATTTCAGTACTCTAATCACAAAACATTATTAAAGTCAATATATAGCCCCAAATGAAGCCCTTTTATTTTGTATATTTAATTGATAGAGGATCAAAATATATAAAATTCACACACACACACACACACACAAAAAAAAGGTAAGATCATTTACATATGCACTATTTAAAATTTTACATTTTAAACTAAAATTTCATAACAATTGAAATCATCTATTCACATTTCATAACAGCTCCTTAATTATAATTATATTTAGAAAAAAATCAAAAGGAAAGTTTTTTAATCTAAGAGAAATAAAGTAACATTCTCTTATTGATTTAGTCATATTAATTTGTACACTCCTTAAAAAAATAATAATAACCAGACATCCACATTACATCTATAATCTTGATACAAAAATCACTGGAATTTGATAGGAATTTTAATCTGAAAATTTGTGTCATTCCTCAATTATGAGCTTAACCAGACAAATTTCTTAATATTCTAATAACAGAATTTCTTGGGATGAGTAAAGTTTAATATAAATGTTGTTTCACTGAAGTGCATTTTTTTTCTTACCTGCTTAAACTGAGATGAGATTACAATAATTCAAAAATTAAATATTCTGATTGTGTTCTCTCCTAAATTATGAACCAAGCCCATAGCTCTATACTGATTTTTTCATTGACCTTGCATACATTTAACACATGAATTTAAATGAAATGAAAAGAAATGACCATAAAAATTCACTAAGGGAAAAATATTACATTGAAACCATCAATTTGAAATTACAATATAAAGCAGTTTTCTTCATCAGGAAAAACACATTGTTCAGCAAAACATTCCACAGTGCACTTGCAGCACATTGGCATAACAATGTAATCCTTATAGCACATTTTGCTGAACAATACATGTTTCTAGACAAAGGAGACTGCTTTGTGGCTATGAAATAAAAACAGTAATTAACATCTTATGGTATATTTTAATGGCTATTCCTCATTTCTACTTAATTTTTCACGATTTCTTTGCTTCAAATTTCATTATACAGTTTCAAAGCTCACAACTGTTGTCTTCATTTACTTGAAACAAATTATCCTTAATGCTAATACAATACAGAGCTGTTTAAGTTTCTACCTTCTACGCAGATAAGAATAAAATATGAAAAGGTATGGCCTTTCAATAATGAAGCAAAAACTTTTGCATCACCAGGAAAAGAAAAAAATTAAGATATAATATCTAGTTACCTCCTCTGTGATACTCAAAGTTCATAATTATTAAAAAGTTGTTTAAATCACAAACTAGAATGGATAAACTGAATTTAGCACATAACTTTAAACACAGCAGGCAAAATCCTTTGATATAAAATAGCCTACAAAATAATGTTTCTCAACCTTTCAACACATGAGATTGCTGTCATGCCATCATCGAGTAGTACATTTATGTAAGTGGCAACAGCTAGATCCAGATCGTAGTTGAATATATAATGGCAGCCAATAAAGTTTGTGTTCTATTGCAATCGTGCCCTGTCGTCATTTACTTGCTTACCAGTAACTTCCTTTATGTGCTAGGAACGTTACATGGTGTCAGAAGTGGGATAATGGCGGCCCCACTTCTGACTAAATTGGTGTCAGAAGATATATTTGATAATATAGTTGATATCTATTGATAAAATTTCTTTGGAACGAAGAAAATGCCGGTTGATTCAGATGCTGTGAATACTCGCCTTCTCCACGAATTACAAGTGACGGAGGATGGAATGGCTATTAAATGGAAGCTATCGAAACAGACATTTGGATTTTATGCGACAGCTACACAGCTATCAACTAAATCACCAGAGGTGCAAGCCGCTACATTTATGTCTGCCATAGGACCGGAAGCAACAGTTATCTATAATACATTTGATCTGAGTGACGTTGACAGAAATGACTTGGTGAAAATAAAGGAAAGGTTTGATAATTTTTTTTCACCTAAACCTAATGAAACGTACACTCGCTACTTATTCTTCAACTTAATGCAAGGTAAGCAAGAAACTTTTGACTCATATTTCACAAAGTTGAAAACTAAAATTGTTGATTGTTCTTTTGGAACTTTACAAGATAGCTTGCTATGGGATCAGATTGTTAGAGGAATTAATTCTGATAAAGTCTGTGAATTATTATTGGCAGAAAGAGAACTTACCCTTAAAAAAACTATTGATTTTTGCAGAGCTAGTGAACAAGCCACTACGCAATTAAAAGAAATGAATAATGTAACGGTTAAGAATGAGAAGGAAATTCTTGCTGTAGTTAACTCAAAATCAAAACAGCAGAACTATTATTCTAAATCAAAAATTGACTATAAGAAGTACATAAATTATGTTTGCGTTGTGGTTTGGCACATGAATTTAAAAATTGTCCTGCTTTTAACGTTATCTGCAAAAGTTGTTTTAAAAAAGGGCATTATGCTCGTCAGTGTAAAGCAAAATGGAAACAAGGGAAATCAAGTAATTATTCTAATAGTGAATAATAGTTCTAATAGTTTATTCTAAAAGTAATTATTCTAATCTGATTTGACTAACAGAGTTATTAAGAGACTCTTAGATTATGGTGTACGTTTGAATAAAGAAAAATGCGAATTTGGAAAAATGAAAATTAAATTTTTGGGCCCTGTGTTTACTTCTAGTGGTATTGAAATTGATCCCTCAAAAGTGAAAGCTATTGAAAAGTTGAAAATTCCTACTAGTTTAGCCGAGTTGCAAAGTTTTTTGGGTATGGTGACCTACGTTTCTAAATTCATTCCAAACTACTCTAAGATATCAGAGCCATTACGTAAGCTCCTTAAAAAAGATGTGTTATTTGAATGGTCTAGAGATCAAGAAAATTCTTTTTCTAAACTTAAAGAAGCACTACAAAATGCTCCTAAATTAGCTTACTATGATGTCAACAAACCAGTAGTAGTTTCGGTTGATGCCAGTTCGCATGCAATAAGGGCAGTTCTATTACAGGAAGGTAGACCTATTGCTTATTCAACTAAATCCTTGACACCTACCCAACAGTGTTACCCGCAGATTGAAAAAGAAGCCTTAGCTATTCGCCATGGTTGTAAGAAATTCCATGATTATATTTATGGAAAATCTGTAATAATTGAAACTGATCATAAACCATTGGAGGCTATTTCTAGGAAACCGCTGCATTCTGCACCACCGCGTTTAAAACGCCTGCTATTTGAGATACTTCAGTATTCTCTGAAGATAATCTACAAACCTGGAGTAGATATACCTGTACATGATGCTCTGAGTCGTGATTGTGAAGCAGATACTTTTGAAGAATGCTTAGAGAATGAAGTTTTTGAAGTTGCTTTAGATGTCCCTTTTCCGATGTCAACATACCCTGAAATTTTGTCTGCAATCACTGAGGATGAAGAATTGCAACACTTGAAGTATATAATTGTTAATGGATGGCCAGATACTATCCAAGAGGTTCCCAAAGAGATTTGTAAATATTGGAATTATAGAGAGGAACTGTCAGTATATGAAAACCTCCTATTCAAAGCTGAACAATTTATTGTTCCACGAACCCTCCGACATCAATACTTAAGGCTTATCCATCAAGAACATCTGGGAACTAATCTTTCACTTCGTCGTGCACGTGAAATCATATTTTGGCATGGAATGTCAATGATATTGAAGCTTATGTACAACAGTGTCCGGTGTGTCAGCAAACATCTCGAGCTCCTAATACTGAGCCGTTATTGATGAAACTGGTACCTTGTTTTCCTTGGCAAAGAGTTGCATCTGATTTATTTGAATTTGCAGGGAAAAATTATTGTCTTGTAGTTGACAGCTACTCCGGTTATTTTGACTTCAAACAGTTAAATTATCCTACATCGTATTCGGTAATTGAATTCCTGAAAGACTGTTTTGCAGTACATGGTATACCAGATATTTTAGAATCTGATCATGGAATTGGGCCCCAATACAGTTCAGAAGCTTTCCGCAAGTTTGCTCATAACTGGAAAATTAGGCATCAGACATCTAGCCCACACTATCCAAAGTCCAATGGGTTAGCTGAACGGTATGTTCAAGAAGCAAAATTGTTGTTGAAAAGATGTAAAATTTAACTTATAGATTACAGACTGGCACTCTTGAATTCGAGAAATACTCCTAGCAATAATTTGTCATCGCCTGCACAAAGACTGTTTGGACGTCCTACTCGAACTCTAATACCTATCCATCCCTCTCTACGCTTACCACGAGAATCCTCTTCTGTTCCTCTGCAGTTGGTAAGGGAAAAGCAGCGTCTTGGTGCAACAACTTCGAGTGCTAACTCCCCATATTTTATGGACGGAGAAAAGGTTAAATTAAAAACGTCTCATAGGAACTGGGTTCCTGCGACAATATCTGGAACTGCAGATGCTCCGCGGTCTTATATATTGACTACTGCCGATGGCGACACTTATAGACGAAATTCAGAAGTGATCCGATGCTCAAAGGCAGTGATTCCTCCAGATAGAGAGATTGTGATTAACCCTTCGTCTGAAAGTTCAATCTCTTCCGATTCCTGTCCTGTTGCTCCTCCCACAGCTTCGACTTTGGCAAACGCTAAAAGACCGTCTAACACCGCTAAAACGATTATCACCCATTCCGGCCGAACTGTCCGCCCACCTAAACGTCTTGACTTATAAATATTTGTTACTTGTTTTGTATTTATGTTATTTTTGTATTTTCTTTAAAAGGGAAGATGTCATGTCATCATCGAGTAGTACATTTATGTAAGTGGCAACAGCTAGATCCAGATCGTAGTTGAATATATAATGGCGGCCAATAAAGTTTGTGTTCTATTGCAATCGTGCCCTGTATTCATTTACTTGCTTACCAGTAACTTCCTTTATGTGCTAGGAACGTTACAATTGCTATTAAAACAAGTTACATTTATAAATTTCAAAAGAGCTATTTTTTAATATGAGCCACAGACAAATATTAAATGAGCGACATTAAAGTAAAAAATGAGGGAATACATATTATATATGTTAAAATTTGATAACTACATAATTTAAGATTTAAATTTTGAATACAAGCATCCAGACTACAATATTGCTTAGAGAAGCAACTTCATTCACAAAAATTGTTACTTTTATAAACAACATAATAATCCAGTTTATATTGCATATGCTCGATTATCAACCTTAAATTTGCTCTGTATTATATCACAGTTATTCAAAATGATTTAATAAACTTCAAATGACTATAATTTTAATTTAACAGAGACATAGAATGTAAATACACTTGATAAATTATTCCTTTAGTGGGGTGCCATATATATATTAATTTCATGTTTATTCAACACTATGACAACCAATTCAGACCTATTCATCCCATTCACACATTACACTTTTATCACACATGTTCATAATAGACTTTCTACAACTAAGCGCAACAATAGACATTGTGAACCAATAACAATTCTCTTTATACTACTTAGTCAATTCCTACACTTGAATTTTGTTGACTTTCTTCCTTACTTGACTATTCAAACTGTGGGAAATTATAACAAATTTGCAAATAATTTATAACATTCCATAGGCATTTTTTGGTTCATCAAGTTTTAAGTCAAATTAAAAACATCACACTGACTATTACATAAAAATAAGGCTGAAACTAAAATTTTGAAAGCAGCCAACTTTTCAAAATGATTTGGAAACATGGGATGTGGTTCACACACGCACAACAAAACAACAACCAAAAAAAACCTTATTTCTGATGACAAACTATGAAATATTAACTATATCTTTTAGCATCTTCATGAAACATTTTTCCAGAGTAAAACAAGAATTGTGATTTGAATGACCCACATACTAATCAGCTGTAATATACTGCATCAACTACTGTGCAATTCCTCATATAGCCACCAATTCTTTCTCCAATTATATGTCTAAGAAGAATAGCAGAGAAATCTAATATGAGGTATGTTATTTGATAGCAGGAAATTATTACAACAAACATCCATCAGAATATAGTTAATAGTTCCCTATTACTAAAAAATCAGTAAATTTATAAGAAACTATACAAAAATTCTTTTACGACATTTTTAACTATCCATTATTTATTACTATATACTTCAAGTGGTATATTTGAAAGAGAGATAAAGCTTTATTGATATATGTCAAAATATGTTGAAGATTATTTTTTGTAAATGTAAGTAGTACATTCAAATAATTGATTCCAGCTATGTCTTTTAGACACCTCCCTTAGTAAGGTTATTAAACTGTAACTTCTGAGGACACAAACACATAAGAAAACAAATACGCAATGCTTACAGAATTATTTATCATTTGCAAATAATTAATTGAAAGGAATCCCAAAATTGGAAGTTACTTTATCTATCTATATACATACATACATAGATATTTGAATAACATCTATAAGTCAGATTAAAGAGAGGGAAACTTATTTATATTCATACATGTATATATATTTATATATAAGTAAAATTACCTAAAATCATAAATATAGAAAAATACTTAGACAGATATAGTTATGAACATAAGATAAAGCTTTTTTTTTTCACTATAACTAATCTCTGCTGAACTTACCACTTAAATTTCTGTCAGTGATACGAAAATTTAGAGGGCAAAATGCTTTTGATGATACAACACGTGCTTCATCCTTAATGTCCGCAAATCTCATTTTCAGCTGAAAGGAAACATTCTGTAAGACTCACAACAAGGATTTATTTTAAAATTCAACTAACATTTTTCTTTAACCTCAATAATAAATATAATTCTCACATACTAAATTTAGAAATTTCTTTTTAAATTAATAATGAAACCAAATCAATCATATATAATCATTAACATAAAAGGATCAAAGTATTTAAACATCTCAATTTCAATGCATCCTGTACACAATGCTGCAATGTCGGAACAGCTAAACACACCCATCTGTTTAATATAATATTTATGGCATAAAAATTGAAATGTTTTTTAACAAATCAGCAGCAAAATTTTCAAAGATAACTTTAAAAAAATATTAATTACCATGTGATCAACAGTTGGACCAAATGCAAAATTGTTCACAAACAGCAAACTGAAACAGAAAAACATCAAAATTAGCTGTAAGCAATAAATATTATATAATATATATATATATATATATATATATATATATATACACAGTGGAATCTTGATCGATCATTTCCCGAAACATTGTTTTCCCTTATGTGTTGTTCATTTCATCCAGTCCCAACGATCATATTGCTTTGTTATCTTCCCGCATCTAACGTTTTCCAGCATTTATCATTTATTTCAGTTGGTCCCTTCAAAAACAATAGATTGAGATTCCACTGTGTGATATATATATATATATATATAGTAGAACCCCAATTTTACGTTTTCCATGGGACCAGCGGTAAAAAACATACGAAACGGGAAAACGTAAAATCAGGGTTTAAAAAAAATCTAATCATGTTCAAAAATTGACACCGGATGCACTATTGGAAAAATGCGTAATCTTTAATTATTTTTTGCTTTTAGATACTATTTTAACAACAGCACGTTCAATATTAACAATTTTTTGCAAATTTGCTTCTTGCTTTACATTTGAAACTAAAAAATTTTTCAGAGTTTTTATGCTTTGAATCGCTTGATCAGCTGTGGGCACTACATCCTCCATTATTTCTTCTTCTTCATCACCACTATCATCAGAAACGGGCATTAAATTAGATATCGAAGGAATTTTTGAAGTGATGAGATGTGCATCACAGTCGATATATGCTGCATCGACTTCCTGAAGATTTTCACCTTTAGCCACGCAATCTTCTTCCGTTTCATTGTAATCTGAAGATGAAGGGCTAATTTCATCGTTGGATTCCGAGAAACCTGCTTTATTAAACACATTGGTAACTTATTTTTTGTTGATACTGTCCCACGCTGCAGAAATCAAATTCAGAGTTTCCAGAACATTTAATCTTTGCTGTAGAAGCATCACGCAGGTCACCGGAACCAATAAAAAGAAGTAATTTCCTAACCAGTTGTTTCCTGAAATGTGATTTAAATGATCGGATAATTCCTAGATCCAAAGGTTGAAGTTGGCTGGTGCAGTTTGCTGGAAAAAATTCTACTCGCACATTTTTTAATTTAAGATCCAAATGAGAGGCGCAGGTACCAATAAAAAAATGATTTTTTGCTTTTGTAGTCACATTTTTTTGTCTAGTTTTCGAATAAAATCTTCAAACAGCGATTGAGTCATCCACACCTTTTTATTCAAAGTGTAATCCGTAGGTAAACTTTTCACATTATTGAAACTCCGGGGTTTCTTTGCTCTACCGATCACAAGAGGTGTTAATTTCTCACTTCCATTGGTATTAATACATAATAAAATAGTTAAGCACATTTTTGAAAGCTTTCCCCCGTGGCAATTTTCGCCTTTGACCGTCAATGTTTTGTCGGGTAACAAGTTGAAAAATTTTCCTGTCTCGTCGGTGTTGAATACATCTCTTGGGATGTACTCCTTTAATAAATTTGACAAAGTGTTCTCTTTCCACTGCTGCAATATTCACACCATCAGATTCTTCACAGATAGATTTAAAACATAAATTGTTCTTTTTTTTAAATCTATCGATCCAACCATTCGATGCAGAGAAGCCGTGGAGTTTAAGCCTTTCAGGAATTTCAAGCGCCTTTTCTTTAAAGATGGATCCGTTTATTGGAATTTTGGATGCCCGGGCTTCCTTGAACCATTCCATTAATTTTTTTTCCAAATGATCATATGGAGATGTCTTAGGAGTTTTTGTTGCTTTGCAGATTTTCCGAGTTTTTTAGCACGTAACTCTACTGAAGCTTCTTGCTTTAAAATCGCTTGCAAAGTTGAACATGCAATACCCAAAGATTTAGAAAGCTCAACTTTAGTGTCATGAAATTCTTTAGCTTTTTCGATGATTTCAGCCTTTTTGGCTAGAGAGAAGAAACATTTTCGTTTAGACATCCTTCCTTCAGTTGAAGAACGCTCAACAGTGAGAAAAATGGCTACGGTGCTCAAACAAACTCTTACAGACCAGTTGAAATCAGTTCTACCTTTAGTGGGTTGCGTGGGCTGGTAATAGTCCCCCCCAAATTTCCATATGAAGTGTGGACATTGGACAATCGAACCAAAACAGATCCCTCTCCTCTTTCTCTTTTGTTGACAGAGAGTGATCGAAGAATCGAAAGGCATTGCAGTGATTCTCCCCTCATTTGCGGGTGTCCTGTGCTTTGCTCCTTCCTCCTACCCTTCTGATTTTAACACTGGGAGGAAACCCCTTCTGCCTACCACACACAGACAAAAGGACAATAAGAGGGGACAGAAAGAATGTCAGAACGGCTTCAAACAGGTAAGAAACAAGTTTTTCTTGCAAGAAAGAACTCAAAAAAGTTTGTGTGAGCCTTGTAGAGGAAAAATGATTTTCATCTTGTCTTTAGATAAAAACGTATTAAGCGGGATTTTCTGGAAAGGGGTAACGTAAAATCCGGGATATTTTAACATTATCGGTATAGGCAATTTTCACGGAACAGCAGAAAATGACGTAGGAAGCGGGATAACGTACGAAACGGACAACGTAAAATCAGGGTTCTACTGTATATATATATGCATGCAAAATAGAGTAAAAGAATACAACCTGTGAATTAATGATTTCACAGGGTTTTAGATGTCTAGCAAGTCAAGTATGAAACAACTTTCAATAAACAAATAAATTTAAGATTAAAACAAATTTACTTTTAAAAGAATTACTTACGTAGAATTCAAGAGTGTCTCCCTGTGATCTTCTGAAAGAAAATCACCTTTTATGAGAACATACTCTCCATACCTTTTCCCATACCATTTCATCCAAAACTTGAAGTTTTTATCCATTGCCTATTAAAAAGTTTTAAAAAAAGAAATGTAGCTTTAGTACAGTTGTAAATTAAAAGTTAAACTTAGTTTAATATTTTTTTTTTAATCATACTACCTCAGCATATTTTGCAGGTACTTCTGCCTTTTCAATCCCAATGCATCTTTTACAAGGAGTTATAGCTGCCATTTGCAAGACTACTTGTCCAACTCCTACAATATAATGTTTTTCAAGTTAATCCAATATACCATTTATTACCAAACTCAATAAGCATCTTTTACTTTTGCTTCTGTAATTTTTTTTCACTTAATACATAAATTTAAAAAATGCAAATAAATTTCTCACAAAAATCATTTTCAATAAATGAAGGGAATATTCTCATTTGTTTCCTTACAAATTAAATCATTATAACACAATAAAATAAACTTATTTCATAAGGATCTGAAAATATCTCATTAGAACCAAAGGCTACTGCTTCTAAATACTAATAAAAACATACAGCAAAAGAAAAATATAAATATTAGAACTATGTCAGCAACAAGGTTTTTCATTCTGCAAGACAGTTAATGAATCATTAGCATGAATTTTGCACGATTAACTGCAGAATCAGTTACCTTAAACAGCCCAATTGTTTCTAAAAGATATAACAGTTGTCTTTAAAAATGTAATAGTTTATTTCATTGCTTACAAAGAATGGTTTCAAAGGAAATCAAATTAACACACTGAGAGAATTTTCTATTAAATGTACAGATACGCTCATATTTTACTCATACTTCCTAAACAAGATAAAGTTTTATGGTTACTCTAATAGTGAAATTATACATCATAAAAATTACAGAACTTCCTTTATCACTCTAGCTTTAACCCCATTCAATTAATTAAATTCCCTAATAAATATCAGTAACTAACCCTTGATATATGCTATCAAAAATATTAGTGAGCTAAAACTTTTTTTATTATAGGGGGAAAATCTTATTTAGTACCTAAATTATTAGCTAAATAAGCATGACATAACAGGGAAATAAACTGCCATTTATTTGAAAACAGAGAAGAAAAGAAATGAAATACTCAGTTACTGATCAATTTTAATTTTTCACTGAAAATGCTAATCTTTAACATATAAATGAAAATGATTACAAAAAGGGGTTTAAATTGAACATGATGAAAATAATTCATGAAGCAGGAACCTTAAAGATGTAAATTATAATATATCATCAATGGCTTATTTTATAATATTCTAAATTTTTATACAAATAGATAACAAAGTTAACCCTTTCGGGACGAGCGTGTCACATATGCAACAGCAGCGAACGTTATCTCACAGCCGGGTGTGTCATATATGAATTGCCGTTTAAAGTGACTCTGCAGATGGGTGTACCATATATGACTTTTTAGATAGAACAGAAATTATTATTTTTTCTGGCCACTAGATGTAGCCCTATGTCTGTTATAGTGATATTTATTGACAGTGACGTATGTTGACCTTCATTCCTGTGCAGTATTTTTAATTTTTGGTATTTTGTTTCGGAATGACACCGAGATTCGTGAAAGCTGAGTAATGTAAATAAAGAGTCGGCCTTTTAACTTTGTCAGATGATATAAACAAGTGACGTATTTTTGATGCTGCAGAATACTTTTTTGAGTTTCTGTTTTTCTGGCGATACTGGGATAGATGGTTTACATTTTACAGGTTTTATTTATTCCTCAGGTATTTTGGCTAGCGTTGAGAGACATATTTTGTATCGTTTAGCGAAAAATGTTTTACTCCATAATGGCAAAACGAAAACGATATTTATCAAAAGAGGAATATACATGGATGCTACATTAGTAAACAGTCATAAAAACCAGAAAACAGCAGCAGATATTCTATTCATGTGAGATATGCAACTTAGGTCTTTGCGTACACCCATGTTTCAAAGAATATCATACACTATCTCCTTTTTGAAACATTGCTCCATTTTCGTTGTTTTCATGCTGGTTTTTTATGAAAGAGATTTTAAATAATTTTTAGTTTTATTAATGCATTGTGTGAAATAAAATCTGATTGTTTTGATTTTTTTTCATTTATATTTAGTTGTGGTAAGTCAAAAGCTTTATTATTCTCGAATTTATTTTATAAAATTTGTAAGTAAAATATAATGATAAAGTATTAAAATTAATTCTGATAACTATCTGAGTGCTCCTCTCATAATGTACCAAAAATTGGAACAATTGGACAACAAATTTTATTTATGTGAATTTTTTTCCAAAGTTAGGCTTAGCAGCAGGAATTGCCAGTCCCCAAAGGACAGTGCATCTTGTTAGCGTGTCGAGAGAACAGTTCGATGACTGAGGCGCCCATCTCGAAAGGATTAAGGAATAATATTTCATACAAGTTATAATTAATATGGTGATATGTTGCAATATAGAAATTTACAAATCTTTTCTAGTTAAACTCATAAAAAATTAGAATTGTTCAGTATACCCTTATCAAAATTTCTTCTTCATACTTTTTTTTATCCATCTTGGTGCAGTTTAAGGGCACACCAGAATTACCAGCCTATGTTTAAGGGGCACTAAATCGACAATTACTATTATATTTCAAGCAATAATCTGCTACAGGATATATTATATATTTCAAGCAATAATCTGCAAGTAAATTATATTTATAAAAAGTTTATAAATATAATTTATTTGCTAGCAAGATTAAGATACCACACACAATTAAAATTAAGTACAACATACCACTGCCCAAATCAATAAAGACATCATCTTCATTTATATCAAGTTCACCAATCATCTGTGAAATGAACTCAAAAGAAGTTTCTCCATATACCTAAATCAAAAATAAAATTACTTAAACAAAGAAAATTGAGGCTTATTTTCAAGATTACTTATTACATGAACACTTAAAATATGAAAATGAGTGGGTTTATAACAGAAGAGTGCTGGTCTTCAGAAGCAGAATCAGCAGATTCAAATTCTACAATAGGCATATGTGTTTGTAGTCCAGTAGAATTGGCTTTAAGCTGTAGGTCCTAGTAAGATTAGCTCTCATATTGAAAAGGATGACTTAAGAGGTTTTAAAAAAAACTAACCATAATGAAGAATCAAAAAACCCGAATAATTTAGAGGAAAAACAGGCATAAACATTAAATCTATTCATTATTCATTTATGAAATTATAATTCACCAACATCTGGCTAGGCATCACTCAACATGTAAACAGTTCAATGGTCTAAGAATAGGTGTTCCTCTTGGCAGGCAAAGGTACCTTTTCTTCAGGAAAGGTACTCATGACACTGTAGTTTTATGCAAATATCGAGAAGTCAATAATGAAATGACATGTGCATTCTTGAAAGAGCCGAGTGTCCAGTTATACATTTTGAGAGTGAAAGTAGGCTTAATATGCCTGAATATGCATTATGTCATACATAGGCATAGAAACTCTCTAAAAGCAAAGAAAGTAGCCATGCAAGTAATATCTTGGAAAAGAAAAGAATGTTTTATACAAACTGCTGGCAACAAAAAAAAATGTGCCTAAACTGTAAAAAGGGAAATCCACATGAGAAATTTAAAATAATATGTAACTCACACACACACACACACATATATACATATATATATATATATATATATATATATATATATATATATATATACATATATATATATATATATATATATATATATATATATATATATACACTCAAGAGCCAAAACATTATGACCACCTGTCAATAACGAGTTGGCCCACCTTTGGCGTGCAACACAGCTTCAACCCGCCTTGGCATGGATGCCACAAGTCCTTGGTAGATGGCCGGAGACAGATTGTACCAGATGTTTAAGCAACGGTCATGCGAATCCGAGATATTGCGAATTGGTGGTCTTTGAACTCTGAGCTGCCGTCCCATGACATCCCAAATGTGTTCTATCGGATTGAGATCCGGTGAGTTAGGCGGCCAGGACATTAACTGGAATTCAGCATCATGTTCCTGGAACCACTCCAACACAATTTTAGCCTTGTGACACGGGGCGTTGTCCTGTTGGAACATTCCATTTCCAGCTGGAAAAACAGAGGCCCATGTAAGGGTGCAACTGGTCCGCAATGATGTTCAGATACCCTGTAGCATTCATGGTCTGCTCTACCACAACCACGGGTCCCAGAGACGCCCAAGAGAACGTCCCCCAAAGCATAATACCACCACCACCACCGACCTGTGTATGACCTACTGTACATTGAGGGAGCAATAGTTTGCCTGAAAGACGGCATATCCTAACACGGCCATCGGCGTGATGAATGACAAACCGTGCTTCATCTGACCAGGCAACTCTCTCCCACTGATCCATGGACCAGTCGCGATGTTCCCGGGTCCAGCGCAGGTGCAGTTGGCGATGACGCTTGGTCAGCAAAGGCACACGAGTGGGACGTTTGCTGCGTAACCCCATATCCAACAGTGTCTGCTGAACAGTGTGCTGCGATACTATTCTACTTGGCCCTGCATTGTATTGGGCTGTCAGCTGAGCCACTGTCTGGCTCCGGTTTTGCTTTACCATGCGAGACAGTCTCTGACGACCTTTTTCTTTGATAGCATGTGGACGTCCAACACCATGTCGTCTACTGCTGGTTTCACCGTCATTCATCCACTTTGCATAAGTACTAACAACTGTAGGTCGCAAACAACCCACGAGTCGTGCAGTTTCGGAAATACTTGCTCCGAGCCTTCGAGCCATTACAATCTGCCCTCTATCAAAGTCGCTTAGATCCGCAGCCTTTCCCATCACACACAGAAGTAAGTGAAAGAATGATTCTTCAGACTCTCCAGCAGCAGTTAAATACTGGAAAAATGCTATATGCATATAAAAATATATTAACAAATGTTATTAATTTTGAAATAAGCTAATAAAAGTCAATTCCTTTCGCAAACTGATAAATAAAACATTTATGATGAAAAAATAATCTATTTCATTTATACTATTTGATACATCAAGTAAACACATAAAAAAATTAATATTCATAAATGTTAAGTACCTCTGGAGAAAAAGGTTCATATTGATTTAATTTCTCAGGGTCTGTAACAGCCTGGTTATAAACTTGTTGTAGTATATGACGAAGCAATCCAATAGATGGTTTTGTTTGCAATTGTGCAGGTCTAGATGTACCTTTCCACTGAAAAAAAAAAAAAAATGTCACAATAAATATTAGTCTGCATCCAACACATATTCCCCTATAATTTTTTTCATTCTTCTGTCCATTCACCTAATTTGACAAAAGTATAATTTGAAGGTCATTGTTAACCACACACACACATATATATATATATACACACAGTCGAACCTCCATATATCGAACTTCCCTATATCGAAATTTTCTATATATCGAACTCTTAGCAAATCTCCATGTTCATTACATAGAAAAATTGTTTCTATATATCGAAAAAATCTCTATATATCGAAATTTTTTTCAAGACAAATTGGGAGATTTTATTCCACTTTAGAATAAAATCTCCCAATTTTTGGCATTTGAAACAATATTTCGTGGACTTCAATTCGCGGATAATGTCCCTGATGAAGTTTTTAGTGGACTGAATAAATACGAACATTTCTTTGAATTTTCCGCAAAACTAACTGTTCAGCAAGATATTCGTAGGTTTTTTTTAAAGAATGTAACTGTGATCATTGTAACCACTGTCTGCATTATTGTTTTTTTTTAAGATATGTAGTAATCGATAAATCTTTCATATTAATTCATTTTTTAGTTATTAACTTTCATTTAATGGAATTTGCATATAAATTAGAAATGGAGTTTTGTATACGAAAATTAGCTTAAATTTTTTTTAGGAGAATTATGATAAGACAAAGCTCAATTCCATATATCGAAATTTCTATATATCGAATTTTTTTCGCGCATTTTGCTACTTCGATATATGGAGGTTCGACTGTATATATATATATATATATATATATGTGTGTGTGTGTAAATTGAAGATAATTTTATATTTACTTCAGTCATTCCCTTAAGTTATTTCCCTACAGATTTTTCATCCATCAGACTAGTTAACAAATTTTTTTTTTTTTTTTTTTTTTTGGGGGGGGCATAATTGTTAGTGATCATGTTCAGCTGTCCATTCACATAATAAGTTACATGACTTGATTCAGTACAAAGGAAGTTTTAGTCTGTCAGCAATATACTTTGAGTTCCATGAGTAATCAAGCTGATTAGACATGTTAATAAGTGCTTAGAAAATTTAGTACAGCAAACTACAAAACTCAAAAAAAATATTGTCATTAATTCTGGTTGACAAACTCATGAATAATTAAATTTGCAAATGTTAAACCAGTGAAAACTATATATGAGAATATTAAGTTGTATAATTAAGTCTAGCTTTAAGAATTGCAATTTTGAAAACCAGAATAAATCTTCAATGTCTCTCATTGTCATAAACACATCTTATTAGTCAAGAAAAATCTGCTCAAAACCAATAATTCTTTCTACCATCAGGCATAGAACTAAAATAGTAATTTTATTATTTTCTAATCCAATAGCAACAGGAAAAAATTTCAAAAAAGCAAAGAAAGTCATTCTAAATTATTCATTTGCTTAGCGAGTAAATAGTATATGTACAAAGCAGTTCCAATAAAAACATATCTCAATCACAAAAATTCACAATTAGGCTATTTCTTGAAAATATTGTGTGCACGGGACTCAAAACATTAGCTTTATTAGAGTACTAGAGGGAAATTCATTTGCTTATATCCAACACCAGAACTTAGCCATAGGCAAATAACCAATTACCTCAAGAAAGATAAACAGTGAAAGCTACATCCTACCGAATGGAGTAATCAGAGAGAGATCTCATACAATCATAATAAAAGGCATGCTCATAGACATCAAACCACAATGAACTACAGAAATTACTTGAAAAGTCTGACAACCAAATAAACTAGCTTTATTAATTAATATATATATATAACAAATTAAGTACTGTCCCAATGAATTTATCCAGTACATGTTAAACACAAAATATTTCTAGCTTCAGAGGAAATATTAACTGTACAAATTTTGTAAGCACTTAAGTTTGATATATTTACATTTTTGCTCAGTCTTATATTACGATATATATATAAACAACTTACCAACTGCAGGATACTATCAATAGCTCTATTATATTTATCACATAATTTCTTCATGCTCTCGTAGCTGTAAAAAAAGCAAAAAAATGTTAATGCACTAATTAAAATGCTAACATGAGACCCCACGACCAAAAAAATTTTTCAAAATGCTAAATGCAGCTAAAATCAAATGGTATATTTCAGTTCAATGACATTCTTTATGGCAAAGGAGGAAAAAAAGTTCCTTTTGAGGAAAAAAAAAAAGTTTTACTAACTAATTTGATATAAAATTCAGAATTCTAACACAGATAAGCTTGCATAGTATTTCATAATACACTTGCATATAACATTTACACATGTTATAATAATCAGTATTAGTCAGCTCATAAATGCATCTATTATACCTTACCCTTTAGAATCTAATTTAAATTTTTGTTCGTAAAATTCTTACACTAAATACATTTCAAAAAAGAATAACCATTTCAAATTTCAGTCAATTTTGACTGAAGAAAAAATTTTTTACACACACATTTATACAATAAGAAAAATTTTAGGAAATTCAAAAACAGATCTTAATTTTAAAAACATACTAACCTTTTCGTATCATAATCATGAAGGACGTAATTTTCCATTGCCAATTTAAGCTCTGGAAAATCTTCACACACCCATCTAAAGAGAATAATTGCAATTAGTTAACATATTTACTCAGCCACCAAGCATTCTTTAGAGTTTCATATCTTTGATATCATAAATATGAAATTGGAGAAAATGCTTAGTGGAATATTTTATATGATTAAAGTAAAAATCTTGGTTACAATAATCATATATTTGCATCAACAAAATATTAGGCCTTGAATCATGAAAATAACTTATGCAGAGAAACTTGCTGGCATGGATCAAAATTTTTTTTCTATTAAATTCTGCCAACATTCAGTGAAATATACACCATTACACAGTTTTCAAAACATGAAGTATAGAATAAAAATTAAAGGAAACATGGAAATTTAAATTAATTTACATAATAGAAATAGATGTGCTTAAATAAATCTACACATTGAGATTTTTTGCCTCATTATCCTTGAAGTAATAACAACAGCAACAAATATAAGTCCAAATAATTATGAAAAGAAATTCCCAAACATAAACTAATATTTTTATTTATTTATTTTTTAAAATGGCTTGGCTTTACAGCATGGTACTTAGTCGAAAAGTAGTAGAGAAATTATCTTCACTTTTTTTTCAGTACAATCATTTTAAACACATACACTTCACTCTTTAAGTAACATACAACATGACTCACTATTATTAGATGAGAGCAAAGGATTCAAATTTTACCACTGTCAATATAATTTTTAAACACAATATCATGTACTAAGAAATATTCAAAATACTTTTCATACTTATTGACTAAAATATACTGAAATAATTACTAGAATGCTACAATACACTATCATACCATCATTAAAACCACTTTCATATTTTATTAAGTGTTTAAAAATTATACCTCAATAAGTCATTGTAATATTTGCCCCTTGGCAAATTTTATTTATTTTTTCATTTAATTGTTATTTAACAATACTTTTTAATAATTCCCATTTTTAGCTACAAAAGACACATAATAAAAACAACAATTTCAGTCATACAAATCTCTAATAAATAGAATCATTAAAAAGAGAAGAAATATGCACAACTGAATAAGGGTTTAGTAGTATAAAGCCCCACGACAGATATCTTGAAACATTTTTCTTATCACTTGTATATGTCTTCTAACTTTCCTTAACAGCAATATTTTTGCTAGTAAATTAGAAAAATAACTTTTTGCTTCTTTGATGCCTAAATCTGATTATTACCCATATATACTGTAAGCCATAAAAAATACCATGCATAATGGAATCTACAAATACAGCATGGAATATTTAAATCCATGCATCTCTATGAGATGAATTTAGTTTAAACAAATGTTAATGACTAGAATTTGTTTTGAGTATGAAGTCACGCAATACAATACCTTTCAATGAAAAATATTATATGCTTCTATACCCCTTGTATTAACTCATGTATCAACATAAAATATTTCATATGTGCGCAGCAGAGAATTCAACATTTATATTCTAAATAGCCTAAGAATGCCCTTTTTAAATAATTTATTTGGAACTTAAACAAAACAAGGAAAATTACAGTACTGATCTGTGTCAAGCATTCTAAAACCCCCCCTAGGCTACTCACAAACCAGGTTTCACCTGACTAATTAAACCTTAATGCTCGCTGAACATCATCTTATGTTAATAATGAAAATTCCTTTTGGGGATAGTTTGAAATATTTCAGAACATTTTTAATTTGTACCTTTAAATTTATGGAAAGGTAGTAAAACTGAAAATTAGATTATCCTTTTTTCAACACTGGTTTTTTTCCTTACTCATAACAACCCAGAATTAATTCAATCAGACCAATGGTTTATTCTTGAACTTGTTTGGGGGACAGAAGAGATGATCTGCTACCAAATTAAAAGTATATATGCCACCTTGTATTTGGTAACCGGCCATGGATTGAGCACAAATTTAAGGAATTAGGTAAAAACACTGAGTATAAACAAGGTGAAGGGAGATTTTAAATTTCTGTAAACTCTGAAATTTTAAAGTTTTATATTAACGGTATATTAAAGTGAACAATCCAGGTGAACTGGATATGAGGTACACACACAGGTTAGTAAACAGGGTTCACAAATGTCCCGGATTTTAAGGGACAGTCCCTTATTTGTAAATTTTGTTCCCACGTCCCCAGGAACTTTGATACGGGATGGCAAAAGTCCCTTTTTCACCAAAATGAGAAATTTACTGTATACGAGTTGGGTGCCTACAATTGTTTACGAGTCGTCTGTATGCACTTGCATTCATCACTAATTGGCAGGAACCAAACGTCACAACTACAACAGTCTCTAGTCAGCTTCAGTCTAGTGCTAAATACAAATGAATGCAGATTAGTGTGTGATCGTGTTGTGATAGATAGTGGCATTTGAACTAAGTGTTTGTAATAAAACTAATCCCTGAATATGAACAGCGGTAATGGTAAACGTTCAAAATCCAATAATGATAGGCCGAAAAAAAGGTTATGTGTTTTAAGGGATGAATGGATGAAGGACGAAGATTGGCTGAGACCTAGTCCCAGCAATGCCAATAAGGCACGCTGTAGCTATTGTAATCAGGATTTTTCGGTTGACCATGGAGGTCAGAATGACGTAACTCAACATGCTCAGGGTGCTGAGAAAACACAAAAAAACAAAACAACTGTTTCCTGTAGCAGCAATCTGTCAAAGTTTTTCACCATTAAAGTTTCCTCTGAAAGTGACAAAAATCGCTCTAGTAGAGTTAGCTACTGTATTTCATACAGTAAAACACAATTTCATGCAATTCAATTGACTGTGGGAACACGCTCATTCAAAAACTTTTTATGACTCAAAAGTCGCCCCAAAGATTTTCTATGTACATTATATTGTGTACATTGTACAATAATAAAATTACAAACTTTACATACACGTTAATGAGATACTGAATCTTACGTTGTTTTGGTTTTCCTTCAAGTTTTCTAGATTCAAAAACATTTAAAATTTTTCTAAGCTTCCCCAAATGCACAACACACCCAACAGGAGGGCTCCACAATCAATTCACAAATAAAATTTTAAGCATATTAAAAAAAGTACAAAATCCAGTATGATTCAATTCCTACTTCTATACTTTAATAGATCTAACTTTTTTTTTTTTTTTTTTTTTTTTGGGGGGGGGGGGGGGGGGGAAGAAGGGGCTTGGCTTTTCTACCTTAAGCAAGTAACACTGTATCTAACAAGAAACAGACTACAACCTCATTAATATATTCTGGTGTGCAAAAATTAATGTTGGATTGGAGAAATTAAAATAACAGTGAAAATATCAAGCTTAGAGAAACAAAAGATCAATTAGGACATTGCTTAAAGGTAGGTGCTGTGCTCATGCACATATGAAGTGCCGTATGTAGCAGTGGTGCACAGACTTCTTTCGACTGTGACCCACTTTCTTTAAATAAAAAATCCCTCAACAACCCCCCCCCCCCCCCCCCCCCCCCCAATGAAAATTTTTTGGTAGTAGAATTTTCTTTTATTATAAAAATGTTAACAAAAAAAATTGAAAAAAGAAATACGTAATTTTTGACGAACTGTTTCAAAAATGAATGAAATACAGATTTTGGGTATATATTTACTTTGCATAATAACAATAAAAAAAATGTCTCGCTTACCATCTGCACTTTTGGCAATCTCAAGTGACTTCATATTTAAATATTAATAAAATTTGTATTTCATTTAGGTAAAAATCAACAAAAATTAAAATTAAATAAGAGAAAGATTTGAAAATTATTACCATACTTATAGCAAATTTTTTAATAAACTAATTCAATACCATATAAATATAATTCAAATTATCTGCGACCAAACCAATTATTTTTGCGACCCCTCTATGGGCCACGACCCACAGTTTGCACACCACTGCCTTATGGTATGGTTTTTAAAAATCTTGATCACTGCTACGCAACATTACATTGTGAAAACCTATCTCATCCTTAATTTTTGTATACCAGTGTATATAAGTTTGATCGTTTTCATGAAAAGATATTAACCTTTAGCTTACGGGGCCCATTTTTACTATTCCCTCTTTAGAGTGGGAAATTTGATACCCCTTTGTAAGAATAGCCCTTAAGGGGGTTATATATATATATATATATATATATATATATATATATTCATTCATTCTTGGACCCATATTCTTGGAATACATGCTATCCCACCCCATAAGGAAAAGGTTAAAAAAAATATGCATCACTAATATTATCAAGATAATCCAAAGTAAACACATGACAGACAATAAACATACTATATATAACTGACAAGGAGAGAGAGTGAAATTGAATGGCATTTAGAAGTAGAACAGCTTTTATTCAACAGTTACTCAGGATAAACATGAGCACAAAGAGAATGAAATTTGAACTATGAGATGATTCATCACATTGTTAAAGTATATACAGTACCTGCCGCTATCAAAATCACTGGTTAATAAAATCAGCAATTTATTAAAATCAAATTTAAAGGAACTAAGGAACGGATTCGAATCAATGTGAAATCGTTATACAATCCCCGCTTACTAAAATCAATACCTTTTAAAAATCAAAGTTTCACATACTTTAATCTATTTACCATGTGAAATAAGTCAAGGTCATGAGGAGCTTTTTATTTCAAAACGTTTGAGTTGCAATATTTAACCTTTCCTTTTCAGAACAATATCGCATCTTTTATTATGCATTCAGCAATGTTCCTTACCCCTTTCCTGGAAAATGAATGGAGAAAAGAACAAAGGAAAGGAAAAGTAAGCAAACTCAGAACAGAATTCCTTATAGAAGACTATCAGGGGGGGGGGGGGGGGGGGTTGTTAAGAACCGGTTCTCACAGCTTTCGAAAGGTTTCTTCATCAAATGGTCTGTTGGAATTCTGTCAGCAGTGAGTGAACATGCCTAAGCATAAAGATTTTAGTGTTAGAGAAAAGCAAGAAATGCTGCAAAGATATGATGAGATGCCAAAATGCAGCCAACGAGAAGCTTTATACAAACTGGGGATTTCTCAAACTGCCATATTAAACTTGTTGAAGCAAAGAGACGCCCTTTCTGATGAAATTAAGAAGAATGGAAACTTATCCCACAAAAGAAAACACAATGGAAAATCTGATGACATAGAGTCTGCACTTTTAAACTGCTTTGAGAATGAGAGAATACAAAAAACACCCATTTCTCGCTCAATTCTATTCGAAAAACCACATCAATTTGCTAGTCTGTTTCGAGAGGAAAACTTTGCACCTACGGATGGATGGCTGGCTAACCTGATGGAAGGAATGCAACAACATTGTTTAGCATAGAAAATTGTACCACGAGAAGCCAGATGCAAATAATGGGGCTGCTGAGAACTAGAAGGAAGAAGTCTGGGTTAAATTGATCAAAGATTATGGGCCTGATCAAATTTTCAACTGAGATTGGATTATTTTACTGAGCACTTGTGGAACATACTTTGATGTTTAAAAAAGAATTTGCTGCAGGAAGCCAAAAAAGTCAAGCAAAGATTAACTGTGCTGCCAACATGCAAAATGACAGGAACTATAAAGAAAATGCCTTTGGTGATATGTTCCAGCAAAAACCCTCATTGTTTTAAGGGTGTTAAGAACCTTCAAATCAATTATGCACACAATAGAAACTCATGGATGAACAGAGCTATCTATACAAACTTTCTCCTTAAATGAGACGAGCATTTAAAAAATGAAAAAATTGTGCTTTTGTTACACAATTGTTTTCTCATCCAAATGATTTGAAATTAAAAAATATTAAACTAATTTTCCCTTCCCCCAAATACAACAAGCATCATTCAACCTTTGGATAAAGGGATCATACAATCATTTAAATTTCATTATAGAAAGACATTGTTAACAGAACTGTCAAAGAAATTGATTCTTGTAGTTCTGACTTTATAAACAAGTTTCCAAAATCAGTCAGCCTCTTGGATGCAATGCATATCATTCAAAGTTTTTGAGAAACTATTATGTCAACAATGATTTCTAACTGTTTTAAAACTTGTGGCTTCAGCATACAAAATTCTAATACAGAGGAAGAAATTTCAGTTGAGGAAGATGAACTGACAAAAGAGTTCTTGAAATGTTTCCATCGCTGATGATTTGCAAACATCAGCTAGGAAATCTGACTCTGATATTCTACAAGAAATTGTAAATTCAAAAGATTCTTGTTCTAATGACATTGGTTCAAAATACAAAGGATGAGAAAAATGAATCCCCGCCAACTGCAACGGAAGCCCAGTCTGTGTTGGATGTTTTACGTCGAACTTTGGGCCAAAAAGGTGGAGCTGGAGAACATAATGGTAAATTCTATACATTTTCAAACATTATTGAACATTTGATAAGATTCTTTGAAACAAATCAAAATTAACCAATATTTTAACAAATTATAATCGCACTATTAAATAAATGAATTAAACTTATACTGTATTAAATTTAAGTGTTTTTGATTTCTTATTTCACTTTTATTTATGGAACTAATTCTAGTATGCAGGAAACATAAAACTTATTTTAAATGAATCGGCAGTTTTTAAAATCAGCCACTTAATGAAATAAAATCCTTCAGGACAAATGTGATTTTATAAAGCAGTAGGGACTGTATAACTACTCATAATGAAAAATCTTCAGGTTTGGAGGCAGAGATCAGTCAGTGAACAGAGAAGCAAACAAACAATGCAAAATAATATGCAAAAATTTGCAAAAAATTCAAAGTTAAAATAATAACAGAAACATTCATGCAAAAACTCAAGAGAAAATTGAAACGGGGTCTCAGTTTAACATTAAAGAAAATCTAAAATTATACCAACAAAATGTTACAGAAGACAGAAGGATTTATAAGAATGTACTAGCTTTATATCCTGTTCTATATGCATCCTCTTCAATTTGAATAATACTATATCATTTGGAAACGAACCTAAAATATCTTAAAAAACTAAAGGGACTTTCTTTGCTCTAATGTTTATCACATAACTATTTTGAAACAGAAACCCATTCCTGCTGACTTATGCATAAGGCAAAATATGATGACAGGCATATGAATAACAGGCTCTTTTATAATATAATTGTATATAATACGTAATTGGTATAGAAAGTAAGCAGGATGCATAACACATGCAGAATTGCATATATATATCCTATCTACCAATAAATATTTGGACACCCATGAAAATGATGATATCTGCGGTCCTGATATATGCCTTCGACCATTAAATATCATATAGGAAACAACAATGGCATTAGTCACATACAAGATGCCATGAAGTGCAGAGTTATCTGATTTCGGGAAAGGTGTAATCGTCAGATATCACAGAAATGGCCGGACCTTAAGGGACATATCTAGCAAGCTGAATTATCCAAAATCAACAGTGGCCTAAATGATTCAGCCTATATGAAGTGGAAGATGAGCGGTGATTGTCAGAATGTGCCCCCAGTCAGCAGACCCACGAAACTGGCAAATAGAGACTGACAGGTGCTGCCCAATGAAATTTAGAAGAACTGCACTCAACCGATGGCCCATGTACTCCAGGAGTTTCAACAGGCATCTGGGAGTGTTGTTTCGGTGAATACCATCTGATAGGAAGCGCATCTGCTTGGTTTTCATGGTCATGCTGCCGTACATAAGCCTTTGATTACATAATCCAATTGCGCTGCTCAGTTAAGGCAGTGCAAAGCATGTCGAAAGTGGAAACGGGATTTTTGGAGCAATGAATCAAAGTTCATCCTCTACCATTCGGATGGCAGGGTCTAGGTCTGGGTCTGGCATCTGCCTGAAGAATGCCTCCTGCCAGAATGCATTGTGCCCACAGTAAAGTTCAGTGAAGGTGGAATTATAGTCTGGAGATGTTTCTCCTGGTATGGACTGGGACACTTGGTCCCAATTCATGGTAAGATCAATGCCGACTGCACTATTTTAGATGACAGTGTGTTTCCAACGTTGTGGAGGTTTTATGGGTTGGACCCATGTTACTTCCAGAATGAGAACTCCAGCTGTCATGCTGTGAGGTCCACCATGGATTGGTATGGTGACAATGGGGTTAACTGGATAAACTGGCCTGCCCAAAGCCCAGACCTTAATCCTATCAAGAATCTCAGGGACAAGTTCAATCATTGAATTAAGGAGAGCAACAACCGTCCAAAATCGGTGATGGTACTTAGATGTCTTCTTCAAGCCAAGTGGAAGAAAATACCACTAACCGTTATACAGGGACTTGTGGAAAGCATGCCCCAGAGGACTGAGGCTGTACTTGCCTCTCGTGGAGGCTCTACCAACTATTGAATATGAATAAATTTTGCTTTTCTTTTCTATCACAGGTATCCAAATACTTATTGGTAGATAGTGTATATATATATATATATATATATATATATATATATATGTACATATATATACAGTTGAACCTCCATATATCGAACTTCCCTATATCGAAATTTTCTATATATCGAACTCTTAGCAAATCTCCATGTTCATTAGATAGAAAAATTGTTTCTATATATCGAAAAAATCTCTATATATCGAAATTTTTTTCAAGACAAATTGGGAGATTTTATTCCACTTTAGAATAAAATCTCCCAATTTTTGGCATTTGAAACAATGCGTCGTGGACTTCAATTCGCGGAAAATGTCCCTGATGAAGTTTTTAGTGGACTGAATAAATACCAACATTTCTTTGAACTTTCCGCAAAACTAACTGTTCCGCAAGATATTCGTAGTTTTTTTTTTAAAGAATGTAACTGTGATTATTGTAACCACTGTCTGCATTATTGTTTTTTTTAAAGATATGTAGTAATAAATCTTTCATATTAATTCCTTTTTTAGTTATTAACTTTCATTTAATGGAATTCGCATATAAATTAGAAATGGAGTTTCGTATACGAAAATTACATTTATTATTTTTTTTAGGAGAATTATGATAAGACTAAGCTCAATTCTATATATCGAATTTTTTTCACGCAATTTGCTACTTCGATATATGGAGGTTCGACTGTATATATACATACACACACAACATATATATATGTGTGTGTGTATTACGGCCAAAATCCGAAGCCTGGCCAATTAGCGAAATGACTAGCCACTTCTAGTATTGGTGATGTCACTTGGCCAAAGTCCGAAATAATCGAGAATTTACGTCTAATTCGACAAATCCGCAATGCGTCCGACAATCAATGGCCAGTTTGCGAATTACCCAAGAAAAATTGTCAACGTAACTGCATGATGTAGCTCCGGAAAACTTGTATCTTTGGCCACTTTCTCATGGGCAATTCATGAACTGGCCATTGATTACCGGATGCATCGCGAATTGGCCGAAGTAGTTGTAAATTCTCGATTCTTTCGGGCTTTGGCGAAGTGGCTTGCCCAATGCTAAACGTGGCCATCTATTTCGCGAATTGGCCAGACTTCGGATGTATGTATGTATATATACACAGTGGAATCTCGATAGATCGTTCTCTGAATCATCGTTTTCCCGTATGTGTCGTTTATTTCACCCAGTCCCGGCGATCATATCGCTTTGTTATATTCTCACATCTATCGTCGTTTTCACCGCATTTATCGCTCAGTTCAGTCGGTCCCTTGAAAAACGATAGATCGAGATTCCATTGTTTGTGTGTGTGTGTGTGTGTGTGTGTATGAATGTATGTATGTACATACACATATATATATATATATATATATTTATATATATATATATATATATATACACATATATATATATATATATATATATATATATACACATATATATATATATATATATATATATATATATATATATATACATACATACATACACACACACACTATCGACCAATAAGTATTTGGACACCTATGATAGGAAAGAAAAAATTTATCCATATTCAATAGTTGGTAGAGCCTCCACGGGGGGCAATTACATACTCAACCCTCCGGGGCCATGCTTTCCACAAGTCCTTGTATGACGGCTAGCGGTATTTTCTTCCATTCGGCTTAGAGGAGACATGTAACATGACATGTAGTTCCTTCACCAATTTCGGACGGTTGTTGCACCCCTTAATTCGGCCACCCAACTCATCCCAGAGGTTCTCGATTGGGTTCAGGTCTGGGCTCTGGGCAGGCCAGTCCATTTGGTTCCATTGTCACAATATCAATCCATGGTGGACCTCGCAAAATGACAACTGGCGTTGTCGTCCTGGAAGTAACATGGGTTCAACCCGTAAAACTGCCACAACGTAGGAAGCTCACTGTCATCCAAAATAGTGCAGTCGGCGCTGAGCTTACCATGAGTTGGGACGAAGGGTCCCAGTCCATACCAGGAGTAACACCCCCAGACCATCATTCCACCTCCGCCGAACTTTACTGTGGGCACAATACATTCAGGCAGGAGGCGTTCTCCATGTAGACGCCAGATCCAGAACCTGCCATCCGAACGGTAGAGGGTGAACCTTGATTCGTAGCTCCAGAGAACCCGTTTCCACTTATCAACGGTCCACTTTTGACGTGATTTGCACCGCATTAACCGAGCAGCGCGGATGGACTTTGTGATCAAAGGCTTATGGGCGGCAGCACGACCATAAGAACCAAGCAGATGTGCTTCCTTACGGATAGTATTCACCGAAACAACACTCCCGGATGCCCCTTAAAACTCCTGGAGTATACGGGCCATCGGTTATGTGCGGTTCTTCCGAATTTCTCTGAACAGCACCCGTCGGTCTCTTCGTGGATTTGCGACTCGGGGCACATTCCGGCCATCACCGTTCACCTTCCACTTCTGAATCACATAGGCCACTGCAAATTTTGGATAATTCAGCTCGCTAGATATGTCCCTTAAGGATCGGCCATTCCTGTGACCCGACGATCACACCTTTCTCGAAATCAGAAAACTGCACTTCGTGGCATCTTGCATAAGACTAATGTCAATGTTGTTTTCGGCACGATATTTAACGGCGGAGGGCGTGACGTATATCAGGACCGCAGATATCGTCATTTGCATGGTTGTTCAAATACTTATTAGTAGATAGTGTATATATCTGCGCGTGTGTGTGTGTAAGTGTTATCGTCAATGTGTGAAATTAGACATTGTATAGGTCTAATCATTGTACAGAATGCTGAAAATAGGGCATCAAAGTAAAAAACGCTTAATATTTTACACAATCCTAAGCCTTATTCCCTGCAATGCTAAAAGGCAACGATTAAAATTCCAACGATTAAAATAACCGGCAAAGATTAAAATTCACTTGCTTCGCTCATCTCAATCGCAGAATATGTTTTCGTTCGGTGGTGACGAAATACGCGAGTTTCAAATTGCGCGGCAGGCTAGCCCATACTGTGCTCTATTAGAATGGCAGATCGAAGAGTAAATGTCGGGGCAAGAATCACGGAACGTTGACATGCAACGACGATTCAATGAAGAACTATCTAAACTGCGAGCCGATTATGCTAAAAACTGTGTTTTTTTTAACTGAAACCACCTACCAAATGTGAGCAATGTGAAAAGTCTAAGACGACTACTAAGGTACCACAGGAGGATTGGCAGCTAAATTGCCACTGTGAGAAATCCTATTCCTGACGTCGACAAGCGAAGGTATGACTCGCGCAATTTATTAGCGATTGTTATGAGTGTGACAGAAGACGAAATTTACCGACTTAGAACTGCTCAAAGGAATTTTGAACCAACCGTATGTCAGATCACAATTCACAGTTTGTCCAAATGACTCAAATTTGAACACGTTCCTGACCACGAAATACCTTCGATCAGCTGCTATCGATCAGTCTACAAGAAGCGGTAAAGGATTCGTCAGACGTATGCGCAAAACCAAGTGCCAAAATATGAAGTGATCTTGTGTGAAAAAGAGAAGTGCAAAACAAATTCCATTATAGCCTTCCTTACTGCAACAAGTTGGTCAATACTGGTCTTTTACTATTGCTTTTTCAGTAAGAAAATCTGTATTTTATTTTGTATTTCTTTTTTCATTTTCATAAACGTCCTTTACTTGATACTTTTTTCATATTTTGCTTAAAAAGTACTTGTCGTCCCGTATAATGCCTAGGTATTATATACAATGCCTAGGGGAAGTAAATGGCATATTAAACAGAGACTTCATGCTGTGCCTAAAAAGTCAAGCATTCTGTAGATTTCCTAGGCATTCTATATAATATCTGGTTTTCACACACTGCCGGTAACTCGATTTAGTAACTCTGTGTGTGTGTGTGTGTGTATAGTGAAACTTCTCTATGGCGGCCATAGTGGCCTCTTTGAGGGGTGGCCCTCGAAAAGAGGTTTCTTCTATAACATTGGCTCTATGGAGTCTTGAATCGGTTCTGAACAAAATATGAGGGGTGGCCAGATAGAGAAGTTTCACTGTATGTATACATATACCTATACATATATAATATATAAACAGTGAAACTTCTCTAGCCGGCCATCCCTCTGAACGGCCATATTTTGTTCAGAACCGATTCAATGCTCCATAGAGCCAATGTTACGGAAGAAACCTTATTACAATGGCCACCTCAAAAAAAAGGGGGGGGGCACTTCTTTTCGGAACCATTACTGGCCACCATAGAGAAGTTTATCTGTATATATAAGCTGTCAACATCGTATAGTGGTTTGCGCCTCGGGCTACCATGGTATGAGCTCGGATTCGAGTCCCGGATAAGGCAAGGAAATTTCGGTGCTATCCCTTTATGGGCATCAGTGTTAGCTCACCTATATAGTGCTCCTGTTAGTAGCCAACGAATTCGCGGTGTGGATGGGTTGCCCTATGGTTTGCAGGTACTTTGCCCTATAACAGGGGTGTCAAACTCGCGGCCCGCGACGAACATTTTTGCGGCCCGGCCAATATATTGGCACACAATAATATATAATAAAATAGCCGACGCAGAATTATAATAAGATAGGAAGAGTTCGCTAAATGTTTTTTTAATGATACTCTTTTTTGCTATTATTAAACAAAATGCATATATTTATGTTGAATATACTGTAATTAGGTAAATAAACCTACGTTTCTATTAATATTGATTTTTTTTTGCGGCCCACCTATAGTTAAACCTTGTTTGTTTGGCCCAAGGTAGCCTTTGAGTTTGACACCCCTGCCCTATAAGTACTACTAATGTTCCTAGAAGATAATGCCAGGTATGGTCACATAAAATCTGTAGACTGGAAAAGTCCCTTTGAGGGCTTAAAGGGGTGGAAGGAGTGTACGAGCCCCCCAAATGTTACCCCTAGGGATTATCGGTTTCAATTGGGAAGGCACGCACAGAGGGAGAGATGTTGGCTCATCTCAATGGTGCTCCCATAAAGGAGACGCCAACAAAATCATTATGTCTTTATAGACAAATGTCTCCAGAGAAGTGCCTATTGAAGTGGGAGTAAAAATATTAAGTACGAAGTGCATCACTCTTGCCAACTAGGAGCTGTGCATAAAACTAAGAAGCACGGGTTACAAAATCTAATCAGCTATTTTCCTATTTTAGATTTAGATGCTTAGTGTACATCCAAAAACTACCCACATCTAATTCATTACGAATGGTTTCATAGCACAGATACTAAATAAAACACGACTATTTTACGGTACAGAGTTTACCATTAATGGGAAGAAGAAATGACTGATCCATCTAGGAGACTGAAAGTACTCAAGAATTTCAACTAGTAAAAAAGTAAAATTACTTCGCAACTTTTTTTTTCTTCCATTTTGTCCTGATAAGCAAATAAATAGGTACACTTCAATCCGAAATAATAACTTTAATTAAAAAATTATTAATACTGCTAAACAAATTAAACAAGTAATGTGTTATCCATCTATTTCCTTTTATCTACATCAATGAATTTCACATGCGTATGTTGTCCATTGCATATTACTTTACTTAAGAATGTTTAGCACACATGCTTTTAAAAGAACATGGGAGTACATATCTGGACTAAAAAATAAATAAATAAATGAAACTTAAAAACATTTACATAGCCTCCTGTGACAGAAAGGAAATAACGTACACAGCCACATAACGAATTTAAAATTTTTAACTTTTATTAGGAAGGAATATTTGGAATAAAATATTTTTAAAGTGACGCCTTCAAATCTTTTAATCATTAGAAACTGAAAAATTGTTACACGATCAAAAAATATTTAGACACTCTCACCGATTTCTAGAAATGCACATTACATATTCCCTTTACAATAATATAGTAAATTGGTCAGATTTTACATGTGTCTGGTACGCATATAACTAAATGTTATGACTTCTTGACACTCAAAAAGAAATTTTTTTTTTAATCGGGAAAACTTTGAAAAAAACTTATTTATAAAAACTGAAATGAAAAACTGAAAGTCATACTATAATCCTTAAATTAAGTCAAATTTTAATAAAACTAAAATAAAATTCTTAATCGAATTCTTAAGAAACGTATCTAATCAAATATAATTCAGGACGTTTAACGTTTGAACAGCTCGTTAAATAAATTTAAATTTCATATATTCCATCACATGCCATAATTGCAATGTTGACATAATCATGGGTCAACTCATATTTTAAAATATTTCACACTCTAAATGTTTTAAAGATGTAAAAACCGGATTTCTCCTGAAATCTGTGATAGTACAACTGTCTATCATGGAATTCGAGGGTGTAATCTTGGATAAATAAAAAATTTAGAGCCTAAATAAATTGTTATTATTGACACTACAGTAATTTTTTATACCTTCAATCTTCTCCCAGAAACATTGATTAAAAACGCAAGATTTCAAGAAAATAATGTATAATAATTCTAGTAAGATTTTAATATTAAACATTAAAAATAAATCTAATCAGCATTCATTAAGAAAAATCGCCAACTTACAATTTATTTCGATAACTTTTATGGAATTCTACTAATTAGAAACTTTAGGACAGGCAATCTGTTTTCCTAAAAGTTGACTTAATGCAATAAGGACTGTTAGATTTATAATACGCTCGAAAACTGATGTCATTTTAAAACACGATGTATTTATTGCAGTACATAAGTATGAAGATCTCGTTCTTTCATTTCACAGCTGTGAAGATGCGTGTAAAATACTTCAAACTTCTCATAAAATTGTATGAGACGGAAGAACACATTTTAAAGTGAATCCACAAGGACAATAAGAGAAGAATCAAATGCATCAAACCCAAAATAAGCTATATTTTCAGTACATTTAATCACTTTTGTAAAGCGTCAATCGTATTCAGCAATCCTTTTACCCAGTTTAAAATCTTTAAACTAATTTTAATGATTATGCAAACAATGATGTTCAGCTACCTAGCCAAAACTTGAAGAAAACAATTACAATCTGCAAAGCGAAACAAACAAAATTAAATGCTGTATGTGTTTTGAAATCGCCTATAGAGCCCGGTATATTTCGATCTCGTGTGAGTAAAATAGATGACAGGAGCGCTGAAAAAAACCAACCAACCAACCAACCTTTTAGAGGTAATCGTAACAAAAAATTCCTGAGTAGCTATGAAAACATTCCTAACAAATCGTACAGTAAATATTACACCTTTTAAATAAGAAACGTTCTCGATGTGTCTGAGGAAGCAAATAAAGATGTTTATTTATTTATTTTTATCATGTTTAAAAAAACGAAACAAAAGGGTTACTTCTAAAAAAGTGTATGTGCTGGGGGCGATCACACACACGGGTAAAATGCTTCCCAAAAACTTTTATATGAAGAAGGTCGCATTTCCGATACATGATAGGGAAACAGCGGAAAATCTAGCTCATGAACTCCGTGAAAATTGTAAGATTGAGCGTTCGAACAACCGACCCCGAAATCGTAACTTTCGGTGATCTACAACGATCTACTAGTCCGTTCAAGCATTTATGTCCGATTATATCAATATTACGTGATCGCAGACTACAGGAAGAGGTCAAGTTTCACGAGTTAATAAAACAAAGACGGGCTCGGAGAGAAGACTCCAAGTGGACTTCCAAATCTCATGCCGAACGCGTGGGGCTCCAGTAGTTTCTTAGAATCATGTACCAGAAGAGTCTTATCAACTCATTCCAACTTCTCCCTGAGCCAGTTCATAAAAAAGTTCATTGTGGTTAAAACAAGTTATTGTTGAAGATCCCAAAATAAAAATATCATTAGTCCGGGGTTCGTATATTTTTCCCTGTAGTAAATACAGTGAAACTTTTCTAGGGTGGCCCGTTATGTTTAAGCTGGCCAATCATGATACAGTAAAAGAGTGGCCGTTTTGAGGGATGGCCGTCGAATAGGGATGGATTTCTCTATGGCAGCCAGTAATGGTTTCGAGAAAAAGCGCCCGTTTTGAGTTTCACTGCATATCACCATGTGCTGTGAAGGCATCCCTTCGAAGACAGATGTCAACATATTTGATTTTACCCACCACCACCACCACTATTCGCCCCCCGAAATTATGCAGCGAATACAGTACATGTGTCGCGAATGTTCAGTCCCTGTCTAGACATGGGATGAAAGATAAACGATTAAATAAATATTATTAGAAACATAGTTCAGCAGAGCGCCATGTCTTTACAATTATCTTCGTCAGATTTGGCTTTTTCAAGAATACTTCTACTTTCACTAAAAATAAATGTTTTCGACAAAAATTTATTGTGGTTGTAAAATCCTTTACATGAAAAATATTAAAACCGCTCTTACTGAAAATTTACATATTACATGAAAATAATCTATTTCCTACCATTAATCTTTCTATCAGGATTTTCTGCCCAATAGAAAACAATATGGTGTTTCCAAAGGGATTATTTTCCCTTTTTCACTCCTCTGCGCTCAATTTGAAATATTAAAAAAAAAAAAAAACTACTGATATACACGCACAGACTATTGTTAAATTGGTAAATATTCAGCACTTTTTGCACATATTTCAGGATTTTTTTATTATTACTTTTTTTATTATCTTTCAAGTCACAGCACTTTTACAAGATGTGTTTTTCTTTCCACTCGGGGAAATTGTTGCATATGATACTTAAATTATTTCAAGAAAGCTACTTTTAATTCTTTTAAAATATAAAGTATCAGCAAAAAATATTACACCCTTTCGTTTTATTCAAACCATGTATCGAAAACATGAATCATTTTCCGAAATGAGTATTTTAAGCAAAGCTGTTACTGCTCATTTCTGGCGAACAATACTATTTTTGAATCGACTGAAATAGCTATACGTCAGCCCCGCGAGTTCAAACGCTGTTTCCTAGCTATCGTACAAAAACCTTTCCTCCTCCTCCTCCTGCCCCTCCTTATGAAGTTGACAAAGGAAGTTAGGCACATCATAGCATATGAGTTCTAGAAGGGAAGTTATTTTCTTCTCACAATGAATGTTAATAATAATAAACTAGCAAGTATTAAATGTTTTTTCTTGCGTAATTTTTCTATTTTCTCAGTCGCTTCCTGTGTTTTGGCTGCTAACGGTTGTCACTAAAGTATGCAGGAAATGGCGGTAAGAAAAATCTGCTCTCTTGTATGGGACTACCCCGTTTCGAACATACTTAATTCTCACAGTTTACTAGTTTTTACAAAAAGATTAAAATCACGTGCAACAACACCGCGGAGATTTTCAAATTAGATTGACTGCATTTTTAAATTTAACCATAACTACGCGAGTATATATGTAAGCGAAGTATATTTAATACCCAAAATTAGTAGCTAAGCATTTAATTTAGATATAATACGAAAGCTTTTACGGGAATAAAACTCACTTTGACTTTATATATATATATATATATATATATATATATATATATATATATATATATATATATATATATATAAAATGTATATGCACCAAAGATATAGTTTCGAAACTACAAAATTTGGCATTATGAAACATGATAATTATTAAAAGCTATCCGATTTTTTAAGCTTACATATGTTTATTATTGCAACTGAGATAATTGTGCTCAGTCTTCTGTATTGTTTTCCTAGAGAGCGATTAAAATTGTAGTGTCTGGGCGAGGGCGTGTTGGGCGTCACGAAAGGCATAACGATAATGCATGCTAAACCCTACGCACATAAATTACTTAGTCTCTTAATTACACCACACGACATTATGCTGTAACTGTATCTTAAATGAAGCACATAACTTGTGAATCGCTTAATCAACAAACGTTAAAAATATAAATGTTGAGAAAAATAATAATGAGAAATTGATCATATATCTTTTTTAAAAAATTATCCTTTGAACATTGAATACAATCAATCTTCATTAAAATATAGCGGAATTAAAATAGAGTGGTAAGGGAATTGTACCACTATGACTGTTTTTAAAACTTGAGTCTCACCTTTCCCTACGAAAACTACATTATAAAGAAAATTCGTCAAACAGAAATCAAGTTTCAAATATTCAATCTAATAAAATGAAGGAAAAAAAAGCTGTAACAAACTTAACCACAATTATATTGTACGAGACATCAATTATTCGAATAAAATAATTTAGCCATTAGAAAAAAATTAGTTTAAAAACTTAAAGGCAAATTAATAAAATAACAAATATTACCAAACTCATTAATGCATTACATATATATTTCCTGGAAATATATAAGAAAGGAAAAGAAACAGCTTAAGAACAAATTACAAAAGGTAAACAAGAACTAGCAAACACAAGGGCGGTTTCCGAAATTTCAAACATGATAAATAGTAAAGATTTACATCTTTCGCATTCCATATACATTCCTAAACTAGGAGAGAAAAAAAATCTAAAATTCTTTTCTGTACAGGTTTCTTATCAAAAGCTGACAGCTCATTAAGGTTATTTCATTCTTACTATAGACTGGAACATTTCACGCGTAACACCGTCATCAAACCACAATACCTATTAAGAACATTATTTGGAGTGTTTTTCAGCAATTCTTATTATTACGCTTATTTAACAGTTTTTCGTCATTTCCACTAATAGTGGTAGTTTATGTACTACATTTTCTTTGCAAGATGCCATACTTCGTAGGATAGTCAGCAATTCACTAATGCCGTCATCAACGATGACAAAATCAAACCTTTGTACATTCTTCAACGCCTCCCTTATCTGTCAACAGCTGCCATTTTTTCTTCAATTCTGCTCACGCGACACATCTGCGCTCTAAAAAATTGTAGAGCAAAACTACTGAAACTCAAAAAAGGTAATAAAAAAATTCGGAATTTTTATTAGTCGAAAAGAAGATTTCGTTTCAAAGAAAAAGTTTTTATTAGGGATTAATCTGAATTTAAATGACGGTCAAAATCCTGATTCTGCAGAGGACTTTGTTAAATAGGAGTTCTAGATAAGAAGACTAAACAACTTAAATACACATTATTCAAATTTAAAAGTTAAGTTTAGAGTATATAAACATTTAAGTTTAGGAATAAGTCACCTTAGTCCGGAGATACCAAATAAGTACTTGATTTACAACCGACGCTTAAGTTGGTCTGCAATGAGGTGGGGTTGCAACAGTTAAAAACATAAGCGAAAGACTTAAAAAATCACTTGAAAATATTTGCGATGAAAAGTATCAAACGAAAATATGATGAGCATTTGATAAAGTTCCACAGGAATGAGATATATTACGTGGAATCAAAATTAGCGTTCCCACCTGGCCGTTTTAGCAGGGCGTTGTGTTCTGTAACCTCCTCTGATGCGCCTTGCCATTATTAGATACCATAAAACAAGTGACCGGTTTTGTACTACCTTCTGAAATTTTCACATCTTTATTATGTCCGCTGTGTAAAAATCGTGATGACTCACATAGAACTTTGAAAACGATTTGGTTCTACATTCCTGCATCCATGGTCCTTAAGCATCAGAAAAGCCGAGAGTTGAAAAGGAAAATGAAACAAAATGTCTTAAGTGATAAACTTAATTTTTACCTAAAATTTTAAATAGTCAAGATATTCTTACAGAAGTCCCACAGCTCTGTTGCGAAGTTTTAGCGATTGGTTCAAAGTTGATTTCGGACTATATATCCTAGAATCACCAATCATGTACAAAGAATAATCAGGTTATCACATCATTTCTAAATAATGTAACATTAAATTTTTTGTTCCGAATTATTAAAATTAATAAACAATTTCTTTCAAATTCAATATGAGTTTAAAATATTCAAATATTTAATCCTCTTAGAATAATTTTTAAATTTGTATTTCACTATCATTTTGGAAAACGCGCGCGATGAGGTTTCATCTTACGCAAATCACAAGATTTGAGATGGATAAACTATGAATAGTTGTATATCTTGGTAAAAGTTATTTAGGCGTTTTTATTTATCTTACTGCCATACAAAGTGGCATGGGCAGCCACTTCGCTTGGTTGGGTCAGTGCTGTACGAGTAGAGCTGCATCCATGGATCGGATATAAAAAGGTAAGAGCAAATTTTTCAGAAGTGGACGGAATAATAAAAAAAATACATAAATTCGTTCAAACTAAGCTAAAAGTCTCGCTTTAATTTATTATTTGCCCTTGACCATTTTTTAGAACGTTAAAAAAGCCTTATATTTGAATTTTAAAAAACCTTTCGGCATGAAAGTTATGCTTAGTGTTAAAACGAACCGCAAATAAACAAATAAGTTCAATCAATATATTAAAATAAAAAAAAATATTTTTATTACCTTTTTTTAATCTTTTATTTTTTTTTATTTTTGGATGCTCCAAGTAAGATCTAATCATGGTTTATTTCATTCCGAAAAATAGGAATCCCACTTTCTCATTTTTTTTTTTTTTTAAATGAATAAAATTTTTCAAAACTGTTTCAGAATCATTTTTACATCATACTATACTATAAAACTTTTTTTAAAAATTCGTTCTGAAGTTTAAAAAAAGGATATTATAAGATTGGTTACACGGATTTCAAAGTTCTCAGGGGCTTACATATTGGATCAAAAACACAGATCAAGAGTAAATAAAATGAATTCAACATATTTTTTAAAAGATGGGGCTTTAGAATTTCTAAAAATTAATAAAACTGAACAGTCGGGTTTTCAAGTATTGGCTCCCACTTTACTAAAATAACTTTTCAAGCATTCAGTTACCTATTTTACCAACTAACAAGAAATGCTAAATATAAGCATAGCTGAACAGATGATTCTGATGACTTAAAAATCTTAAAACTGTAAAAAATGATAGAGCGAAGGAGAAAACTTCATCAAAGGCCATTTTAATTGTCTACAAGCCTCTAAGAATTAACTGAAATGTTAGCATGATTAAGTAATAAAGCCAGCAGCCCAGCACTATTATGCGTTTACTTTCTGGAGTCTGGTATACTAGTAAAAGAGCGTCAAATACAACTTACTGATCTAAATAAAATCCATTCATTTTTTTACAGCTCTTCCGATTTAAGAGTCTCGACAGGGAACTGACAATAGAACAAGCCAAATTATTTGAAAGACCGAGTGTGTATTAATTCCAGTTTTAGAAGACGAACATCGATAGGTCTTTATAAAAATAAAAACCAGCTAAGTATGTTCAGAGTGTAGCTGTTCAAAATTATTCCGTTCTAGTCTAATCCTTCTACTCGACAACACAATAAATGATTTTACCCCAAGACACACATACGACCAGCAAGTTGTGAAAGTTCAGTGACTCACAATTAGATATGAACTTTAACTATTTCGTAAAGCCAAAACACTTACCTTAAACAGAAAAGCATTTCAAAACAATGGAGAACAGGTCGAAAATCCAACTTAAACCTCCATTGATTACTACAATATTTCTCGGAGAAATGACAAAGAAAAATTTGTACTCCCATTGTTGTGTCAAGAATAGCTCATTGTTCTATCTCGACACCATGGCACAAAACTTTTCATTCGAATTCAAATTCAATTAGGAATGCTGCTTCAATTCAAAAACAGTTTTAAATATTAAACAAATGGGCATACATTTCAATAGTAAAAACATACTCGGGTCAAATTATAAGGAAAAAATATTCTAGTGGTTTTTAATAGTGGGTAAAATATGATAAATCCGTTACAAAGGAAAATAAGATGGAAAGGGTAATTACTAACAGCCTAAAATATTCACACAAACATGACATAACTCCCTCATTAAATATATATGATAAAAATTGCATTTTTCCTTTTGCAAATAGAGACAAAAAAAAACTATCCCTTTTCTGCTACTCAATATAAGAACTACATATTAGAAATGGCACATACTGCGCTGTGGAGCCGGTTCAAAACAGTTTTCAATACTCATAATGAATATGAACCCACTATTACAATCATAATGAATCATGAAAAATTTTTTTCTCGTGCAGGTTGAGACGCCAGGAAACGAAAGTTGTATATTTTAATGATATCTGTTACATGAACAATTTTTTTCTGATTTATCGAGCATGTTTTCTAAAATACTACAACTTTGGATTTCTAGTTCAATAAGTAAATCCCCCGCTTGTGCAAAACGTATTAAATCTCTGACTAAATTCGAATAAGAGAATTCGAGAGAAATAAAAATAGAGAATATAAATACAGCATTAATTCCTAAACTTTAAAATCCTAACTTTTGTTCAAGAACACATGAAAGAGATAACCTAAACAGGCCGTAACAAGACCCTCGTAGATGTAAATAACATTGCCATTCCAGAGAGCTTTTCTCTACAGATAAGAAACAGGTTGCTTCACATTTGAAGATTTAAACACCTGGTTACAAAAAAGTTTCCGAAAAACAGCAAGACATCCATTTGTCTATCTACAGAAACACATTAATTCGACATGAGATTAAATTAATTTCATCATTTTTTTTTCCATTTTTTTTAGAAATAACATAGGGTCTCTGAATATTTATTCTTAATGGTATGAAAATGGCGCTCGAAAACTTGCTTCATTATGCGAGAAAAAGAAATGAATGTATTGTTACACTTTCTCATACAATGAATAAATGTAAGAGAATAAAAGATAGTAACTAGCACTGCCCCTGAAATTTGCTAAATAAAAACTACACAGAAAATTTGGAAGGAAGAATATGCAACTCCAATTGAAGGCAAATACTTCTTACTTTTCCTTACTGTTTAAATCAGAATGCCATCAAAATTTACGTGTTTTCTAAATACCTACATTAGCTTCTTAATACTGTCTAAATTCAAAAAATACCAAGTTATGCTTTAAAATTTTTTAAAAAAATACTACTTTTTTTAAGAAATGAATAAAAATTGGGAAAGGAAATGACAATCCGATAAGTAGACTTTCTGAACAGAATCATTATGAAAACATTTGCCTAACACATAACAAAATCAGTCATTTAAGTTTTGAAAAATAAACAAAAATCTAATTCAAAGAATTAAAAAGATCAATATGCCTCTCTCCAGTTCCCAAATAGTTAAAATCCATTCCACAGAAGCTCGTTGCTTCTGTGAAACAAAAAACCATTATAATGTTCCCCTATTCAAAAGGTCCAAATGCAGGATAGCATTCGTTTTAATCATAAATTCAATGTAAAATATATAACACGAAACTTAATAACTGTCCAATTGAAATGCTAGTGTTAAGGGGGAAATACTAATGAAAAGCACCAAAAACCAAAGAAAACTGTTCCATCTTTTCACCCATGAATATTTGAGTTCCTGGGTTATTCAGAAATGAAACGTATTTTCCCATCTGTACCTCAAAAACACGATGCCGACTGGAAATGTAACCATGTGGGATGTGTGGTAATGGGAATGGAGAGAAATCTCGTAACTCAGTATCTATAAATTGTTAGTTAAGAATGATCAACCCCAAGTTTAACTTTAAATGTATGGATAATTACGAAATTGATTAATCATATGTTAATAATAAATCTGGTATTCTAAGTAAAAATTGTACACGTATGAGATACTCGGAGCGTAACTGCAGTTTGGGGTCCCTCAAAAAGATATATAGGTAGAAGGGGAGGGGCCTATTGAAAACTGAAAGCTTTTAGATTATATTGAGTAAAATGAATATTGACCCATAATTCAGGCCTAAAAAAAAAAAATAATCTTACTATTTTGAAAAACCCTTTCACCTATATATCGCCACTCCGCCGACTTGCGGGATGCCTTGACATAGTTCCATTGTCGACATCTTGTCGAGGGAAAAAAATACAGATGTAAATTAATACGCAAAGTAATGTAATTTATTGGAGTGGAATGAGTTAAATCTGAATAGTTCAATTTCAGATCTCAAAACAATATTCGCATTTCATAATAATTTTCAAGACATCAAGAAACTTCACTTAGCATATACAATGGAATCTCGATCTATCGTTTTTCAAGGGACCGACTGAACTGAACGATAAATGCGGGAAAACGATAGATGCGGGAACAAAACAAAGCAATATGATCTTCGGGACTGGGAGAAATAAACGACACATACGGAAAAACGATGATTCCGAAAACGATCGATCGAGATTCCACTGTATATACTATATACACGCCCTTGAAGCTTTCTTGTCATTGTATATATAAATTAAAGTGCATCAATGTATACAACATACAGATATCGCAACCCGGCAAGAAAAGTGACAACTCAAAAACGCAGCATTTGAGAAAAATCAACTTAATGAATACTATGCAGCTTGAACTAGCATTAAAATAAAACTGATACAACTGTCCTCAGATGGACAAATTGCGAGATAGAGATGTGTCGCTTTTCATGCACGATGGGGCACTTCATACATATTTTTCGATGACATAACCTCAAAATTGCCCTTTTTTGACTTGTATCACTTTTCTTGCCGGGGTGCGATATGTTAGGAAATTGTGTGTGTGCCCCCTTGAGCGAGTTAGCGTGACACGGGATTAATTAGAATGTAACCCAAACGTAATATGCCCTCCAAACTCCCATAATCCGGATATCATATTATATACTCCAGTTTAAAAAATTACGAGGAATGTATGTCAAACAAAAATTACCTATTTCAGATACATACTGATGAAAAAATTTGACTACAAGAAGGGGGGGGGGGGTTGTGAATACCAATAATTCCCTGAATATTAAACAAATATGCAATATTAACTAAGTTTTTTAATTTGCTATTAAATTTCACAATTTTTTTTATCAATGGAAATGCATACGCACGCACAACGAGTAATAAACCTGAAGTTCGCAATAAGATTCGCGTGATCATTATTACCTCTGTTGGAAAATTTAAAACTGAAACGTTTCCGGTATAAAAAAAAAATAAGTAAAACGTTACACTCCTAAAACGCTTTTAAATGCTCATTAAAACCTTTCATCAATCACAGAAAGGAGTCAATTTTAAAACTTCCATGTTTTTCTAGAACATTTTTATTTACAAACAGGAAAAACCTGCAAGGACATACAACTATTGTGTTGAACTTTTGCAATACAAATCCGCGCAATTTACTAAACAAAAAATCTAGCTCAAACTGGTATCAGGATATGACGACGACGTGTTTGTCATTCTTTAATTGAAAACACAACAAACTTCAAGGTACCTAATAGTATTAATATGCAGAAATTAACTCATATCTAATTCCAAGTTAGAGGGTCAAATCAAAAGCTCAAATATTGCATAAAAAATTCACATCCCAATGAAAACGTTATTGATTTTATGCATTCAGTGAAACAGTACAATAATATTACAGTAGTTTATTGAGTAACTTATTTCTTTTTATTTTCACCAACTAGAGCCAGGAAATAAATTACTATTGTAACGATAACATTTCTACAGCTAAAAAAAACTAATTATTTTATGCAGCATACTAAGATGAGAAAACTACAAATCCATCCTCTCTTGCAAAATAAAATAAAGCAATTGTATTATATGATACAGCGTTATCTGCGCGCGAATGGCTCTGAAATTACAACAGTTACATAAACTTCCTGCCGTTAGAAATCACCTGGCTCGCTCGCCTAAATGCTCCGTCTGTAGTTCAGTCTGTTAGTCACTTCCCCCCAAATAAAGGGAGGGTTAGTCTGATCCAGCCGTGAATAAAACCCTCAAGGAAAAGGGGAGTAACTTTTTCTCACGGTATGAAGCACTTAGGAACATAACTGTTAGAACACCGCGAAAGGAAGACGATTTTTCGGCTAAAAAAAATCATGTCAGAATAAGAGTAGAGACAGATGTCCCTTCTACCATCGTACCTTTTACTTCAGTAGTTGAAATGGATTTCAGATAATGGTCAGTACTTTAATTCACAAGAACTGTACTCAAATATTTTATATTTAGACAGAAATACTGCCGCAATCCTGCTAATATGCATTCTCTCAACGAAACACTGCACTCATTTTTGTGCGTAGATATATCACAAAATGAAGAAATTGATACTTTTGTAAAACATGAGTAGTAATAATTTAATTCAGTCCAATTAAAACCTAATCTGCAGCTAAAAGGAAAATATTAAGTAATGAGAATTCTCTTCAATTGTATATTGAGAACACTAAAGTGGGCTCACAGTTCTAAATTTAAATCTCGTAGCAGACGTTGTAAATAATAAGTGAGGAGAGTACAGATTCTGAAGTCAATGCTCAATATTACAACACAGAGGGTATAGTTTTCAAAAGCAAATAAAATCCCACCAACTCGAAAAGACAGACACGAATTAACGTAATCGCCAAAATTATATAAAAATGGTATCCCTAAAATGGATTGGGGGGGGGGGGGGTATAGTAACAAAGCAGAGCTTTCAATTGAGCATAAAAATATTAAGGTATAATTATAATTGTGTTTATAAAAAATAAAATCTGTGAAACCACGTTATTTTGTTTTTCTTTTTCTCACTTAATCCTCGTAGATGTAACAGAAACGCATAGGCACTACATTCTATCCTACCTAATCATATCCTATCCCCGCAATCGTAATATGTAAAATATTGCTTGTTTGTTTCGTTTACTAAGAGAGCAATATTCCTTAATGTAATTAACATAGACTACGTGAAACAATGACAACTGCTGAAAGTTTTGTCCGCATAAAAATGCAAGCGAAAATTCCTTATTCCCCCTTATTATATGGCAGACACTCAAACTTTACAACTAAAAACGAGAAACTCAGTCAAGAGACTTAGTATAGCACCTAAACAATTTTTATAGGATGGAACAAGTGTGTGCACACAAACTGAGAAGAACAACTGTTTTTTCAAAAAAATACATACAATACTTCACCTTAAGAATTCATCACCAAGTACCGGTTTCTTCCAAAAGCCAAAGGAAAATAAATGATATTCAGCTCATAAACATGACCTATTTTACATGAATTATTTTATTCCCAGCACAAAAATGCAAACAAACCTCCCCGAGATTAAATTACATTTGCAAATATGCTATCAGACAACGGCATATATCAACTTAATGAAAATATTTTATTTTATGAAACTACATTTTCAAGAAGTTTTACTTCAAGGTAATTCAAGTAGAAAAATCTAACGTTTGGAAAAATCATAAAAGGGAATTCCCAGGCAATGACAATATGAACATTATGACAGAACTTCAGAAATTATGGGTTTACTGCAGAATGAAATCTGGGACAGGAAGCAAAACTCTGTCACAAGCAAATTTTCGACAAGGATTCTGAATATTTTGGTTGTTTGTTTATTTCTTGTCCAGAAAATGAAGCCAATTCCCGCGCGAGGTTTCTAGAGCGTTTGTTTTTTTATTCATATATATGACACTGCCGGAAGTCTCAAGAATGAAACGAACTTCACTTTAAATTATACTTCAAATTAATTTTTTATAAAAAATTTCAATTTATTTTTTGTATTTTAGTTACCTATCATAATGGTGTTCCAATTAAAATAATAATCGGTTAACTACAGAAAATGCGTATTTGAACATCAGTAATAATTAAGTACATGACACTACATCATAGAGAGTTTGTCATCAAGTAAGTTTTAGAAATAAATATGTGTGTGTGGGTGTGTGTGTATTTCGGTAAACTGCAGAAAGATATAAACAAAGAAGCGCGTCTTAGGGCGCCACGGTTATTAAAATATAAAAATGGTTAAGTGTAGCGAGAAAAACGATATCAAAAACCATGGTCAAAAATGACAACGAACATTAGGTTGTTTCCATACAAGAACAAGAGGGCTAGAGAAGATGCCCCCTAGGGAACAGTGAACGATGACTGGTATTGAATGAAAACAAAAATATTCCCTACTTCCCCCACCCCGCCCCACCTCGGAAAAAAAACCACACAAATTAATACTGGTAACACACTTTAATACTTTGCCAAACAGCTCATCGAATATTCCCTACATTCTATCCGCTATGATCATATTACAAATAATAAAGCCCTCATCACAGCTAACAAAGCCCCAAATTGGAGAGGAGGGATCGAAATTAGGCCCTAAACGCGCTGGCTATCTATCATTAGGTCTATCGAATCGTTATTCACCCCACAGATTCTGAGTGAAAAGGTATACCACCTGATTACTAAGTTCCAGCGGTGAAATTAAGCGAGATGAATTCATTAATGGTGCAAGTTGCTATTTCATGGTACTCTATAGACCCTTTAGAAGTTCTGAAACGACTAGATACAGCGAAGACTAACGTGGACATTGAATGGCACGATGTTCGTCCCATGGTACAAACATTCCTCCCCACTGCTCCAAGGTAGATCGTGACCTGGCACATAAGCCGAAATCTTCCTGGTAGGATTTCGGGAACACGGCGAAGACTTAAAACTACCGTGGTATTCTCATTCCCCGGATCTTAATATTTTCGAGTCTTAGTATATCGACTTTTTATGAATTTAACTATTAGCTAACCAACTTAATGTTTCCATTATTTTGTCTAAACTCTACTCTGTACCTCTAAAAACAATTCTCTCTTCATGGAGTATGACAGTAGATCCTGAGCTCTCGTGCGTTCTCTTCCGTAATTTTATGAAGCTATGAAATCCATATTTCCTCGGATTCTTACAGTATAATATACTTAAAAAATTAAGAATGTTTCGTGAATTGGATTACGTTTGACAACGACTTGCGACAGAGCATCAGTTGATCTTGCAGGTCTTCAATCCCTCTGTTTAGCTATGGGAATTAACAACTGATATTTATCTAATTACACCTGAAAAAAAAAGCATGTTTTTTAATATTGTCTTATGCATCAGAAAGTAGATCTCTTAAGGTAATGCAGGCCTTAAATAAATAAATCTCAATCAACTTTTCCAAAACACGCTTTTAATTCTACACAGGAAGACATCAGCAGTTTTATGCCTTGTAAAAAATTACTAAAAACTTTGAAAACTACGCGAACTTACTTTATACTTCTACTTTCAGGAAACACCAGAATTCACAGACATGCATTTGCTAATAATGTTTTTAGAAAAATCTGCGAGGAAAATTTCCCATTGCTTAAGATGGAGATTGACGATTTGGAAGGTTAACAAACGCGCTCTTCATATTTTCACTCATTAGTATAAAATAAAAATCAGGAAATATCCCACAACATCCAATTATTCTAGAAGACAGCGGAAAAACAAATACACTATGCAGGGGCCTGCAAATTTAAAAGATATATATCCATTACTATTTCAGTCACAAGAGAGTTTTTTACTACTTAACCTGAAGGATGGATGAAAGGCTGAGTAAATGATTTGAACTCCGCGGTTGGCATGGGTGTTTTTAGTTATTTAGTATTAGCCGGCTTTAATATATGTCTCACTCTGCCTAGCTCTAAAAAGATGTCCTTAGCGCATCACAACAAACCATTCATCTTTGAAGCCATTCAAAATGCCTTTAACGACGCATTTTAACATCTGCACCATATTTTGAACATTCAGTTTACTAAAAAAAAAAAAAGTATGTTCCCTATTCCATAAATGTTTTCAAAACTTAATAAATTTGCATGCTTGTTTTATTCATTCTATAATGACTCCAAGAAGGTTGTGTATAAACAAAGAGCTGGGAAGCCAAAAAAAAAAAGAAAGAAAAAAGAAAAATCCACCAAAAAGCACCGAATTTATGTTATCGCCTTGAACAAAGACAAACCTTGTAAAAGACATAAATTTTGCATAAGACCTAAAAGGTACATGGAACACGATACTATTACCGTCAATTACAGTGGACTTTGAATGAGTATAAATTCATCTTTATCTTACTGTTTCAGACAAGTAAAAATGTAGTGAATCAACTTGCATTAAAAATGTATTCTCGTGCTGCTTTCAGAAAAGCGTAATAAAGTTGTGATACGCAGCTGATAAAACAAGAGTGCGGTGACCTTTCCCGACTGGCAATTGCGCGCCAAAACCACACATAACGGACTACTCTTTTTAGAGTTTTCTTTTTTTTTCTGTCTAGAAGCTTACTTACTCGGTATATAATAATGAATTGTAAACATTTTCAACAATATACATAAATGTTTACCGACTTAAACACAAATTAGTGAAATCCCCACAAGAAATTATTTCGCTGACTTGCATAACTGCCCACGCCTTTAACCTACCTGTGAATGTGACTCAATGAGAACCCGGGCAATCTTAGACCGACGCTCACCAGTCATTCTCATTCTTGATCGAATCTTTAGATTTCTTCATTTATATTTTTGAAGCAGAATATGTTAAGGAAATATGTAAAGGTCTTGAAGAAAGTCTTGAATGAAATACACAAAATATTTAAAAAAACTTCGTTTATCAGAAAAAGGGTTTTTAAATCAGCCCTTAATTCGAATACAGTGCTTCGAAATAAATTATTAAAGAACGAAACTGGGAAAAATCCCTATGCAAGTTACACAAACCAGCATGTATAGTCCACGCGTGTTGTGTTTTGATGTACAGACAACGGATTACACAAAAGAATGCAATTCAAATTAGCACAAACCTAAAAGAATAATAGTATTTCGGATTTGCGGATTTAAATCGCCGAATGCCCGTAGTAAACTTTGCGACAGTGAATTTCAATCAATCAATGGTCCTTTTAAAATGTCTGAAAACTAACTTTCAATACAGCTCGATTTACAACCGTATTTTCTATCTACTGATATTTCTGCAGGTGAGACAAAACAAATTGAAAAGAAAAATCTTGAAATTATTTCCGAATTCCTAATTTTATTACACTAGTCCTACCTGGGCCGGCGAAATTAGCTAAAATTTAAGAAATAAATAGCACGAGAATGCTCCAAAGGTGCTCATAAAAAAAGCTCGGGAATGCTAAAAATCCAAACATAAATACTTTAAATGAAATATCTCAAATTAACTATAACACACGTCGCATATTTATTATAAATATATTATTCTAATAAGATTTATAGCTATTGGTACATGTAATCAGAAATGATGAAGCGTTTCAGTTCTTTATTCACTGTATAGTAATTAGAGAGCTTACTATACAGCCGGAATTTTAATCGAAACAGATTAATACAAATAAAAATAAGTACCCTGTCCACGGAGAAATATTAATTGCGAGAGAACTTTAATTCAAATTATGATTATTCTCTGAACATAAGCGATATTTCTTTGGTTGTAATGGACCCAAGATTTCACCATCATCTCTTTTCCCGGTGCGAAACACAATTAACAATTGAGTTACCTCTAAAGTTTCATAAACTTTAGTGTAACACAGTCGAGGTACTAAAGGGATATAATTATATCTATGGTATTATTCGTAAGGAATGATAATTTTGGAAAATACAAAACACACTAACGCTAACAAAGAGTTCTATTCAGATTTAGTAGCCTTGAAATGTAGAGAAAACATACAAATTCGGTAATACACAAACGATCGCTTATTGCCGTTTATTAGGAATTATGAACAGAAACCGATATAAAAAATATATATTCACTTATAATTATAAAATAGACTAAATTTTACTGAATGGGATTAAAAAATTTAAAACCTTTATTCCAATATAAAACTTATTTCTCAGTCAAGTCAATTCAGCAATAAATAACATTATTTATATTATAAGGATTTGCTATCAAATGCTATTAGCTTTTCATGACAATGTTCTCCTAGATAAAAAAAAAAAAAATATCTCTCATTTGTAATACGGAAGGTCATTTATCCTTATCGTTTAACATTCGTATCGCACAGTTTACAAACAAGGATAGTTTATGAAACCCGATATAAAGTCAATAATAGAATGGATGCTTTTCCAGAAGCGGAAGCAGCACAAATACAGAGAATGCGTGTACTATATTCCACTTCAAACAAAATGTGAAGGAATTATAATCAAATCTCAACACTAAAATACCTATGTTTACGAATCGGTGTATTGGTAAACGAATGCATAGAGGACATCCTAAAATATACCATTATATTGGTATTACAAGCATAGGTCTATGAAAAGTAGTCCGTTTTCTCAGTAACATATTTCAACACTGAGAAAAAATCTAACCAAGCGCAAGTAAAAGCATTATTTATTTATTTTTTAGTGGGGGGAGGGGGGTGGTGAGGATATATTGTTAATAATTTATATTAAACTCCCTTTGCACTTGTAAAATCAGAAGCCATTTTCCCTCCGATCTTCAATAATGCATAACAATTAGCAGCAACAGTAATTATAGAACGACAGTTCAAAGATAAGGAAATAAATACAAAACTATATCATCGACTCCCGTAGAAAAAAAGTCTTTCTAAGATTAGTCCAGATTCCAAAGCACTTAACGGGGCCGACATTGTGACTTCAGTCCGAAGGAAAATTTAAAATTGTCCACTGTCAAATTATGTAAAATTTTATAATTTTCTCTTCTTTCAATGAAAGAAATTACCACAAACTTTAACTACAGCTCATATTCAAAATATTAGAATAATTACATTTTTTTACAAATTGAAAATATCGTTTGGTAATTTAATGTCTTTTAATGCAAATATGCAAACGATATTTTTATTAAGAACTTATTGTTGATTAAACTTATTTATTATCTTAAAATTAATATAATTTTTGAAAAGATTAATTGAAAAAAAATTATTTTGAAAAGTCAAAATATTAGAATATTTATTCAAGTGGTTCAAAATATTAGAATATTTTACATTAATTCTCCTTAAATTATTACCCATTCATAACTGGTGGCATCATTGATTAAATTCAGACGATTTTATTTCAAATCAGTATTCTTTTTCCAGTTTGTTTGCTTTTTCGTCTTAAAATGGGTCGTGTGAGTGATATTCCTGAATCTATTAAACTTCGTATGGTTGATTTGTATCGGCACGGTAAAAATCAAAGTTATATAGCGATTTATTTACTTTGTTCACAATCAAGCGTTAGAAAAATACTAACACAATATTCAAAAAATGGAAAATTTCAAAATAATCGCCGAAATGGCGGCCGAAAACCAAAAACATCTGCTAGAGATGACAGGAAACTGAAGCGTATAGTTAAGAAAAACCATTTTTAAAGTGTGCGATTCTTGCACCGAAAATGGAAAGAAGAAGGAGTTGAAGTTTCTGAATCGACAACATTAAGACGTCTCCATAAATTTAAGTTTGAATCTCGTGTACCGAAAACAAAACCTTTCATGACTGCAAAACAAAAGCGTATAAGATTGAATTGGTGTAAATCAAGACGTTTATGGAGCGAAGAAGATTGGGAAAAAAATATTATTTAGTGATGAAAGTATCTTTTGTGTTTCATATGGTAATCAAGGTATTCGAGTTTGGAGAATGAAGCAAGAAGCATTTGATAAAGAATGCCTTAAACGTTCGATAAAATTTGCTTCTAGTGTCATGGTTTGGGGTTGCATGAGCGCAGAAGGACCAGGAAAGTTATGCATCGTCTACGAAAAGGTTAACTCTCAGATATATCAAGAAATTTTGGAATATTACATGATTCCATCATCAGAAGATTTATTTGAAGATGATTTCATCTTTCAACAAGATTTAGCGTCACCGCATACCTCGGTGTCAACTAAGAATTGGTTCCGCCAACGTAAAATTAAGGTACTTCCTTGGCCACCAAACTCACCAGACATTAATCCCATCAAAAACTTATGGGGTATAATGAAGAAAAAACTCCAAGAAAATCCTCCTTCAAGTAAAACTGAGTTTGTGGCACGTATAAAGTCTATTTGGGCTAATATTGATAGAACTGTTTGTAAATACCTTGTATATAGTATGCAAGATCGATTGTACGCTGTTATTAAAGCTAAAGGGGATGCTACAAAATATTAAATACCATTTACTTCATATTCATAAGGTAATATTTTTGCGTAAAATAAAATATTCTAATATTTTGAACCAATCTAAATTTTATTCTAATATTTTGATGTGTTTCAGAAAGCTGTTGTATACCTAATTTATTGTATTTTATATATTGTAAATGTTAAAATCTTATCTAAACATTCCAGATTTAATTTATAAGAAATTTAATTGCATTTACTTAGTATCAAAAATAAATAAATGGAAAATAATTTTTTCCTTATTACTTTTTCTCAATTATTCTAATATTTTGAATTTGAGCTGTATATGAAAGGGTCTCCTGAAAAATATGGTCTTATACAACTGGAACCCTTCCCGTATCACTCTAAGACGGTTGAAAAAATAATAATTCCAGCACTGCAATATTAAATGCAATCTAAAATGTTCTATTAATCGTCCACTATCCAGACACGAATTCCAGGTCACATTACTTTATGCTTATGTTTCCGTATATTTTTATGCATCGAAATTTCGTACATTTATTTCGTTGATATTTTTATTTTCTAAATTTTAAACACTCATCAAACATGATAAGATGTAAGTTATAAAAATAATACTATAGCTTAGTCACAATAAATAATCGAATAGTATTCCATAATTAGTTACTAAAATAGTACTCCAAAAGTATCAAGACAGACATAAAAACTTCTTATGATTGTATTTCCTCATTCACCCTTCCCCAAAACTTATTTAAATTTCCTCCATTTATATTCAAGTTAAAGTATGCTTCGCTGCAGAGAAAAAATGCTTTTAAAAGACAAAAACTGGGGAAATAAACCATATTAAGTGTAAAAACTTTCTTACAAAATAAAGGTTGTGAACACTTTTGATTAACATGTCTTTGCAGCTAAGCAGAGGGTTGGTTGGTTGGTTGGTTTATATGGGTTTAGTGGAGCAAGGTCCAAGATAAGGTAAAAAAACAGTGCTCCTCTCAACACCTAAAAAAACATCTAGAGCAATTTTACAAAATGATGCAGCTTATCCATGCTAAGCAATAGTTTTTCATACTAAACAATACTCTGAGTATAGATGTCTTTTTATTTTCCCTATTAAAATGTTTTTATTTACATTGTCTAGTAAAATGTTATGTTCTTTTGCTTTTTGTATGCACCATTTACTACATAATCCAACAAAAATTAACTCAATTTTGCAATGAAAAGGAAGAAAAAATTATTTAAATTTATTTATGAGAGTTACTTCTCTTGAAAATTAGTTTTTCTTTGGGCACAACTCTATATGAATGCTGAATTTTAATCAAGATTCTTATTTACATAACCTTCAACACAAAAGTCAAGGAAAAAAATTCAGGTTTAATTTTTAACTCGTATGTAGATTAAGTTCAAAGTTTAGTCTGTATAGACGAGTGAACACAGACTTTATTTTTAGTCAACCATGAGTAAAAATTTTCGCAAATTATAAATTTATGCTTGAATAATAATTCTGCAATATGCATCTGTTAAAACTAGAACCTATCCCCTTTTATTAACTGTATTCAAGTCCTTCAAATCTGTTGAAATCCAGTATAAGATATAGGTTGTATTAGTGCATTAATCATATCATCTTCATTACAGTGTCTGATGACAAAATTCTACAAATCTAGATCCTAGACTTGCATTGCACAAAAGACTGTTTTTTATTCAGAAAGTTTAAGAGAGAATTAGATATCTAAAAACATTTGTTAAGAAATTCCTAGTTTGTAAGTGAATTAAAGTAACCATGTGTTTGAATAAGAAACACCAAGGCTATAATTTAGGTTGAAACAATGTTACCTTCAATGAGATACTGCTTAAAGTAGTGTCGATAAAGAAAAGAACAGATATTTAAAAGGAATTTTGGACATACATATATATTTGTCCTAATGTTAAACATCTATGCTTTACATTTAAGGTTAAATATGAAGCTAATTTTTCATAACTAAACATCGTTAAATGCTTTAATTTTAATGAATATTTTTCATTCCATTTTTTCTAAATATATAAGTTTATGTTATATTTAAATATACATATAAAAAAGATTGAATCACAGAAGTTAATTATGTTGATTTATTAAGTTTTTAATAATTAAAAGTTTCATCAATATTTTTCAATTGACCCAACCACTGGTATAGCTTAGGAATGGTACTATTTATACAACACAATATAACATAACAAAAATCATGAGTACCTAACCCATAGAATTAACTATTAAATCTAATTAAGTATAAAACTTATAATAAAATGAATGAAATATTTCTTTTACATTCTTATGTTATAAAACTGTTTTATGAAAAGATTTATGTTACGCTCATAAGCAATTATGAGTACAAAAATTTATAATGCAATATCCCAACCCTTACACTCTCCTTTACTCTTTTAGTTGGTTGGTTGAAATTTTATGGTTCAAGGTCCAGAAAGGACAAGCTATAAAAAATAAGAAGAGCAAAATAATTACATTTATAAAAAGTAGGGAGTTACTAAGGCGATTCCTTTATTCTTTTTACATAGCAGCAAAAGCACAATCCTTATAAAGTCTTTTTCATGATAATTTATATTATCCAATGCTTGTACGGTTAGAAAATGCCTTAAAAAATCTAAAATTTGGAAAATCTAGATGATAAAAAAAAGGTGACTGGGTAAATTTCAGAGCAATGAGGGAGAAAATTTAACCATAACAAAACATAAATTATCATTGGTCTTTGAAGCAAAGGAAAATACAGCAATAGTAGGCATGTGAAAGAATATCAAAGTGTAAATTGATTTAACCTGTTAAAACAAACAATTAAAAATTTTCTAGGTTAAAGAAATTTATCAAATATAATTTGTCTATGCTGTATGATTAATTTTATAGTCGAAATTTTTCTATCACAGTTTGTACAAAAATTATTTATTCTGAAAATAAATATAAATTTTACAACAGTATACAAAATTGTAAGAAAACCCATTTTATGATCAAACTCGGATATTCTCCCCTGTGTTTGGTTATGTTATTGCTAAAAGATTTAGTTAATTCATTTAACAGGAAAATGTCTTACATCTGAGTTAAAAAACCTACAAGGTAAAAATTTAAATAAGAAAAAAACCTACTATGTGTAGAAATGCAGTCTAGATATATTTAACATCAGTAATAATACTAAATCATTTTTTTTTTAATCAAGCGACATCAATCAACCTTAAGAACAGAGCTTCACTTCTCTCTCCTGATGTATTTTTCTACAAGGCCCCAGTATAATTTTCCTTTAAAATCCGTAGCAGATATAATAAATAATGATGAAAAAATTTTCAAAACCACCAATTCCTAGGAGTCAAACTCCCAGCATGTATCAAATGGTAAACTTAAAACTTGTGCTGAATATAACTCCACGATAACTCCAAGTAATCATATTAATTATACAATCATGGCATGGTTTCAACAGCATTCAAAGCTATGGTTTAATGCTCCATGAACAAATATGGTGACTGCAGCTAGCAAAAAACAAATGCATTAAAGAAAATATGTAAAATATAATCAAATAGTAACTGATAAATTAAAAATTAGCTTTATACAGATAGATATACATAAAATTTAACAATTTTAGCCACTGAATTACAATAAAAGCAAACTATTATTTTATCTAAGAATAGTTATATATGAAGCTTAGACAAAATTTAATTTATGGATTTCCTAATTATATATATAAAAAAAAATTTGCTCCAGAATTTGAATTAAATCATATTATAAAATGAATGCAATAAATATGTTTAGAAAGATACTAATACATTAAAATATTCAACCCAAAACAGAGAGAGGTACCTATTCATCGAAATAAAGACTATTTAAAACCATTGAAATAAATTGCAGTTAATTTAACCCACCATTATATAGCACATAGCATAACATGTAGAGCACAATACTGTGATGTATTGTGTTTTATGGATTTCATAATTATCTGTTTTCTTATTGCTGAATCAAGCTCATAGATAATAACAGGAATTTAAAAGAAATACAATCTTAGAAAATATGATCAGAGTGGATCTATGAGTAGATAAACAAAATAAATACTCTTCTTGGAAAACACAGAAACTATGACACAAAAGCTCTAAAATACTGCATTTCTCAGAATTTCAAAATTATATATAAAAGTCATTTTATTTTGCTGCTACCACAACAAAAATCTTCACCACAAATTCACCAAGAAAGAAATATGCTCAAAGAATACAAATAAAACTCGGGTTAAAAAGCAACAATTTTCAGCATATTTTTTATAAGATGAAGAATATTCAGATTTTATGAAAAAATGTCTAGAATATTCACTTTATTAAATCTCATTTCAGCAAAGAGTGTTATATCTAATAATATAATAACTCTAAATATGTTATAATACTCTTATGCCTGAATCATTTATCATCTATTACAACCCTTTATTAACTCAGTCTCAAAAATCCCCAAATACAGGTACCTGAATCTGAATCAATCTAAAATGCATAACATTGCCAAATTACATATAAAATCCCTAAAAGTCTATTAAAATTTTACACTATGAACATATTAAATAACTTAATCACAAGCACAAATATCACATCATATGGGTAACATCTAAAATTCAAATTATTTCTTCAAATGATTCAAACATACCTTAAAACAAAATGTATAAATGAGGTATCAAAGAACAAAATTAAGAAATAATGTACATATGTATAAAATACTTTGACTTCAATTATCTATCTGTTATATTTAAATTTGCAGAAAAGACAGTTTTGCATCAAAGTATATATTAAAAAGTGAGAAGTAACAATGAAAAATATATAAATAAAACATATTGCATGAAGTTATAATTTTTTTGAACTTTTGTTGTAAATTAAATAATATAACCATGTAAATAACATGAAGAATTCAAAATGTTATTAAAGTTCACACCAATGCTGGAGTAAATATAAAAGTATTGCTCAATGATTGATAAATTAAAATAAAAAATTGTAACAGCTTTTAAGTTTTTGAACCAGCAGATAATTAGAAGATTGCTTTCCCTAAAACAATTATACTGCATAAAATAATTTAGATAAAAACGGCACCAACGTTACATAATCTATATAATCAGAGAAGGGTATTTCATTACCCTTTGAATGAATTAAAAGATTGCATTGTAAATCTTCCAGAACTGTAGACTATTATAATATTCATTAAATATTACACCTACTGGAAAACAGAGACAAATAAATTATCCTCGTATAACCGATCTAAATCGGCTATTAAATAGTCATCTTACAGCATATACAAAGTGTTTGTTTTCCTTCCTTTACTGTAAAATAGGTAATTTATTATGCAATTCGTTCCCTATGAACTCTATTGATAACAAAAATTGATAATTTATGACAGTTATTTCACTAAATTAAGCTTAAATTAAAAAATTAATACTTCGTAAATGATTTTAAGCCACCAGAGGACCATTAATCAAAACAGATGATTAAATATTTTCGATATATTTTTATAAATAATATGTGTGATGTGAAAAATTTGTCTCATTCATTCACGCCGATTTAAGAGCTAATAAATTACGTTAGCAACATCCCGAGTAACATATGTAAACAAAACAGCGATTCGAAAGTGAAAGCGAAACCTACGAATGAAACAATCGAATTTAAATGAATGAATAAATACTCAAATAATTCTTGTGAATACGATTAAAAATTACTAAAAACGTACAAACACAAAAAATATTAAACGACTGAATGTTCAGAATAATGAAATTATTTGCTTCTCTCATTGCGAATTTCGATGTTTGTTAAAAAATTATTTTTAAGATGAAAAAACTAAAAGTTTCATCTCTCTACACGATGATCTACTAAAATATTAAACCAAACTTTTTTTTCTAAATCTGAGAAAGAAAAAAAGTATTTTAAACAGCAAACGTATCTCCAACTGGAAGTCATGACAGATGAGTGCAGCAAAAACAAACGACTTTTTCAACACTTGGAAGTGAAATATTAACTAAAAACTTAATATTGTTGAAGAAAAAAAACATAAAAAAATTGAGATAAAAACTTAGTAAAGAGTGATCGGTAAATACTGATGATTAACATATTAATTATTTACACAATACGAGATGAATAAACCGCTCACCTGATAGTTTCCACAATTTCTGTCGCCCTGTCATATTTATCCTGTAAACATATTTCAAAATATAAGAAGATAGAAAAGGTTCATTGATAGACATATAAGAGTAGCGAAGCTCTAAACAAAGCGAGAACTTAAAACATGCGGTTTAATCTTCTAACATGAATCATAATCACAAAAAAATATTTTACCGAAGTTGTTAATGGCCACTGGTATATTGCAGGTTCTCCTCCACATGGACTATGAAGCCTAAGCTCCAAAGCCATATCTTCGTACCTAAACACTCAACGTGCAACGTGATTAAAAATTTTACTAAATTATTTCACATTCCATTGTTTACATGCCCATCCCAAATCTCTTGTCTCAGCCCCCTCGGTTCTAAACACTCTTCCTCAACCTCTCATTACACATCCTGCCGAAGCGTCTATCACGTGACAGGCAAACTATAAATATGATTGGGTGTTTTTTACTACGGTTATAGGTAGTTGCTTTAATCTGGAATGAAAAACTAATCGAAACAGCTGTAAAACGGGAATTCTTATTAGAATTAAATAAAGAAATATTAAATGTTTTCTTTTTCTCTAAACACAGACTGGGTTAATGAGTACCAAGTTTAAAAATTAAAAAAAACAACGAACTCCCCACCCTGACACAGCGAGCAAAAAAGAGTTTTAAGCAGTATTACAAAAAAAAAAAGGGGGGGGACGAAGTACCGGAGCTCAGTTGGTTATTATCCTAAAAGTTTAATCTAATATAGTTTCTATTTTAACCCTCTGATACTAAAAAAAACTGTCTTATGCATGGGGAAAAAATTATAACTATACGAAGTGACAAAAAGAGAAAATGCCTCAAAATCCTTTCGTACGCATGTCCCCACATTTTTAATTTCATGAACTTGTCATAAAACTCACGAAAAAGAATTTCAACTATTTCATTACGCCTTGCTATAATAGCAAACAGTAGCACTATCACGCAGAAGATCTACAGTCAATCCATTCCTGGAGAGGAATTCTAGTTTCACCAAAGGTACCAATATTTTCAGTATTTTCAACTGTTCTCCCATGTAGTATGAGAAAATGATGAAAATAATCCTATGAACTCTAAAAATTTTATACCAGTACTACTTACAGGATGACTCTTTCTCAGGTGTAGACCCAAATTGCGAATAAAGTAATTTAAATGCAAACTTGTCTAAAGTTTGTAGATAGATACCTTCACGATAGCTATTTTAGCATCCATGTATATGAAACACAATTTCACAATAAAACATAACTAGAGGAATCATACAGGATAAGCTTCATAACTAAATATTACTTTATTAAAGATACCCCGTATAATCTTCACAGCTCTTGATTTGTAATATGAAGGACACGCTGTTATCAATAAATCTTCCCCCCCCCCTAACAGCGTTCCTAACTTTCTGCACCTCATAATCACAGATAAGAAATGATGCACTAAATGGTAATTTTAGGTAAACCCCTAACACATTTAAATGCTATGGGCCACTGAGCTTCATCTGACCAGTTAAAAACTTACCAACCTGACCAGCAGATAATACTTCAGTGACGAGGTAATTGACTAGGAGGACTACATAAATTTATTTTTTATATTAAACTTGATAAGAGTCTAAGGTTCCATTCAAAAATTCTTGAGCAGAAACGACACGATAGTGGTAAATTATAAAGCATTCGCAGAATTCAACGCATTGCAGTGATCAAACTTAGCAGCCCCATGGAGATGCTTCAAGTACTGACGTATCCCCCCCCCCCCAAAAAAAAAAAGGAAAAATACTTTTTCTCAAATGTATAGAATGCCAAAATTTCGAGGGGGAGACTTAGGATTCCCATAGGAGTCACATAGGAGTTCACGTAGGAGTCCATTGCGTAGCGTTAAGGGAAAGATGATGTTAAGACGAAAATAAACCAATCGTAGGCGTTAAAAATTTCATTGCTAATCGTTTGGAGGTTTGTCGTTGGTTAAATATATTTCAATACTTTAACGCTCCGCAAAAAAAGTTTTTCCGTTGCCTAGCGTTAAGGGAAAGATGATGTTGAGACGAAAATAAACCAATCATAGGCGTTAAAAATTTCATTGCTAATCGTTTGGAGATTTGTCTTTGGTTAAATATATTTCAATACTTTAACGCTCCGCAACGGACTCCTGTGTGAACAGGCCCTTAGCCCCTGACCCCCTAGATCCTTGCCATTATCCTTACATCGCAAGTTTTTCCCCGAAGATCTGAATACTAGGCTCAGATCTGAATACTAGGCCAGGGATTTAAATATTGCCTCCCTACTTGCATAAAGTTTTATTACGATCCCCAGTTACATAATGCATCATTTTCCTAAGTATAATGACCCTGCCGTCAATTCTAGTAAAAAGAACCAAGAGAATATACAAAATACACCCTCGACACAAAGTTGAAACGAATTCGACCCCGGTTCAATCCAGATTCAGTATTATAATCTGGGATCATAAACTCTGAAATATTTTTAAGGCAATTTATTGAAGCGAGTTGACACTTTGAGGACCTTTTTTGCTCATTTCCAGGATTAAATATTTCTTTTTGCCTTTAAATAATCATCGACGTTAAGAGACACACATTTCAATCATTTACGAAAAAGAAAATTTCATTTTGAAAAATAAACAAGGAAAATAAGCGAAAAAAATGCCAAATTTATAACTAAGTAAAATTACCATTTATATAACGAAGAAAAGTAGTTTTCAATTTCGCAACAGACACGTTTATTTCAAGGTACAACACTTAAGATAGAGAAATAATTTAGATTTATGTTCAAGAGGAATTGCTTTCAATTTTGAAAATTTTGTGGACTGTCATGTAGAATTGGTAAGGATTCTAAAACGAATTTAGGAACTCAACAGTATTCGTTTACGCTTTAAATGTCAACCGGATTCCATCCTAGTTCTCGCATCAACGAACTGAAGCAGAAAATAAGAAAATATTAACTGCAGCTTTGCAGTTTTATATAGATATTTTTAACTCCCTGGTTCCGACAACGACCTGTTCACACAGAATTTGGAGTGTTTACGTAGCGTCAGCGTTAAAAATTTTATCCAATCACAGAGCTCAATTCATTGACAATACAACACGTCGAACAAATCACAAGGTCATGTCAACAATTTCGGAGCTAACGAAGTAACGTAACACAACGCTGTTCACATTGCATCTGGACGTGTCAAATTACATTACATTACAAAACGTTGTAATGTAATGTAATGCAATGTAATGTAACACGAGTATTCGGTAGTCAGTGCCTGAAAGCGAGCGACGAGCCGAGCTTCTCAAGTCGAGAAACAGTGACTGTTCAATATTTCAGCCAAATTTTAACTTAAAAGAGAGGGCCTTTACTACGATAATGAAAAACACATATTTTCTTCTACGTATTTTCTGAAACTAAATCCTTTCCGAGACTGTATTTTTTCATCTATTTAAAACTACCCTCGCATGATTTCCCATAACTTTGACGTGTCTATAACATATTTCAATCTCACAGCATTAGCGCCCTTTACACGTACGCTCATTCCCGCGTAAAACCACGATCCCGCGCGATTGAGTGCACGTGTGAAGGTGTCGGAGAGGCAGGGAAAGCTGCTTTGGAGCGTACTGCAAGTTTTCCCGCGCGCAATCCCGTACGCTCCAAGCACTCGCGAAAGAACGTAAGTGTAAAGGGCGCTATTCTTTCCACAAACATTATTATCCCTTTCTAATGATTGTTTGAGTTGTATAAAAAAATTAGTAATGTTAGCTACATTCTTATTTTAACTAAATACAAAGTATTTTAAATTCTAAGCTCGAAGAACTTCAGTTTCGGAGCCACTAGTCTAGGCTAAAATTAAAATGTCTTGGGAATTCGGTCACTGATAGTCTAGACTAGACCAATAAGATCAAGTCTAGACCAGTTCTAAAGGCGCTGTAGTCTAGACCAATGTTCAAATGATGCTGTTTTGCGAATGCGCTGCAACTGAGGATGTTCCCACATATACTGAACTTTTGCAGATGAAATTTTTTCGAATACATAAAACATTCTTTAATAAAAAACATTTCAGAAGTATTAAATGCTTAAAATATTCGTCTTCTGTTCATTACAAGGAAAAAAAAATAATAATAAACCTTTTTATTAATGTACTGCACAGTCGGTAGGTCTTGCATAAATCTTAACTATTTGCAGACTTATTTAACCAGGCTTGAATTTATCCTAAAGTTACCTTCACTTCTTGAAATTAAAAAATTTCGCCTCTTATTATTAGTTTTTCTGTAAATGCATAGAAAATTAACAATCACTGATTTACTAGAACCTTTCGACTTCGAAGCCAGCGTCCTCTCCTCTAGATCATTCTTGGAGATGTTTATCAGAATTTTGTTCTCCCATGTTTAATTTTTCAAAATGATTTAAAGAAAAAATTCATTTTAAAGCATGAACCCGGCCAACTTCCTCACCATGAAACCATTACTGGTGATATGAAAAAATCCTATGTTGTAAATATCCCCCCTCCCCCCCCCACACACACACACAGTGTATTTTATGTTAGGTTTTAATCAAACTTTAATATTACGATCTCAGGAGTTTCAGAAACGAAATTTTGAGTACAATACTGAAAGAAGTTGAAGTCTTTTTTGCTGCCATAACGATTCATCTAAGAACATCAGTCAAAATTTTAACATTAACTACCTATTGCCAACCACGGAAAAACTTTTTCCGGTATCCTAATAGTCTGCCCTTGAAGATCATGACATGTTATTAGTCTGATGTTATCCGTTAGTTTTACACTAGCTAAAATATTTACAGAGTAAGATCTTGGAAGAAATTTACTAAAATTGGGGAATTGTTCATGTATATATGAATTTGAACCGCAGTTGTTAGTTGCTAGTTCGTAATGAGAGTCAAAAATGCACATTACAGAATTGACACTATATTGAACAGCAAGATATCTGCTAAAATATGTTCTTTCCAATTTTCTTTCCAATTTGTTAAATTCGATAAAATAACTGTTTCAAGCTGAATATAATAAATAACTGTTTCAAGCTCCTACGTACTAAACCTCAATGAAGAATAGATAATAAGTATGCCTGTTTGAAGTCCTACTTACCAGTTAGTATATCATAAATATGCCTATTTCTATTCTTATTTACAAGTCTCATTAAAGGGTCTATAATAAATATGTCTACTTTCAAGTAATATATACGCGTGACCGATCTGGAGTACTTCAGATACATCACATGAGTGTATACCATGTGATTGATTCTGTCCAATTAAATAAGTCTAATCCTGGTGGTGGAAATAAGAAATATTCATCTTATATAAAACAGTCCGGTAACTGACTGACTGACTGACTGACAGATAACGCACAGACCAAACCGCTGGACCTACAGAGCTGAAATTTTGTAGGGCGATTCTTCTTAGAGTTTAGGGGTGCACTAAGAAAGATTTTTGAAAAATTCTTAGATTGTTTTAAATTAAAATTTTAAGCTGTTTTTGTAACTATTTTTAAGTTTGTATTTAAAATAGTGATCTGAGGGTTATAAAATTTATATCATGAGAAAAATTATAAAAATTCCTTTAAAATGAAATCTTTTTCGAATCTTTACCCCCATTTTCTGATTTTTGGTGAATTTTTAAAGATTAATTTTTAGGATTTAATTTATTAAATGCCGATCACGTGGTTTCTTTTCTTTTTGTGATACTTCAAACTAATTTTGCATCACGTGCATAACAACGAAATAGACAAAAAAGTTTTTTTTTCTTGCTGAGACCAATGCGGCAGACCATTGGGCATTATCTAAAAAAATATTAAAATACAGTTAAAGAAATGTTCCTCAAACTGTACTATATTATTTTGTCTAGAAAAATATCCGTTACGATTTTTTTATATAAATATATATATATATATATATATATATATATATATATATATATATATATATATATATATTGTGCTAACTCGTAATAATTACCCAGTAAGTCTATCCAAAAACATAATTGGTTGTTTTTGTTTTAATGAATAGTTTGTTCTGTTGCATTAATAAGTTAAACATAACAATAGGTTAAAATAAAAATAATAACTACTAAAAACAAAAATAAAAATCATAAGTAAAATAAAATAAAAATAAAATTAACTCATAGTAGTAACAAAAATAAAAACTAATAAATTAAGGAATAATAGTCTTAAAATAAGGTAACCTAAGTAAGTCAGTAACTGAGTATCCACTACCTCAATGGTTGCAAGTTTTATGACGTCAGTCATCTTGCGGTTACAAGTTCTTAACTTCCACTCTGACTAGCGCCAGGCTTGGTGTTCTTTGGTTAAGTACTTTTATTCAAACTTAATTCATTTATTATTCAATTCTTCTGTTAATAATGGATTGTACGGTGTCTGAGTGTGTTTATTTAATATATCATACTCATCAGAAACAATCCATTGGTTTTTAGACAGTATTCACACCGCTGATGAAGAAATGCTGTCAAAAACCTTATTCATACTTTTCTTTACATTTTGGATGTTCCTTGCTTCAAGTAGCTTTACAGCTTGCTTCAAGTAGCCTTGCTTCAAGTAGTTTTCGGCCAGTATATATGTATATATATATATATATATATATATATATATATATATATATATATATATATATATATATATATATATATATATATATATATATATATATATATATATATACAGTCGAACCTCCATATATCGAAGTAGCAAATTGCCGGAAAAAAATTCGATATATAGAAATTTCGATATATAGAATTGAGCTTAGTTTTATCATAATTCTCCTAAAAAAATTAAAGATAATTTTCGTATACGAAACTCCATTTCTAATTTATATGCGAATCCCATTAAATGAAAGTTATTAGCTAAAAAATGAATTAATATGAAAAATTTATTGAGTAGTGCATACCTTTAAAAAAAACAATAATCCAGACAGTGGTTACAATGATCACAGTAACATTCTTTTTTAAAAAAAACTACGAATATCTTGCTGAACAGCCAGTTTTGCGGAGAAAGTTCAAAGAAATGTTCGTATTTATTCAGTCCACTAAAAACTTAATCAGGGATATTTTCGGTGAATTAAAGTCCACGAAATATTGTTTCAAATGCCAAAAATTGGGAGATTTTATTCTAAAGTGGAATAAAATATCCCAATTTGTCTTGAAAAAAATTTCGATATATAGAGATGTTTTCGATATATAGAAACAATTTTTCTATATAAAGAAGATGGAGATTTGCTAAGAGTTCGATATATAGAAAATTTCGATATGTGGAAGTTCGATATATGGAGGTTCGACTGTATATATATATATATATATATATATATATATATATATATATATATATATATATATATATATATATATATATACTAGCATTATTGCCCGGCGTTGCCCGGGTAGATATATAGATATAAAATTTTTTATGCATTCCATCAAAAAAATACTGGGCTGCACCCCCCCCCCTTCTCTCCCCCCCCCCCCCCCCCCCCGCTCTTCATGTTCATCTGGCTAGACAGAATGCGTTTAGCGCGTTTCTACTGAAAAGATATACAAACAATAAGAAAGAAAGAAACTTTGAGGCTGCGTACCTTCTTCTGATTATACATCTGATTTTATTGAGAATTAATAACACAGAGTTACATGATTCGCACGTTTGGTTACTGTTTAATTATATTTGTTAGATACTGTTTAATTAGATTTAATTAGATTTGTTTGATCCACTGTTTAATTAGAAATAAGTTTTATAATTTACAGTTACCTTTATTTTTTATTTTTCCCTTAAAAACGCAGTTTTTCCCACATCACCCAAGAGGTAAAGTGCAAGATACGTTATTCCCTTTATTTAATCAAACTAAGGTGGGATTCTGCATGAAGCCTAGGCTCAAAGTTTCATTCTTTGTTATTTTTTGTATATCATGGAATACATGAAAAATTTTATATCTATATATCTACCCGGGCAATCATTCTTTAAAAATAATTTCATTAATTTTCTTATGCCTTAATATAACTAATGGACTAATAGTTCGGAATGAAAGCTATGTGTCGTTATGTTTGTCTGTTTAAAGAGCTTTTCCTCCCACTGCTTAAAAAACCCCAAACTCTAAAGGATTTGTCTTATATGATTTCACGGAATAAGTAATTCAAATACATATCGTATATTAACTCTGTTTCGCGAACTTAGAGGAAAAAACCTGTAGAACTCTTAAACTTCTTCCCATTTTATGATCCTCAAACAATTAATATATTTAGATCAACAGAAGGCTTCCAAAAACTGGCCATGGGACAAACTTAATTTTTCTTTTTTTCTTCCTTTTTTTTCCAAATTTTATTAAGTTCTATTAGTTTGAACGCCATTTTCTAAAATTGTCTAAAGCAGCAGTTCTCAACCGTTTTAGACCCACGACTCCACTAAACGTACGAAAAATAAAATAAATACTTCGCCCCCCCCCCGTCACCCCCAGAAAACTCTCAAACCACCCCCAGATCCCCCCTCAGAACAACCCTCTTTTCCCCCTCGTATCGAATTTGACTGGTTGTGGTGAAGGGGCTGTATCCACATTTAAGACGTGCGCTTAGGGACACAAAAATCATGAAAAAATTAATTTAAAAATAACTAATTGAGCCCCAAATTTCGTTTTTGCTGCGTTAAGTTTCTCGGGTCCTAAACATTAACTGTGTCGAATTTGGTCCCGGTGGGTGAAACAGTCTATGATTCTATAGCGGACAAACAAACAGACGAGTTCTTTTATATATATATATATATATATATATACCGGGTGGCCATAATTAAACTGACAGTGCTCACAGTATTCTGTAGCGCGATCTATTTGCGAGAATGACGCCACATTTTGTAGGAAGATTAAACAAGACGGGGGACGAAGGATTCCGCGAAAAAATAAATTAGTTCCAAAAGTCACCGCTAGGGGAATATTTGGCGCTGTGTAATAGAAAATAGAGTGTTAACAAATGCAAATCAATACGGAACACCAAACAGTTACCTTTGGTGAATGTAAGGGAATTTCAGTGACTGCATGTGGTGATTTGTCATCCCAAATTCGGCAGTTCTGGGTATTCACAGTTAAATGCAGGTAAAAGTGGGCCTCGTCTCCCCATAAGATTTTCCACGGCCAAGCATCATCCACCTCCATTCTGGCAAGAAAGGTGAGAGCAAAAGTCAATCGCTTATCATGGTCGGGGTACAGTAACTCCTGTACACGGCTGATCTTGTACGGATAGAAGTTGATAATCTTTCGTAAGATTTTCCATACCGTACTGTAAGGCATATCCATATTCCAAGCTAATCCACGAGCGCTAGAGGTGGCAGCAATATTGTCTGGTCCTCTGTCGACAATCGCCGTGGCAACTGCTTCGATTGTATCCTGTGGTACAAGTTTTCGTCCTCTGCCTGACTGAACCTTCAGAGAACCTGTTTTCTCAAACGTCGCAACCATTGCTTTTAGCCCATTAACTGACACAGGACCGTTACCTTTACGCATTTTTTTGTGCGTTCTAAAAGCACGAAGAGCGGCTGACGCGTTGCACTGGTTGAGGTAAAAGAATTTGACCAGTAACGCACGCTCAACTAAAGGAGACATTGCACATAAACTTTCAATCCGATTGATTCGAAACGTAACACATTGCCTTTTAAAACCCAAGCAGCTGGCACTGTGCCAATGGATGTAATGTGAAATTTGAATAAAGAACTTCTTCTTCTGCTCAGCGTACGTGATATTGCAGATCACGAGACTTTATCGGTGTTTATGTAGATTTTACGCTTTTTTAAAAGTGTTGCCATATTGCACTTGAACTAAATAAGAAAATGTGCATAATAAAAGGTAATTTTATTCCGTATTAATTTGCATTTGTTAACACTCTATTTTCTATTACACAGCGCCAAATATTCCCCTAGCGGTGACTTTTGGAACTAATTTATTTTTTCGCGGAATCCTTCGTCCCTCGTCTTGTTTAATCTTCCTACAAAATGTGGCGTCATTCTCGCAAATAGATCGCGCTACAGAACACTGTGAGCACTGTCAGTTTAATTATGGCCTCCCGGTTTATATACTAGCTGAATACCCGTGCTTCGCTACGGGGTACATTTTAGGATAATTACAATCAAAAAGTAATAAAATTGCTTTTTAGAGGATTTTCTTATAAACAATATATTTTGTTTCTTCACTGGGCGGAACTAATATTACTAGGCTCGTCCGCGAACTTACGCGTGAGCAAGCTACGTAAAACTGACCGTGGGAGAAACAATTTTCTCGTAAATGTACTCCAGCATATTTTAAAGTTTGGCCTTGGGACTTATTTATCGTCTTGGCGAAGCATATTTTGAGAGGAAATTACAGTTTTATATATAGATTTGATTTAATATCCATAAAACATACTAATTTGAACTAAATTTTAAAAAATTTCCATCTCAATTAGTCTAGTGGTTAAATTTTATCTTTTACTGAATTTTAATATTTTCTTTGTCAATTAATTTCGTTGTTATGCACGTGACGCAAAATTAATTTAAAGTATCACAAAAAGAAAAGAAATCTCGTGATCAGCATTTAATAAATTAAATTCAAAACTTTCCAAACGATTACTGTTTTGGAAGCTAATGTTCTGCTAATTTTCAGTATAAGTTAAAATCATTTGAAAACCACACACCAGTGTTCCACTCACACGCAACACTATAAAACTGAATTACAGTACTCTATGTTTATATGGGCATTGAAAATTGTGGTTAGTAGAGAGCAATACGGGACAATCCACGCATTGTCTATAGACACTTGCTATCTTCGGCTATTATTTGATCCGTAATATCTGCCTCATATGCCATATGTTTCTAAACGCCATTCCCGAATGAAGATATATATATATATATATATATATTTGGCATTAATTGCATACACTGACCGTTAAATTTAATATGAATGCACTCCGTAGCGAAGCACGAGTATTCAACTAGTTTTATATTCCGTGAAAGGAAAATCTTTTTCTTATAACTTGTGGCCGACATGCAGGGCCACGCCGCTTCCCTAACTTTGTGTTGCTCTGCAGTCATGCGTCCTTCGCTTCCCACTATCCCGGCAAAGTCCGATGGCCACTTCTGTAAATCTGTCCTCGTGATGCTCAAACCTAATAAAAGTTCTTTCCTAGATATACGACTGCATCATTTCTCTGTTTTATTTTCGGCTTCAAGACTGCATCTCCAATAAGATTTTATAATGTTTACGCATCTCTACTTCCAACGAGCGACTGCCTTATTTGTGTGTGAATCATTATGCATCAACACTACTTCCTCAGTCCTTCCTTCATCCGAAATTCACTCTTCCATTCCATTTCCATTCCGTCCAAATCATTCTGCATGTGATTATTAACACACACACACACACACACACATATATATGTATATATATATACACACACACTGAATGCCGTGACTAGCCATTCCTGTGCCCTGGGCAAGAATTTGCATTTGGGCCCCTTAGTTAATTAGGTTTGGGAAAATAATAAAACAAATACAGCATTTTGGGGCCCCCTTCCAAGTGGACCCTGGGCGGGTGCACCTGTTGCACCTGCCTAGTTACGGCACTGTATATATATATATATATATATATATATATATATATATATATATATATATATACATACACACACACACTGAATATACACTATACATACACTGTATATATATATATATATATATATATATATATATATGTATACACACACACACACACACACACACACACACACATATATATATATATATATATATTTGTGTGTGTGTGTGTGTGCTTGTTTCACCTAAATAAATGAAAAAGCAATTTCTGCAATTTAAGATAAAAAAATTTAAGTACATGATTTTTTTCCTCTAGGCATCGAAATTAGATAAAAGTGTATTCTGGAAAATGACCTAGCAAGGAATTTAAAAAAAAAAAAATCATAGCGTAAAATTTAGACTTTTTTTTCGTTTAGTTTTTGAGATCTCGTGTAACGAAATATAAAAGTTGTTCTAACTAAAATGCGTAGCAATACTAATAAAATTAACTGTTTTGTTTTATTTAAGCAGAAATAGAGGAAACATCTTTAAAACAAAACAGTGCATCAAAAGACATAACTTTTTTAGATACCTCATTAATGTTCTTCAACTTACCTAATTTCAGTACTACATTAAGAAAAAAAATCAAATGAATACCAAAAGGCCAGTTGACACCAAAAGACAAAAATAGAACAGCAGCTGTCGTAGTTGGAGAAGTGTTAAGTATCATTCAGTATCTGCATTGGGAATTATCAGTCTAGACATATTATTTATCCTAAGGTAAATTTTTGCCTGTAGCTTGCGTGAGATAATTTCAGTTTAAGAGTGATGTGAAAATTTTCACTTTATAACAGTGAATATAAGAAAACAGAGTCAATTATGCTTTCTCTTTCAGTTAAACTTGTATATAAGAATTTATATATTTTAGACACTCATGCTCGAAACGTATAAGCATGATGGAATCAGTTTTCAGGTATTGGCGAGTGGGTGGGCTAGATCTAGAAGAATAAAGTTGTAAAGTTGTAAAGTTGGAGAGATCAGTTATAATTCTTGTTCCGAATATCTATAGATTTCCCTGGGAATAAAATGGTATGCTAATTTAACATTCTATCTGTAAAGTCTCATTCACAGAAAACTTTACAGGACTAATAGGAAAATATTCAGTTAAATTCTGCCATAATCTTGTTGAATCGATGTCACGAAATATTTGTGATGTCATAAAATTTAAAACCATATATCTTTAAAAAAGTACGATGCTCAGTCCAAAATCCTTAGTTGTCATATGAAAATTTCAAAGTAAACATTGGCATCATTGAAAACGTATTGTGTGGGTATGGATGGATGTGTAACGTTCTATACAAATCTCACAGTTTTAAAACAACTACGTTGACTTAAGATTTCGAATTCGAATTATTTGCTTGCCGGTCAGGTAAGTTGACCGTTTTACCATCAGACAATAGCAAGATCTTCCAAACAAATCTTACAAGATTTTAGAAAAAATTGAGAATTTCTAGGAGCAAATGTATTAGGGAATTGAGGAAAAACATGCAAACGAACAGAATTGAAATGCGAGTTCAGAACATTTTGTTTTTCACACTGCTGGTTAAAGAAAAAAAGAAAGAAAAAAAATATCGAAAATTATACTGATCATTTACGTCCTGAATAAATATAGAATGGCAAGTTAAATAAATATAGAATGGCAAGTTAAATTAATACAATGTAATAAAAATAATGGGAAAGTGTCACAAAAGTAAAAAAAATGTTGAAAAAAATCAGGGAACTACAGAGCACCAGACGTTCCGAATGTCTAATAAACAAACTCGCGCATTAAAATTCTTTTGTGTAAAAGGATAGTATATATCGACAAAGATACATTTTTCCTCGTTATGTACAGAGAACTTCCACTTAACACAAACAGTTTTGATCTCTTAGACAGAGATGACGGTGTGTTTGCATCTGGGTCAGTGGCGAGGTATATTTCTTTTAAATGAGTCAAATCAATTCTTATATCATACAGCCTATGAGTTATAGAAGTGACAGGAACTTTCCTCATCAGATAACGAGAGAGGACGAGCAATTGATATCTTTTGAAGTAAACAACGTAAGTATTCACCCGTCGATCGAAAGCTTCACTTGAATGAAAATTAAAAAAAAATTTATCTCGCTGCAGTTGTAAGACCGTCCTTGAACTCTCGGAAAGCAATAAATCGAGTCAACGGTGGCAAGCGCTTAAGTGATGCGTTAAATATCTCTTAGTGTGATCTGAAGAGTAAAAAAATAAAACATCTGCTAAACATAGCTGAAAACATGTTTTCAAGAGCTTAAAGAGTACCAATGATGTTTTTTTGGGTTTTATTTTAAAATCTTAATGACAACGGTAATATAAAAACTTTAAATGATAATTTATTAAACATATGCGTTTGAGTCAGCGCTATTTGCAATAGAGTACTAAGCGATAGTGCGACATGATGATTAATAGTAATAATATTGGATGAACTATATGGTGTTACATGGTGGTTCGATGGTATAAAACCTATTGTCTCTCGTTCTTCATCTCTTTATGCCCTAGTATTTTTAACAAAGACGGGCGAATACAGTTGACCCCTAGACATTTAGAATAATACCAGCGTCTTAACACCATTAAATTTTTTTTTTCATGGATTCGGAATCGGGAATCTCTCTAATTGAGTAGGTGTTTTGACTCTCCCACCTCAAGAATTCTCTCGCCATATCCTCACAGCAAATACACATTTAATTTTTGCTAGGATCCCCCTTAGAGGAAATTAATTATCTTTATATATTTTATCTTAAATTCTTTTACAATGGAGCCACATAGTACACTTCGTTGATGATTTACTGAAGAATGCAATGCTACAAAAAATTTCACCTAAGAATAAAACTAGAGGGTAAATCACGAGCTTTTTCTCGAAAGGCAGCGAGAGCCCAGTAAGATGGTCGCGAGTATATGATTTTTGGGCCCACTGTTTGATTATGGAGACCCGACAACGTAAGGAAACGGGTGGAAACGGTAATTCTTATGTTTAGTCGCAAGCCTCTTGCTCTCTTGTTTTCTCGCTTAAAACGTTAGTAACCTGTTTTAGACCTATCTAAGAATAAATTTCTGAAACTTAACTATCTGGATAACTATTCAAACCACCATATCATTCATTATTAGTGAAAATGAATCCTACGTACGATTGTAACGGCAGAGTGTCAAAAACGAGAAACGCACTAATCTCTTAGTATCGTGATCTTATACGCTAAAGCACGTAGCTGGTATTCAATAGAAACCTAGGGACAACAAATAAGTTGTAAATAAAAGTTTTTTTTAAAATTTATTTTTTGTCTATAATCACGCACAAAATTTATTACCGATTTCGGGTATGTTTGGGAACACCGTGGTCCTGTTTGGCAACTCGAGAGATAAATAAACTAGAGATAGAGCTTAATGTCTAGTACAAACGCCTAATCTATGCCTAGCACGAATTTTAACTTGCAAACTATGGTTCAGAAGACTAACGCCCCAGCCCATCGGCAATAGTTTACTACTTACTTGGTAACAAGCTGGTGTAACCAAAACTAGTTGCCCTTAGTCAGTCCGGGGAGCGGTAGAAGCGATAGCCTTTAAGGGCGTGATGCACTTGAGATTTTCCTTTAATGAAATAATCAGATATAATTATGGTCTTCGGCCTGACGAACCGCCAAGCCCGTTAGAGCCAGAAATTATTTATTTATTTATTTTTACAGAATAATTTTGGACTTTTAAGGACCTGGGACTTTTAAGGATCCTTAAAACCCTGGGTTCTTATTTGCGACATTCAGCAAACTTTGTAAAATGCGTTTTTAAGATTAAAGGAAAGAAAAGTTGATTGAATAATCTAAAGAAAATATAATTATCAGCTAAAACGGTTTAAACACTTCCTTTTTGATTAGTATAAAAACGACGAATTAGACATAGAAATGTACAGCATATCAAGAAACATCGAGATTTCAATTTGCTAAAGAGGAAATGAAAGTGAAAATGCATGCAGAAAAAAATGTAATTTTGATTTTCATGTAAAATCTAAATTTTGGGGATGAAAATTGTTGATTAGACAATATATCGTACATAAAATCTTCGTTTATGTGTAATTTTTTATAACTATGTATTAAATATTTTCTGTCCCCTTGAAGAAAGTTCCACAACACATTTTTTATTCATTTGTTTTTTACGGATGGCCCTACTAAAAATAGTATGGGTGTGATTTCATTGTAAATTTAATAACAAATTTTAAGAACAGATAAGAAAGCATGAAACCCTCAATATAAATAATTTTTTTTTTTTTTTTTTTTTTTTTTTTTAAAGGAATTCTCCCAAGAATTATCTAACATGCAGACAATATTTATTTTCAAGTAAGGTATAAGAAAAAGAAGTAATCATTAAATGTTTTTTTCTTATGCATTATATTTGGAATGTTGGTCTTTCGAGCACTACGGCCATATTTTCAACACGAGGTTTCAACAGACAAGAAATTTCATTTTAAAGCCCATACCGAAAGGATACAAATACTGTTGTCAACCGTGGGACTCAGACCCGTATTCTCTACTACCGATGGCTAGAAATGTATTAAGAGAATAGTTTTAAAAACATATCAGAGAGACCACAACTCTTGAAATCTACTGCTCTTAAAAGACAAAATTTATTTTCATACCTGTAGATCAAACTTTCAAAAGAATTAAATAATTTTCTTATTAATAGAATGATGATAATTTTTAACTGAAACAGTAGTCAGGTAAAAACAATGTTATTGTTATTAGTAATGCCCCTTTAGCCGGATAAATCCTAAGCAAGTTCATTGAAGACTGCAAGGCTAAGGAGATGCGGCTCCTGTTTAGCTCACGGTTACCACAAGTGTCGGGGGTCGACATTTTGTTCGGTGTCATCACACTTTTGACCGAGCACCCCCAGGGGCGACACCTGGTGGCTCGTACCCTCCTCTCACATACAACATGGATGGACTTTCCGGCCTACGGATTTAACTGTACCATACCCGGGAATCATCTGTACAAAATCAGGAACACGTAATGGAGGGAAACTCAACGAAAAGGAAGGTCTGCTTCAGAAGGCCCTTGGGCAGGGACGTAACTAGGCTGGGGCAAGACAGGGGGTAAAAAATGAAGTAATATTTCAGGGGGTCCAATTTGCGTCCTTACCCCGGGGTCCCTAAATACCTAGTTACGCCCCTGCCTTTGGCGATTTGAATCTTAAAGGGAAATATCTGTTCAATTAATGAGTCATTTAATTACTACATAAAGATTCAAGATGGCTTTACAGATTACATAATATGTAATCTGTAAAGCCCTCTGTAAAAATTGAGATGATATATTATATCATCTCAATTTTTTCACTTTTACCCCATGCCTGACTTATTGACTAATGCAGCTTTTTATTGCATAATGCATGTTGCAACAAACTTTCTGAACGGAATAAGAAGCACTCTTCCGTAATTACTCGTAACTTTTATAAATTCAGATAACTATGGAGCATAGAAAAGCAGCCCCTATTCTCGAAACTTTGGGATTTTCACAAGCATATTTTTCTTGGTAATTCATGTATGTTAGGGCAAGTGTATTGTACATTCATATTCATTCTTGGCGAAAAGTAAAGAAAAAGAAGAAAAAAAAAATCTACAGCAAGGCACAACGAAGGTCATCTTCGAACTCCTAACGTCCAATTATACCCCTAACCTCCGTTCTAAGAAAAAGGTGGTTTGTAGCGGAAAAAAAGAAAAGCAAAAAATAGAAAATAGAGAAGGGCAGCGCTCCACTTATGCCGGTTTATAGGGGAAGAAATGGGGGAATGTCAACGGAGAAGAAGCAAACGGGAATAATGGTAGACGATAGAGTCCTTGTTCGCTCTCATCGTTATGAACACGGTTGCAGCAAGGAGGGATGAATCCTCTTCAGTTCTCTTCCATGAATAAATACAAGAAAAATTTAATTTCGAGTTATTGGTGGGCTCCAACAGATTTCCACATACTCTCCAGGTCAACTTTACATTTAAATAAATTAAAAATAATCTGGTGATGAAAGGAAAAATTACAACTAATGATTTACTAAGTAAGAAACACCTTTGTAGCTGTGCAATAATCTTTATTCTCCTTACAACCATATCTATGTTATTTCTATTAAATGCACAGCTGCTGGTCATTTCGTAGTTTAATACATTTAAAACGTTTTTTTTCGAAAAAATAAATTAATTAATTAAAATATCATACTCCGTACCTCAGATGAAAACTAAATTATGTTATAACTCAAAAGTAGGAAAATTCGCGTCATCTAGTGCCTAATAGAGCATCATGGAGTCAGTCCAGGGTAATACTACTTAGCAACCAATTTTTTTTCTTCATTTTTTAAAAAATCTTTAAGTAAACGTGTAAGAAAAGATAGCTTCGAACTTTTAAACCTGATATCGAACAGGAAAGAGAAAACATCAGACATTCAAACCATGTATTGTACTTGTTTTCTTTTTACAACATAATCAGTCCTCGAAAGCTTTTATATTTAGGGCTTCTCAGTTAAGTATAACAGTCTTCGTTAAGTAATTTCTTTGCATTTACGAAACTAAAGAGAAGCCTCGTCGGTTACAAGGCGTTATTTCGGCGGCTTAGATTATAAGTTGTCATTCTTATTTTGGCTAGACTTCTCAAAATCAGAAATGAAAATTCTATTTCATTTTTAAAGTCTATTTCAAGAGGAGGATGTATGCTTTTATTTAATATTCCCCAAAAGCTTCATTTGAGTAATAGGCTCTTTAATGGATGGTTCGTTTTACTAACCTTTTTTTCTTTTCTTCTTTCTTGTGAATGAGTTAGATAACAATTAAGTAACTGATGTTAAACTTTTTATGAACATTGTTTCACCAGTACTTTTTTTGCTAACTTTCAGAGCAGGCTCTTTATTCCCTATATATATATCTCTATGGTGCCCGGTTTAAAGGGCTTAAGTCAAAAATAGTGATTTAAATATACAGTGGTACCTCGACTTACGAGTTTAATTCGTTCCATGACAGAGCTTGTAACTCGAAATACTCGTATCTCGAATCAATTTTCTCCATTGAAATGAATGGAAATGCCATTAATTCGTTCCGGGATCCCACAAAACACCGCAATTTTTTTGTTACATGTTTTTAAATAAGAAAAACATGCATATAAACGACGAACATTGTATAAAATGTAATACAATAGAATGTACTGCAATAAATTTGTTTTATTAAGTGTAATGTACAACATTTACCTTGGAGATCAGACTTGAAGATGCTGATGGAAGAGGAGGAGAAAGGTTGAACTGAAAAATTAAATCTCGTTGATTTTTGATCTTTTCGCCCCGCTTTCCTGACTTTCTCTTTTATTACCAGCTACAAACTCTCTTAAAGTGAACTAGTGAGACACAGAAGCTGGGCGATTGTTGCATCGTTCACTGTGGCTGTAATGTCCAGATTCTTCTTTCTGAGAAATCCACAGAACGTTTTCTCAGAATCCAATCTCTCGGTTTAAGACTGGAGAGTAGTCTCAGAATAATATTATACAACTGTATAATAATTGTACATAAAGGTTGTAAATATTATATGCTTCTTGTGTTCTCATTTGATGAGCACGTAACATGGCATTCGCTGCTCAGACTAGCGGTGGGATATCTGAAGCTTGCTCGTAACCCGAATTTTAGCTCGTAACTCGAAGCAAAAAATCTACCGAGAGAATGCTCGTATCTCGAAAAACTCGTAAGTCGAGGTACCACTGTACCAAATTATTGGCTTTTATACCAGTCGCAGAACAATAATTTCGACTTGAGTCAAAGAAATGTACTTTTGTATACAAGATTGATAGACTCAAGCCTTTTATACAAGACAAAAGTTTTTTTTTTTATCAATACTAACAAATATCTAAAAATCACTTTTTTTCATTTAAGCCCTTTATGCCGGGCACCATATATATATATCTATATATATAACACAGTTCCGTAACTGACTCACTGACTGACTCACTGACATACAACGCACAGACCAAACCGCTGGACCTAAAAGGCTGAAATTTTGCATGGCGATTCTTCTTATCGTGTAGGGGTGCACTAAGAAAGATTTTTGAAAAATTCTTCTTAGATTTTTTAAAATTAAATTTTAAGCTATTTTTGTAACTTTTTTTAAAGTTTGCATTTAAAATAATAATGTGAGGGTTATAAAATTTATATCACGAGAAAGATCATAAAAGTTCCTTCAAAATGAAATCTTTTTCGAACTTTTACCTCGATTTTCTGATTTTTGGTGAATTTTTAAAGATTAATTTTTAGAATTTAATTTATTAAATGCTGATCAAGTGATTTCTTTTTCTGGTACTTTAAATAAATTTATCGTCACGTGCATAACAACTAAATAGACAAAAAAAAAATTTTTTTTTCTTTCTAATGCAGCAGACGATTGAATATTATCCAAAAAAATATCCCTTACGATTTTTTTCTAAATATATATATGTATTTTTTAGATCAATTGTATACATTGATCGTCGCATTTATTATAAATATATATATTTAATTTTTTTGGCATTAATTGCATACATTGACCATTGTATTTAATTTGAAAGTACTCCGTAGCGAAGCGCGGGTTTTCGGCCAGTATATATATATATATATATATATATATATATATATATATATATATATATATATATATATATATATATATATATATACAGTCGAACCTCCATATATCGAAGTAGCAAAATGCCGGAAAAAAATTCGATATATGGAAATTTCGATATATAGAATTGAGCTTAGTTTTATCATATTTCTCCTAAAACATTAAAATTAAAGCTAATTTTCGCATACGAAACTCCATTTCTAATTTATATACGAATCCCATTAAATGAAAGTTAATAACTAAAAAATGAATTAATATGAAAGATTTATTGAGTACTACATACCTTTAAAAAAAACAATAATCCAGACAGTGGTTACAATGATCACAGTTACATTCTTTTTAAAAAACTACAAATATCTTGCTGAACAGCCAGTTTTGCGGAAAGTTCATCAAAGAAATGCTCGCATTTATTCAGTCCACTAAAAACTTCATCGGGGACATTTTCCACGAATTGATGTCTACGACGTATTGTTTCAAACGCCAAAAATTGGGAGATTTCATTCTAAAGTGGAATAAAATCTCCCAATATGTCGTGAAAAAAATTTCGATATATAGAGATTTTTTCGATATATAGAAACAGTTTTTCTATGTAATGAACATGGAGATTTGCTAAGAGTTCGATATATAGAAAATTTCGATATAGGGAAGTTCGATATATGGAGGTTCGACTGTATATATATATATATATATATATATATAAACAATCTGACACACTTTCAAGGTTTTTTGTTTCCGAGGACAATTTTTTTTTCTTGGGGAAGAAATTTCGTTCACGTGGTGGTATTAAATATTTACTCAGGAATGACTTTTTTTCCCGCTAAATTTTTGGCATCTCTAGGGCTCTCCTAAAACCTTCCAGGCATAACACTAACTAACACTAACACTAACACTAACTAACACACACACACACACATATCGTGAGGGTGGTGGAAATCCCCACTTTTATTGATGCGGGTAAACGGAGTGAACAATTTTAGGAATTTACTGATAAACACCAGCAGTGTTTTGGAATTTTGACCCAATAAATCGCGGTCTTTAACACAGTATGAATTTATTCTATACAGGGTGTCCCAAAACGACCGCATAAACTCTGCACAGCTCCTCGTTGGGAGTACATAAAAACTGCCCAAAGAAGCGTTCCTGTACGATCCATAGTTTACGAGAAAAATACGAAAAACAAAGTATGACGTCACTGCCGGTGCAAGAAAAAAACACTTTATTGGACATATCAACAACAATATTTGCATATCTTTCCAGACGATAATGTTTAAAACGTTCGCCGCGCATATCGAGTCATGCATACGCGCGCGCCATGGAATGACGTTAAGCCGCCGTTGAACTGGTATTTAAAAGGCTGCATCTTGCAGCTACCGGTAGTCTTCGTATGGTGGCCATGTACTCCGTTCGTGACTACTGCGACATGTACTTGATGTACGGCCGATGTAATGGAAATGCCTTACGAACTGCTAGGGAGTATGCCCGTCGATATCCGTCCCGCCGTCCTCCCGATGTCAACGTCATCCGTAGGCTGGACGACAGACTGCGAAATACGGGAAGCGTCTTGCCAACAGCCAATCTTCACGATACTGGAAGACCGCGGAGCTGCCTGACGGTAGCACAGGCGGATGCAATACTGCAGCGGGTAGAAGAGACGCCCGAGGTAAGCACACGCGCATTAGCCCGTGAGATGACTTCGAGTAAAAGTACTGTGCACAGGCTTTTACGGTCTGAGAGGCTGCACCCAGTTCGGTACACAACCGTGCAAGGTCTGAAACCAGATGACTTTCAGAAACGCGTGGCCTTCTGTGAATGGCTGTTGCAGCAACAGAACACAGATAATGGTTTCATTGTACATATCCTGTGGACTGATGAATCATGTTTCACTCGTGATGGGGTATTCAACCATCACAACAGCCATATGTGGTTCCAGGTCAATCCGCATGCAATCCGGCCGCAGAAACATCAGGAACGTTGGTCTCTTAACGTGTGGGCCGGCATACTCGGGGATCGCCTGCTTGGATCATATCTGTTGCCTGAACGGCTCTCGGGACAGTCGTACTTGGTGTTTCTCAATGAGGTCTTAACCGAGTTCCTCGATGACATACCATTAGCGGCAATACAGGGACTTTGGTTCCAGCATGATCGGGCTCCGGCGCATTTCTGTGCTCCTGTACGTGGTTGGCTGGATATGGAATACCCCGGCCGCTGGATTGAACGTGGGGGTCCGGTTCTATGGCCGCCACGTTCGCCAGATCTTACACCGTTGGATTTTTTCCTATGGGGCCATTTCAAGGAACTGGTGTATCGAGACGTAGTGACAACACAAATGGACTTAGTTGCTCGTCTGCATGCTGCTTGTACTTCGGTGGACCCCGAGATGCTGCAACGTGTGATGACAGCCATTCCACGGCGTGCTCAAGCCTGCCTCGACATGCACGGCGGACACTTTGAACATCTGCTTTAAATTGTGCATTTGTTGATATGTTCAATAAAGTGTTTTTTCTTGCACTGGCAGTGACGTCATACTTTGTTTTTCGTATTTTTCTCGTAAACTATGGATCGTACAGGAACGCTTCTTTGGGCAGTTTTTATGTACTCCCAACGAGGAATCTAGCTGTGCAGAGTTTATGCGGTCGTTTTGGGACACCCTGTATAAACATAAGCTGAAGGAAAATGGTCAATGGGATCTCTACATTCAGACGTGCCATCATTGCGGCTAACTTCCTATTTCACATTTTCAAATGTAGGGTGAGGGAGGAGTGCTAGACCTTTCAGTCTACCAAAATAAAAGTTACATTCGCTTAGAATTTTGAGGCTGTTTTGCAGAATTAAAGCAGGTGGGTTACTTATTGCGCAAGAGAGGGGTTTTTAGGAAATTGTGAAAGCACAGGAAAGAGTTTGTATGAATGTATAGAATGCTGAAAGTAATATTTTAAGGAAGGTGAATTTCATATATAGCGATAAAATTTTACAAGGGCAGTTTAATAACAATATAGAAGCGGAAAGAGAATAACAATTTTACAGTGAAGGAATATGTGGTACAGAAGTGGCTCTCCCGTAAAGAAAGGGGGTTCGAAAGCCGCCGTCAGGTAAAGGGTAATAAAATCATATTTATGAAAACGGTGGGTTTAAAAGGAAGGTGTTGTAAACAAGTGTAGAAAAGGATTTTGTGGTATTAAGCTCACGCAACATTGAAAACAAATTGAAAAACATTATTATATGGCCAGAGGAAGTATTGTAAAGATTTTAGCTTTGGGAATAAAGTGTCAGATGTTGGAGGGAAGATATTATTAGTTCCGTCCAGATGTTTCAGGGTCAGATGGGCCCTGGTCAGGTGATACGGCGGGGTAGAAATAAATGCACATAGCAGATAGATCCAATTGGAAATGAGAAAATATAATAAAGAAGAATTCTGGACCACTGGGGATTGAAGTTTGAAAAAAGGCGGTCTGATATTAGATTCAGAAGGAGGGGAAAATGATTTTATTGGGAAATAGAAATGTGGTATAGAAAATTAAAAGTTATAAAAAGTTATGGAGGGCAGAAAAACGCAGAGAGAGACGATTACGATTTTTGGTAGCTGAGTTTTTCTTTCTAGTAGTTTAATATGGAAAAACGCTGCACATCAGCCCAGCTGAAATGGGGTAAATCCGTCTTTTAACTTATTGTTGAGTGACTGTTAGGGATCCAAATAATTTTTATTTAACTATTAGCTAATTTAATGGAAGTATTTTATTATACATGGTTGTTAAAAGTGTTTTAATATATATCTATAAAGTGTATCAAATATTTATATATAAATTTTTAGTGAAAACTTATATACAAATAAATTCCATTCATTTAGGCTAATTTTTCTCATTATTTAAAATCTTAGTTGTGTCTCTTTCCTACCGAGTAATAATTATTTGCATGCTGGGTAAAGAACCTGGGTAAATTTATTATGGATAGTTAAGTTTATTGCGGATAAGGAAACTTAATATGATCATGTTTAAAACTTTTAAACTAAATCTTCTAAATCCAGTAAACGGCGAGATTAGAGCCGAGAACCACCCAGCAGGAGGTCTCAAAAGGGAGGGACGTTCTCCTTGTAGATATTAAAGCAGCGCCATCTACTACGTATTAAAACAAAACCTAAATCTCTCTCTCTCACACACACAGTTGTTAAGTATGTAAGATTTATATATGTTAGAAGGATGGACGGTCAGAGTACAGGATAAAAATGGTTTGCTTTGGTTGCATCTGGGAATAAAGATAAAATAAATCTGAACTTCTCTTTGACTGGATAATTTTACTTGGTTTGTAGATGGAACAGGATTTGAACTACACTCTTAAACAGAAACAACAGGAAAAAAGACTCACCAAGAAGGAATTATTCGAATGGGGCGAAAATCAGTAGATGTGATGAACATGTACAGAAAAAAAAATGACTACTATTTGAGAAAAATTGGATGATTTATTCAAGAGAAAGAGCTTCACAAAGTGAAAAAGTCAATAATGCGTTGGTCCACCTCTGGCCTTTATGCAAGCCGTTATTTGGCTTGGCACTGATTGATAGAGGTGGCGGCTGTCCTCTTGCGGGATATCGTGCCGAATTCTGTCCAATTAGCGCGTTAGATGTCAAAATCCCAAGCTGGTTGGAGGGCCCTGCCCATAATGCTCCAAACGTGTTCGATGGGGGGAGAGATCCGGTGACATTGCTGGCCATTGTAACGTTGGACAAGCACGAAAACAAACAGTAGAAACTCTCGCCGTGTGCGGGCGGGCATTATCTTGCTGAAATGTAAGCCCAGGATGGCGTGATACGAAGGGCAACACAACGGAGCGTAGAATATCGTCGACGTACCGCTGTGCTGTAAGGATGCCGCGGATGACAAACAAAGGGGTCCGGCTATGAAATGAAATGGCACCCCAGACCATGACTCCTGGTTGTCGGCCCGTATGGCGAAAGACAGTCAGGTTGGTACCCCACCACTGTCCGGGGCGTCTCCAGACACGTATTCGCTGGCCACCGGGGCTCAATTCGAAGCAGGACTCATCACAGAAGACAATTCTACTCCAGTCAGTGACATTCCAGATCGAATGTGCTCGACACCACTTCTAACGGGCTTGTCGATTTACAGAGGTCAATGGTAGTCGGCGCAAGGGCCGCCGTGAGCTCAACCCCCTTTCTCTGAGCCGCCTATGAATGGTCCTTGCGGTCACTGAAGCACCAGTTGCACGTACGATCGATGATAATGATGAATCTGGGGCTGTGTGTGCCGCTCTGACTATTGATCAGTCCTCACGTTCTGCCGTTTCTGTAGGCCGACCGCTTCCTTCTTGACGCTGTGTTCGGCCATGGTTCACCCATTCCTGGCAACATCGTCTAATAGTGACATCGCTCCTATCCAAATGTCGAGCGATTCGCCGATTAGACCAACCGGCTTCTTTGAGCTCAACTACACGTCCCCTGTCAAATGCTGACATCTGCGCATATTGTTCGCGCACCTGTATGAGAGCCATAGTTACTGTCTACCTGAGTACACGGAATGAAATTCGCAACGAATTTATGACATGGAATCGAAACTTTTCCTCTTTAATATACTGCCAGTTGCGCAGATAAGATGCGCTACAGCGTCACGTGTTCATTCATTGGCCTCCAAACTTTAAAATTTTGCATTTCCCGTCGAAACCTGTATGCATATCAATTTGTGTCGAATTTGCACTACCCCTTCTTGGTGTGTCGTTTATTTTGTCTAAGAGTGTATCTTAACTGATATTAATAGTTTATATTTATAATTTTTAACTTGAGGAATGTAAGGGTCAAGCGTACGCCCGATGAACCCGGTAAATATTTGTCCCCAGGGCCTGGCGTATTCTCCTGACACTCTCGTCTTTCAAAAATACTCAAATTTATTATAAACTTTGAAGCGCATTCCCAAACGAAGGTTCCCCCCCCCCCCCCCCTAACACCAAAGCCATTCAGTTTGAAAAATTCCTCTAGCATGATGAATGGAGGTCGTCTCTCACCCACGCGAAAATACAATTTCCAACCTTTCGCCTTCATTTTTCCCCTTTCACTGTAGGTAAAGAACTGGCTAATTGGGTTTACGATATTTACTGACTGCGGGGGGCTAAAACATCTAGTAATGAACTTGTTACATTTCATCCATCGCATTGCTCTACCCTTGAGTTAAATTCTAGATATCACTGAAATCAGAGAGCTCGTCATTCGTATAATATAAGCTGGTTTCGAAAGCCATTCGAAGCTAGAAATAATACAACCAACTCATTTTGCTGCTGCATGCACAACGTAGATTATATATAGAGAAAGAAAAATAGGCATATCACTTAATTTTTTAGACAAATTTGAGAGGCTTTATTTTTAATGTACTTTGTGAGGAAGGATATTGCAAATATTCCTGACACCATCGAGAAAATCAGTTCATAGAAAACGGCCTCGAGGTTAGGAGATCAGAGTTCAGCCGTTACAATGGTACAAGTAGCCGTTACAATGGTACTCGATCACTGAAAAGAACTATAATGGACTGTTACGCAAACATATAACTAGTGAGGCTAGTTATAGGTTGCGTTAGTGAACATATAACTAGCCTGAGGTGGGGAAAAACGAAGCTTCGAATAGATTAATAAATATTTTTCTGCAAGTCAACATCCCGTGTCATTAACCTTAAAAAGAAAGGAAAACATTGTGAGGAATTGCATTAAAATGATGAGAATTCTGAGAGACGACAGGATATTTCCATTTGCAGAACACGGTTTGAAGTTTGGAAATGCAGTTTGAACCCCGGTCTCGACAAACGGATATTAGCACCCTTTCTAGTCAAAACAGATATTTTTCATCAATCGTGTTACTCAAGTGTAACAAGTGGGAAAACGGCATGACAGACAAGTGAGATTAATGAGAAGGAAAAACTATCTATTAACTCGTGGTCTCACTTCGAGCAAATGCATCTGGAACTAACGGCATGAGGAGGTATTAATGAATCATCAGCAAACAGACATAACACTGTAGAACAGAGATGGCCAACTGGCAACCTGCGGGCCTCATTTCCCCCTGCAGGACTTTTTAACTGGCCCGAAGCATTAAAACAATTTAAAAAGAATATATTGTTATAAATAATACGAAATACTTCGCTTACTTGTTCCATGCTCGGCAACACTTATGGCCGAAAGTACCTTTTCCAACATGAAACACACAAAGTCCAACGAAAGAAGTCGGCTTACCGATAAAAAAATTTTCTCACCTCCTTCGTGTTTCGTAATTACCCCTCGTGTAGCAAAAAGTTGACCGCAGCGCTCCAAACCAAACCAAAACCTTTGTGTTTCGTCATCTGAAATCGACGTTGATTTTACTTCCCTTGCGGCATCAAGTTCCCAGACGCAAGTCTCTCATTGCATTTTTTCTACTTTTTCATTATTGAGAAATCTGATTTCATGTTTTGTTTTGCAATTTAAACATAGTTTTGTATATCAGACTTGATTTCATCTTGTAAAGAAAAATGTTTTTGTTTTGCTTTCTGAAATAAATGTTTTATTTTCCATGAATCAAATGTATTTTATTATATGTACAGGAATCTAAAAAAAAAGTGCTTTTCAAATTTGCTACTTTGAAGTAACAATTAATTTGAAACTTATTTAATTTTAAAAATATTTGATATTACAAAGTTGCGTTTTGTAATTATTGCATTTTTTGAAAAAATATAAGTATTTTGATATCGCCAAAATAGATTTTTCAGTAAGAAAACATTTTTATCAAGAATGAAATTTTCTGAAAAATCAAAAATATAAATTATTTATTATGTTTATAAATTATAATATTATGTTTATAATGCGGTTATTATTATTTTTTTGAGGACCCTGTTTTTATATGTATTTTAAATAACTTAAATTTAAATATTTAAAATTATTTTAAAGTTAAAATATTTAGTGCATTATGCAAATATGACATTTGATGATGGCAATTTCGTCTTTCGTTCCCATAGCAGACATCAAAATTCGATCCAAAATTACAGTTGGCCGCCGTCATTTATGTTTTTCTCAACTGGCCCCCGGATTGGTTTGAGTTGGTCACCCCTGCTGTAGAGGATAAATTTTAAAATATGCCTAATTTATTCATTTAACCACTGCATGGGTAAATGAAACAAAAGCACAATAATTCTGAAGGGATATTACACGTACTACCTCTGTGGCTGGTAGCGCGTCGGCTTCCGATGCTGAGGGTGCTCGGATCGAATCCCGACAAGCACCATTAAATGCCTCCTTGTCTAGACCGGATATGGGCACGTTAAATCCGTAGACCGGAAAGTCCCTTTATGAGGTCAGAGAGGGTGGGAGAGGGTACGATCTCCCCAGATGTTGTCCCTGGGGGCGCTCGATCAAAATTGAGGTGGCAACTGGCTAAATCAGATTCCGACGCTTATAGTTCCATTAGAAACCGGAGCCGCATTCCTCAGCCCGCTAGCCTAAATGGACTTCGTCTGGAATACTTCCAGCTAGGGGACATTGGAAACAGCAAAAACAACAATCTGTGTGGCTAAATACTGGGCTAATTAAAATTTTTGAAAAAGGAAAAAAATTAGAGGAGAAATCCAACCACAAATTTAGAATTCGGGGAGAGAATGAACTGAGAGGGAAATACCTTATTGTTGCCACTCCTGGTTGAAACATTGCACGAGTCAGCTGCAGAAGTGCACATAGGTAAGATCATACATGAAAGTAAAGGGTGAAGAGTTATGCACCAGAGGACAAATATATTTAAAATATAAGGCTAAGTCAGATTGCATGTAAAGTAATAAAAAGGATATAGGTGAAGGAAGACTAAGCATTAAAAATTTAGAGTATTATAATATTTAACTGTATGATTTAATGATAACATTGACACTATTGGCAAACTAATTATTATCCTTTAACTTTTTTTTCTGGTCACCTTGATTTGGTTTGCTTTCATGTGTAGATTTTCAGTTTCAGCTGTTACATATTTTTCATCTTACTGAGGAAAGTGCCCCGATCCACTCCTTTCTATGCAAATCTATATTTATAAAACAGTTCCGTAAGTGACTCATTCATTCACTGACTGACATACAACGCACAGACCAAACCGCTTGACCTAAAGGGCTGAAATTTTGCATGGCGATTCTTCTAATAGTGTAGGGGTGCACTAAGAAAGATTTTTCAAAAATTCTTCTTAGATTTTTTAAATTAAATTTTTAAGCTGTTTTTTAAACTTTTTTTACGTTTGCATTTAAAATAATACATTGAGGGTTATAAAATTTATATCACGAGAAAGATCATAAAAATTCCTTCAAAATGAAATTTTTTTTTGAATTTTTACCTTCATTTCCTGATTTTTGGTGAATTTTTAAAGATTAATTTTTAGAATTTAATTTATTAAATGCTGATCACGTGATTTCTTTTTCTGGTACTTTCAATAAATTTATCGTCACGTGCGTAACAACTAAATAGACAAAAAAAAATATTTTTTTCTCTTTCTAATGCAGCAGACGATTGGATATTATCAAAAAAAAATGCATATCCCTTACGATTTTTTTATAAATATATATATATAGATAGATATATATTTTACATCAATTGTATACATTGATCATCGCATTTATTATAAATATATATATTTATTTTTTGGCATAAATTGCATACGTTGACCGTTGTATTTAATTTGAATGTACTCCGTAGCGAAGCGCGGGTTTTCAGCTAGTATATATATATATATATATATATTTATTTATTTATTTTCTACAATGAAAAACATAACTGAGGTAAAAAGAGGCTACCAGCACCGATATAAACTAATGGTCGAGCATATGCATCGAGATCAGTAGACTACATACTTTATACAGTCGAACCCCGTTATAGCGAACTTCAAGGGACCAAAGGTTTTGTTCGCTTTATCCGGTGGTTCGCTATATCCGAACCGTTAAGAAAAATGTTAGAGTTCACAAAATGTATATCTCATTAGTTGCTATGTGTATTCAATAATAATGTATTGAAAAATGATAAAATCTATTAAAAATTGATTATTAATGATTCACTGTTTTGATACAGAAATAATCGGTAATCTTCTGCTGACGTGATGTCGATTTCAAAACCATTTTATGAATTTCTTTGTCCAATACATCAAATGGCTTCAACACTCTTTCTTCCACTGTTTGTGTAGGCAATAACTTATTAATAACACTCATAGCTGCTGTAGAAACTTAGGTGGTGGGGATTTCGTCATTTATGTGCCCCTCTTCATCAGCATCAGACGCATAATCTTCGATTTCAGAATGATTTATTTTAATTTCTTCCACAATATATTCATCAGTCGCATTTTCACATGTAATGACTTTATCATCACATGTTTTTAACAATTGCATGTCACAATCTCTGAATGATGAAATTTTGTGTTTTCTGTCCACATCGCGATAGCTAAATCTTCATCATCTTCTTCTTCAACATTCTTTGCTTCTTCAACATTCGTTGTATCTTTAACATTCTTAAAATTTTTAAAAATAAAAAAAAAATTCAGTAGTCGACTGAAATAAAGGTTCGTTATAGCTGATTCTTAAGATTTCGCAGGTTCGCTATAAAAGGATAAATTAGCATTAAATACAATAGGAAAACGGCGGGACCAAAATTTTCGTTCGTTATATCCGGGAGTTCGTTATATACCGGGTTCGCTATAACGGGGTTCGACTGTATTATAGATACTGCCAGAGTGGGATAAAAACCTTCATTGGTTCCTCGGTTAACTATCCATATAATTGGATCCCAAAAAAATTCTATTTTATCTTTTTTTCCGACATTAGTATTTGAAGTCTAGCAATGACTATCTACACAAAAAGTTGATCAAAACAGCCTCAAGAGAAAAAATTCAGTACGTATACATTTCTTTTTCTCTCCAAGAATGAAAAGCGAGGGCAACGTATTATTAGGATTGAGAGATTCAATAGCGGAGATCATACCATGGCCCACAAAGGTGTAATAATAAAAAACAGCTGACTGGTTTGCAGACGATTCCTGTTGAATTCAGACCAAGTTCTTTAAAATGGGAAAGCAAAACTCGAGTGAGAAGGCGTAACTGAGAAAGTCTTTGTTACAGGGGGATCTGGCATACGTTAAGAATGCATTTCTTAGCAAGCTATCTCTAATGGGTAAAAAGTAATACTTATGCTACACGCTAGAAAAAAAACAGTAAACTAGTAGTCCTATGCTCATCACCACAACTGCAACGGTCGAGGTTCTCAGCATTATAAGTTTCATCCATTTCTATTGCTGTGATTTAGACATGATTAGCGTACAGAAAATAGCCGCCAAAATCCTCAAAATTCGGAACTGTAGTAGGAGGACGTGATTAAAGACCTTTTACAGCTGAATGCTGTTGTTGCTGTTGTTTGCCAATGCGGGGAATTTGTCAATGAAGATATTCGCACTTTATCCACGAGAATCGCTGGTTGCTCTTTCAGTGGGGGACATCGTATAGGTAAACCAACACCACCCCCTGGTGTCACCTCAATTTTGACCGAGCACCCCCAGGCGCGACATCTGGGGGGGAGGGGGCTCGTACAGCTGAATATTGCAGACCTCTCTTCAGAAGAGACCTGAGACCGGTTTTGAGGTTGCTGCCTCGGGGAGGTCGATTCTCAAAATGAGGGGTCGGGGATAATCAACACCCCAGTACCATTTCCCGCGGAAAGTATTTATCGCTCTTTAGGCATTAAGAAAATTATGAAGGCTATAAATGAAGGCTTTAAGAAAACCATCGCATGTTTTGATTTCTATTTTCATGTAATTAACGTATTTTGGCAACTTTTTACCCTGCATCGTATTACTTACTATTTCCCGAAGTAATGTAAGGGAGTTTCAGAAAACCTCAATAAAATTTAGAGTCGTGTTTATTTTTATAAATACTGGATCATACAAAAATTTATTATTATAGATACAGATTTCAGGGTATGTGGGTTTTGCAACTGTTACTTTTTCTATCGCTAAAGGAGACGCGATCTTTTTCGGTAATTTTGTTTTCATTTAAGGGGTCTCAGGAGTCTTACTTTTTTACTGAAGATGCAATTTAGCATCATGTCACATTTAGTTTTATTTCTCATTCCCTATAAAACATAAATACATGAAATTTTTGCCACTGAAAGCTTAATATATTTTCTATGTAGAATAATTATTTCAATGTTCTACATCTGGTATTTTAATTTATTTTTAATTTTTAATTTAGATGAAAATTTTAAAATTGTGTTTTGGCTTGCATCCATTGCGCGCAAGACTGTAGCAAAACTATTGGTTTTAGAGTCCCAAAAATATTGATAATGATGTAAAACTAATGTATATTTAACGTATACTCTATTTTTAAGCAATTTAAAGCTTAATTTTTTAAATTAAAATTAAAATTACAAAACTTTGAAAAAATGCATTTTTTTATTGAAAACTTGTTAATTTTAAATAATAAATGCAATTAAAAATACTAAATTTTAAGTATACATTATTCCTTGCATCAAAATGAACGTATTTACCAAGTTTTATAGAAATTGCTTTATCAGTTTCTGAGAAATGCTGGCATTCGGTGCTGAGGGTGCTCGGATCGAATCCCGGCGTTGCGCCACTGAAAATGCCTCCGTTTATGTCATCCTTTCATAGGGGGTAATGCTGGCCCGCCTATATGGCGCCCCCATAATAAAATGGCCAGCAATAGCTGCGGTGTATTATAGGCGAATGTCTTCACGACAAGTGTGTCCGCATTGGTTTAAAAAAAAAATAATTACACACTTTGTGTGTCGTTATTTTTCATATGAGCTGTTTTATTTGAAAGTGGTGTAAGTCCACTTAAAAAAATGAGTTAACGGTAATTTTAGTAAGATATAGACACCTTCTCTTCATATTTATAATCAGACTTTCAATGGAGTACGATTTTTTCATAAAGTAAACAAAATAATTTTGGCTATAAAATGTTATCGCAAAAATTTTTTTTAAAAGTGGAATAAGTCCATTCCTAATAATTATAATAAAAGCAACTTGCTTATTGCAATTATTATTGATTATTACGACTTCAATGTACACTACGCTTTAGGATATTTTACTTAGCTAGTGTCTTAAAAACAACATCGTTAACTAGATAACATTATTGTTCTGATTAAGTGGTCAGAAGTAATTTCACTGATTTTGTTTGGTTTTCTTTCGCAAGTCCTACTGTTTGGTTTGTGTTTCTTATACTAATAGATTGCAGCGTGAGTATTATTTAAATATAATTGTTATTAAAGCAGAAAATCAAAGTTTTAGATAAATAATATTTCATACAGTTGTTACAATGAGTTAACATACCTATAAAATATACTATAGAGTAAAAGTACTATAGAGTAGGAATGAGCAACATTTGTTTTGCACATGTGTAATAAAAAACATCGCATTCGTTGTAGTAGATTAACCGAATTTTAAAATTATCAGTACCAAACCCAGGGCGAAGTTTTTATTAACAAGTATGAGCAAGAGAATTCCTTCCCTTGAAAGTTATTTGCTTTTAAAGTATGTTATATACATGTGTGTGTGCATGTGTATATATTGTGATAACTTAAGACTCAGGGTAGCTAAAAATATTCACAGTCTACTACATTAAAATACATATTTATTAAAATTAATTCGGAGAATTTTTACAAACTATTTACAGATCGGTTGATCTACCTCTAGACATAGAGGGAACTGGCCTTCTTAATAGCCAAATAATTTCGCTGAGAAGATCTCGGCAAGTACAGTCACGAACTGAAAACTATAAGGTCGGCACCCAGCCTCTAGAGCATACAGCTCTGAAAATAGAGTAATTTCTGGATGAAGTATCATGCTAGCGAGAAGCTTATAGAGCGGGATGCTCTGAAATAGATGTACTTCGGGGTGAAATATTCTAGCTGACGAGAACCTTATAGAGCGGGCTACTCTGAAAAGATAAGACTTCAGGATGAAGTCGGTCGCTCAAGGACCTCTGAGACGAAAGGTGCTCTCTGGATGAGAGTCTCCACCAAGTCTGCTAAAAAACTGGATTTTCTCTCTCGGCTCCGAAACTCTTGCTTCCGGTCACGTGACTGTAAATTTTTAGGTTGGCTGGCCGAATTTGTGACGTCATGTTCGTTGGCTGTGATTCGCTTCATGACGACGCCACGTTGTCGGCTCTTATAATCAGCTGATCAGAAAATCATTAGTTCACGTCGAAGAATCCATTAGTTTACGTCCTCCCAGGGGTGGCAGATAGAAGCGACTCTTTTCTCTGCTTCCAGACACCTTGACGCCGATCTATAGAATGTTCGTAGGTCACCTGTTGGGGGAAGTCCGGCTGTCTGGGTGATTTATTTGGAAGGTCGTAACGGATTGTTACAATATATATATATATATATATGTGTGTGTGTGTGTGTGTTTGTTTGTGTTTGTGTGTGTGTGTGTATATATGCGCGTGTGTGTGTGTTCATCTAAAGAGAGGCTCAATCATTCTCATTCTGCACTTTTACATTTCAAGTGAAATTCTTGAAAACCAGTCCTTTGTTTTAAAAAAAATTAATTCATTTGAATCCAGATTGAAAGTTCGTAGTAACATGATTTCCTTCATGTGATCTGAAAGTTGTCTAAAATTCCCGAGCCGTAGCTGATTTCGCAACGGTTGGGGTCCGCACAGATTAATCTACATCTGATTATTACCACTTAATCCGATTATTTCCTCAAAATAATAATTATTATTATAGTAATTTTGGATTAAAAGATCAAAATATATGATTGTCTATACACACAAAAAGAAAATCTTTAATAACAGGGTGTATTGACAATTGAATATATTCCTAGGGAAATTATGGTAGTTCGACATATAAATATGAGAACCGTTAGATGTGGAATTTAAAATAAATACTTCCATAGAGAATAGCGAACGATACGTTTTCTAATAAAAGAGGATAAATAGAAATATTTGAAACTGAAATTAAAAACACGAAGGAAATCCAGATACAGAACATATCTTACGCCTTTCATTAAAACTGGACATTTTCGTCTTCTACATCTGTTCCCAGCGACCTTTTTTGTATCCAGCTTCCGGTCCAGCTGTTTGAAAAATGGACAACATAAATAATGAATCTACGTCTCTGCGTAAGGTAATGAGCATAGCCTCCTACCCTAAATCAGTCAACGACATTCTCGCACAATTAAGAGTTTTGACAATCAAAAGGCATGAACCAGTAATTAATTTCGGGTAGGGCTCTTATTCTACCTACCTTACTTAAGAGAATGGTATACACACACACACATATATATATAATGTGGGACGACTTAGAGCGACGGTTATGGACCAGGGAACCAAATCTACCAAATCTACAGCTGAGCTGGCGACATTCTTGCAGCAGGAATGGACAAAATACCCATAGCTGTGTATCAAAACCATGTTAACAGTATACTCAGAAGGGTTGCTAGTGTAATTGCAGCACGTGGGGGACCATCCCCCTATTAAAGCATGTATTCTTTCCCTTATACCATATATATATATGTAAGAAATAGATCCAGTAATTATTATTTTTAATGACTCATCCCTCATTTTGAGTTCGACCCCCGACGAATCAGAGTCAGGAGTTTGTCGGGTAACCGGTTCTCGCCGAATGACCTGCTGGACACGTTTGTTGTCCTGGGTTGCTGGTTAAACGAGTTGACTTCTGTCATTCGTCCAAATCATGACTGACACACACACACATACACATATATATATATATATATATATATATATATATATATATATATATATATATATATATATATATATATATATAACGAAAAAGGCCTTGTTCCAGTACTAATTACGAGAGACTTCAATGAAGGTTGTAAGTAGGGGCTTGAAACGTAAGTAGGAGCTTGATATTTATGATATACTAACTGGTAAGTAGTATATCATAGATAATTGAAGACTCTTTGATACATTTTTCTTTGTAGATATATATCGTAAAGCAGTGGCGCACCCAGGGGGGGGGCCCAGGGGGCCCTGGCCCCCCCCAAAGAAGTAGAAATATTGATTTTGCATTATAAATATTTTTATTCGTTCATCTCGGCCCCCCCATGCATTATAAATATTTTTATCCATTCATCTCGGCCCCCCCCAAGAAAAAATCCTGGGTGCGCCACTGTCGTAAAGTGCATTTCTGTATGGACACGTTTGAAGTACGAACAGATTTCAATTTGATATATTTGCCCAATGCAAAGGGTATTAGACAAGTATAAGCAAATTTAATTTAACTTTACATAGATTATCTGAAGATCGTAAAACTATATTTTAATTATACGCAAAATTAAAATATATTTCTCTTATTTCCCGCGTCTCATGTAGCCCCACCGCCCTTTTATACACCGAATTCAAAAAAGTTAAAATAAAATAAACTTTAAAAAAATGCGATACGCGAGCAAAGAAACGAGAGGAAAAAAAAACTAAACAAGCATGAACAATTACGAAAATATCAGTTATTTACATTACATCTTCACAAATTTTAAGTGCTGTTCTGTAAGCCTTATTTAATTGATAGTCATTAGAGATTTGATGTAAATTGAACTTTACAATGTATAATCTGATTGCGATATGAAATAGCTTTTTTTAATAGAATATATCTTCTTTTTTATAATTTTTTATCGTTATCGGTAGTGTAATCGCGGGGGACGGAGTGAGATACTCCAAAGGTATGTTCCCTTTTAGCTGCCCGCTTGCATAGCCGCACATGATCTATGAAACTTCCCTGATGCTTGACAAAAATTCATGACTGTCCAATAAATTCCACTTATTTTGATATCTAAAATGAAAAAAAAAATTCAGGTAGTCTCTTCTAACGAAACTACCGCGGGTTATCAACGTAGATTTACTTATCGCTGCTTACCTCTTTTGTATGTATATATGTATGTATATGTTATGTACAGGTAACCCTCCTATAACACGGTAGATAGGTTCCTAGAAAATGGCGTTGTTGTGTGAAACCGTGTTATATGAGACCCAGATCCAGTACAAAAAGTACGGTTACGTTCCGAAAACTTATTAAAAACAGAAATTTTTTTTAAAATTCCATATAAGCAACTTATTTTTATTAAAAATATAAATGTATGTATAACACAAAACGAAAAGAAACAAAAGATATTATTTTCATTTAAGGTAATTTAGTTTTTAAATGTGTGAAACAAAAATCATGTTATTTAGTTCTGTAGAAGTACAGATTTGCACAAAGGTTTTCGCAACTTTTTTATCGTGTTAGAGCGAAACCGTGTTGTAAGATGCCGTGCTGTAGGAGGGCTACCTGTATATATCTATATATATATATATATATATATATATATATATATATATATATATATATATATATATATATCAAAATTTTGACGCATTTTGGTACTTTTCTGTTTAACTGTTTACTGCTTATTCAAGCGATAGAGACTGGGTTTGACGCGCTGCCAAAATTATAACTCGCGAGGTACGGACGGATGGTTTTAGCGTCTGAAATTTTCCTTTCCGGAGGACCGTTATGGAGGAACGTAATCCTCAGGGGCGTGCTTAGGGTTTTAGCGGCCCTGGGCGAAACACATTAGCTGGCAATAAAATTTCTCAACTATTCAGAATTTTGCAACTATTTTGGGAAAACGGACAAATTCCAACAAAACGGTTTATCATTATTCAAATGACTGTATGTAGCCATTGACAGATAGTAGAAACTGATATTCGAAAAAGTGTTTGATAATTAATCAAGGTTTTACTATAACTGAATTGAAGATTAATCATGTTTTCCTAACCGAGAAATTTTTCAAACCAAACAGGTAGCTTGTCAATTAAGATTCTTTCTATGATTCTTTTAAAAAAATTGAAACATATTTTTTTTTATAAGTTGAATTATAGAAACCGCGAAAAACGGGAGATTTCTTTAAAAAAAACCCATAACGTTTAGAAAAGTGTTGCGATGAGGTTGCGATGAATTATAGAAACCGCGAAAAACGGGAGATTTCTTTAAAAAAAAACCCATAACGTTTAGAAAAGTGTTGCGATGAGGAATCAAAATGGCGGCCCTAAATTTTAGCGGCCCTGGGCGGTTGCCCAGTTCGCCACCCCCTAAGCACGGCCCTGGTAATCCTACATTAAAAATCAACAAACAATATTTTATTGTTCGTTTGGAAGATTAAGAATTGGATTGAACATGGAAAAGTGTATCTACTGTGCAAGACATATAGGCGCATCTTAGAAATGTGTGCATAATTTTGAGAAGGAATAACATGAAAAAATGATAATTATATGACCTTGGTTACATGGCGGTGTTGTATCTTTCAGATCATAAAATGAAATTGGACGGTTATCCTGGAGTTTTGTTTTTGATGCGACAGCAAAAATTATGAAATGCCTAATAAATATTGCATTCAGCTTATTAAACGAGTGTGGCAATTCTACTGTCTGATCCAGGGTTGTAAATGAAACAGCACATTCTACACTAAATTACATTTATTTTCTATACTACGGACATCACAAAACGGACAATAAATCTTATAATCTTATATTCTGAGATTCGAAAAATGGAGCTCCATCGCTCATGCCAGTCTCGCTTACAGTCCGACCACGGAAGCGAGGTCCCTGGAAGCTGTTACGCATGCGCGAGAAAAGCTAGTCTACTTAGAAAATAGGGGAAAACGTCATATTTTCGGATGTGTTTGTTTATGAAATACGGAATGTATTTCAGACTGCTTTTTGTCCGCAATTTTAAAGTTATTTTTAAAACTTTATTTTTGATCGAATATGTGAATAATACTTTCAAAATAATAAAAAGAAAGAAGCAAATCTATTTAAAAAATAGGAGTGTTATAGGAGTGGATATTTTCGGGTGTGTTTGTTTAAGAACTGCGAAAGAATGTTTTCAACCAACTTTCTTTTTCAGAATTTTTCTTTTGATTGAATGTATAAATAAAAACCGAAAAACATATTAAAATGAGGGTTTGAAAAATTCCATTTTTAAGTGATATATTGTAATAACATAAACATATATATATATATATATACAATGCAATAAAAATAATATATTTGATTCACAGTTTTACAATTTGCAGAAATAATTAGGATATACAACTCAAAATTTTCAATCTTTTGTGATTAGCAATAAAAAATTTAAAATGAATTTAAGATCTTTCTCATAATTTTATAAATAATCAAAGTGTGAATATGAGATGCAAATTTATAATTTCAGTCTTCTATGATAATTAAAAATCTAGATTTAAAAAATGCATTTTATTGTAAATTAAATTAATTTAAAAAATGGTATATTTACATTCACTGTGATATTTATAAGAGCTGCAGAAAAAATACATCAATGATCGGTAAAAAAATTTTTCTTTTATTTTTGTATCAAAAACTATCAAATAAAATCAATGAAAAATCTAATATTCATCTGATGAAATATCCGAATCACTGTCCGTGTCTGAAATATGTATTTGCAGAGGATCAACCAAATCTTCAATCACACCATCCCTTTTCCAATACATATTTTCTAATGAAACAACATGAGAGCTATTGTTGATACTATTGAATTGTTGGTACTATTTTATGGACAGCATAAAATTCATGAATTGTTCTTCGAATTACATCGCAATCAAAATTATCTAAAGCTACGTTTTCGGTGGTTCTTTTTTCCTTACGTTTCCTCGGAGATTCAAATTTTGGAGTTTCTTCACCCTTTGCTTCTCTGCGTATTTTTTTTACACTGGACATTGATATCTCGGTCATTTCACATTTCCTTCTAGTGCTTCTTTATCACACAATTTAATTTCATTGTGTATTATACGTTTACAATCACTACGGAACGGCTTATTCCTAGCAGTTGTGTTGGGTAAAGGATCCATTAATTTTAATATAATAATCAAAATAACAGACGAGGAAAAAGCAAGCAAATGCAGTTAGTAACCAATTCTAAAGAATGTCGAGAGAATACGAGACTTTCCCCCCTCCTTCCTCAGCAGCCTTACCTACAAGGTGAATAGAATCGTCTTGGCACTATGCCAACCGTGGTTCTTCGTTCTGTGGTCGGACAGTACTCGGTTACTCTGCTCTACCAAAACAAAAGTACTTACACAGGGAGAGAGTGCGTTACAGCGCCATCTAGAGATCGTAAATTTGAAGTTGAAACAACGAGTATCTGATCTCTATGATGCAGTAAACGATGGGAAAGTTGTTGTTGCCAATGCCCCCTGGCCTGAAGTGTTCCACACCAGGTTCATATAAGCTTTGCAGGCTGAGGAGTGCAGCTACGGTTTACTATATGCACCAAAAGGGTAGGAGTCCGCCTTAGCTAGGTGCCACCTAAATTTTGACAGAGGACCCCCAGGGAAAACATCTAGGGGGATTGTACCCTCTCTCACACTCCCTGACATCATAGAGGGACGTTCATATCTACGGATTTAACGTGCCCATATTCGTGGGGGTATTTAATAGCGCTTGTCGGAATTCGAACCGAGAATCCTAGGTGCCGAAAGCCAACGTGCACCAATAGGCTGCCTCGGGCCCACGATGAGAGCGTATATGGCATTAATGCTGTCACGAAAATGGGAGTGATAATTTTGAATTTGGGAAAAGTTAATGTGATACGCCTTGAAACAAATATATTCCCCATTTATGATAAGTATTGAAAGTGATGGTATATCTAAAATATCAGAACACCTGGGAAATAAAATTTAGGATTACCGAAAAATGGAATATTTCAAACTTTTTGTGACAGTCACTGTTTCGCTCCTATAAGTTTAACTTTTTTCTTTCCAAAGATATTATGGCAACATTTATCGCATGAAAAAACAAAACAAAACAAAAAAACAGACTGAGGATGAGGATTTGATTCTATGAATTCAAATCGAACGAAAAAATTGAAAAACACTAGAAGGAGGTAATTCAAGAGTGTTTACTGGATTCAAATTGCATTTATCTAGGGATACAACAGTGATTTTGGATGATGTCTCTAAATTGTTATACAAACATCAAAAGAGAAAATTAGAAAAAAAAATAACTGTGAAGTGTAAATTTACTATAAAAATTTTTTCTAATCTTGTGTGAGATATTTTTACTCGTGTGTATTTTGGCATAGCACAGTTATAAAAGAAAAAAAAAGTAGGGAGAACAAAGCCATCCAAATTCATGATAACAGCTAATAGAAATGGACATTAATATAAATAGTATTTCCTTCATCAATGAAAGAAGATAAATATAAACAAAAAGTTGAGACTGAAAACCTAAACCTCATGGGGCCTCCCATAAAAATTCAATTTTAATAATAGCATTTTTGTTCAATATTGTGGACACTAACATTTAAAGACGGCTTGTTTCTGAATAAATATGTGATCTTGAAGATGCACACACATTAGCGCTAAACAATCTTTCAAACAAACGGATATCTCGTTTAAGATTTCCATCAAAACTTTTGTATGAATAGAGTCTAAGACAAAATAGGGCAAACATGATAAAACTTTAACTAATAACGTGTGATTAACTAATCGGACTTCAAATCATAAAAAAAGCGAGTATTTATACCTGATATAAATAAATAAATAAGTAAAATCAACTCTTATATGTCGTCCTTACAATACATACTGCTCAAAAGTATACCTCACCATTTTTACCAGACAAGTTTATTATTTTTTTTCCCCACTACCTGAATCGCTGAGGCTAAAACGAGTATGAGATTTGTGCTTTATTACTTTCCCCATCCCGAAATGTCACTTTTTGTTGTTTTCACTTTCAAGAGTGTTATCTTGCACACATAACGAGGCGCTAAATAAGCTTTTACTTTTAAATAAGAAACGTAAATAACGATATACCTTGTTAACCATAACTTTCTTACCATAATCTCTTGCAGAAATAAGAACAGAAACTGCCATTTTATGAATACAAACTAGATTTTTCTTTATTTTTGCTTCTTAAAGTTTGGCAAACTTTATAAGAAATGGTATCTAGAAGGACTACTTTTGAGGCTAACATAAATTATGATTTCCAGAAAGAAAAAAAAATTTATACTTGTTCATTCTGAACTGTCTGAAAAATTATAAAACATTCCCAATTTCAAAATTATTTTGGCTTAGTAAAATGATGAAATAGATTTTCATTATTTATGTATTAAATGTTTTTTTTTTTTTTTTTTTTATCCAATGCGGAGGCACTTGTATTTCAAACATTGACCCTTACTACGCCGCAGTTTTACTGTCCATTTTATTGTGGGGGCACCATATAGGCGGACAGCATTACCCCCTATGAAGGGACGACACGAACGGAGGCATTTTTCGTGGCGCAACGCTGGGACTCGATCTGAGCACCCTCAGCACCGAAAACCAGCGCGCTGTACCACTGGGCCGCCACAAGCCCATGTATTAAATGTTAATTTCAATGAAATATCAGTTTGGTGTTTTCCCTCTAGTTCCATAAATGTAAAGTTTATACTGTATTTTTTTGAAATCCGAAATGATTTATGTTCTTAGCCGTATTTAAAACAATACGGCAGACACAATCTAAACAGTCTTGGCTCTGAATATTAAACTTCAGGAAAAGATGTTTAAAGACATATATAAACTAGTTTCTAATTTCGTAAAACTTCTGTTGCCTTTAGAAATTACATATGGTGTTAATACTTATGCTACCGTGCACAAGGAAGATTAGTTAAAAAAAAAAGAAGAAAAGAGATATTATACACCGGAAAATCGAAAACCAATCCAATACAAGTACAGGTAACAACTCCATTTTGCTTAGTATGAAATATCTCCAAAGTGTCAAAAAGCTGGGAATGCAAGCGTATTATTTTATCTTTTTAATAAGGCTGTAAAGATTTAAAATATGCGTTTAATAGGGTTAAATATAACTGTAGATAATAAATTTTATAGAGTCTCATTTAGTAAGCTATTAATCTCTGTAACCTCACTTAATTAACTACCACATAATAATAAAAATATCTACTTAAACAAGGTGCCCCTCAATCCAGTATCTTGACTAACCTTTGTAAAACGAATAGAAATTTTATTCTTTTTAGATGTATAAATCATGTTATCATAGTTAAAATTACTAATAATCAAAATATTAATATATTTTCAACTATGTTAAACGTATCAGCAGCGATAATTCTCATAATACTAATTTTCTTAATCGTAATCTTATCATAATACTTAAGGAATTAAAATATTATATGCTCATATGTGCGTAAATCACAGTTATATTATTTACATAAGCATGCTCTTCAATAACTAAAAGGATTTTTAAAATTCTAATATTATTGTTACGACCACCTTTATATCGGAAAGAAAATTTATATCCGACAGCTTTGGAAACTCTTTATTTTTCCTTCTTAATCAAAACAGAAAAGAGGTCTGTTGTTTTTGCATCCTCGCAAAAGTCAGTCATCAGGTTATATCTAACCAGCAAAGCAGCTCGTTGCCTGAGTTGTAATACATGTCAACTTTTGGCACACCTCAAACATCTGTTTATTTCAGTTTTAAAATCAACACAGATGCGTTTCTTAACATCTGCGGCTCAAATATAATTATCAAATAACTATTTATCACAAAGCTGACTGCTACTGTCTGATAAAAGTACTCAGTTTCCTCATTAATTTCATGCACAAAATTCTCATGCTAGAAATTTTATTTATAAAAAGTTGCATTAAAAACTTTTGAAAAGAGTGTTTAAAACTCATTTATAATATTAGACCATTTTAAATTTTCCATTGCCATCTTATTTTTTAGAACGATAGGAAACCAAATTTATTCACTCATTTAGTTTAACAGAATATGGAATTGAAATATTCGTGAAGTTATTTGACAAACGAAGATTTTGAGCCTAAAATAGACGCTTTTGTAATTTTCAACAAGCAAACAAGTACACGTGTAATCTGCTAAATTAGCATAATATTTTCACAAACAATAATTAATATAATATTACTTTTAATGCCTTAATAACTCAGTTTTTGTCCTATTCACAAATTCATTATTTCTATGCGGATGTAGAACATTTCCCCCTTTTCTAGAACTATGCCAAACACAATTCATGTTATTGAGAAAATAAGTACGTAATAACTTAACTCTAAGTCGAAAGTAATATACTTTTAAAAAGGAGAATGTCACCCAAAAATTGATAGGAAGACACTAGAAATTCTCTTGAAAGCATGTTACTAAACGTAGTTGCTGTTCTTAACATAGAAAAATTGGGGGAGCTAATTTTATGTCCAGTAGAACTACACTTTCGTTACTGATTTCCTTTTCGTTTGTCTACTATAAACGAAAATTTTCTCAGAGAAAATAGTTTACGGAAGAGATGTTAAATTTATGCTATATATTATTTACTAAGAATACACAAAATGTTGCCAAAATAAGTATAGCTGGTTGGTTACGTGTTATGCGTGTGAGTGAGTGAGAGAGAGAGAGAGAGAAAGAGACAGAAAACTTTATACTCATGTTAACTGAAATATTTAACTAAATTTACAATCACTTTCGTCATTAAAATATATCGTAACATGATTTATGCCTGAATAACAACGCTGTACAGAGAAATTTTGGCTATGAAAAGCATGAAAATGTCGTTTAAAAACTCCATTACCCTTTTATTCCCTAGTGACATAGAGGAATTTTTTTAATCAGATAATGTGGATGGGTTTGCTTCTTTGTTTGTTCTTGAGAAAAACAGATGATAAAATGCACTGAGTACAATATGGAAAAAAAAAAAACATTTTCCGTCACAGCGAAACTGTCGATAAACCATAAACAATTGCCTTTAAAAGGTACAGTCATAGATATTTATATTTATGTAAGAAGGTCTTTTCTAGTTCAAATAATACAGAGGCTGTTCGCGCATTTTTTAGACGATTTTGGTAAGCGGTAATAAAAAATCGTTTGTTGCAAAAGAAATAATTGCAATTGTACTATGTTTTCAAAAGTCAAAATTATCATTTGCGGCTTGAAAGTTTTGTTCTTATTAAAAATGGCGTTTTTAACAAAGCAGCGGTTCGAAGGCTACATTTATGCTCTTTCCGAAGAGAAATATGCATACTCCGTTATCCAAAAACGATGTGAGAGTCATGGTTTTGTGATATCTAAAGCGTCGATAGGTAATATCGTCAGCAAGAAAGGAAAAAAACGTCAAATTGGAGCCTCAAATGGGACAAAAATTCCAAACAAGTATCCAAGGTAAAAACGGACATCTTCGACTATTGCAAAGGTACGTTGTTTAATGTTAAAAGAAAATCCCCCTAGTCAAAGAACAGTTGCAAAATCATTAAAATGCTCGGTGTTAACTGTAAACAAAATGATAAACGTTGATTTAAATCTTAAGAAAGCGAAAAAACGCAATGTGCATCGTCTTCTTCCAAATCATATCGCTGAACGCAGGACACGCTGCAGAATTCTATATGAGAAGCACTTATCCAAAGAAAAATGGAAAACAATTGTCACAATGGATGAATCATGGGTGTATTTAAATGATTGCAACAAAAAAAGAGCCATTTATTTTCATAAAAGGGGAGAAAAAAATTTAAGTCCATGGTTCAAAGAATCGAAAGAAAGTTTTTCCTAGGGATTCATGATTGTTGCTGGTTTTTCTTATAATGGCAAGTTAAAAATAAAGAGAGTGGAAAAAAATGTCAAGATTAACTCCAAATACTATCAGGAACATATTTTATCGCCAATTTTTCTGAATGAAATACCATCGCTTTACCCGCAGTGCCATCAATCTGTGAGACTCCATCAGGACAAAGCTAGCAGTCACACATCAAAATCCACTGTAAATTTCCTAAAAGAAATGGAACAAAAAACTGGTATCAAGGCCATACCCTTCACTGATATCCCTACTAAATTTCCCGTTGTATCACCTATGGATTTTTGTGCTTTCGGACTTTTAAAATCTGCATTATCCAAACGTCGTCCCAAAACCCTTACAGGACTCTGGAAAGCTGTTCAGGAGGAATGGGATAGAATACCTCTTCTGACACTTCAAAAGGCATTATTATCCTGGAAATTGCGGTGTCGAAAGATAGTTCAGAATAAGGGATGTCAAATAGAACATTTAAAACACAAGAATTTTATGTAATTTAGTTTTGTGAATACAATATACATCGTCTAAAAAATGTGTGAACAGCCTCTGTAGAGTACTTTCTGACGTGTATAGGAAGTTTTCACAGGCAAGTCTGTACATTTATTGCAAAACCCTGAGCATCCTTTTCAAATTTCTCTGACCAGATGGGATTTATTGCGTTATCAAGACCTTGATCTCGGGTAAAAAGCTGTTCACGATTAAAGCATCATTTGACAGAGATGGCTTCTTTAATTTCAGTAACAGCCCAGTGGCGTGGCAAGCACAACTGGTGCTCGGGACACGATACCTTTTTGGCGCCCCCCATGGTCTTGGAGACCAAATGGTCCAATGATCTTGGGGACCATTTAGCGCCCCCCTGCGAGTGGTGTCCGGGGCATGATAGATCCCATTGCCGTCCGCCCCCCTCTCTAAGACACTGGCTATGTATTGACCCTATTGGATTCGCCCACCTCAATGTTAACCTATGGAGAAAATGTGTCCAAGGATTGCTGACTTGGATCGAAAGTTTTTTTAAAAATTGTACTCCTTAATAGAGAAAGAAATTTCACATCTGAGGGCCAATTTTCGTATTTTTTTAATCAAATAATATTTTAAAATTTAAATTATTCGGGAACAAAATCTGGTCTAGTGTGTTTTAAACGCTAGACTCATTTTATTCCTTGAATGAGTACGGTCAACCGAGCTCTTTCTGTAAATCGCCGTCAAAATTCAGAACTTTTTAAAATGAATTACATAGAAGGTGAATGAAGTTAAATGAAAGAATAACAGCCATGTTTAAGCGGCACAAAATTCCACTGTTTCATTCGTAGACCATCACCAAGATGCACTTGCAGTGAGCTTACGAGTAGGTATTATTGGTGACAACTTGATTGGAACATCATTTATCTCCGCGACGGAATCTTTTTGAAAGAAACTCTTACTGAACTGATGGAGGACTTTCCCACATTGTGCCCATAATGTCCTGAAATTTTGTAATCCCACATATGTCGAGTTTTGGATTCCGGATGAGTGACCAGTCGGCTGTTCTGAATAGATTACTTTGTTAGGAGCACATCAAATGCCTCGTTTACCTTCGATAAAATAAAGGATATTTGCAGCATGTAACGTAGTCCAAGAGAGATGTGTGTGTGTGGGGGGGGGGGGATTCGAGTGGGTTTCATACCATTATTCGGGTATCATTCGGCAACTGAACGCATAAATGTAGCGAGTACCTACTCGAATTTATTTTGTAATGTATTCAGTATGTTCACATAAGCTCTACAAATTAAATTTTGTTGAAATTCAAATAATACATTAGAACGCTGTCTACCAAGTAGTACCTTGTATTCACCGACTTGAACTGTCTGGTAAGAAATTAAGTTAAAAATTAGTCTTTTTCTTTTACTAGCTAATAATATATATGTATATCCTAAATTTCACTAATTAAACGCTCTCCTATTCACAGTTTCAGTTATATGAAGAAAAAAAAGATAGACATATCTCTCTTCCCCCCTGTAAAAGGAGCCGGCAAGTAAATTCTGTCAAGAAAGTAAATTCAGCTGGTCCACAAAATGATTTAAGTGTATCGAATGGTTATTTCTTTCCACTCTTTTGACTTCTGCCATTTTTTCAACGCTTGAATGCTTAAGACAAGGCCGCTACCTGAGCTACTTACAGACGGACTTGAAAATTAATGAGAAATCATTTGCATACTGTTTTCATTAAAATACTCCATTACGCTCTGTATTGTTCCTTCTTACGCAACCACGTCGATGAGCAATTTCAACATTTCATGGGAAAAATAATTTCAAGAAGGAAAAATCCCAGAGAACGTCTTTGTTGAATGCAGTTTTTTATCTGTATTTTTAGATTAATGTAGAACAATTGTGGCATTTACTCTTTCACAATTGTCCCAATAATAAATTATTCAGTGAATATTTACTTAAACAAACACACACACACACACATATATATATATATATATATATATATATATATATATATATATATATATATATATCTGTGGTTTGGTTCTAAAAGGGCCAATGTCAAAATTGTTAGTTTCGAGAAAAAGGCATTCAAAGATATTGAACATTTTGCTGAATGTTCTATCTTTCTTATACTGAGTGTCACAGTATTATTTTTTTACTTGCTCATTGTTAGTGATAAAAGCATTATTTTTATCATATAAATTTGTTTTTATCTGTTACTATTTTATATAAGACATTGGCCCTTTTTGGACCTAAAGTTACTGCATCTTAAATGACATTGGCTGATATTGTTATTTGATATTGGCCTTTTTAGGATTAAAGATTTACTAAAACAGAAACTTTTGATATAAATAACTCAAAATCGTAAAAAATTGACATTGGCCCGTTTTAGAACTAAACCATAGATATTATATATATATATATATATATATATATATACATACACTCTGTCACAAAAAAGGAACCCAGAAGGAAACGAGCTACTATCACGAAACTTAACATGTATGTAGTGTATGAGGAGATAAGCAAATGTTTATAAATTCAGAAGAACGAACAGTTTTATTAAGAGGATATGGCATGAAAAAGGTTACAAATCAGTAATTAGTAAATCCACCTCTGGCAGATATACAAGACGAAACACGGCGTGTCATCAAATCAATAAGGTCACCTATGACTTCCTGCGGAAGATCATGCCATAATCTTTGCAACTGGGCAGTTAATTCACCAGTATTCCGGGACGGCTGCAGTTGCCTTCCAAGCACGTCCCAGACGTGCTCTATTGGCGAGAGGTCTGGTGACCTGGAAGGCCATGGGAGTACGCCATATCCTTGGAGACATTGTTGGGACAGTCGCACAGTATGTGGACGAGCATTGTCTTGCTGATAAATGGCACCTGGGCGACTTGATAGCATAGGCAGTACAACTGGCGTTAAAATCTCGTCCACGTAACTGCGTGCCGTCAAAGTGCGTTGAAGGACGACTAGAGGTGATCCGTGTGTCCCAACAAATCGCTCCCCACACTGTCACACCTTGTGTAATCACCGTATGCCTCTCGACAACAAATGCTGGATCAAACCGGTGGCCTGGCCGCCTCCACACGCGTATACGCTGGTCATCAGCATTGAGACTGAATCGGGATTCATCGCTGAAGATCACACGCCTCCAGTCGGTCACAATCCAGCTTGCCCGAGGTCGGCAAAAATCCAATCGACACTGCCTATGATGTGGGGTCAGTGGTAGGCGTCTTAATGGACGTCGGCTCCCTATACCTGCCAGTCGTCTCCGAATGGTTTCCCTTGATACCACCGGATGTCTGGAAGGTGGTAAATGGCGTCGAACCGATTCTAGCTACGTTGTTGGTGCGGACGTGGCCGCTCCTTTGATTGCGCGATCCACTCGCGTATTTATGTTCCTGGGACGCCCTGACCCTCCGCGACGGTAGACTATCCCTTCCGTGATCTATTGTTGCCAACACCGAGCAACTACCATATCGCTCCGATCGAGGTGGTCGAGCAGGTTCGATCAACCTGCTTCTCTGAGGCCTACTATACGCCCTCTCTCAACGTCCGACAATTGTTCGTCTCAGAGGCATCTCTAGTCACAATGCCGTCCATCCAAGTCGACAGATTTGTTTGAATAACCCTATGGCAAGAAGCAATCATGCTTTTAAACTTTCCCAGCTGCGCATCTCATATGCGCATAGCGCGCTTACCCTTGTCTCATTGGCGTCGAAATTTTAATCATTTGCATATCTCTTACCAGACTACATTCCTGCGCCAAGTTTTGTGATAGTAGCTCGTTTCTTTCTGGGGGCATATATTTTTTTGTGACAGAGTGTGTATATATATATATATATATATATATATATATGTGTGTGTGTGTGTGTGTGAAATTTCACTAAGGAATTTTTTTAAGAGTTGGAGGGAGAGTTACTGAGAATCGAAGTTTTGTGACTAAAAATTACAGGTCAGTCAGTCAGATAAAAAAGAAAAAAGAAAAAAAATATTGCGGGTGACTCAATAATTAACACAGTTATTAACACTTTCTGAATGAAAGGCAACCCCTGTGGGAGAATAAAATAATTTCACTCGCTGTAGCTTCATTTTTCAAATTTACCTAATCCCCATTTAATTCGCAGCTTCTGTGATGGAATATTATACGAATACAGAACTTATTGTTATTTTTATTAAAGCAATAGCACTTAGCTATACACTATTATATGCAGCTAAAATACAACAAGAGCAAACAGAAGAAACAAAACACAAAACAAAATGGCAAATAGAAATTTTGGAGCAGAAACAACAGTCTCATTGGGCTGATATCTATTCGTCTTCGTCAGTTCCCTGGCCTCTCAATATCTGCCATAATGCCATAAATACAATTACTTGATAAAGCAGAGCACAGTGGCAAATGCTGACATCCATAGGTACTTTCATACCACAAAGAGTACAGTTTGGGCTTTCGAGAATACTTAACCTGAAAAGGTATTTAGGCAAACAGTCGTGTTCCGTGGCAATTGTAAAAGCAGCTACACTTGTTCTTCTTAGTGCTAAGGGGATATGTAATATTGCATTCTTCCATTCCTTATTTTGTATACCTCTTAATTTTCTCTTTTCATACCGAGAATTAATTTTCCTCCTTATAATTCTTGATGCTGAAATGAAGGGGATTTTCGTAACCGATTTTTGTGTTATCGAAGTTCCTTTTTTGGCTAGTTGGTCAGCTATTTCATTCCATGGGACTCCACAGTGGGCCGGACGAATACAGAACTAAATCGATTAATTTATTACTTTCTCCATCCCCAAATAAGTGTCATATTTGCACATTCTTTTCAAGTGTTAAACGAGAGACTAATTTTAGGCCAGTGGGTTTATTATTTTAAATAATATCGGTAAAATTTGTTTTAAACACATTTTTTTTCGTAACACTTTATTTAAGTCTTCAGACCACAATATTTGTTAGATGCAAAAAATACCTTCAACGAACACGCAACTACTCTTAAAAAAAATATTTCGTCTGTATATGATTATTAATAGTAATTTATGCTTGACCTTTAGATTAAATTACATTTTTTAAATCTCACAAAATAAATGGCAGAAATTTTTTTTATAAATTTTGTCATGAGCAAAAATTCAAATTAACAAGTGTTTCACAGAAGGCTTTTTGTTTATTAATGCAATTAAAAATTAAGTAAATAAAAATAATAAGTATGGGGCAACCCACGTCACCAAGTCATCAGTCTCAGCAAAAATCAATTAAAAAATGACGTAGATTATATTTATTGCATACATACGACGAATACCCGGGACTATATGTTGACAGAATAATGGATATACTTAAAAAGAAATAATTATGACATCACTAACTCGGTAGAGAGTTTATTGAATTTGCAGGCTGCTGAGTTTTAAGATTCAAAGCTTTAAATCCTAGCTTATTTATTTGTGATAGTTCTCGACGTAATAATCTTAAAGTGAGATCATATTAAATTGGTGCCGACCAGACTAGGCACTAGTGGTCAATTATCTCTCGTACTGCAGTGTTAATTACTCAGTTAGTTTAAAGATTAGGGTTAATGCGTTTAAAATTATTCAGGAAATTGTAGAACTGTAATACAGATTATTCAAGACATTATGACTCGGTATATATATATATATATTCAAATACGTATTATACGTATCTTTATTTCATTTGTTTCAAAAGACACCACTAAACCTTTACAGTAAATATTTATCACAATAGCATTTTATCACTTAAGCTAATAAGGGGGGAAAATTGCTTTCCACTCTTCCATTCAGAATCACAGTTAACGTAAACATTGATTCGTGGCCTTTAACAGAGACGAGAGACGATAACGAAGACAAGTTTTGAATCAATTGGAGACAACGGCGAGGATGTATATTTTTTACTTAACACTAGAATCTGGGACATTAGAGAAGGCAATGACTTGTTTGATTCTGCGTACGTGCAGTCAGTCGCGATTTTCTGAGGATGGCAGATGTTTCGGAGAGGATAACTTTTTTCTTGCAGGTAACGTCGTATTTGTTAGTACGTTCATGGATTTAAGGACAAAAGAAGATCGTTTTCTATTCACATTCGTTCTTGTTCGCTTCTTTACACATTAAACCCTCTACAATCCATACTAATTAATGCTCGGATGTGCACGGCAGTTTCTACTTTTATTTAATTTGATTCAGTTCTGATGCACACACAATTCGCAAAGTGAATAATCCACCGACGAATGTACGGGAATTCAGTTAATTTCTATAACTATATCTTAGTCATAAAATAGCACTCAATAAAAATGTTTTTTTGAGATTCGAAAGAATTATAGTCTTTTCAAAAGTGAACCCTATTTTGAAATCAAATTGAAATACCCGAAACTGGATTCACGCTGTAAAAGAAACTTATGCCCATTCTTTGATATATTTTAAAGAACGTTTAACAAATTTAAACCCAGACTACAACACATCCTATACATCAAATGTACCCCCTTACAGCATCAAAATTATTACTACAGAGAAACTAATTTAGAGCTACAACGCAATTAAAAATATAGTTATGTTAACAACATAACTAGAACATAACAGTTAGAAAATAACCTTTACAACACTCAGCTTTTGAATGTTTTTAACGTGGGTTTTAAATAAACGTAGGAGTAGACACAGTTCCGTAATACGTGCATAATGGCAAGCGGTAGTTCACATTGTATGTAAAAAAATTCGTTTGAAAATTACTCTTGAATCACAAATATAATGCTGGGTTTGGCGGAAAAGTTGTATGACACGAAATTGCTTGACTACGTCAATTCACTGATTGTTTCGAATATTTTAGCAGGCGGTAGACTGAAGAGGAAGGTTGGGTGCTTTTCAAAAGACCAGATTGCACTGGCATTGACACAATTTTTTTAAATTTAAATTTCTGTTTTGAGGCAATGTTTAAAACGCAATTAGCAACAATATTATGTTATACAGCTGGCAAAACATTGAAGTAAAACAAGGTACCCATGACTTCAACCAGAATGGCCAGATATCGAAGAAATAATATATACTATTTAGTGTTACATTATTTAAAATTATGAAAGTTAAGATATTTCAGACTTGTTAACATACCCAAAGGAAAATTTTTATTTTCATGGAATGAAAACAGAAATTCTCTAGCTTCTTTTCTTTCTTGCTGAATTAAATCCCTGTTTAACTTAAGAAATAAAATTACGATTAAACTCTCACTTAAAATTTACATTCAGTATCCATTTAAGAACATTAAATTTAACCCATCTCTATTAAGATTTCCTCTGCTACCTATTTTTTTTTATTCTCATGACTTCTCATTGTCTTCAAGTTTTACAATACCTAAAACATATATTGTGCCTAATGAAGAGAGGAGTTTCCCTCAGTTGTAAAGGGATGAGTATCCTAGGTTTCCCTAATACATACGTGATAAACTATCCCTTAGAAATCCTACCATAGGAAGCATCGCACCTTTCACAGATCGCTTATCATTATCTTCTGAATTCTATTCAATCTACTGGGAAACAATATCTGAGTATGTTGTGACCAATTAAATTACTATTAACTGTAATTCTGACAGCATTCGTTCCTATAACACGACTGGAATTTCTTATAAGTTACGGGCAGCATGACTCTTTATACTATGTATTCCTCCAGTTCTTTTTTCCCTTCAACAACGTTTTATTTTAACGTAGGATTACGTTCCTCCATAACGGTTCTCCGGAAAGCAAAATTTCAGACGCTAAAAGAATCCGCCGTCGCGAGTTACAATTTTGGCAGCGTGCCAAACCCAGTCTGTATCGCTTGAGCAAGCAGTTAAACAGAAAATTACCAAAATGCGTCGAAATTTTGACATATATATATTGACATACATACATACATACATACATACATACATACATACATACATACATACATACATACATACATACATATATATATATATATATATATATATATATATATATATATATATATATGAATGATAATAACGGCCCACCATGATATATCTAAGGCGTAATTAAAATTATCCTGTTAATAAAGCACGACCCCTTTTTCCAAAATTGCAACCTAAAAGTAAAATAAGATAATTTATCGTAGCCCTTCTGATCATTATACACGCATGTGAAGTAGCTGAACTCAATAACATCCCCAGATATGAGTGTAGGAAGTTTATGAGATTCCGAATGTCAGTGTAATATCAAAATTCTTGAAGAGCCCTCGAACCACTCTGGATTTATGGGTTCTGTAACACCAAAACCACACTTTGCAAGAACTTTATGGCCACTTATCCTGCACCCAGGTCAATAGTTCTAACAAGCGCGGGATCTAGCAGTAAAGTTCCCGGCAAAACTTAAGTGGACACGTGAACTCCACGAATCTAAAGCCGCCCAATTAAAAAATTAAGTAGTTTAGGCCCTCTGGCGTCAATATCGCAGAACACCCATTTAATATTGCATGAACAGAAGACTTTTCGCTCTGCGTGTCTAACTCTCGTTGCTGTCGGACCTGCTGCCCGCTTCTATCTTGTAATGCAATCCGCGCCCCGTCAGGCCAAGTCATGTGACCACTGCAGCTAATGCCTACTGATAAATAAAGCACGTCTTGGAATTTGTGTATTTCATCAATGGCTCCATATTTGTGTTCTCTCCCTAAATTTCGTAAGTGCTTCCCTGGATCTACATTACGCCCGACGGCATCTCTCCAAGTTGTGCGCAGCGACTGACTGGATGATCTACACTTCGCCCGACTGCATCACACCCTCGTGCCGGCTACACCTCCGATTAGTGCTATGCCTCTCCTCCACGGCGTGACGTGATGTACGGAGCATCACATATATATATATATATATATTTTGACACACACACATATATATATATACATAAAATAATATATATATAAACATATATACATAACACATACATATTTACATACAAAGGAGGTAAGCAACGGTAGGAAATCCTACGTCAATAACCCGCGGTAGTTTCGTTAGAAGAGATTATTTGAAATTTTTTTTCAGGCCCGTTTTGGAAGATTTGTATTTCAAGTACTAAAAACTTCAAGTACATCATGCGTATAATGTAAGACTATTAAGGCGCCAATAAAGATATGAACTCGAAAATCATCAATAAGTAACCCAAAAACTATAAATGCCAAGAATATAATTACTCATTGGGGCAAATACACATACACGCATCTCTCCCCCCCCTCTCTCTCTCTATATATATATATATATATATGTGTGTGTGTGTGTGTGTGTGTGTGTGTGTGTGTGTGTGTGTGTATTTAAATATATACAGTGGACGCTCGTTAATTCGAACTCGGTTAAATCGAACTAATCCAAAGGCCCCAAAAAACTTGTATTGGAATTAATGTTAAAAATATCTCATTAATTCGAACTAAATTTTTATCACTTCGGTTAATTCGAACTAAAAATTTGACAAAAAAATCTTTTTCCTCGTTTAACGGAGAAAATACACGCTGCAATTATTATTTTGTGTGTCAAATTCATCTGTATTTCTTTTCTGTGTAAAGATGCACATGCCTGCATTCCTTGACTATTGCATTTCTGCTAAACGTTAGAGACATCAGTGCTTAATGGACAAAGCGATTTTCCGTTATTTGTATCGATTTTCTTAAAATTTCAGAAAAAACAGTCTTTACTACAGATTCTAGGGAGCTGCGTCAGTTATGCCTGCAGTGCAGACAAGTTAATGTGATCTAGTTTTTCTTCCTGGTTTGGTTTGGAGCGCTACGGTCAACTTTTAGCTACACGAGGGCAAATTAGACCGGGACCTACAATTTAAAGCCATTTCCGAACGGTTACAAGCCTCCATGCCAATAGTGGGACTCGAACCCACAGGATCTGAACCGAATGCCAGCGCCCTAGCCATTCGGCAATCACCTGGCAAGTCTTTCTTCCTGAGTGTGTGGTATGAACGTGTAAAAATTCAGGATGTCTACACGTAGAAAGTACAAAACCCTAACTTTGGAGACAAAGGTAGAAATTTTAAAGAAAGTAGAGAATGGCGAATGTAAAACAAAGTTAGCAGCTGACTATGGAATTGAAAAAAATACCTTGTCAATTTATTTGAAAAACAAGGAGTCAATTTTAAATTCATGGGGGAAATCAAAATTTGCTAGAGGAAGGAAACGCATGAGAAATGCGTCCCAAGAAGATCTAGAAAACACTCTACTGCTATGGTTCTAGGATGTTAGATCTCGAATTTTTCCGATAAATGGATCTCTTGTGCAGACGAAGGCTGATGAATTGGCAAGTCAAATGGGTATTGAAGATTTTAAATGCAGTGATGGATGGCTTTCTCGATTTAAGTCAAGGCACAATATTTCTTATCAAACTGTATGTGGACAAAGCTCTGATGTAAACGAAAACGTATGCACTAATTTCTGTGCGAAACTGCTAAGGCTTTTCTCTACTTACCTGCCGAAAGATATTTTTTAATGCGGACAAAACTGCATTTTTTATATAAACTCTTTCCAAACAAGACATTACATTTTATAGGGGATGCTTGCGCAGTAGGTAAAAGCAGTAAAGAGAGGATTACAGTTTTAGTTTGTGCTAATATGGATGGGAGCGAAAAGCTTAAATTATTAGTGATTGGAAAGTCCAAGAATCCACGAAGTCTTAAAGGAATTAAAACACTGCCAGTTGATTCACAGGCCTGCAACCAAAAAAGTGTTTAGAAACCAATAGCTGATACTGATAGATTTTTGAACGATGATTTCAGGAAAAATAGTTAAAAAATTCCATGACGTACCATTTTTTCAAAAAATTGAAAATTTTGATTTTCGTAGCCATCAATCGATTGTGTTAATTAAGGAAGGGGATGAGCATATAATGTCATAAGTCATCATTACTGGAGAAAACTGGAGATTTTTCTGTCTCTGGTGCGAAAAAAAATGGAAAAAAAGAAACAATCTAAAGAATCTGCCAAACTCTTATGCTCTAGGCTAGAGCAAAAGAATTTATTGGCTCCTGGTACCTCTTTCTCGTGGTTCAGAAAAAGAGAAACAGATTTCGTTCCATACTTTTCTCAAGATAGTGGCTTGGTTTACTGTAGCAATATCCCTGTATTGATGGAGGATTTTAATGTACAGTATGACGTGAACGTGTGGAGGCTCTGTATTGACTCCTCAAAAAGAAGCCTCAAAGCAGTGCTTCTGTCTAATGGCAGCAAGTATGCTTTAGTGCCATTAGGACATTCTGTGTACCTGAAAGAATCTTCTGTGAATTTAGCTTTGATTCTCACCCATTTGAAATATAAAGAAAATGGATGGATGATATGCGGGGATCTAAAAGTGCTTTCCATGCTTCTTGGACAACAAGCAGAAAACACCAAGTACCCTTGCTTCTTGTGTGAATGGGACAGTCGGGATAAAAAGAATCATTGGATCAAAAAGGAGTGTCCGCAAAGGAAAGCATTAACACCTGGAAACAAAAATGTAGTAAAAGAAAGTTTGGTTGATCCCAGGAAGGTCCTGTTGCCTCCACTTCACATCAAGCTTAGCTTGATGAAACAATTTGTTAAAGCTCTATCAAAAGAAGGAGAGTACTTTATATACCTAGGCAACAATTTTCCAGGACTGTCGGAAGCAAAAATAAAGGATGGTGTTTTCGCAGGTCGTGATATTCGGAAACTTTTTAAAGACGAAGTGTTTGAAAGTAAAATCCTTTCGAGGGAAAAAGAGGCCTGGAGACCTTTCAAAGAAGTCGTCACAAAATTCCTCGGGAGCGTTAAGGACCCCAACTATAAATCTATCGTGGAAAACATGTTAAGGAAATTCAAAGACTTGGGTTGTTCAATGAGTTTGAAAGTTCATTTTTAAAATTCGCATTTGGACTACTTTCCCTTTTTGGTGCAGTTAAGGATCTTGGTGCAATTAGTGAAGAACAGGGTTAAAGATTTCACAAAGATATCAAAGAGATGGAGCTTAGATATCAAGGTAGATGGAAAGTCAATATGATGGGGATTACTGTTGGATGCTACACAGAGAAGTCCCGTTTACTGACTTGTCGCAGTGAAAAACGACATTGTTCGTAGAAAAGAGAGGGGCCAGGTCCCACATGCAGAAAACGACGTGATTAAAAGTGAAAAACGAGTAAAGGAGTTTGGAGAACAGGCAACGAGTCAAGACACAGCTGCATTTAACGAACGGTTTGGGTTAAGATGGATAAGTTAATGTCATAGGGAAGAGAATGTTGACAGTAAAAGAGGCTCAGCTGGTTATAATGAGCTGAGAAGTCGAAAATTGGAGATGTAGATATCCGAAGTTAGGAGATGGAAAGGGAAGATAAGAATGTATGAAGTTGACTTTGTAAGTGGATACACCAGGCGGTCGAAAGGATAGCGTGAGAATATGGGGGTGTGATGAGGACCCCAGATGGGAGAGTATCGATATACAGCCACTGCCCTCCGTGATGTAGATTGGAGCAAAAGGAAAGGGGTAAAAGATATGACGTCCAATGATAGGATGGCGAGGGACTCATTGGTTATTGGGTGTCACCAATGATGGCCCAGGGAAAAGAAGCCTAAGTGGAATTAAGAGAGACGAGAATGACGACAGAGAGATCTAAAAAAAGCAACAGATTCGAGAGAGCCGATAAGCATAGCAGTTAGGAGCTGAGTAGCGGAGAACTGATTGCGAGGAGAGCTGATCAATAGAAGGAAAGGCCGCAGCCGATTGAGCATGGCCTATTGATAAGCTCATATTAATAGTCGTCTGGAGGAAGGAATAGATGGAATGACGAGGGAAGAAATAGATACAGGCCGCCAATTCCAAAGGCGAGAAATACGCAGCAATTAATGTCAGGACGTCGAAGTACTCAACACCCCAAAAGTCTGCAGACGCCAGCCCCTGATACATAGGCGAGATGTACAAATCATTGATGCCCTGCATGAGAAGTGACTAGTAGATTGATGAGAGCCCGCACCGAGCCGAACCAGACGCAAGCTTGCCGCCGAACCCGACGCAAGCTCACCGCCACCAGATAGAGTAACACCCCGATGACCCTTCCCTAAACAGCGAAGGCCCTTTTCAAAGATCACCGAGGAGTTGAACCTGCCTCTGGCCACCATCCCCCGTCGAAGGTCCCGGAGCCCAAGCAAGACCTAACCGTGGCTCGATTATCCAATAGGAATGAGGCGCATTTCTCCGGCCCCTATTGTCCAAGGAGAAGACCCGTATTGTGCATGCCGCCCAAGGTAGGGAGAAATTTAACGAATTTATTCTTTATCAATGCTCAGAATTCAAAAGGATTACTGGGTTAGGTTAAATAAGAAGATTGCGTAGGTTAATGACGGGAGCAATTATAATTGATGTTATATATGTTGCCATAGATATATATCACTGGTGTGTTTAAAAAAAGTGTGTATTAATGTATATGTTTAAGAAGTGAATTAATAATTAGTAGAGTATTGCAATTGTGAGAAAGTGTATTAACGTATGTGTTTAAGAAATAAATTACTAATTGGTAGTAAATTGCGCCTGATAATTAATGTATTAATGTATATGTTGAAGAAGTGAATTAATAATTAGTAGTGGATTGCAATTGTGAGATCATGTATTAAGGTATATGTTTAAGAAGTGAATTAATAATTGATAGTAAATTGCACCGGAGAATTAGTGTATTAAGGTATATGTTTAAGAAGTGAAGTAATAATTAATAGCGGATTGCAATTGTGAGAAAATGTATTAACGTATGTGTTTAAGAAATGAATTATCAATATTGGTAGCAATTAGCAAACGAGAAATATGAGTATAGGTTAGTGTAGGAGGGTGCATTGGAGAAATGAAAGTGTAATCGATATATGTATATGTTAATATGTTTGTTTAATAAATTGATTCATATATATATACATTTGAGTAATCACTCATAATCACTCATAATCACTTATAATTATTCCAAGTACTAACCACTTTAAAATCACTGTGATATAAATTGGTGCCGAGACTAAACTTGGAGGTTATATAATTTAAATGTTATTTAAATATAAATGAAGTTGTTTTGTGTGAATAAAAACCACTGGTCCGAAAGTGATTACTCTATGTACTGTAATGAATCGAGGTATTAAGCACTGTGTAAATAGTGATATATATCTATGCTCGCGGTAAAGAGAAAATTTGTAGAAGTTATAATACAGTAGAAATTGCTGCGATAGTTAGAATACAACCAAAATTATACATTGTAATATAATATAAAGATGGGGATAATGGCGCGAAGGCGAAATAATAATGGGATTGTGATACTAAGACAGCAGAATGACAGGGTGGCTATGAATATGGAGTGTAGGAAGAGTTACGCTGAGTGGAATAGTAATTTAAGATATTGAAATGTTAAATTGGTGATGAATGTGTAAGAGTATAATGTTAAATTGGGAAATGGTAATTACGACGTATGGCTTATATGTTGAAAGGTGTTAGGTTGGTAACAAAATTTCAAATCATTTCCAATTGTTTTATATATTAATTCATTCGTAAATAAAACACTTAAAAATATTTTTGAAAAGACCTCCTTCTACCCAGAATATGTACAGTAGGCTTTCTTGTCCATATATTCAAGCCCATTTTGGGAAAAATCCTTACGTGATTGAGAAAAATGGATGTCATATTTGAAATCAGCACACCAAATAATATAAAATTCAGTCATTACATTTCAAACACTTTTCTATGACTTAAATTTTGCAGGCCCGTGTTATGTATTCAATACAAAAACATGGATGACACAAGACATCTTCAGTAACTGGTTAAAAGGAATAGATAAGCAGTTTTCGACGCAAAAGCGTAAAATTCACTTATTTGTGGATAACGCAACCTGCCATAATAACCTTCCAGAACTGAGTTCCATACAGGTTGAATATTTGCCGCCAAACACAACTGCGAAGCTACAACCAATGGATCAAGGAATCATCCAGAATCTTAAAATAAATTACCGTAAGAGACTCTTAAAAGCAAATCATTTTTTCTTTAGATTGTGGTGAAAATTACGACATTTCTCTGCTGACAGCTAGTATAAATGATCTATACGCCGCAAGGGATGATGTTAAATTAAGCACAATTTTAGCATACTAAATTCATGCACGCCGAAGAGAACAATCATATTGAAGAATGTGACGATATTGATACAGATTTTCCTAAATTCAAAAAATTTAACTGCGATAACATTACTTTTTCTGATATGTAAGGGTAGATGAAGACGTGGAAGTCTGTGGAAAACTGAACGCCGATGAAATAATAAAAGCTATCCGAGTAGATGAAATAGAAGAGACCTTATCGAAATCAGAAGAGAATGCAGAGACTGTTAAGCGTCCTGATGATCAAGCCATAATGGACTATATTAAAACTATGAAAGCATTTACTCAGATGGAACCTACCTCTGGTTTGGTTTTGGAGCGCTACGGTCATTTTTTGCTACACGAGGGTTAATTAGACTGGGACCTACTGCTTAAATCCGATTCCAAATGGCTACAAACATCCATGCCAATTGTAGGACTCGAACCCACAGACTCTGGTACCGAAGGCCAGCGCCCTAGCCATTCGGCAATCTCCCTGCGGAACCTTCCTCTGAAAATGAATTAAATGTTCACTCCAAATCGAGAAGTTGGCTGAACAATGTAGGCATCATAAACAAAATCAAACATCCATTTTACAGTTTTTCCCAGAAGTGTAATTCATATTTTTAATTAAATTTTACTTTCTACTTCATATCTTCTGCTTCATTTTATGATTAAGGTAAGTTTGTATTGCTTTTTAATATGTTTAATTTTAGGTAACATAGTATAATATATTTTCTGGGGTTATACATACTAGGAGATTTTTCTTCTTCGGTGATACACCTTTAAAGTTATATATTTTCTCTTTAACATCGGATAATTCGAACTTTTTTCTGAGAACCTTTGAGTTCGAATTAACGAGCGTCCACTGTATGTATATATATATATATATATATATATATATATATATATATATATATATATATATATCCTTATTGAGATTATATACATTGATGGAAGAATCGCACGTTAAATTTGTCCCAGCAGTATTAAAACATTGTTGACCGGTACCGAATAAAATCGTCTTTTTACACGCAAATGTTGAAGACAGTTTAGGATAAAGGAAAGTCATATTAAAGAAATTTTTGATCAACTGAACATTGCTTTACTTGAAAACTACCTTTACTATGACCTGAAAAAGTTTCAGGTAAATCCTCACATTTTATCATTTAAACTGAATTTCAGACCCCCATAAAAAGGAAAGAGATTTCAGAAAGTAAAAATGCCCCACTTTATTCCAAAATTTCAGTCTTTGCCGGTGACTTGCGTATGTATTTAAATAAAATTTCCAGCTTTTTTAAAATCCATATGCTTTGAAAGAAATATAAAAATAAAAGTATCGAATGCAGAAACTGGTTTAATTTAGTTGCCTGATTATTTACGAATTCAACAAACAAACCGGAAAGATTAGATGCTTTAAACGATATACCCAGTAGCAAACTGTAAAATTACATTTCGCAGATGTCCTGATTTTAAATTCAAAGCTGGTCAGTCAACAAGAATCGGACGAAAAACCAAACATCTTAAAATCATCTGCTCCATAGGAGCTGAATAAAAGTAGTGTTATGAAACAGATAATAGCTATTTCATTAGATCTGGAACCGCTTTTAAATTTGCGTAAGACTGGGTTAATTCAAATGTTGTTCTAAATCTTGGTTTGCGGATATTTAAGTCGTTACTATAAAACTTGGGAATATATTAAGTATACTGTTATATTAAAGACAACAATGTTGTGTAATCGTTAAAAACCTTTGATGTACTAAGGAAAAACTTATTTATGGTTACTGGATTTATCTTCTATCTTCATAATGTGATTTTTACTTCCAAATTAAATTCCTCATCAAATTATAGAAATTGCTACTGTCTCTTATCCGATAAGACTTTCGAAATATATTTTGCGTTTAATACAGATTTCAGAGGCTCGAACAAGAGTGTTTATATATATATATATATATATATATATATGTTATATATATATATATATATATAATATATATATATATATATATATATATATATATATATATATATATATATATATATATATATATATATATATATATATATATATATATATATATATATATGTATATATATATATATATATATATATATATATATACACTGCTCCACTGCAAGTATATATATAAATAAATAATATGTGTGTGTGTGTGTAAGTAAGTTGTAACAGAAAACTATGACATGTAGGTAAGCCAAAGCAAGAAAACAATTACACAGTTAAACTATTGTTTTCCTATTTTGATTTCCCTACATGTAATAGTTTTCTGTTTCAACTTTTTATATTATTTTGCTGGCATAGGCAAGTGCTGCTTGATATACCTTACTATGCTGCTTAGCTATATTCGTTTTAAGCTTATTGTTTTATTTTAACAACATACGCATTTAATAATATGTAATGAAAATGAAAAAAATTCTTCATGAACAAAAAAAAATAATCTGTTTTACACATAAATCTTTTTATTCATTTCCTGGCAATAAACGGCACATACGTTTGCATACGACTGGAATATCACTGTTATCACTAGAAATGTTGTGTGTGTGGGTAAGATCCCTGGGGCTGACGACTGTCACACCCCAGTCCGGTGTACATATGAATACAAGAAAATAGAAACAAATCACACAAGAATTTTTTATTAATGAACAATGACACTGGTGATGGACGATGGATTGCAGCTCCCCTTTCTAGGAGGGTTTCCTTTTGCAGGTGGAGGACTGACGAGTTCCCCAGAATACAACCAAGTCTTATGCGGGAATCGAACCCGCGCCCCCAGCGTGGCTAGCTGATGCTTTAACCACATAGCCACTGGGCGACAGAAATGTCGTGGAACATCGTCGGCTTTATCCATTAATGAAATTCCCTCTGTGATCTCATGAGCAAAATCAGCTGCGGGAATATTTTAGCAGCCAATTCATCTGCAAATGCAGTTTCACTTTTCATTTTTATATTATGAAGAGCATGCCTTTTAAGAAACCCTGTCATCCAAACTGTACTTGCAGAAAATTCATACTTTCTGTTTAACTGAGATGAAGTGCTTGGCTCCTTTTCTTTAATCTGTCGATAAATTCTGAGTGCTGCTTGCTTGATAGCATTTCCATCCACTGGTATTCTGTTTTGTGACTTACCAGAGCCTTTTCCATCTTTTCCTTGACAATATCTCTTGTATATGATGATGAATTAACACTTACTTTTGTTCCAGAACATACCGACTTCCTAATTGCAGCTTCATTTTTCTTAATTGTTCTTGTGTACGCCAAAATGCTTTCCTACAGACGTAGCACCTTGTCCAGTTGTAAGACGATCTAAAATTTGAATTTTAAGTTCCAAAGAAATCGCTTTCCTTTTCGTTTTGGTAATGGGTGAATTATGTGACATTATATAAGGGCTACCGTAAAATATCTCAAATAAAATTCATAAATAAAGGCATGCAAAATCTGCAAACTTACGATTTATTGACTTTCGGCAACATGTATAAATTTATATGTGCACAAATTTCACTACATGTAGATTCTTTCACTTTGAAATAGAGCTACATACAAAATGTCTTCCGAAGATACAATGCACGAATACGGTAGATGTGCACCAAATTCAATAATAAAAACGTATGTATGTATGCATATCTAGAATATAGACAAAAGCACGCGTTTCAAAACACACTAGCTATTACATGCAATCTATTCGTGCGCGGTGCATGTAATAAATATAGAAAATAGAAATGATCGACTACCGTTCCATTTTATTTACCTAGAGCGGAGTTGGTCATGTGACCAACGCAAGTGATGAGTTCCCCATGAAAGACTAGTTGAACTTTAGATACAGCCACGAATGGCAATGAAATTGATGTAACTCTTTCGAATAACATTTCGCAGTTGTAAATATATGTAAATAACTTATATGTGATAGAATAAAAGAAGAAAATGATTTTGCGGTCTGAATTCTTGAATCAAAACAGAATTGAATACACTATCGCCAAAAATAATACGCCACAAATAAAAAATTTTTTTAGAATTTAAGCCAAAAAAAAAAATAAATAAATAGAAATTGGATTGGACTGCTCGTGTTAAATCAAAATGACTCGCGTAAAAAGAGAATGAAATATTTATCTTGAATTCGTGTAAAAAAGGTTCGTGCAAAAACAGAATTATATATATGTGTGTGTGTGTGTGTGTGTAAGTAACTTTTCCCCTTATATCTTCATTTTATTTGCTGCAGAATTTTTATTTTTATTCATTCCCCCACTTAAAAGATGACTCTTTTCTCTAAAGAAACTGTAATGCACACTATTTTCTGCTTTTTTTTTTCTTCCATGGTATTTCTCAAGGATTCTCAGCTCTGCGCCGCTGGGGTCTCAGCTGCCTAGCATGATTCTTGTAAACAATCCCTCCCTGCGAGTGAGCTATTAAAATCATAAACAGACCCCCTTTCTCACGCTACCCGATTCCTCCAATATCCTCTCTGACACGTGTTAATGCCAAAGGAGAGTAAATTTTGCCATTAGAAGTTGTTGTTCTGTATAAAAAAAAAATAATTGGATGCAATATTGGATGTCAGCCAGATCTCACATGTACCTAGCTTGCTCATAGTTTGATCAGGGAGGTTGTTTTACTATACGACTCTTTCAATTTTAGTGATCTTGGTTTTATTGATTTCCCTTTTTTAATTACTTAATTTTAATTATTTACCTTAATCAGTTTAAATTATAATGTTGTCCATATTTAATAAAATAGAGTGGGCTTTTGAGCCTTCATTACCGAACTATGTAGCATTGTACCTAAATTTTATTACATGAAAGTATACAGGGTGGTAATAAAAAATCTTTGCTGATATATGGACCTCTAGGGGCTGTTCAGTTCAACCGATCGAGATGTGATTTCAGATATAGTTGTTCAGAGGTATGAGCTCGAGATTTTGTGAACAGCAACAAAGTGGCGCTCACGGTTACGGTTATAGGTACAGAAACTCGAAATTTTCGAAAGGCAACGCCCACTTTTTCCCGTCGCAAAATGCTCAGCGCATGCGAAAACCCTGAAGAGCCTTGGAACGGTACGTGTATCACAAAAAACAGACACGTTATGCATGCACAAGAAACAGCATAACGCGTCCGATTTTTGTGATACACGTACCGTTCCAACGCGTGCATAACGAGTCTGTTTTTTGTGATACAAGTACCGTTCCAACGCTCTTCGGGGTTTTCGCAGGCGCTGAGCATTTTGCGACGGGAAAATAGGTGGGCGTTGCTATTTGAAAATTTCGAATTTCTGTACCTATAACCGTAACCGTGAGCGTCACTTTGTTGTCGTTCACAAAATCCTGAGCTCATACCTCTGAATAACTATATCTGGAATCTCATCTCGATCGGTTGAACGGAACGGCCGCTAGAGGTCCATATATCGGCAAAGTTTTTTTATGACCACTCTGTATATAGGGGAACACTGCTAAATGTGTGTGTATAATTCCATAAACATGTTAATTTGACACATCTGCCTTCAATTAAGGACAAATGTCATAACGCTTCTGAATTTTGTGAGAACGTGCGTGTGTGTGGAAGGGAATGGGGCAGTGATTTAAAGAAAGTTGTGCTGTGTTTAGGCTACATGCTAGAGAAATCAAGAAAAACTTAGCACACATACCCCGTAGTTTCTGCAGAAAGTGAACTCAGCGATCGAGAGATTGAGTCGGTGTTGACTCATTACGCAACTACTTCCACTCAATGATAGTGAACATATCAGGGTGGCACGAAGAAAGAAAAAAGTAAAAGAAATACACTTAAGCGTGCCCGTGGCTTAATATTCCTGTCACATAAACAGAAGTTTCGAGTGTGTGTGTGGGAACAGTTTCTGACAAAAGCATAACTAAGAGGTTTTTGCTTTTGTTTTTTGTAAATATAGAATAATATCATATACAGAAACCTTTCCCAACTTATGTTCCTGCAATATTTTCTATTTGAAAACGCAGGTACCCGATCAGAAAGTATCCGCTTGGACATATGAAATCAGGCAGTTATGTTTAATTAGAACCCCTTAAGTCACTGATTTTCTGCTTACTAGTCGTAGAGCCCCTTCAACCCTCTAAAAAAATTTTAGAACCCTAACAATATTTGATTATTATATATATAGAACATACAAAACCCAAAAGCTTTAGCTAGTTTCTAAATTCCTTTAAATTCCCTTGGGCGTAAAGTTAATTTCGTTTTCAATTTAAGAACAAAGGAATTGTAAGTTTCCTAAAAACTAAAGTAAGCAATCAATATATCGTCCCTTAAAATCCCAAATCTCTCGCGTGAAACTTATATAAGAAAACAGATGGCTTCTGTCCCAGATTCCTGGGTTTAACCAATAATTGCAGAACTAATAGGTCATGTGACGAGGGCTCGTAAAGTCTATAAAAACTCAAACATGCCTCCAAGAGCGGATTTTGGTGTGATTCTGTTGCTTGATAAACACGCTGTAATCTTTCTAGCAGAATGTCAATAAAATAGTATTTACCGATGTGAAAGCGGTTGATTTTTGGCCACTCGACTCGACTTCACAGCTGTGGCATGCAGGTTCCGGTCATCATCCACAGTGTCGGGCCGGTATGTTACTTACACACACACACACACATATTATATATATACAGTGGACGCTCGTTAATTCGAACTCGGTTAATTCGAACTAATCCAAAGGCCCCAAAAAACTTGTATTGGAGTTAATGTTAAAAATATCTCATTAATTCGAACTAAATTTTTATCACTTCGGTTAATTCGAACTAAAAATTTGACAAAAAATTTTTTTCCCTCGTTTAATAGAGAAAATACACACTGTATTTATTATTTTGTGTGTCAAAATTTCTGTTCTGTGTAAAGAGGCCCATGCCTGCATTCCTAGACTATTGCATGTCCGCTAAAACGTTAGTAGCTATTGTCCTTCTTATTAGTGCTAAACGGAAAAAGCAATTTTCCTTTATTCGGATCGATTTTCTTAGAATTTGAGAAAAACTAGTCTTTACTATAGATTCTAGGGAGCTGCGTCAGTTATAACTGCAGTGCAGACAAGTTAATGTGGTCTAGTTTTTCTTCCTCATTGTGTGGTGTGAACGTGTAAAAATTCAGGATGTCTACACGTGGAAAGTACAAAACGCTAACTTTGAAGACAAAGGTAGAAATTTTAAAGAAAATAGAGAAAGGCGAATGTAAAACAAAGTTAGAAGCTGACTATAGAATTTTAAAAAATGCCTTGTCAACAAATTTGAAAAACAAGGAGTCAATTTTAGATTCATGGGAAAAATCAAAATTTGCTAGAGGAAGGAAACGCATGGGAAATGCGTCCCAAGAAGTTCTAGAAAAAGCTCTACTGCTACGGTTCCAGGATGTTAGATCTCGAAATTTTCCGATAAATGGACCCCTAGTGCTGACGAAGGCTGATGAATAGGCAATTCGAATGGGTATTGAAGATTTTAAATGCAGTGATGGATGACTTTCTCGATTTAAGTCAAGGCACAATATTTCTTATCTCTGTATGTGGCCAAAGCTCTGATGTAATCGAAGACGTATGCACTAATTTCGGTAGGAAACTGCCAGGGCTTTTCTCTACTTACCTACAGAAAGATATTTCTAATGCGGCTATAATGGTCAAAGCCATAATGGACTCTATTAAAACTCTAAAAGCATTTATTTAGATGGAACCTTCCTCTGAAAATGAATTGAAATGTTTACTTCAAATCGAGAATCTGGCTGAACAATGTAGGCATCATAAACAGAACCAAACATCCATTTTACACTTTTTCCCCAAAGTGTAATTCATATTTTTAATAAAAGTTTACTTTATACTGCATATCTTCTGCTTCATTTTATGATTAATGTAAGTCTGTATTGCTTTTTAACTTTAGATAACATAGCATAATATATTTTCTGGGGTTATACATACTAGGAGAGTTTCTTCTTCAGTGATACACATTTAAAGTTATATATTTTCTCGTAACATCGGATAATTCGAACTTTTTTCTGAGAACCTTCGAGTTCGAATTAACGAGCGTCCACTGTATATATATATATATATATATATATATATATATATATATATATATATATATATATAAAGAGTGGCTCGTCTGTTTTTGATGTGGGGTTAGTATGTTGATTTGTTTAGTGATCTTGTATTCTTTAGATTTTATCGGGTTTTAATGTTTTTAACTCTTTTATTTGGCTCTTTTATTTAGCTCTTTTAATTTGCTCTTTTATAGAGTGTAAAGGTCTTGCGATGCCTGGTCTTCTGGGAGTGTGCGCCTTGGCAACCAAAACATGCTTAACCAGGAAAGAGGGGTGACAATTCCCCTCAGGCCATTTATGTGCATCGCTCCATGTATATCATATTTCATATTCTTGTTTAGTTTAATATAATGTTATTATTATTATTATGATAGGGGGGGTGAGGCAGTACTCGCACGTACCTCTTTTTATCGTTCTTATCATCTTAACTTTATTTGGAGGAAAGTACTATGCAGGATTTATTTCGCTTATATATATATATTTATGAAAATAATAAAACCATTTTTCGTAAGACAAACCCTTGTTATTAAACACTGCTATTAATATTTTTGTAGGTCAAATATCATTGATTGAAACTGATCAAATGGTGTGGAGGATTAAATTTCTTTCTTCTTTTCTTCTTTTTTCAATCTATTCCATTAAGATTTGGTTACGGTTTGGTTTGGTTTGGAGCGCTACGGTCAACTTTTTGCTACACGAGGGCTAATTAGACCGGGACCTACAGTTTAAAGCCGATTCCGAACGGCTACAAACATCCATACCAACAGCGGGACTCGAACCCACAGGATCTGAACCGAATGTCAGCGCCCTAGCCATTCGGCCATCGACCCGGCAAGATTTGGTTATGATTGGGAATGGATGAATTTTAATATTGTACCAAATTCGTGGTACGGAAAATTCTTTTTACAAGTGAATTCAAGAAATGAAATAAATATGCCAGTTACCACAATTGAAAAACAGAGATTTTTATAGACAGCAAAACTAACATACAATCTTCTTTTAACAAGATGCAGCAGTAGACTGCTAATCTTTGCTGAAAGTCCACAATTTCCAGCTCCTAGGTATTTTTCTTGACAACTTGGGATTTAAAGTTTTCTTATATAAATTCAATATAACACTTATTTTATAATAGCATACAACCTTAAAACAGCAAGGTCCAACGAAAACTCCACCAAGATCCTCCCTCAAATCCGGGACGATAAAATACCAAAATAAACACAACCACCTATCTCTTCAAGGATAAAGCTTGAACTGAATTCTTATTCCAAACTCCTATTCAACTCGCAAAACAAAACCAGTCATGCCACACCGCACAACTAAACCATTTTCCAACAATTAACCCAAATCTGCATTTATTACAACCTCCATGGTAGACGCGTGAGCGTGTTTAATCCATGGTTTTTAATTCCCGAGAACTCCTGAACATCGCGCGCTGGCGATAACACGCCAAATTGGCCCCTAACACGTAACAATATAAAGAATGGCAACCAGCTTATCTCTGTATTTTGTTTCTGTTACACAGTAGGGCGAAAATTCACGTTCACAAAATATGTGGCATTGAATGGCAATAAATAAACTCTCATTCTAAGCAAATTTGGACTTTTAAATCTTGTTTAATTTGGGTCACACATAATTGTAATATAAATTTCTACGATACGATACTAAAATTACCACAAAATTCTTGCTTTCAAAACAAAACATTGCTAAAGATTCTGGATTAAAATTTAAAAAAAAAAAATAAATAAATAAATAATAAAAAAAAAAAAAGATCTATGGCCGATACACCCGCACGTTACGGTGCAACGCTGCGCAAGGGAATGACTTAGCGAAAATCGAATATACCCGATTAATACACCCACAAACAGACTCAACGGATTTTGTTTCATTTTAAATGGCAGATGTGCAGTCTGCGCACAAAGTCTCTCTCCCACTGGAATATTAACAAGATTCGAAACTTTGTTAAAATAATTATTATTCCACTATCTCAAAGTTTTAAATAAGAGCTGAAGAATCAATTATTTGCAGAACACTAAATTCATTGGCAGAACACAATTTGCAAACCCCTGCCTTATTGAATAGGTTCTTACTGTGGTTTTCAATTTTCTTTTCAAACTGCATTTTGAAGTCAATAAATAATTTTTTAACGTAGGATTACGTTCCTCAATAACGGTCCTTCGGAGAAAAAAAAATTGTCCTGCGTCGCGAGTTATAATTTTGGCAGCGTGCCAAACCCAGTAGCAATAATGCGTAAAAAAAAAGAAGAAAAAAGAGGCAGGCAAAAGATAAGTAATTAATAACCCACATTAATAACCCACGGTAGTTTCGTTAGAGGAGACTACCTGAAATATATATATATATATATATATATATTGTTTTTTTTTTTTTGGTTAGATCAGAGGTCTCCTGAAAATAAAAGGCTGTAAGATTTTTTTCGTGTGAAAACGTGACTGACAGAAGCTTATAAGTTCATTCGCGTTCAGTAATTTTTACCGCCAGTTATTAAGATAACTTAATGTTAAGCGGCGAACTCAAGAACTTTCGAGTGGCCTTGATTTGTGGCCCCAACTAGTACAAGGACAACTTAGGAGTACAATCACCGTACTCAAATAGTCTTGATCCGACCCCGATAAAACAAGAGGAAAAAAAAAACACTCACGATTCCCTCACCAGAAAAATATGTGAGGCCTTTATAGAGATTTAGGGTCCCGTTCGGGTCTCTTTACGGTGATTCCAGGTCTGGCATTAGTAGAACGTTTGAGAGATGGAATGAGAGTTTTTTTAACGTTCAAAATGAATAAAATACATTATCGGTTAAAGCACTATGCCAATAAACATAAATCTACAAGCATGAAAAAATTTAAAGACGGCATGAAGTTGATCTGAGAGAGTTTGTGGCATAAATATATGAAAACTGAAAAGAAGTTGATACAAATAAATGTTCATTTCATGTATTTTGTATAAACCAAATTAAATGATTGTTCATTTACAGACACAAAAAGTAAAAGTGCTGTTAAGACCGGTCCATCATAACGAGTCTGTATAGGATAACTAATAAGTTTTTGATTCAAACTAACCAGAAAACATCTTATCAGCTAATCTTTATAAATTAAAGTAATCAGTGCGAGTTTTTATTATTTAAAATAACTTAGACATCACATGGGTGCATTGCTAAGAACTTTCATGATAAATTATTAGTAAGTCGTCTCCCACAAACAATCGTGCTAACAAAATCTTCAATCAAAGAGAGTTCTTATTGGGAAGAAGAGGGGGGGGGGGAATTCTGTACGTCAGAGGTAAACCATCATAAGTGAAATTTCTTCATTTTCGATATTTTTATTGTAAGTGACTCCTTTTGAATGGAGCCTCTTTGAGGAAAACTGTCCTATGTGCAAAACAAGAAGGTGTTTCAATATATATTATAAATATATATTAAATATATATTCAATATATTTTATAAACTATCGCTTATGTAAATCCTGATGAGAGGTAAATCCTCTCAAAGCTCTCCTGAAAAATGGGAAAATTCACTGAAGAACATTCACTTATGATGGTTTACCTCTGACGTACAGAATTAATTAACACTAGAAAGACGGGAATTTTTTTTCTTACTAAAAAGACTGAACGCCGTCATTTTGACGATTAAAAATAAAATCAATAACTTAAAATTTTTAATTTGTTTTAAAAGGTTAAATGCTTTAAATTTTGAACTATTTTATACCAATATATAATAAATTAGTATACATTTAGATATATTTTTATGCAGGTATGCCGAGCTGACAACTTGGTATGGTTTATCCGTCAAAATATATACATGGTTTATGCAGTCCTTATTTTTCAACATCAATATTTCTGTTATTTGCAAAAGGGGGAAGAGACGAAAAGTAACTAACATTTTCCCGGTATTATATTAAAGATTTCTGCCTGTTTTCTATATTGCCGTCAAATTGACGGTTTTCAGTCTTAGTAGATATACAACACATTTTCTCCCCCTCTTTACTATCGAAAATAATTTTGTAAATCTGTGTGCATATTTCGCGTAAAATTAGAAAAAGTAATACAATTTCAAAAGCCTGAGTACATAAATACAGACATAGCTCTTAATAGTATATGTCCGATACTGTCAAAATGACGGCAGCCGTCTTTCTAGTGTAAAAGAATAGAGTTATGATTTTTCTCTTCACTTTTTACCTTCCGATAGGAGGGGGTAATCACGTGATACTGTTTGCATTGTCAGGAACAGGCTATAATATGAATTTTCCTTTGGCTATGGTGCAACTGAAAATTGGGCAAGTAGCCCCAACGTTAAAGAGAGACACGACTAATGTCATTCCTTTATGACTTCGTCACTTCTGACAGGATATACAATATCAACAGAAAGGCATATATTTCTTGAGTTGCTGGCGTTCCAGCTAGTTTATGAATAGAGAAAGACAAACTTTTGTTTAAAAATCAAAATAATAACAGGATTTATTAGTAGAAATAATTGAACATGAATAAAATAATAATGTATTCAGCACCAAACAAACATAAAAATAGCTATCGAGGGTTTATTAATGTGATTTTTACTGTAGAATATTGGATGCTAAATGTTATTTATAAGACTCGTATTTAGCCCGTTTGAGAAAGATTTACTTCGATTTAGATTTCGGGCCGTCCCACCTTTTTTCCTAAAGAGAGAAATTCGATGGGGTAGGGGAGAACTTTCCTCATTTTGGGAGACCATACAGCCAACAAGAAATTAAACGCCTTCAGTTGCAAGTAAATGATATTTTAATAGACATTTAGAAAATCATAGTTTACCCAACTGTTGTGCTATCCTGGTGCAATATTCTTATAATATATATATATATATATATATATATATATATATATATGTATATGACGAGCCTGACTATTGTGGGCTCGAAGCGTGCTCTTAATATAGTCAATTCCTCTTAAACTCCCTAATGCATATTAATAAAGTTGCAGTCAGTAAACATAGGCCGTGGTAAATGATTACAAATTAATTACATCCAATAAATTTATTCCAATTATTAATTTAAATACCCTCGAATTCAATCCACGCATAATTTAGTTTTCCAAGCAATCACCTCAACCTCGTGATGTGTGACCGTCAATCCAAATGCTAATTCCCTTCTGCCGAAATTCTATTGTTCCCCAAGGCGTCTAAACTGATCGCGCATGCTCGTTGACGTCTGCCGAATGTCCGAGAAGCATCTTTTTGCTGACTTTACAATTAATTTTCCCGCGAAACCTAGTCTGAACTCCAAAACAACTCTCCACGCAATGAATGCCTGTGATTCTCTTTCTTGATTCACCCCAAGGCCATCCCACTCTATTAATAACTACGTATAGTCTATGCATTCGTAGACGCGTGCAATCTGATTGACTCTGAAATATCATTGCTTTTAACGTTAGAATTTAGTTATTTCGAAGCCCCCTGTGAATTCTCAGTTAATGCTTAACAACCTTCCCATTTATTTCCTCTCTCACACACACACACACACACAAACCTGCTGGCCATTAAAATTGACACACCATGAAGGAGGGATGATACAAACGTCAAATTCGCAAAGGAAGAAGATGCTGGGATATGCAAATGATTAGCATTTAAGCTCAATCGAACGACACAGGAGGGGAAAACGGCATCTCAAATTCTGTATAAAAGGAAAGTTACGCAGCGGGTCTCACATTCGGAAATCGCATTTGAATGTTGGTTGTTTGTGAGACGATCGTGTTATGCCTCATATAAGAAGGCGAAATGGCTACCAGCATGTGTCGGAATTCGATAGCGGCAGAATCGTGGCCTATCGAAAGTGCGGTTTATCATTCTGCGATACTGCTCTTCGCATTGGTTGGAATCCAACGACTGTCATGCGAATATGGAATCGAAGGGTTCAGGACGGTCATACTGAATGCCATGCAGGATCTCGACGGCCTCCCGCCACTAACGCCAGAAAGGATAGACATGTTGTCAGATCGGCGTTGCAGGATTGTACAGCCCCAGCACGGACCTTGAGTCAGGAAACGGGCTTGTTTGTAGCACGACAAGTATCCGCACGGACAGTGCGACGACGTTTGGAGCACCACGGACTGTCTGCACAGCGATCATTATTGCGACTTCCCTTGACACTCCAGCATAGAGACGCGACGCAACAGTGGTGCGCCCAACGACAAAACTGGATACAGGAGGGGCACCATGACGTCTTTTCAGACGAGTTCCGGTTCTGTGTGCAGCATCATAATGGACGTATTCGTGTCTGGAGGTACCGAGGAGAATCAACACCTCCTATAGAAGAAGGCCTCCGCACTCGAATCGGACGTCAGTAGGGTAGTCCGATCCTCGACTCTGTCTTAAGTGTTACGGGTTTAATCTTTTATGCCCTGGGAAGCTACATTAATAAGTGAATAGAAAGGCATTTGGAAAAACTAGTTGATATCTTTAATGACATTAAAAAAGTTAAAGACAAGACCTATAATCTTTATGAATGAAATTTCATACATATATTTTTCTTGCATAGTGTTTTTTTTATGTTCCAACTATTGCTTTGATTTTCATTCCTAATAAAATTATCTATGAATTAAAATTTGTTTTTATTTAGAATAAGATATTTAATGTCAAATTAGAAGAAATTTATCGTTGATCCTTACATTTCAAAAACATCATTTCATACTTGTCTGAAATTAATTTTTGTATGATAATGTAAACATACATAACAACATCTAAAACTTCAGGTTTTGGATAACATAATCCCCCTTATCCATACTAAGAATATAACTGTTTTCGTTGTTATCAACAATATCGAAACAATCATCAATATTGTCAAGAGTCAACATTTTTTTGCAGTTAACACATTTTTTTGCCTTTATAACAGAATGGCAACAATAGCCAGCAATGTAAGGTAGTAAAGGCAATACAGTAACTAAGGTAACAAAATCTTCCTCAGAAACTGTAATGTCTTTAAAACATGAAACATCAACTTTTAGTATTTGCTCATTTTCTTTGATGTCAGAGAAAGATAAATTTAATTTACCATACGTTGAGGATATCAAAGGGGATAGGGTTTGAAGTCTAGGCTTTGATTCATTTTCGAAAACCTGTCACAACGAGATGTTGTATTGCGACCCAGACAATTGGCGAAACTTTCCAAACCTATTTTCAATAATGTCGGGTTTGAATTTTTCCTGTTAAGACATACGCCATCCCCAATTCATTGCAACAATATGATCGCATTTCAAGTACAGCATGTGTAGTGTGAGAAAGTGCTGTATATGTTTCTTTAGTTAAAAAGCCAGAAGTATATTTAAAAGAATTCCAAGTATCAAGCCAAACTAAGAATTTTTGTAGGTACATAACCTTTTCATCGGATGCATTAGATGACAAAGGCTCACAATACACATCTCGTTTATGACCCCCTTTAAACTTACTTTTCACATTCATTATTTTCCACCATTTAATAATGATTGCAATATATTCAGATGTTTCCAAACAAAAAGGTTCATCAGTATGTGTAGAAAGAACTTTCAACCCTTCAACAACATGGTCATTGAAAATTTGAAGACATAGTTTTACATTTTGTCTCTCCATAGAAGATAGAGAAAGAGCTTTTAAAGTTAATCCATACACATATTTTACTATCTGTCTAAAGAATGGATATTTCTCTAAAGAATGGATATTTTTAATGGTTCTAAAATAGGCAGTTTTAGTTAAGTTATGATCATTAAAATCAATAAAATACATCCGATGGCCATAATTCTTCCGATTCAACCAATTATTTCTTACACACTTCAGAATGTGTACAGGATCAAAAATATAAAATAACGGTCTATTAGGATTGGAAGGGTGTTTATATACAATACTTAAACAAGGGGGTGTAGCAAAATAGGACATTGCTTTACTATTTAATGCATTATTATCAGTTGTAACACAGACTACAAAATACCCTATATTTTCTAGCCCAACAATGACCTTTTTAATGTACAAATGAAGAAAATTGGATTCAATGTTTTGAACTGGCAAAATGTGCACAACATCATGAAAACTCGAACAAATTCCTTGCACCATAAAAACAAAAGCAGTGGATGCAGCTTTATCATTATTGACAGACTTGCCAACAACTTTACCACCTTTATAATCAAAGTACTGCTTAATATGTATTTCATCAATCATTAATGAAACTTTAACTGCATCGGGTTTTAATAAATGAAATCGTGCTTTGGCATACATTAAAAAATTTTCTTTCAATTGCTCACATTGAGGATTTAATTTAAAAGAAGAACACAGTCGTTCTATAGAAGAGGGATGGGGAAATGTTAATTGATTGCTATCTCTAAAAAATTTATAGGCATGAGGTGAAATTGAAAAAAGTATACTACAAAATATCATTAATTCAGAACTATAATGAAAGGCATTTTTTTGGTTCATAATAAAGTCAGTTGTTCAGTTAAGAAGTCAATTATTGTATTTTGATGATCAGAAATTTTATGTCTTAGAACATCTAGCAATTCAATTACCATATTTAATACCGTCTCAGCATCACACTTATTACTGTTTTCATTTAATCCAAATTCTTTTAAAATGCTTAACAAATCATTTATATTATTTGTTTTGCAAGGAAATTTATAATTATTAAATTTTGAAATCTTACAATTCTTAACAAATGCCACAATATTTAGATTATTAGCAATAAGTATAGATTTTAAAATACATGGTGCAGGTGAGAAATTTAACTGATAAAAATAAACTTTGTCTTCCACATACTTTGTCGTCCATGAAGAAATTATATCAGTGAAATGTACTAATAAATCTTTAAGTTCATGTATTGTAGAATAGAACGTTGCCTTTTGATGCTTTTGACAGTCCTTTAGACTTTGCTGTATAGCCAGGCTGACATTTTGTTGATCAATAGCTGCAATTTTTTTTGCAGGACTTGGTCTGGAAGCTTTTGGTACATTCATGTAGCTGGGATATCCCTCAAATATTGAAGGCGTCACTCCATCTTTCAATTTTGGAAAGGAAAGAGGCACCATTTTGATAATACCAGGTGAAGAATCCATTACTTCAATTTCCCGGATAACTACCTCTTTTGGGAAGTGACGTTCACAAACCTATATACAAACAAAAAGATATTTACTTTACTACAAAACAAAATAACATAGTTCATTTAAATACAAAAGAATTTGCATAAACGTATATCTAAATTAAAAAGTGTTAGAATGAAGTTGCTGGGATTTTTATAACATTTAATTACATTAATTTTACTTTTATATCCTTTACTAACTGTAGGCAAGACATTTAAGATCAACTCAGTTAATCCTACCCATTCTTTTACATCAATATATAAATTAAATAAAAAACGTTGAAAATTAAAAACAATAAATTTTTTGAAATAACTGCAATTAGTTTAATCACAAATTTCTAAACAATAAACAATGCTACTTATCCTTGAACTGGAGGTAACTATGAAATCTTTTCTTGAGATCGCTGTAATCCATTTTTTCCTTATTTTTGGATCAGTTGGAAATTTAAACACTGAAACCTTGGGTCTAGTTTTGTAGTTGCCTTTGCAATTTACAACTGAGCATCTAAAAGGCATTTTATAATCACTTATTCTTCGTTCTATACTATAGACGTTCTTCTATCTATAGAATCTATAGCACATGTCCAAGGGAAGAAAAAGGGCTGTGCTGCTATCGTTCTTGTCCGCCAGAAAGACGCGCCAAAATGAAAATTGACGAATCACAAGTGCGTAAAACCTCGCCAACATCATAAATTGGCAACTCTCAGAGATAACTCCTGTTAAACGGCACCCACTACGAGAGAACGCAAAAGTCCGCGTCGGACTACCCTAACTACGCCACGCTTTAAAGTGGCAACCCGTGCGAAGGCTTTCTTCTATAGGAGGTGTTGGGAGAATGCACGTGGCCTGCTTGCATTCGATATCGACATCGTACGGGCCCTGCACCTGGTGTGATGATAAGGGCAGCCATTGGGTACACGACACGAGCACCTCTTGTTCGCGTCGTCAATAACCTGAATAGCCAGCGTTACATTTCTCAGATCTTAAGGCCGGTGGCTGTGACCTATCTTCGAGGCCTTGGAGACGTCATCTTTCAACAAGATAACGCAAGACCGCATGTTTCCCGTCGTGTCGTGACCTACCTCGACACAGAGAATGTTCGACTGTTGCCCTGGCCAGCACGTTCTCCAGATCTCTCACCCATTGAAAACATCTGGTCATGGGTTGCTGAAAGAGTGTGCCGCCACCGCTCTCCAGCCACTACGATTGATGAAGTGTGGCATAGACTTAAAGCAGCATGGAATGATTCGCCCGTATCTGTCATCCAAGCCCAGTTCGGCTCGATGCCTAACCGGGTTAGAGCTGTTTTAACTGCCAGGGGCGGCAGCTGTGTGTACTAATTTCAGACCCTGTATATCCCCAAATTGCCTACAAATTTAATAATATTTTCTTATTAAATTTGAACTGCTATGCTGTATACGTATAATAAGTAAAGTTTTGTTATTTGCTTTCTTTCCTGGTGTTGCAATTTTAATGGCCAGCAGTGTGTGTGTATATATATATATATATATATATATATATATATATATATATATATTGTAAATTTTGTAACTGTCTTATTATCTGTTCTTCCTCTCGATAACTTCATTTTCCCCTGAGGGCGTTACTACGCGGCCACTCTGATCTTGTGTTCTTTTTTTTTGTTGGCTTTTTTTCGTGTTCTATGCATTTTGCTGTCGGTTTGCTTGCTGGGTTTTGTTCACGAGAGGCCTCTCTCACCGTGTTAGTAGACTATTGTTAACTACTTTATGTAACATTGTTATAATAAATAAAGAAGTGTTCAAACTAATTCGATACAGTCCATTAATTAAGCTTTTTGTGTCATTTTTACTCTATATATATATATATACAGTGCCGTAACTAGCTAATCATGTGCCCTGGGCAATAATTTGCGTTGGGGCCCCTTAATAAGTTACGTTTGGGAAAGTAATAAAACAAATACAGCATTTTGGGCCCCCCCTTCCAAGTGGGCCCTGGTCGGGTGCCCCTGTTGCCTTTGCCTAGTTATGGCACTGTATATACACTCAAGAGCCAAAACATTATGACCACCCCTACATTTTGCAATGAATTCGCCTGCATGACGTGGAAGGCACGTGATCAGGTGGAAGTGGTATTTAACTGCTGCTGGAGAGTCTGAAGAATCATTCTTTCACTTACTTCTGTGTGTGATGGGAAAGGCTGCGGATCTAAGCGACTTTGATAGAGGGCAGATTGTAATGGCTCGAAGGCTCGGAACAAGTATTTCCGGAACTGCACGACTCGTGGGTTGTTCGCGACCTACAGTTGTTAGTACTTATGCAAAGTGGATGAATGACGGTTAAACCAGCAGTAGACGACATGGTGTTGGACGTCCACGCGCTATCAAAGAAAAAGGTCGTCGGAGACTGTCTCGCATGGTGAAGCAAAACCGGAGCCAGACAGTGCCTCAGCTGACAGCCCAATACAATGCAGGGCCAAGTAGAATAGTATCGCAGCACACTGTTCAGCGGACACTGTTGGATATGGGGCTACGCAGCAAACGTCCCACTCGTGTGCCTTTTCTGACCAAGCGTCATCGCCAGCTGCGCCTGCGCTGGGCCCGGGAACATCGCGACTGGTCCATGGATCAGTGGGAGAGAGTTGCCTGGTCAGATGAATCACGGTTTGTCGTTCATCACGCCGATGGCCGTGTCAGGATACGCCGTCTTCCAGGCGAACTGTTGCTCCCTCAATGTACAGTAGGTCATACACAGGCCGGTGGTGGCGGTATTATGCTTTGGGGGACGTTCTCTTGGGCGTCTCTGGGACCCGTGGTTGTGGTAGAGCAGACCATGAATGCTACAGGGTATCTGAACATCATTGCGGACTAGTTGCATCCTTACATGGCCTCTGTTTTTCCAGCTGGAAATGGAATGTTCCAACAGGACAACGCCCCGTGTCACAAGGCTAAAATTGTGTTGGAGTGGTTCCAGGAACATGATGCTGAATTCCAGTTAATGTCCTGGCCGCCTAACTCACCGGATCTCAATCCGATAGAACACATTTGGGATGTCATGGGACGGCAGCTCAGAGTTCAAAGACCACCAATTCGCAATATCTCGGATTTGCGTGACCGTTGCTTAAACATCTGGTACAATCTGTCTCCGGCCATCTACCAAGGACTTGTGGCATCCATGCCAAGGCGGGTTGAAGCTGTGTTGTGCGCCAAAGGTGGGCCAACTCGTTATTGACAGGTGGTCATAATGTTTTGGCTCTTGAGTGTATATATATATATATATATATATATATATATATATATATATATATATATACAGTGCTCGATTTCTAGAAATAGAGGTGCCAGAACTGTAACCTTCCGGGGCCGCTGTCGAGGAGGGGGGTATTCCAAATTTTATATATATATATATAATTGGCCAGGCCCACTCACCAACAGCAGAGTAATATGTGATTAAATAAATGTTTTGAACTACCATAATTTTTTTTAACTATCATTTTCCTAAAGAGAGGTACCGGAAAGCCGTTCCGGCGCGTTCCGCCTCAAATCGAGCCCTGTGTGTGTATGTGTGTGTGTGTGTATGTGTATGTATATATATATACACACAACCAAACAATAAAATTTTCGAAATAAAATCAATACACGGGTTACGAGTATTATTCAAGTTGACTGAGCGTAAAAGTATATTCTACTTTTTAGCCATTCAACTTAGAAGGCCTCGCGGGGAATTACGATTTATGCATATTGTGGATATATGTTTGGGGGAAGATTACGTTTTGCAGGAACAAAAGTGAGTTGATTTCTGAACCTAGTTGTTGTAAAGGAGTATTTGAGTGATTTAAAAGAATAGTTTGTATCACTTGCTACCTAGAGAACTTTTATTTTAAGCGCAAAAACTATCTTATATTTCATACAGCCTTATTTGGACATTGTTTTCAATAACGATGTCTCTTTTTCTATTAATTTAGTAAGGAATTGATGTTGCTTACCTTGTATAGGGGTTGATGTCGCGAGTATTTACGCAGTGGACCCGGTTTCGAATCCCGTCGAAGTCAGATACGTTCTTGCTTTTTCCTCCCGGATGAAGAATATATCTAAGGTACTCCCATAATAGAGTTGTCGGTAAAATCGTGGTGTGAATAAGCGAATTCCATTAAGGTATTGTGCCTGCCGTTTTTGAAAAGAAAAAGCACAGTAGGCATAAAATATAAAACAGCTTGAACGCTGTTTAAATTTGTTACTTTATTTACATTTATTTATATACTTTTTAATCACTGGACAAGATATGTCTCCCTTGGCAGAGTAAATCGTTACAAATCTCCTCGAGATAAGCCTCCGCTGCCTCATTGTAAGGTTACATAATATGCTAAATTAAATCATTGTATAAGCTCAATGAATAACAACAGTTTATGCTATCCAAACTGACTGCATCCTGGGATTCGAAGCCTTGGCAGGCTGATGCCAAGGAGAACCAATTCCATAAATTCCAAAAGGAAAGCAGGGATGATACTTTTTATTTCATTTTGTTTATAGGAGGGAGAAAGGAGCATAAATACAAAGTGAATTTGATGTCTTTATGACTGTTTTGAAGACGGAGAGCAAAGTAAATACATTTTACGTCAAAAATACCGTTTGCAAATTATGCGATGGAAATAAAGTGTTTAGAGTGTATTCGACCCTTGCTATCAAAAATAAACAAATAAATAAACGCACTTTAAAATGTAAACAAGGCAAAAGTTTCTAGTATCACAATACGCTTTATATTTTAGAATGTCATTTAGTTCCATTGTAGCAATACATAAAATAGATAAACAGTCGGAAAATAACCTTTACGCGTTAGATTATTCGCGAGTTTGCTTTTAACATTTCGACAAGATTTTACTTGGGGCAATGCTGCCTTCTTTTACGCTGTACGATACTCTAGTTTACATAAATTATCAACGTTTATGTATAATAAGGCACTAAACTGTGCTTTACATAACCCTGTTTCTATATTTGAATAATTTTACTGTTTTCTTTCTTTCTTACTTAGATAGAATTCGTGTGTGGGTGAGATACAAAATTGTAGATACTATAATTTCAAAACATGCTGTTGTAAAACAGTACGTTGCTTTATTGTTTAATGTAGTAAATATGGTTTTTACGGAAAACCAGAGCCCTCCTCTTTCTTTCCCCGCGATTGTGAAGAGCTAACAATTGATTCTGAGTTAATTGCACTTCTTCCACATAAAAAAAAAGTAATTTTAAATTGTAGTAAAAATTAGAATAAACACCCTTTATTGGGTAAAAGAAGTATTGCATCCTTTCCTCAGAAGATTGAAATAAAAGTAATTCCAATTTCCCTATAAGTTTAAAATATTTTTCACTGAGCACGTTGACTTAACTTTAATGACTTTATTCATTTAGGTGGTCAACCTATATATTAACATTTCGTATTTTCTGGAATCAAAAGTTGGCAGATGAACAATTACCTTTCCATGTTTGGTTTTATTCTTTCTTTCTTTCTTTTCACAAGTCATGAAACTAACACTGGGTAAAAGCTCGCTGGGCACAAGGTTCCAAATACTGAAAAGGAATATGTGTAAAGCAACTATTTTCTTAATCCTCACTACCCTAACTGTTGGACCTGCGGGTAAAACTCATACTTTCAGTCAGCATGCGTGAATGTACGAATGTATGGGACACTACAAGAGCTTTCTAGGGATTCGAGAACTGATGTCCCTACCACTTGACAGGATATAAAAAAAATTCTTATATGGCTCCTAAATCAAGTACCAGTCTCCTGTATTGGTACTTGCCCGCGCCTCTAATATATCGCAGGCCAGAAATAGGGGGAGAATCCCCCCCCCCCTTGCCCCCATCTCATAGTCCCCACCCACTCCAACACACACGCAAGCACTGAGAGAGAAATAAACTTTTTTTATTCATCTATATAAGTTCCCTTTAAAAAAAATTCCCTTTAAACTGATATTTTTTTTACAGAAAAAAAAAAAGTCTCGTAACGGATATTTTCTCTGCTTTTCACAAACAAATGATGATAAAATATAAAATAGATATATTTTTATAAGAATTTGATTGAAAATTCGTCGTTAAAGAAAAATTGTTTGATAAAACGTTCAAATAAACTTAAAATTTTAGAGCTCATTCTAATGCACAGGCGTAGCGTGCTTCTAACCTTTTTTTTTGGGGGGTGGGGGGGGGAGGCGGGCGGCACGAATTGAATTCAGTTAGGGCCCTACTCAGCGCAGTGACTGCCGAACGGTCCTTAAAATATGAAATATTATGATTTTTTGAAATTGAATAACAATAGAATTGATGTTTGAGTAGTATTCAAAAGTTATAAAATGAGAAAAATAAATATAATATAGATAAAATAAGAAAAATAAATATAATATAAATAAAATGAGAAAAATAAATATACCATCGAATTTTTGTTATGGATCATATCATTGTTAAAAACTATGTTAAGGCTAAGGACATAATCGGAATCTTCAGTTTCACAGTTTGAAAAAGCGGGAAAAAACCAACTTTCTTAAAAGTTTTCCGCAATTTTCCGATTTTAACTGAACTTCTATATACGCTTTAATTTATTTCAAGTTAAGTTGTGGGGCACGTCCCCCCCGACGCTACGCCTATATTCTAATGTTATTTGTTTTAGATGCACGTTTCGCTTTTTTCCAGTAACCCTTATAAAGAAGAAAAATAGAGTGAAAGAGAGCATTTGTATCCCATCTTTTGTGTTTGCATTTAAGTCTGTTTCAAATAAAAAATATTCCATACTGAATTGGGAGGAGGGAGATATTCGTTTGTCTTTCTGCGAATGTTACCTCTCATACTTTGTGTTCATGACTGACATCTGGTCTGGATCATTAAACAAAGAAATGTTCAGGTAAACCTCAAGATGTTGTAATACTAATCTCGAACTAATTAACAAACTCCACTCTCCTTATCAAACATTAGGGTTTGTACTGAATGAATAATTAATCTTTGAAGATCGCTTTATTATATTACATTTTAAAGTAATCTAAAGTAACTTCTAATAGAATTTGTTCCATTTAGTGAAAGTTGCAAAGAAATTCATGGCATAATAGGCTGTTCTAAATGACGGTATAAATAAAATTATTTAAAAAAATAAATAAATAAAAAAAACCCGATTTTGCACACGCGCACAAATCCCTCCACCCCAGATACACACAGGAACATACTTTTTTTTTCGTCCCCATTACAAAGCATCCCCTGCTTCCGTTAGAAAGTTCTAGAATCGACCTTGGAGGGGAACTATTTTTTCTATTTGATTTACATATCAATGGAGAGGGTAGCGTATGCAGGTTAGCTTGAATTTTACAATAGAAGCATTTTTTAAATGGTCAGGTATGCTACATCATTAGTCGGAAAAAAAAATACATCTTGGAAAGCTTCGCCGGTTTGATAATTACTGTAATATTTTATTTATAAGAGTATGGATGTATATATAAAACTGACTTCATTTTTTTAATTGATGGTGGATGTTATATTTTTTGCCAAAATTTAGAAATTATTGTATTTACTTCTAGAGACAGGATAAAATACATTATGTTTAATGGGAGGAATTTCGTTAGTGGAAAGCCATATGGCGAGAAATATATCCTATTTACATTATAGATCTATTAAGATCTCATTATCAGTTGTAGATCTTATTTATAGGCAGAGCGATTTCAACTTGCTTTTTGAGAAACGAATTCTAGAAGATTATTAAATTTTCTTATGTGTTTAAAAGCTTTTCACCTGTGGTTCCTAACACTCTCCCCCTCCTCCCCTTTAGTGCTTCTCGTCAACCCATATTCATAAACTGAAACCCTTTTTACCAGAAAAAGTTTGTAATTTATAAAGCCTCTATTATATTATATTTGTATGTAATTACTGCCTACAATCTAGCCAATAGTAACATTAAAAATCAAAGGAATTATCCAAACTAAATAAAACAACAGCTCATAGTCGAATTAATACATTGCAGATTACCTGAAAAACCACAACACTACTATTGGCATATGTACCTTCTCCGCCATTATTTAATTTTTTGAGTACCCTAAAATGTCCTGCCATGTGCCCCTGCACCCCCGGGGTACACGTGCTCGCAGAGGGGTACACACCGGGGAAACCATTGATGAGAGTTCAGAGAATGAATGCTTTTCCCTTTGCAAGAGATGAACCAGTGGGGCAACCCAAAATTCCAAGCTTGTGTAGGCTTCTTTTCCTGTTTCTGGGGTGGTGGGGATGGATGATTATGAGGGTTGTAATCACTTTGTTTCTACCTATTTTCAGGCTCATGGGAGTAGTTTCGACCGTTATCAACCCCTCACCATGGTTGCACTATTGGTGTGAACACAAAAAAGAATTTTAGCCAGAAAACATGTTTCATAGGATTGAAGGAAACGACGGTATAAATGAGATATTGACAGAATCTGTGATATCGCTCAGAAAATTGTAAACTAACAGCCGTTTACAAATTATGAAAAATACCCAGCAATGTCATTATATTTATTAAAAAAGAAACTTTTTTTTATTATATTAATCGATGATTTAGCTGTATACGTGTAAAAATGCATTTAGAAAAAATTACTTTACTAAAACATTAAATGCTTAAAATTTATTACACACCCACGTTTAGTCAATAATCATACAAAATTATACGAATTAGCCGTTATTTGGCATAGAAAACTGACACACCTTCTATTAATAAGGGAATATGATATCTCTATTATAGATCTCTTTATATTTCGCATCAATTAAACATGATGTCAAGCCGACTGGGAGTGGGCGGCACGTAAAGGCGCACAATTTGTCCTGAAATAGGATTGACCGTGAACTTACAACTGCATTGCAAGTTATCAGTGTACATAGTACAAATCTGTAAACTATTATAAAATATTATATAAGAAACTACGATACATTTATAAGTTACTTGACTCAGGGCCGTGCTTAGGGGGGAGGGGGCCTAAATTTTTATTCCTCATCGCAACACTTTTCTAAATGTTTTTTTTTTTTTTCTTTCAAATCTCTCATTTTTCGCGTTTTCTATAATTCAACTTATAAAAAAATATGTTTCGGTGTTTTGAAAAGAATCGTAGAAAGATTCTTAATTGACAAACTACCCTTTTGGTTCGAAAAATTTCTCGGTTAGAAAAACATGATTTATCTTCAATTCAGTTATAGTAAAACCTTGATTATTTATCCCTTTTTTCAATATCAGTTTCTACTATTTGTCGGTCACTACATACAGTCATTTGAAGAATTATAAACCGTTTTGTTGGAATCTGTCCGTTTTCACATTATAGTTGCAAATTGAGAAAAACGTGAACATATCTTTGTGAACGAATACTAATACCATTTGGTCAAATGTTTGGTCTATTGAAAGCAAACAATAGACAAGACATTTCTCCAGGGAGTGTAAGACAAGTAAGTAAATGCGCTCCAAACCTGTTGGGAAGAAAGGGGCCTGAAGGCTGAAGGAATAGGGTAAACAAAAAATGTCTTTTACTTGTTCTCTCCATCATTATAATGGATTTTATTTCCTACTTCTCGAAGAATTGAAAATATTACAAAGCAGGTACAATCAGTATGATTTGAATACGGATTGTACACCTGTCCTCCTTGGCACTTATTTCTAATGAAAATGATCTCTCATCATCTTTGGACTTTTCACTTATACTAGACAATTTTGCTGGTCAGAAAGCAAGAAAAATTGCTTTATAACCAACAAATTCATACATGTAAGTATCTGTTTTTAACAATTTACATTTTCTAAATCATGTAAATAATTTTTCCACTGTTTCATTATTCATACAAATTGGTTAATTTTAGTGAACCAATTGTAATTTTATGTATAATTTTCTTTTACGTAGCTAGAATGTAGCTTTTACAAGTATCGAAACGTAATGCATTAAAAGTAATAATTAGTAAAATCAATAGTGGATGCAGTTTTTTTCGGGGGGGGGGGGGATTGGGGGTTGTCTTAGAAGATCCATTACTCAGTACGTAGAGAAATTTGATTGCCAGTAAATGTGTTTCGCCCAGGGCCGCTAAAACCCTAAGCATGCCACTGACTGGACTAATTAGAAGTAAATTAAGGGGGTACACACACACATACATATACACACACATGCACGTGTGTGTAATCGCATTCTGTGGTGAGTTACATTGATACACAGATGAGACATTGTACGACAAAGTATGTTAATAGTATTTTAGAGATCTAGTTAGGAGGGGTGGGCATGATATCGAATCTTCCAACTGCGAATAAACATATCATTACAAATTCAATATAGTATATCAGTGAACTTTACTTTAACATAGTCTGTCACGTGGGACTACTTATGAAAAGTTTCTGGCGTCAGCATTTTCCATTTATCATTATTTGTTACCATATAATCTAAATAAGTTCTAGCTCCCATGTTTGTACTATAATATCAAGATATACCACTAGATGTCAGCACCTACTAGCCTTCAAACTAATTAAGTCCACAGTAACTAAGTCCGCACGCGAGTTTCAAAATGGAGTCGTTATCTGCCATCCGAGGTCTCCATCTTGTAGCATATTTCACACGGTGATCAGGGTATGTAAAATTTAGGTGTGGTAATGGTTATATGTATTTTGTTTATGATAAAAAAATAATTCTACAAGCTTTAAAGTAAAGAGATTTTCTATAGATTAAAACTGAGTGAATAAGGAGTAATATAACTATACCCAAATGTACCGTATATATTTTCTATTTTATTAATATTATTATTCTATGTACATACTATTACTACACGTAATAATAGTATTTGCTCAGTTATAATACGAAGGATTTTGTGTATTTTAGATTTTGTAATCAAAATTTCAGTTTTGTATTGATGATAAAGGTTAGATATGCTTTTGCTTTATTTATTTATTTATTTTTTAACAGAAATACAGTATGAATACCATTCAATGAAGCTGATACAATAATATAAAAATGAATATGAATTTTTTGCAGCTATTGATGAGCTGCTAGAAACATATTTAATTTAATAGGCCTGTAAAGTTATTACTTATAATTTGTATTTAAAAGTTCAGCTGCAATGCTCATTGCATTTAATTTAATTGTAACTCAAATGACATTCTAAGACCAGCCTAAGGGGAAATGTGAAAATTTCATGTATACTGCTTAAAAGTTACTGATAATATGACTGACCATATCAGCTTTAAATGTTAGTTACCCTGTTCGCAGTCTTCCTTCCCCATGCATACATTCATTGCTTATGCAAAAATTTTTTTATTAGACACATAGTATTTTGATGCGATATGTGTATAATATATATATATATATATATATGTATGTATGTATATATATATATATATATATATATAATTATATGTTTATATATATACACACATGCACACCCATAGATATGAATTATTTACAATTCAGATTAACAATGTTGATGGACATCAAAGAAAAATCTTTCATTCACTGATATATCAGCTTCAGTAATGAGTGAATGAATTAAAAATACTGTTTATGAAGGAATTCCATATATATCCCTCTATTGACTCAGGCCTATTCTGTTGACCTATAGAACAATTTTAAAAAAATCTATGAGAAAGTGCTTGTGCTAAACAAAACTATAGCTATCTGATATGCTCTAAAATTAAAAAAAGGTAGAGTTAGCCTTAGCTAATATGTGTACAGCCATTGGAGTATTTCTTTGAATAAAGCCTCTGAAATACTATTTTTGATTTACTATGTAGTAGATTCTTAATGATATTTATTTTAATTAAACTTTCTTCTGTTATGCTTATAAACAGTATTATGTCTAATGGTCAATTATTCATTTATATTTAGGATGGCAAAGCTTAAAAATTAAACCAATTGTTGTGACCAGTTTCTTTTTTTCTATTATTGAAAGTCACTTTTTCTGGTTTTATATGTTTATATAATTATACTGCAATACCAATGTACAAGCAATTTTAAAATGTGTTTTATTATGCTTTGAATAACTGGTATTGAAACCTTTGACTTCTGTGGCAGTCTTATATCTTCATGATGTACGCTCCATCAGTTTTTTGTTAAAAGGTAAGTGAAATCTGTTTTCATTTGGTTATTAAAACAACCACATGTTCAACTGTTCTCTGGTTATCTTTATACATGTATATTCACATACTAATTCATTTAGAGCAGGGATTCCTAACAGGGTCCAAGTGGAACCCTTGGGGGGTTGAAAAAGGGCCTCTAGTATTCCAGGGGTCTATTGAGGGTCGTTGATAAATTTTTTTGTTTTATATTTCGGTTTGGCTCCAAAATGGATTTGTTTATTGCCACTTTAAATCAAAATGATTTTCGATACTTTGAACATTTGATGCAGCTTTCTATTGCTTAGAAAGATAGATTAATGATGCTGACATTCAAATCTACACTGATTACTTGAAACAAGTAAAAGAAGATATCAATGCCTGTTATAAAGATTTGGAAAGTTTAGATATCCCGTCTTGGATTATAAATCAATTTGAAAGCGACACAACCAATATTGATTTTTCATTACAAGAAGAATTGATTGAACTGAAGGTGAATTCGGAAGATAAAATCAATTTTCAAACAAGTGGTTATGCCAAATTTTGGAATTGTAAAGATATTTGCAAAAAATACGTCAAATTTATCCATATTACCAAAGCATTATTTTTAGCTTTTTCTAGTTCTAACCTTGTTGAAGCAGGATTTAGTCACGTTAACAATTTGTTAAGAGAAACCAGAAAATGATTAAATATTACAGAATGTGGTGATTTACAATTATTGTTAACTAATTTCACACCTAATATAAAATGTATTATGGAAAAGTATCAACCACAACCATCACATCAAGTCAGTAAAATTGTTTAGTAAAATATATATTTATATTCATCATGTTAGTTGTTTTGACTATACGATTAGCAATTTCAGGCCAAACATTAAAAACATTGTATCAATGCATCAAGCACAACCACCACATTAATTGAAATCGAACTTTTGTACAATTACAATCTGTGTTTCTGAAATCTTGTTTATATTTGTGAAATTAAAAATAAAAATAGTACAAAAATTATAAAACATAAACCTAATGAACCTTGTTTTTCTAATTTTTTGTTCATATTCTTAGTCAAATTGTTATATTTAATTGGTTTATGCATAATTATGAGTATTATAATTATTTTGTATGCTGTATATTGTAGAGAAAAATTTGAGGGGTTGTCAATGAAAAAATCATTCTTTTTAAAGAGGTCAATGTAGGAAAAAGGTTGGGAACCCCTGTTTTAGATAATTCTGTCTTTAGCCTTTAAAGAACCTAGGTATTACGAAATAGGATAGCCTTGCTGGCAGATCTGCCCTCCAAAGCGTAAGACGTATCTCAATTTTTTTTTTCTAGTTTTATGGTTTTTTTTGTTTGTGAGCTACCTGACATTATTCCTAAGCCAGAAGGCCATATCTTATGTAGAAATATTAGAAAATCACTGAAGAAATAGGATGTATAAAAAAAAATTTGTTGAAGTCATAAGGGAATTGGCCATATCTCAGTCTTTTTCTCAGAAAAAAAGAAAATTGAGATACATCTTTTATGCTTAGGAGGGCAGAGATGGGAACCTTCCTCAAAGGATTACTTTAATTTTGGCATAAAATAATTATCTTGTACAGGGTTGGCTAAGTCAGAACAATCTGGAAACCCCTTGAAAAAAACATAATTGACGGCAGGCTAACTGTAATTTCAGAGAGAACTTTGATGTTTACTGTGCAAAAGATGAAATTACCAAATATCAGATTTGCATACTGCATAAAATATTTTAACTTTAAAATAATTTTAAAGGTTTAAATTAAATTTATTTAAAATATATATAAATACAGGGTCCTCAAAAAAGACGTCATCATAATGTAAGAAAAATTGTGTTATTGATTTTTCAGAAAATTGTATTCTTGATACAAATGTTCACTTAGTGAAACATTAATTTTAGTGATATCAAAACGTGTATGTTTTATAAAAAATACTAAACGGAGCTTTGTAAAACCAAATATTTTTTAAAATTGACAATTTGAAAGTCGCGATTTATATATCTATGGTACCCGGTTTAAAGGGCTAAGTCAAAAAAAGTGATTTAAATATACCAAGTTATTGACTTTTATACCAATCGCAGAACAATAATTTCGACTTGAGTCTTTTGTACAAAGAAATGTACTTTTGTATACAAAATTGATAGACTTCAGCCTATTATATAAGTAAAAAGATTTTTTTTAAAATCAATACTACCAAATATCTAAAAGTCACTTTTTGGGGGTACCATAGATGTAATGAAAATATATTTGATTTTTAAAAAATAAAACACTTATTTAAAAAAAACTGTTAGGAATATAATTAAGAAAAGATTTTTCTAAACTTATTTTTCATTTCCTACCTGTTTAAATATGTGTTAATCTCCGTGGTCAAAGTATTTAAACGTAGCGCCATAACATAAACAAACTCTCTCTGTCACAGTATACGTGAGTCGTTCTCACGATTCGTTCACCCATTTCAGTTTATTATATTAAGCAGTTTTATTATGAAAATGCTATTTATGCAAATATATCATCAAAGATATGCAGACTTTACCCGGCTAGTGATTAGACAGTAGAACCCACAGCCCAGGATATAAGGAAGACTTTTCGGAACTTTTAGTCAGTCTGCCTCTCTCGTTCGACCGATGGATTAGCCGAAGCACGACCTCCAGCCGTAGTATGAGTTATCATCCCGCGGATTTCGCTGTCTGGTGTGCAAATAAAGACCGTCCATAGAGCCATCTCGAGATGCCGTTTTCAAGGGAGGAATCATAGGCAACTCACTGATGACCGCTGTGAACCGATCAAGTTAGCATCAGTCTACGATGCCGCTATCAATATGACCGGGGATGCACGCAAACAGATTTAAATATTTTTTTGTTAAAATGTAAATGAACGATGAATTAAATGTTCAACTTTTATAATGTATTTGTGATGTTTGTACCTTAACTCCACGCCCATACTTAAGGTAGATTTTTTTACAATTTCTGGGCTTAACCTCTAGAGAGTGCTCCTGCGTTATTTTACTCATTTTTAAATGTTTATTATGGAGTCTTTTTCACGATTCCAATCAAGTGTTATGGGCCCCCAGGAAAATTAATCTCTATGGGAATATAAAATTTAAAAAGCCCATTCCCAATTTATTTAAATTGAGATTTAAAGTTTTTGTATGTGCTGGAGTTTTGAGAGAGTGAAGGAATCTTTGTATATTTTAGTGAGAGGGGGGGGGGGGAGCAAGAACGCATTTAACTTTCCTATTTTTGTCTTTTTATGTAATGTATGATGTGTGATAACGATCAAAGGGTAACGATCGAACCTTTGAATAGAGACAACTATGTCTCATGGTCTGAAGATTTAAAGCTATATTGCTTGATCTTGATGCATGGACAGTTGTTAAGAGGAAAGAGGAGCCACCCACAGCTACAGCTTTCGTAAAGGAACGGAACAACTATCAAATTCGCGTACAACGCGGCTATTCTACAATTTACCTGAATACTAGTAAAGAGTTAAGGAGCTTAATCTATATATATAAAACAGTTCCGTAACTGACTCATTCATTCATTCACTGACTGACTGACATACAACGCACAGACCAAACCGCTGGACCTAAAGGGCTGAAATTTTGCACGGCGATTCTTCTAATAGTGTAGGGGTGCACTAAGAAAGATTTTTCAAAAATTCTTCTTAGATTTTTTAAAATTAAATTTTTAAGCTGTTTTTTAAATTTTTTTTACGTTTGCATTTAAAATAATACATTGAGGGTTATAAAATTTATATCACGAGAAAGATATAAAAATTCCTTCAAAATGAAAGTTTTTTCGAATTTTTACCTCCATTTCCTGATTTTTGGTGAATTTTTAAAGATTAATTTTTAGAATTTAATTTATTAAATGCTGATCACGTGATTTCTTTTTCTGGTACTTTCAATAAATTTATCGTCACGTGCGTAACAACTAAATAGACAAAAAAAATATTTTTTTCTCTTTCTAATGCAGCAGACGATTGGATATTATCCAAAAAAAATGCATATCCCTTACGATTTTTTTATAAATATATATATATAGATAGATAGATATTTTACATCAATTGTATACATTGATCATCGCATTTATTATAAATATATATATTTATTTTTTGGCATAAATTGCATACGTTGACCGTTGTATTTAATTTGAATGTACTCCGTAGCGAAGCGCGGGTTTTCAGCTAGTTTCATATATAGAAGATCCGCGCGTAGCCTAGGAAACTAACAGATTTCTTTCAATCAAAATCTAGGGCGTGGTTAATTGGTCTTTTAGAAATGTTTTTAATACCATGCAAGATGAAGGTGAGTCTGTAGGCATGTATGCTGCTAGATTGCGAAAAATCACCATACAAGTAAAAGATGCAGGTTACGAGTTAGATGAGGTATTCCAATCGCTTCAACTTATACGGTTTTTATAGGTTGAATTTGCTGGAATTATACAAACTATCAATCGATGGGAGGATAAGGACTTTAAATACGATGCTGTTTTAAAACAATTACTATGCGAAGAATCGAGAATTAAGCAAAGTTGCTCCAATCTTGAAACTCAAAATTCTAGTGTTTATAGTTTGACTTTAAAGAAACGGAATTCTAAAAAGAATAAATCTAAAGATCTGAAATGCACCAAATGCCGAAAAAAGAATCACAATGTCGCAGAATGCAGAAGTAAAGCTAAAGATTTTGCGACAAATGTTGAAACAAGTTTAGAAATTGAAACTAATTTAAATACCGTAGTGGATCCAAATACTTGGATTTTTGATACAGCCACTCACTTTTCGGGTGACAGGTCCCTCTTTAATACTTTTAAAGCGGTTCACAATATAGTCCAGTCAATGAATGCATGGAATATGCGAGAATTTTTGACTCCAGGAATTTGTTAGGAGTAGTTAGGTAAACATACTAAAAGTCCCCGCCCCTTGGGGGGGGGGGGTGGAAAGGTCCCATTTTTTGGCTTTTCACTTATATCTCGGAAACGATGCACTGTAGAAAAAAATATTACATATAAAAATGAAAGCTAATTAAATTTTCTATAAAATTGCCAATATACATATATGTCGAATTTCCAACGGTTTTCGAGATATACGTCATTGAAAATCGACAATTTTCGAAAAAATCATTTTTACCTCACTCTTTTTGTCAAACATTTGCTTCTAGTGCCTCTCACGATCGTTTCTCAGAAAAATTGTCCAAGACGAAGTTGTAGAACATTAAATTTTCTTCAATTTGATATACGCCTTTGCCACTTTATCTTCAACCAATCAAAAGTTATAGTATTTCTAACATGTACGCTCAATTTCGATGTTCCTCTAGAAATGAGTATGTTGAGAGCCTGTTGCGTTTAAATTGCTGTAACTTGCTATTATGATGAATAACAACACTTTAGCAATGGAAATAAGGTAATTTCAATTGAAACACAACACTTTTTTATAATTATAGCTGTTATTATATTATTACGAATCATATAATGAAAGTATTTACATGGACTGATAGTCAAATGAAAAAACTGTCGATGTCGTCATCTTCTTCCTGAATTAATATTGCGACTCCGTTGTTGCAATTGCCCTTGCAATTCGGGCATGTGACAGAGCAGTTTAACGATGCTTTTCTACAACCACACCTGCCTTTGTCACATCCTTTCGTGCATCGGCAAAAAATCATCTTCAAGATTTCGCCAGGGGCAGCATCCAACTCTGAGAGTTTCAAAACTAGTTGGTCATTCCTCTTCTCCCAACCCTAATTTTGCTCCCCACCATTAGGTTACTCCCCTAACCACAGGTGTACTTGGTGGTACGTCCGGAATGCATGCTGCTTAACAGCTCCTTCAGTTGGAGGGAGAGTTGAGAGATCAGGCTTCATGTTTGCAGCTGCTTTGATAAATGATTTGTAGCGGAACTCGTTGAGGGATTTTTCTGTGGCTGGAGCGCTATACCATGAGAGAGTACTCATGATCCCAGCTGTCCCAATGGAGTCAGGGGAAGAAAAACCGCTGGCAAATACCTCAGCTGCACGTTGTATGATTTTGGACTTCTGGTACATTTTGACAAAACCCACTTTACTCTTGCGATACGTTGCGGATGTTGTGTCACAACCTGTGAATGCATGTAAGAATAACAAATTGGCATTGTCCTTCATTTTCAACTCCTGCTGCAGCTGTTGTGAGGAATATACACTCGTCTTGACCTTTCCACTTCCAGGTTTTACCAGCAGAATGTCGCGATCAGTTGGGGATTTGGCTACCAAGAGAACAGCTAAGTCGACGTCCACTCCAATAACAGCAACCGAGGAATTTTGCGATTTGTTGATAGCTGTCTTCACAATATCAACGTCAGCATCACCTGAAGCTTGGAGCGTATTTATCCCATTTTTCTGCAGCTGCATCATCAGCAGGTTTATCAGCTGACTCTTAATATGAAAGTTGGAAAGGAAATCCTCTTGTATGACTTTAATTTCACTTTCCAAATTGACATTGATGTCCACACATCTCCTGGGTCGATATCGTCGACTCTGTTCAGCTGCTTTTGTGCTCTCTGATGTGTCAGTGTACCCATAAAAATCCACTGTACAACCTCACCCATGATAATGGATCATATCCATCACTAACATAACCATTACAAATGGTTGATACAGTGGTCTCTTTTTGCCAAACAACTTTGTGGACTAGGAATCCCCTATCAACAACAAATTCAAAGGTAGTTAAATCAACATCCTTATCAATTTGCTTAAACAGTGTGTATAGTGCTGACTTTCTGCACTTACTCATTCCACTTTCGTTGAAGAATGCCGGGGGGAAGGAAGCCAGTTAATATTGCATATAATTCTTCAAATCGAGGAGCCTAGTAACTTGATTGTTGTTAAATAATTATTTTAATTTTCGAGAATTATATTTTTGATATTAAATTTAATTTTTATTGTTTTTAAATAATAGTTTTGATTCATTAAATTTCAAGAATGGTATTTTTAAAATTAATTTAAATGTATTAATTTTATATTTAAATGTTGTAAAAATGAAATAGTGAAAATAACTGGAAATAAAAGGGCGGGAGGGTCTGGAATGGGCGGCTTGTGCCTTCAAAGAAGATACGAACTTAATAGAAGATGAGTGGAACATTCTAGCTTGTCTGCAATTACCTTATTTACATTGCTAAAGTGTTGTTATTCATCATGATAGCAAGTTACAGCAGTTAAAACGCACACAACAGGCTCTCAACATACTCATTTCAAAAGGAACATTGAAATTTAGCGTACATGTTAGAAATCCTATAACTTTTGATTGGTTGAAGATAAAGTGCAAAAGTGTATATCAAATTGAAGGAAATTTAATGTTCTACAACTTCGTGTCGGACAATTTTTTTGAGAAACGATCATGGGAGGCACTAGAAGCAAATGTTTGACAAAAAGAGTGAGGTAAAAATGATTTTTTCGAAAATTATCGATATTCAATGATGTATATCTCGAAAACCGTTGGGAATTCGACATATATGTATATTGACAATTTTATAGAAAATTTAATTAACTTTCATTTTTACATTTAACATTTTTTTTTCTACGGTGCACCGTTTCCGAGATATAAGGGAAAAACCAAAAAATGGGACCTTTCCACCCCTTCCCCCCTTTAGCTCACCCCCTAGGGGCGGGGACTTTTAGTATGTTTACCTACTAACTACTTCTAACAAAGTCCTGAAGTCAAAAATTCTAGCATATTCCATGCATTCTACACCCCTCTTTTGAGCACTCATTGACTGGACTAATAAGGAAATGAGTGTGGCTGTGGGTGACGCTACCCACCCCATTGAGGGAGTTGGCAATGTCAGATTAACTTATTATGATAATCCTGAACAATCTTAAGAGGTGACATTACTTATTGTGTTGTATTCACCTAGTATAAACAGGATCTTAATTGCTGGATCTAAATTTGACGATGCCAAGGCAAAGTTTGTTGGTGGTAAGAATAAAATAAATGTATACTCTTGATCAGGCAAACGATTGTTCGTTGCTAAGAAATTAAACGGTTTATACAAATGCTTCCCGAAAGTGAAGCGTATAAATAGTAAAATTACGGTCAACTCTATCGATGTGGCTCAAACTAATTTTAAAGTTTGGCATCGAAACTTTTGCCATATTAATTCTAAATTTTTAATCAACACAAGCAAAAATAACTCGGTAAGAGGGCTACCACACTTTAAACCGAGACACTTTAACACTTTACCACACTTGTCATAACTGAATTTTAAATTCAGTTATGACAAGCTGTAGATGATGAATTTAACTGCTGTAGATGCAATAAAAGTCATGCTAGAGCAGATCTCCGCAACCTTTTATCTTCCACGGCACACCAATGATTTTTTCGATAATTCCGCGGCACACCACAAGTTAAAGCTTGCAAATACATAAATTACAATAAAACGTATATATTTTTATTAGATAAAAAAACACACAATAAAATAGCTCTATGTATCTAGATAATTACAATTATTTAAGTTTTATATAAATCGTTTTCACTAAGCACCAACACAAGAACAAAAATATAAAGTTATAGATTACAAGTAAAATAAAATTCTCTTTAAATTTTAATATTAAAATTTGTTTTTTGGTCTTTACTCAAGCCTAATCAATCAACGTTAATTTAAACATAACTAATTTATTAATGAGATATTTGAGCTTGTTTTGATGAACATATACGTTTAATATTTGGCTCTATAGTAGAAAGTGCTACCCGAAGTTCATGGTCAAGATCCTTTAAGCACGATCGTTTATCATTTTTAATTAGAACCAGTGTCGAAAAACTTTGTTCGCATAAGTATGTCGTAGAAAAAGGGAGCAAAATTACAATGGCCATGTCAGAAATTTGAGGATATTCTTTCTTAACTGAAATCTAGAAATCAGTCAATGACATGTCACTGAAGTTGATATGCGTCCGTCGTTCCTCAATTCAATAAATTCCTCTCGAATTTGAAGGGAAAGGGCTTCTGTTGAATTATCGGCATCAGCTAGGAAAGGATTTCTTATCCAATTGTATAGCTCCGTATTAATTGTGAAAAAATAGTGATTAAATTTCTCTAGCAATAAACTTAAATGTTGTTGAGCCAGATCCAGAATTGTTTTGTTTGTTTTTAATCATTGACTTGTAAGTCCTTTGGAACATTTCTAGAGATCCTTTTTGTAACTCTTTCTGCCAAAGTACGAGCGTATTTTTAAACCCCATTAACTTGTCGGAACACGTCAGATAATTTTCGCTTCGACCTTGCATTTTTTTATTCAGTTCATTCAGGTGCTCAAAGATATCAGCCATATACGCAAGTTTAGCCATCCAGTGATTATCTTCAAAAAGTTGGTAGAGTTCAGTCATATTTTGTTTCAACAAAAACTCACGAACTGCGTTCCGAAGCTCAAACAATCTAGCCAAAACTTTGCCCCGGGATAGCCAACGTACCTCAGTATGTAACAGTAAGGATTCATAATCCGCTCCCATTTCTTCACAGATTATTTTTAAAATTCGCGATTTTAGGGCTCTTGATTTAATAATGTTTATCATAGTAATACATTGATTTATCGATTGCAATAACTCCGTAGGCAAGTTTTTGATCATCAATGCTTCACGATGTATGCAACACTGTGTAATTTCTATATTAGGATTTTGCCGTTTTACGCACGAAATAAAACCTTTTTTACTGCCCATCATTGCCGCAGCACCATCCGTGCAAATACTGGTACAACTACTCCATGAAATATCATGGGTTTTGAAAAAATCATCGGTTACTCGGAAAATTTCCTCGCCGGTAGTTCGCTCTGGAAGCTCGTTGCAAAATAAATAGTGTTCTTTTATGGTGCCCTCATCAACGAAGCGTACAATGGCTAGCACTTGTGCTTGGTTTTTAATGTCTGTTGACTCATCAATCTGAAGAGCAAACTTCTGAGCCTCTTTCAGTTTTCCAATTAGTATTCCTAAAATATCGTTTGACATATCGTCGATACGTTTTTTAACAGTATCAACTGACAACGGAACTTTTTTCACTTCATTAACTTCTCTAGGCCCAAGCATGGATTTAACAATTTCTATGCATGCTGGTTTAACGAGAGTTTCACCAATAATATGAGGTTTTTTCTGACGTGCAATTAATCTTGCAACATGGTAACTAGCTTCTAAGGCTTTATCAGAAACTGTGACTGATGATAACAGTGATAGCTTTTGTTTTCGCTTTTGATCTAACAGCCTAAGAAAAAATGATTTATTCTTCTTAGCGTAGCTACGATGGTTTGAATTCAGATGGCGAAGCAGTTTACTAGGTACCATTGATTTGTTAGATAGTATTTCTCCGCAAATGATGCATTCTGGTTTGGGTGGCGTTTCTTTATCACAACACGAAAATCCAAATCGAATGCAATCTTCGTTATACTTCCTTTCATAAATGTTCTGTTTTTTTACGGCACCACTTGTGCAAGTTCATTTGTCAGTGAATTCGAAAATTTTCCTCCTAAATACTTGTCCATACTTTTTAAGGATATAACAATAATATCCAAAAATGCGGTGTTTGGTGGGACAACGTCTTTATGCTTTCGCGTTCGGATGATGACTAACTCGCGTTCTGGCATAATTTTTACATAACGGAAACCCTTTTGGCAATATCTTGCTTCTGTGCCAAGTTGAGGCCCGTTTTTCACTAAATTGCCAAGCTTGGCGTTGTTCATTGAAAATTTCCATGTGATTGTTTCATTGGCTGCTACTTTCTGTTGACGACTAAATACATAAAGGTGTTGTCGAACATCGTATTACAGTTATGTCCTTTGTTTTAAAGCTATTCTTAATCATATTTCTTCACTGAATATACAAATATGACCTTCATATTGAAATTCATCTGAAAAATGTGTTTATGAAGATCCTGAAACGGTAAAAGTTTAAAATATTTGAAATGGTAATCACGACTCGTATATATATACTTTGTTGTGTTGGAGGTACACTGAAGAGCCAAAAAAATTGGTACAGGCGTGCATATGCAAATAACGGAGATATACAACAAATCAGCGTAACGCGATGAGGTCGGCAGCGCCTATATAAGACAACAGGTCTCTGGCGAAGCTGTTAGATCGGTTCCTGCTGCTACAATGGCAGGTTATCACGATTTGTGTGACTTTGAACGTGGTGTTATACGCGGCGCACGAGAGATGGGAGATAGCATGTCCCAGGCAAGGTTGTAAATTGGATTTTCGCGACCATTTCACGAGACTACCGTGAATATCAGGTACCCGGTAAAACATCAAATCTTCGACAGCGGTGCGGCCGAAAAAAGACCTTGAAAGAACTGGACCGTCGACGACAGACGAGAATCCTTAAACGAGATAGACTTGTAACACTTCCTCAAATTGCCGTAGATTTCAATGCTGGGGCATCAACTAGTGTCAGCGTGCGAACTGTTCAACGAACCGTCATTGATATGGGCTTTCAGAGCTTCAGACCCATGCGTGTACCGTTGTTGACTGCGCGGCACAAAACTTTACGCCTTGCCTGGGCCCGCTAACACGTCTATTGGACTGTTGGTGACTGGAAACATGTTGCTTGGTCTGACGAGTCTCGTTTTCAATTATATCGGGCGGATGACCATGTACGGGTATGGAGACAACCTCATGAAACCATGGACCGCACATGTCAACCGGGGACTATTCAAGCTGGTGGAGTCTCTGTGATGGTATGGTGCAGTTGGCGTGATATGAAACCCCTGATACGTCTAGAGATGACAGGTGATGGGTACATTTGCATCCTGTCCGATCATCTACACCCATTCATGTCCATTGTGCATTCTGGCGGAGTTGAACAATTCCAGCAGGACAATGCGACATCCCCCAAGTCGAGAGTTGCTACCGAGTGGCTGCAGAATCACTCTTCTGACTTAAGGCACTTCCATTGTTCACCTAAATTCCCAGACATTATTGAGCATATCTAAGATGCCTTGCACCGTGCTGTTCAGAAGAGATCTCCACCCCCTCGCACTCCTATGAATTTGGGGACTACCCTGCAGGATTTATAATGTGAATTGTCTCCAGGATACCTTCAGACATTAGTCGAGTCCATGCCACGTCGTGTTCCGGCACTTCTGCGCGCTCGTGGGGGGCCTTACACGATATTAGGCAGATGTACCAGTTTTTTTGGCTTTATATAAATTAGTACTGTTTGCCTTTTTATGCTTATAACTTATGATTTCATATGGGACTGATTATCAGCCTTAATTATTATTTGCAGTTAATGTACTTTATAATTCATGTAATTAATATTTATTTTTAAACGTTTAATGAACAAATAATAAATTTGTCAGGTGTTTGTATTATGTATGCAAGACTGTTTATAATCGAGTATTTCAATAATAACTGAAAGGCAAATTAAAAAAAATAAATAAAATTATTTTATAGAACTACTAAAATTAATCACTTGACTTTATATCATTTTTGCCTTCGAAATATTTCATAAAATTACTTTATGTATGTGCAAGGATGAATGAGTCTCTCAACACAAAATAAAAATCAGTAAAATTTATTTTGGAAGGAAATATGTTGCTAAGGTGCCAAATATGGCTTTCCTTTGGTTTAAAGAAAATTTATTGAAGAAACCAAAAATGACGATAAGTTGCCAGCTATTGCAAACCTTGCCACAAGCCAACTGAACGCGAGAAAGTCAAAGTTGACGCGCATGCGGAAATATGAAATCCTAGTTTCCTAAATCTAGACGCTCCTACTCATAGGTTCCGACGCTCGAGCATACATACAATGTATGGTAACTACATGCTTTTGTTTCGTGTATAATTTCGATCCAGAGATGTTACATAATCGCAAAAAGTTAGAGGAATATTTGACTTAGAGAAATTTCTAACTAGTGTGATGGTTAAATTTTTTTTTGTTATCGATAAAATAACCGCGGCACAGTGAAGATCACCTTGCGGCACACTAGTGTGCCGCGGCACAGTGGTTGCGGAGCACTGTGCTAGAGGACTGCTCACTAAATAGCAGTTTTTAGTCGGAAGCCGTTCTATGTTTTACGTATGTCTGGAACTGCGTTTACCATTCTCGTCAGAATAAAACCCCATTTGAGCTTTACGGGGGCCAAACGCCATCAGTCAAACATTTGCAAATTTTTGGCTCCAATGCATTTGTAGTAATACCCAAGCAGCTCCGTACCAAACTAGATATGCGAGCAAAGAAAGGAGTAATGGTGGGATACGCCATGTCAACACGTGGTTATAGAGTATGGGTCCCTGCCGAGAATAAAATCGTGTAGACCAGTGATGTTAGGTTCAGCGAACCAACAGAAAGTTTTTCTAAATCTGGAAGCGAACTGTACCCGTACCATGTTTTTACTTATCGTAATGACCAAAATTTGAGCTCTGATGACGAATCCATTGAGAAACATTAGACAGAACCGTAGAAAAGTGTTAGAAAAATAGCTAGAATGTATTTTTCCTTCCTATCTAGCCTTAAGTATTTACTTCGTGAGCCACCATTATCGTATTAACGTTTTCGATAATCCCTTGACGTCATCTCAGCAAGCCGAAGCAATTACCGACGGAGTAAACATAATAGTGACGTCATTTTGTAGACGAGATGCGGTACTCACTTCGAACGTTCAATTTATGACATCATTCCAACCGCTGTATTTAGAAGTGCAATAAATTTGCATATTCCGGATATATCATTCGTACCGCCAGGGAGAACCACACTCGGCTATCATATAAAAGCCATGTGGCAAACTTCCTAGTATGAGGTTCTATACTCTGTCTATTCATGGTTCCCCTCTGCTTATCATCTGAAAGTCTGCAATAGAGGGCGTGGCCCAGGGACAGTTGGACCCCATTTTCTTATGCTCCTTTCATACATTCGCGAAACTAAGAGCGAAGTGTGTAGAGGAAAGCAGTGATTTATTGGTCCCCTCGCCGTCGTCCTTTTGATGATTCGTCCCCGACCGCTCCGAAGAGCGGTCGAAGACGAATCATCAAAAGGACGAGCGTGACTAATGTACCCCAAAATGTGTCAAGAGGGGACGGGAGAGAGTTTATTCGCGAATGTGGAACAGGAGCATGGCTCCTAGTATGAGGTTCTTCGGCGGTGGAAGTAACGTGCCTGTGTGCAGTTGTTTTCTTTACTGCAACTCTCCGTGTAAACCGATGGAAGCTAAACAATCGACCTTGAAGTATGTCTGCTAAAAGCCGCCCTCCGTTTTTTGCTTTGTGAATCCTCAGCTAAATATCGAAGGAATGGTGAGCGACAACGATACGTCTTATGATCCGAATAAGTTTTTTTTTTCAAGAAAAAACCCTTCTGTTACAATAAGCGAACTCTGTTTAATAGAACTCTATTTATTTAAGCGAACTTTATTTTCAAACTGCTGAACCTGTGTAAGGTTCTTTACATTATTTTATGTTTACAAGAAGTGCTTATTTGTTGAATGATCTTTTATAGCCTTGTGTTTTTAATTGAATTCAATTCTTTTTTGTTTGTTAATGAATAAACTAGAGTTATATTTAAAAACTAGAATGTTTTTATGTTTCGCTCCAAGCTTGCACACCACACTTTGAGAATAATTTTATCGGAGTTAATGTTCAGCTACCTTTTTCTTATTTATTGAGGTGATAGTCCGCCTTCCCTGCTAGCCATATCAGCTCTGCACCCAAAAGCAAAAAACTTTATTTTACTTGTACATTATCTATTTAAGGTCAGGGCATTTCTTCCCCCAAACCCTAACAAAAAGGAACCTACTCGGACCGTCGCACAACAACCAAATATATGCGATGATATGGCTTGGAATAGGCATGCTGTTTTATGAAAAGATTAATCAAGGGTAGACCTTTATTAAGATCTTCCGTGATCTGATGTTACACTTAACTTATCTGTAAAAGCCAAAGAATTTTGTAAATCAAATAATGTTAAATTTGATCCTGTATTCACTGATTTTAGTGGTAAATATACTTATACAGGTGTTGTACCAGGCAATTTAAAAGCCTTAAATATAAATTTTGTAAATCATATGGACAATCATGGAATTTGAATGTACCAAACTCTTATGAGGAAACTATTCTTTCACCTCAACTGGTTGAGAGCTATACAGGACGAACTTGATGTTATTAATGAACGGAAAGTATGGGATTTAGACCCAAAACCTAAAAATGTTAGTGTAATTGGCAGCTGTCAGGTTTTTACCCTTAACACTAGAACCGCGGGACTTTCGATATACCTAGAACCGCGGAGCGGGTCATTTTGACCCTAGATTGTAAACCTATAAAATATGTACAAGCGCTTAATTTAGTTAACAAAAACATTTTATTTTTTAAATAATAATCAATATTTCTCAGAATTTACATTAAATAATTTATATAAATCAAGAGAAATTAACTTAATTTTTACAAAATCGAATTATTTAAAATTTTATATCCTTGAGTATTATAACATTTCTCTTTAATAAAATATGGCATAAATTTTTCTAATTTCAAAGGAAAAACAGAGTATCTCTTTTCAATAAGTTTAGGCATAATTTCAAAAAATAAAAAATAAAATTTTTTATCAATTACTTAGTTTCTAATAGTTTTACAGATTATAAAATCCAATTTACTGTATGCATTGTGCACAAAACTGAGCAATAAGTTTTGTACATTTTCCACGAATGGGTGCTTTACATTTTGAACAGATATCTATAGTTTTATTTTCACATTTCGAACTGTAACACCGGACTCATTTACGCTTAATTTGTGGTTGTCCAACGTTTTCATTGGTTGCTTCAAACTCTCTTTTTGCCACCTTTTTTTGTCGGTAGAGCACAAACTTTTCTCGCAATTCTTCAACCATGTCTTGAATGAATTCTTGAATGAAATGCCGTCTACTAATAGATTTTCCAGTTACAGCTTTATATAAAACCCAGGCATCGATTGCAGCAAGGTCCAAAATATTACAAAAATCCTGAACTGGCCACCTAAGTGAAGCGAACTTGACTGTATATTTTCTTGCCATTTGGTCAATCACGTCCACACCGTATTTAGTTGCGTTGTAGAAAGCGATTGTATTAGGTAGCTTTTAGGGGTTATCTGCAATTTCTACGGCTGGATGGACACTACTTAGCAACAAAACGTTTTTATCTTTTTTACCTTGAAAAAAAGTAAGACTCGTGTCTTTATGGGTTGTAACCGTAGTTGAATGCAATGTGGATTTTGACATTTTTACAGAGACTAGTATTTATCTTTGTGAGCGTTTTGCAGTTCCTACAGCCTGGTGTTTTTGGATTTCAATGCCTCTGGAAGTTTCAGTATTGTGAGAAAGTTTTCCGTAGTGACATTTCTACCTTTGTTCTCATATGGATTTATTAGTCGCAGCACTATATGTTCAGAAAGAAAAACGTTGGCTGGACATTGGTTATATTTACCAAGATACGGGAATCCATTTCTCAGATATTTTGAGTCAACATCTGCAGCCAACCAGAACTTGATTCCAAATTGAGCGACATTCCAGACTGTCCCATCTTTGTCAACGTCATTATTTCCAACTTTGAATGTTATTGTCAATTTCCTTTTCAAATTTCTTTGTGTGTGTGTATCTTTTCTTGGAATGTTGGATTTTTCTTTTATATCAGATAAATTATCATCATTATTGCCATGCGAACGACCAGCGATTGTTAGAGCATTGCCAGAGTCATCTTCACTTTCATTTGCTTCATCCAAATACAAATTTCCTTTATTAGCAGGCAGGTATTCATCCTCACTACTCAAAATCGAAACACTTTCATCATTATCTTCACCTCCTGAATCCTTTTCAGATAATTGTTTTAAATATTCTAAAGCTTCCTGAACAAGATTACGGCATCGTGTCATTTTTTTTACATATACTAACTACAGTATAAAAGCAAGTTCAAAAAGTCTTCTAAATATTCGCTATAATTTTTCTCTGAATTCGAACGTAGTTCACGCTTCAAACCTAATATAATGATTTGACTGAAAACCTTCACTATTACCCCTTCTGGTACAGTTCATTTTAGGAATTCCAGGGTGGGGTAGAAGTACTTTAGAGTTACTTCTGAGAAAATGCATCTGTTTTTCTTCATTTGTACATTAACATTTCTTACGGGTCAAATTGACCCGCTCCGCAGTTCTAGGTATAAGTGTTAATAATCAGAAAATTATGTATGTTACGAATTTTTTAATTTGTTAAATTGTTGTTCTCCTTAAATTATTAAAAGTCATAAAAGGAATTTTTTTTTCAATCGGTACTTTTCGCGTGGTGATAAAATAAACATTGTTTTGGGTCAAATTGACCCGCTCCACGGTTCTAGTGTTAGAACTAACAAAAACTCGAATGTCATAAGGTTTAATGCTAGACCTGTTGCTCAAGGGTATAAGCAAAGTAAAGGCAAAACCTGCAATGAAGTTTTCAGTCCGGTAGTTAATTTTTCAATCTTACGTTTTTTTTTTTTTTTCTGTTCTAGTTCAAACCTGTAAATGACCTAGAAGTTCATTTTGAAAGGTGCAACATAGAAGATTGATGTAAGTACCTCATTCTTATCCTTGAACTTCATATATCCTCTTTAAGCTGTTGATTATGCAAAAAACTACTAAACCTAGTTGCTATTATTTTAAAGTGTGTTAAGATTCACATTTCTTTTAGTAAGTAGTTTTTTAAAAACTGTTAATGTTTAAGCTTTTAAGTTTTTTCATGTGCTAAATATGAATCAATCTCATTCAATTGAATATCATAATTGATGACTAATCAGTAGTGTAGCCAGAAAAAATATCTAGATGGGACATACAATTCTTGATTAAAAGAGAATCAGTGGCTATTTTTGGTTAATAGTTTTTGATTATGTATAAAGGACTTAAATTTCAGATGAGGCATGAGCTCCTCTGGTCCTTTTACTGTCTATATCTGAGGGTCGAGTGACATTTATAAATCATAAACAGGAATTTTTTCATGTTCAACAAATGATATCTTCTTTATAAATCAAAGTACCACAGGTAAATTAAATACCAAATTTAAAAATTGGTAAACTATAATAACCCTAAATACCAATATATATCTAATTTTTAAAAACTAAAATAAAATCTGATTGAAGAAACATTTTGTATTTATTTATTTTTATTATTATAAGTAGAGGAAAAGCAGTTAAAATTTATCAACGATCCAGGCTATACCAAAAAACATAAGCATCATTGAAATATTCTGCAAGTCATGATCACAGTGTTTACAAGAAATTGAAATTTTCTGAAATATGAATTTCATAAATATTTGTGATGTGCAAAAACCATGAAAAGCTGAAATACAAATTTTAATCATCTTTGTCAAGAATTTCAAGCCCAAGTTTACTATTGAAGTGTGATCATTATTTGAATTACAGTTGTACTTAGGTTTGATAAATAGATAGTGAAATGAAACATATTGTTGCTGTTTAAGTGCAAATAACTCAGACAAAAAAATGCTACAAATCTTACAAATCAAAGATGACATGCATTATATAAGTAGACTAGCTGAATACCCATGCTTTGCCGCAGAGTACATTCAAATTAAATACAACAGTCAATGTATGCAATTAATGCAAAATAAAATATATATTTATAAAAAAATTGTAACATCTATTTTTATAGACAAAATAATGTAGAAGAAAATATTCAAATTAAATACAACGGTCAATATATGCAATTAGTTTGTATGTCTATAAAACATACTAATTTGAATTAAATTCTTAAAAAAACTTCCATTTGAATTAGTCTAGTGGTTATATTTTATCTTTTACCATATTTTAATAATTTTTTTTTGTCAATTTATTTTGTTATGCACGTGATGCAAAATTAATTTAAAGTATCACAAAAATAAAAGAAACCACGTGATCAGCCATTAATAAATTAAATTCTAAAAATTAATCATTAAAAATTCACCAAAAATCAGAAAATGGAGGTAAAGATTTGAAAAAGATTTAATTTTAAAGGAATTTTTATGATCTTTCTCGTGATATAAATTTTATAACAATCAAATTATTATTTTAAATGTAAACTTTAAAGAATGTTACAAAAACAGCTTGCAAATTGAATTTAAAAAAACCTAAGAATGTTTCAAAAATCATTCTTAGTGCATCCCTACATTATAAGAAAAATTGCTATGCAAAATTTCATCACTTTAGGTCTAGCGGTTTCGTCTGTGCGTTATCTGTCTGTGAGTCCATTGTGGAACTGTTTTATATATATAGATAAAGTTGAAAAGGTGTACATTTAAAATATCTTCGTAAAAATACTCTGATTATATTCGGTATGCCAGTTTCTGGTTGGTTGATACTCATGACACTGAGAGATACAGCTGCTAAAAACCTAAACTTACAGCTATATTATATAAGAGTGGCCCAAATGAAAGTGTGAATATTGTATTGGTGGCAGTGGTTAAATATTTAGAGCATTGTGTTTGTGTCAGTAGATGATATTGTATATTACGAAACAAACAAGTTAACATTGGAAAGTGTCAGGGGGGTGTTTGAATGCATTTAAGTAAAGTGACTACAGATGGTTGTGACATGGATTCATCCAAACAGGGCCAATGAGAGGTTTTTCAATTTCTGACATCAGAAACTGTTACTGAAGCTGTAATTTATTGTCATATGAAGGACGTGTACAAGCATCAGTATCTGTCACAGTGTACAGTGTTCGGATAGTTTAGGGAATTTCATAAATGATGTGGGAGCATGCAAAGAGTTGAGACATACTGTAGCACTCTTGGCCATCATAATGGAATTGATTTTTTGTGGTGGACAAGATTTTCTCATAACTCTGACTTGTTGCAGTGCAACAACCACATCTTCGACCCACTGAAAACAGGCTCTCAAAGGCTGCTGATTTGCTAATGATGCAGAGGTTCTGGATGGTGTTCATGACTGGTTCTGCTGACAATCATGGAAATTCTTCACTCAGGGTAACGAAAATCTTGTAAGTGATTGGACACTTACTTGAATTGACAAGGCGACTCTGTATAGCAGATATGTAGGTCATGTATCACTATGACTTCCCGTATGTTCACATTTATCAACCAATGAACCATTGCAGAAAAAATTTCATTTGGGCCACTTTTGTGTTTATTAGATTTTTCAATCTGTTTCACATGCTCACAAAATTTCTTATAAGAATTAGATGCATTCTCTAGCAGTGGCATAGCGAGGGGAGGGGAAGGGGGTCTATCATGCCCCGGGGGCTACTCGCAGAGTAATAAATAAATTGATTGCTATGTACCAAGTTCATTGTTCTCGTTAGTTTTACTCTTTTTTGTAATTTTTATTAAACAATTATTATCCTTCGCCATTTTAATTTTTGGTGTGTAATGTGAATGTAATTTTGATTGCTTTTACTGTATAATTTTATAATTTCAAGCTTGAAGGTGTCTTATTTACACCAACATATTTTTTTACTATGTTCTATATAGGTCGAAAAATAGATACATAAAAGTCTGAAAATTTGTCATTGTGTATCTCTGTTTACTCGCATAGAATGGTAAATTTCCAGGGGGGGGGGGGGGCAGTGAGTAATTTTTTCTCTGAAAAGGGGGCAGTAGGCCAAATATGTTTGGGAACCCCTGAGGTAGACAATATTAAAATTTTATTACAATATTTTTTGCAATTTGAAATAAAGTAAGTTCTCCTTTTTATATTTTATTTACTGTTGTTCTGCTGTTCAAAAGTAATATCGTAATTGATATAGTAAAAATTAATATTTTATTTAGACCATGTCAATTCCGGGAAAAAAACTTAGCAGTTCTCAGAATTGGAAAAGAAATCTAGAGCAAGACAAAAAAGCTCAGAAATCCAGAATAATAATGGAATCATATTTAGTAAAAAAATCACAAAAGGAAAAACCAGACGATAAGAAGTATGAAGAAGTAAAATCAGTGTCAGAATCAGATTCAGATTGTACTCCTACTGCTGTTAAACTTTTATGCGATAACACATCACAACAAATACAAGACTCTGAAGATGATGAAGATAGGGGCCGAAGTACATCAGAAGTTCCAAATCCATGTCCATACCTAATAAAAAGTACAGAAAATGTAACAGAAACACTCACTGTAATTCTGGACATTCTGGAATTCAAAGATGTTGCTTATTTAAAATTCAGTAATAATCTTCCAATAATATCGAACCAACTTCACACAGAAATTATTATTCATGGATCCTGCATATTTCAGAATGAATCCAGTCTAAATGCCGTAGCAACATCAGCTAATCATCTAATGCCAAAATCTTGGTTTTCTCGACCGGTCGGTAATGAAGAAAGAACTGAAATTAATCGATCTTGGTTATTATACTCACCAAAAAATAATGCAGCGTACTGCTTTTGTTGCTTACTATTTATTACATGAAATTCCGCTACACAATCATCTTTTGTAACAACATTTGGTTTTAATAAATGGAGGAAAAAGACTAAATTGATTAGCCATGAAAGAAGTCCAAATCACCGAAAATATTTACAACTTGGAAAGAAACAGAAAGAAGATTAATTAATAAAACAGGAATCGATGCATCATTAGAAGCAAATATACAGTCCAAAAAAGAATGAAAGTGAAATATATTGCAACGAATATTAGCTTGTATAAAGTATCTGATTATACAAAATCTTTCTCTACGTGGTCATATTGAAAATCTGGCACTTCAAGATGGTACAAATGTTGGAAACCTATTATCTTTACTAAAACTTGTAGCTCAGTTTGATCCACTACTAGCAAATCATCTTAAAAATGCCATGGAAACACAACGAACTGTCTCATGGCTATCACCACAAATTCAAAATAAATTTATTCATCTTCTGGCATCCACAGTTCAAAATCAACTCATAAATGACATCAAAAGAAATGGATATTATGGACTTTAATTTGATTCGACTCCTGATATTGCTCATCGAGAACAAATGTCGCAAGTCTATAGGTATGTAGATATTGATTTTACCAACAGAAAAGTGTCTATCAAAGAATCTTTTTTGGGATTTATTGAAATACATGCTAAAGATGCAGCCTTGATTGAAAATGCAATTTTAGAAAAATTAAATTCCGATCAGATTTCCTTAACAAACTGTAGATCACAATGTTATGATAATGCTGCCGTGATGTCAGGTCACATATCGGGCGTTCAACAAAGAATTTTGGGAAAAAATGATAAAGCATTATTTGTAAATTGTGATAACCAGTCATTAAATTTAGTAGGAGTTACTGCAGCTAAGCAAGATCCAATCGTTGTAACATGTTTTGGAATAATTGAAAACATATCTCTTTTTCTCATGTTCACCATTATGATGGGAATTATTAAAAAATGCTTTAAAGAAAACTGTTAAACGTGAATCTGAAACACGATGGAGTGCTAGACCACAAGCAGTTAGCGTTATTTGCCGATGGGCTGGAAGAATTAGTAGAACTATTAGAAAAAATAGCAGAGGACAGTACTGCCACAAGTGACACCAGAAGTGAAGCTACAATTTTGTTGCAAAATATACTGCATTTTAATTTCATAACTTTAGTCCATTTCTGGCATGAAATCTTGAAGAATTGATCGTGTGCAGCTCAGATTACAAAATCCTAAAATGAATTTTAGAGAAGCGTTCCATGATCTTGAATCATTAGCGACTCAACTTGCAGAAATTCGAGACGAGATCTGTGAAAAGACAATAGAAAAGGCTAAGTCTCTTTGTGAAGAATGGGGTATTAGTATAACAATCCGTGTTAGAAGACGCCGAAAAATGCTCGGAGAATTGGCTAGAGATGTTGGCCTTTCTGCAGAAAGTGAAATTTCTCGCGTTATAAAAAGTGTTCTTGATTGTCTGCAGCAGGAAATAAGTACATGATTTACATGACTAAGTGATCTTAAATGCAAATTTGGATTTTTACTAGACGTTGAAAATATATTAAACAAGGGTAATGTTGATAATGATCTTGAAAAGAATTGTAAAAATTTGGGTGAATTTTATAATACAGATTTTAATGGAACAGAACTATGTTGAAATATGTGACTGCAAGATGTTACTCTGCAGTAGAAAAGAAATTGAACCTAGAACTCCATTAGAGCTTTTTACCTTTATAATCTCATATGGAGTGCAATAAATGATTATAGTACTCACAACTTAAAAAAACTAATCTTGTAGAGCAAGGGGTTAAATAGAAACCTTTGAAATATGAATAATGTCATCATAAATGATTTTTTTTTCTATTTTATTTGTTGCAAATTAATCAAATATTCAAGGTGATAATAAAAGGCACAGTAACAAATAATATAAAGATATTTATGAAATAAAATTTATATTTTCTAAAATATGTAACATATATAACAAAATATTTTGCATACCAACAAGCTTATTTATTTTTAAAATCTTTCCACAAAACTGGACTTGTATGGTTCTGCATTACAGAAAATGGCATGGCCCACTGACAACAACTGTATCTGCCCATAGGGAGAATAAAGGTGAATTCATGGAATTCTTGATTGTTTTACATATATAACATTGCAATGTAGTTTTTTCTTCCACCTCCTCCCTTCCAAAAATATGTTTATAAAAAAAGTTGGAAGTTATATTTAGTACTAAAATAAAACTAAAAAAATATTTTGGTCTTCAGTTGTTTTTTACATTAAGTTTTAAATTTTAAAAACACATAACTATGAGAGAAAGAGAAAAGATAAAATTATGGATTTCTGAGAGATATATGAGCTAGTGTAAGACCATATCAAAAGTATGCATAATATAGATAATGAGTGATATATATTATTATGTCGAGAAAAATCATGTAAAATCTATAGCCAAAATATAAAAATAATGTATAAACGGTCCTTATGAAAAACTTCTGATAAACATTTTATGAAAAGCTAATAAAATAGAAAACAATATTAACTTTCATTAATTTGTTTATAATGAAGCTATATGTTTTCAGATTGCATTTAAATTTTTCCTCTAAGTTCAAATGTCATATGTTTTGTGTTATTGCGATTCAAACCAGAAAAATATAAACAAAAATCCTTTTATTGAAGTCAACTATATAAATGTTGAAAAAAACTTAAGTTTCAATTTCATTCCCTTTTCTGCTGAATAGGACCATTACATAGTTTATGTTGTAAGTTAGGATAAATTATGATTGAAAACAGAAAAGAAACAAATAAAAATAGAACTAAAACATTTAATTTTCTTGCTAAAAACTATCCCAATACATTCATTATTTTGTGTTTAGGTTAATGAAATTGAAAAAATTTACAGTAAATCAATATTTTTTTTTTTCACGTCTGAATTCAAAAGCTTGTAAAATATTACTTTGTGTGTTTATATCAATATTGTGTGTTTATATCAATATAATTGTTTATATGTGTAGTTTAATTTAAAATGTGTATATTTTAGTAATACAAAAGACTTAAGAATTTGAAAAATTCTTCAATGTACTAGCCAACTATGGGGGATGCTGGTGGTTCAGTGGTTTTAGTCGTTCTTTATTCTTGTTAATACGTCACCTTAAGTACATAATAGATCACAGGTTCGCACATAATTTGCTTTATTTTACATGATATTTACATGCATGCATTGAGTACAGTGCAGTGCTAATCTTTGCTCCCGCATTTCACTTCGAATCTGCCTCTGAATGTCCGAGTGGGGTTACAAAGCCATAGAGTGGTAGCGCCATCTAGCATAACAATTTCCCACACCAACTTTGTAAATCAATATACCCATAATCTAATGTGTCCATCTCCAAGTGTTACACTAAGATCTGAGCCCATTTCACAATAACCACTGTTATTCATACATTCAAGTGGTGTTTAATTAATAAGAAATTCAAATAAGGCCTTTTTAAAAAAATTTATCTGGCATAATGGTTTTGTATGAAATGACTACTTTTGACACCCATGATTCTAAGATTTTTTTAAAACATCTTTGTAAATGCAATGCTAGAATTATATTAATATAAAGAATCTTTTTGCCTCTCACTAAGCCAGAGTTTCACGAACCTTTTTCAAGTTGTGACCCCTGCATTTTCATTATTTTCCTCACATCCTGTGCATCTCCCATCCTACAGATTTTCATTAAAAAGGCCTTGTAAGATATGAAATAAAAACAGTAAAATGCATTTTCCATTATTCATTTCTGATTAAATGTTTAATATAATAAAAAGGAAATGTGTAAGAAATGGAGAACATTAAAAATGCTTCAGTCCTCGGTCAAAGATGTGTAAAAGCAAGAACAGAACCCCCCCCCCCCCCCCCCCAAAAAAAATAATAATATAAAAAATAATAATAATAATACACGTACTGTAATGATTCAGAATTATATAGAAAAACTCTTACTTATATGAAATTGCTTTATTCTGTTGGGGATACTACAACAGTTATACCCACAGTGATGTCACAGACTGGTGAAAGACAAACTGATGTTTGGAATTTGTGTTCTGTACATAGTAAGTGACCTCGATTTTCATTGACTGAGTTTGCACTTTAAATAGGACTTTTTTACTTTTAAAAACCACTGCACTGCAGTTTTCATAGTATATAAATATTGACACATAAAATTTTTTGTTGAAATTTGCTAAAAAGTTATTTTTATTGAATAAAACCATGGCAACCCCCATCCTCCTGTAAACACTTCCAGACCCACAGGTTGGTAACCTCTGAACTAAATGAGATTCAGTAAGATTATATATGAGACAATAAGTTTCAAAACTGTCCTTACCCTCCACCCCCACCCCCAAAAAAGAATTAGCACTGAATTCTGATTAAGATGACACTCCTACATGAGCTGAATTAAGCAGCAAATTTGCCAGGTGATGTCTAAATGGCTAGGGCGCTGGCATTCAGTTCAGATCCTGTGGGTTCGAGTCCCACTGTTGGCATGGATGTTTGTAGCCATTCGGAATCGGCTTTATACTTAGGTCCCAGTCTAAGTAGCCCTCGTGTAGCAAAAAGTTGACTGTAGCACTCCAAACCAAACCATTAAGCAGCAAGACTCTCTAAATTTTAAGTTAAAATATGTGGTTATTTGCAAAAGTTTTTTTCAATTTTCAAAAAAATCACTTATAGTAGATAAAGACAGTTTTGAAATTCACCATCTCATATTCATAACTTAACAAAAATCTCTATTTTGATATTTTACTGACATTTTCATTCAGATATAATGTAAATGAATTTATTTTAGGGTTGTAATATTTTGTCATTTATTTGTGGACAATGGAAAAATAATTATATGGGTTATTTTTCAATATGATGTATACAAGATTAAAGATTGAGGTAGAATAAAATGTTATAGTTGTGTTCACAGATCCAAGAGCAATTAGGTATAATGCTAAAATAATGATATCCACTCAAAAGGGAGGAAGTCAGAGTACTTCCAAAATCTGATTTTGCTGTATGTTTGATCTTTGATGAAGCCTAACACCCTTAATTTTTTTCTTACTCATTTTTGATTAAAACAAAACACCAGTTTTGCCTTCTGAACAAAAAAATCAGAAGAAAAAATTCTAGCGTTGATGTTCATCAAAAAGATTCCCCTCTTCTTCCTCCGTACTGAATGATAAACAGCCGTAAGTATCAAAGCCTATTTGCAAAAGTAAACTACATGAGTGCATATTTTTGGTTACTCTAATTTGGGGGTACTCAAATGTGGACTGCATACGGCCCAAGCTTTTCTGTGAGGTCTGAAGCACTCACACTCATTACTAGGCAGGTGCTTTTGTAAATATAGTTTTGGAAATGAGTGCCTGAAAAATACAAAATTTTAGAAAAATGGTGTCACCTTCTGCTCACACTGTTTGCTTCAATGTATCTTTGTTATCAAATTATCAAATGAATTATGCAAAGAACATCTATAGAAATCAGCTCCCTGATTCCTATGTTGGACATTGTGAGTAGGATGTAGGCAAGTATAAACCTGATGTGTCTAAAATAATCAAAAATTTATCTTAACATAAAAAAATCACACTCATTTTAAAAATAAATGTTTGAATACATTTAGGTTTTGAGTTTTATTCTTTACATTATCTATATATATAAAACAGTTACGTAACTGACTGACATACAATGCACAGACCAAACCGCTGGACCTAAAGTGCTGAAATTTTGCATGGCGATTCTTCTTATAGTGTAAGGGTGTACTAAGAAAGATTTTTGAAAAAATTTTCTTAGATTTTTTTAAAATTAAATGTTTAAGCTGTTTTAGTAACTTTTTTTAAGTTTGCATTTAAAATAATTATTTGAGGGTTATAAAATTTATATCACGAGAAAGATCATAAAAATTCCTTCAAAATGAAATATTTTTCGAATCTTTATCTCCATTTTCTGATTTTTGGTGAATTTTTAAAGATTAATTTTTAGAATTTAATTTATTAAATGCTGATCACGGGATTTCTTTTTCTGGATTTTTAAATAAATTTATCACGTGCATAACAACTAAATAGACAAAAAAAATTTTTTCTTTTCTTGCTAATGCGGCAGACGATTGGACATTATCCAAAAAAATATTAAAATACAGTTAAAGATATGTTCCTCAAACTGTACTATATTCTTTAGTATGTCCTATTAGATTTAATTTGAATGTTTTCTTCTACATTATTTTGTCTATAAAAATATCCGTTATGATTTTTTTATAAATATATATATATATATATATATATATATTTACATCAATTGCATACATTGATCGTTGTATTTATTATAAATATATTTATACATATTTTTGGCAGTAATTGCATACATTGACCATTGTATTTAATTTGAATGTACTCCATAGCGAAGTACAGGTTTTCAGCTAGTTAGATTATAAGGTAGAGTGTACTATGCTGCAGCCTGCGTAATGTAGCAAACATATGCATGCGGCCTGAGAGAAAAAAGGTTGACTATGGCTGCTCTAATCTCTCATTCAGAAAGGCTGTTGCCATCTTATTAAAGCTCATGGGAAATGTAAACGACTTTGATGAAATATCAAAATACTGCTGTAAGAAATTATAAAGTGACAGAACTATCAAACACTAATTGCTATATTTACAAATATAAATTTATTCAAGATATATCAACAATCAGCATTTCTTAAAAATGATGAAAAACTAATATTCATGTTATATGGTATGTCACTAATTCAATTTACTCATTCCAAAATGATTTATTCAAAAATACTAAGAAAAAATACAATGAAGAATCATTGATATATTTCTGTAGGGACATAAGAACACACATCGTTCTAAAAATATTATAATCATTAATCAAACCAGGAAGATCAAAAGATATTCTCTCCATTATAACCAGCAGTACAATTATACACAAAAATGTGTAGCATCAGTCACAAAGATTTCAGTTCACAAAAGCATCAAATTTTTTACTTTGAAAATAAATCTCATAAAATAAAAAATAGAACCCTATATTTTAAATTCTATTAAAACATAGTTTCTTTTTATAAGAAAACTTATTCAGATAAAGTTTTTATCAGTAAAATTTTACAGGAGAGAGTATCATTGGGTGAGAATAACCAGCACATTTCATACATGTTCAACAGTCATAAATGTTCTTAAAATTATGCGAGCTCTAACAGGAAACTTGTTGAAACAAAAACAGTTAATAAGCCAGCTTCTTCATAATCCACAATCAAATAAAATGAACGATGCCAACTGTTTTGATCTAATTAATAGATCATCATCAGCCTGAGGAGTATTGGTGTAATTATTACTATGAATTGTTCATAGTGAATACACACCAATGCTCTTCGGCCTGATATTGATCTAATAATTAGATTAAAACAATTGTCTCCATCCTATTTATTTGATTGTGTATTATTGAGAAGCTACTTTTTAACTGTTTATGCGAGGTCCTCAGAGAGAGAGCTGCTAAACTGACAGGGCACCATGTTGTCGATCCCTGGACTAAGGAATACTGAATGAAAAATAAACTTTTTCTAAATTTTGTTAGTATGATAAAATGCTTTTATATAAAATAAATTGATTATTCTTCATTTTTCAAAAATAAATTAGCTAGAAAAATATGATAACATAGTTTATTTATTTTGCAACATCAAAAACTTTTGATAATTTTAAGCTAAAAGAATCAATTTCAGTAAAATATTCACTTATAAATTGGTTATTTTTCTTAAAACGGTACAACTGGAAGAAATATACATACTATTAAAAAAAAAATCAGATCATGATAGGAAATGCGGATATCAATCTACTAAATACAAACATTTCACAGATACATTTTACTTTTACTAATTCACTATTACATTCTCTCCAAGTTTTATCAAAAGTGTTTAATTTTTAAACATATATAATATTTTTAAACAAATATTTTGTTAATATCTATCTAATAAAATCTTAATTAAAAAATCATTAATATAAAATGAAATATCTGATCTATAATATATAAATTAACTGAGTTTAAATGCAAAAACTTAAGTTTCTAAAAGCCAAACATCCACCATTAGTCTTAATCAGAACTTTTGTTTTCAACAAATATTTCAGTTATTTTAAAAATAATTCGTAGTGCCATATGAATATCGAAGGAATGTTAGTAATCCTGTAAGTATATTAAGTTTAAAATCCAAGATTAAAAATGCCTCCATTCCTTTATATTTAACTAATCAAACTTTTAAAAAGCATGTGAGTATCTGAAATTTCATTTGAGATATGATGATGATCTATACAAATCACATTCAACTTCAGTCATGTAACCCAATTTTGGAGCACTGGAAAATAATACTGAATCCTCATGTAGAAGTTTTTGAAATTTTTGTATAGAGTAAAATAGCTCGTTCTTTCACTTTATAGCTTTCAATATAAGTCTGCAAAATCTGATAATGGGAAAGAGAAAGGGACACTTTTTACAAATATTAAATCTTGTTATCAGATTATCAAGTGAGTCTAATAAGTTGAAGCATTCTTTCTCACCCAGAGTTTTTTCAAATTTTAGACTTGTATCATATGCTTTTTGAACAGCTTCCTTCTTAGTAAATTGGTGCTGCCTAGATCTTGATTTCTGATACTTAACTGTAAGTTTATTGGAGCGTGAGTTGGCTGAAGGTAAAAAGTTAGCAACAGCACAGTTCTGAGACGATTCTTCGCATTCTGTTGAGTAAGAGGGGCATTGGGCTATAAAGGTTTCATTAGCAACTTGAGAAGTATTAGAACATGGATCTTTTAACTCAATGTTAAGTTCACAGCTATTTGTTGTACATGATTTTTTATTTGATTTGTCAATTGATTCAGCATTTTTCAGCAACTATATACTTGTATTATCATCTGTTTTGCTCACTAAGGTCCCGTTATCACATTTATTAGAACTGGTAGAATTCGGAAGTTTTGACCTTTTTTTGGTACTAACAATTATATTAGGATTATTTATGGAAAGTATTTTTTCCATGCATCGCATTTTCTTTTTAGAGTCATACTTCTCCTTCTTTTTACGTTCTTTTTCTTCAATTTTGGCTTTGTAACATTCAAGTAATTTTTCCTGTTTGCTTCTATTATTAACTAGATCAGATTTACTTGAATTTCTGACTAGATTAGAATTACCAGATTTGCTAACTATATCAGATTTACCAGATATAATTTGCATGCAATTTTCATTATGTAAGCTATTTAATTCAGTTTTTTCTTGCAGTAAGTTTTTCTCAGTTTGATTCGTAGTATTTATTGATGTGATTACATTAACAGTTACAATTTCTGAGCTTTTAGAGTTCTGAGGTTTTTCAGCCTGATCTGCAATATTTGAGTCAGATGTTACTGAAAATACTTGGGGAGATAAAGATATTTGGCTTAGATTAGCATTTTTTACTTCTACCGTTCTGTCTTTCTCTTTTATTTTACTTGTTAAAGAAGCTTTATTTAAATCTTTATTCAAACCAGAAGACACAGGTGAAATATTTGTAGAAAGGGGTTCAGACTTAGCAATATTCAACGATTCTAAATTTTGAAGATTCAATGATTGTGATTCTAAAGTTTGCCTCTGCATTTTTTGCATTAATTCTGGTGTTACTTTAACAACTTTTTTCTCAAGTCTACCATCTTTAGACTCAAGTTCATTCAAATCATTTCCATTTGATTTCTCATCAGGTTTCATGTTGGTCAAGTTACATTTGTCACTAATATTTTTAGACATTGTAGATAATGAAGCTATATTACTACTTGTATTTGATTCTTCCACTGTTTATGCGAAATTTCCAACATTTTGTGGGGTTTGGTTACATCTATTCTGAGGTAATCCCATAACTGTTTTAACAGTTAATTTACCCTCTGCGTTATTGACATTAGGATCAATAGACATATTTTTCATTTTTTCTATAATAGTTTTAATTTTATTTATATCTTGTTTTGGATCAACATACAAAGAATGTCTGTTAACTGGAGGAGACGTTTGTACGTAAGGCATAGTAATTGGGGTGGAAGATGCTGTTGAAAAGCCTTTACTTGTTTCATCAACTTTAGTTTTATTAGCTGGAGAATTATGATTTTGAGGTGGTTTTCTAGGCAGCTGTGAACTGCTAGCTGTTACCATTGCACTTAAATTCTCGCTACTAGTTAGGCCTGGTTTACTTGAAGCATTTAACTTAGCACCAGCAATCTTTGTTACATTAGATTTTTTCTGATACAATGATATAGCAGTGACTTCATCAGAAATTTTTCGCCTGCGTTTCGTGTCTGGTTCATTGTCAAAAAATTTTTTTACCTTAACAACTCGCCCACTTCGGGTTTTAGTTATCTTATTAAATGGTTGGTAATCCTCAGAAAAGTCATCAATATCTCTGGATTCTAAGATGTCGTTAAAATGAACATCCTTCTTTTTATTGACATTTACTTTCTTTATTGGTTCAGGAATAACGTGACACAGCATATGTTGCTCCAGTTGGTACTTTTGTAAAAATTTCTTGGTGCATTGATTGCAGTCAAAAGTAATTGGGGTGGAAGATGCTGTTGAAAAGCCTTTACTTGTTTCATCAACTTTAGTTTTATTAGCTGGAGAATTATGATTTTGAGGTGGTTTTCTAGGCAGCTGTGAGCTGCTAGCTGTTACCATTGCACTTAAATTCTCGCTACTAGTTAGGCCTGGTTTACTTGAAGCATTTAACTTAGCACCAGCAATCTTTGTTACATTAGATTTTTCTGATACAATGCTTACTTTATCACATCGGTGAAAATTTGATGACTGTAAGCCAGTAGATGTAGCAGCCACATCTAAATTATTCTCACAAAGCTTTTTTTGATTTAAAGTCCTCGATAACTTTGAGGGACTAGAATCAATAATAACTGAAGAATTCTTTGCTGTAACTTTTGTTTTCTTTTTATCTTTCTCTAATATTCTATTACTTGAAGATGTGGTTTGGGAACTACTAGAAACATTTTTATAACCTATTTTTTCATTTTCAGAGGTGTCTTGAATGCAAACATTCCCTTTTGCTACATAACTTTTATAAATATGCTCAGGAATTTTTTCCTTCACAATAAGTAACTTTTTATCAACAAATTTTTTTGATACTGCACCAGAATTGGTTGTAAATGATGGCTTCTCTGCAACATTCTTTATTTTATTAACTGTTTCCGGTCCTAGAGGCTGTTCTAGATTTTCTGAATTTCCAGATGCTATAGCAGTGACTTCATCAGAAATTTTTCGCCTGCGTTTCGTGTCTGGTTCATTGTCAAAAAATTTTTTTACCTTAACAACTCGCCCACTTCGGGTTTTAGTTATCTTATTAAATGGTTGGTAATCCTCAGAAAAGTCATCAATATCTCTGGATTCTAAGATGTCGTTAAAATGAACATCCTTCTTTTTATTGACATTTACTTTCTTTATTGGTTCAGGAATAACGTGACACAGCATATGTTGCTCCAGTTGGTACTTTTGTAAAAATTTCTTGGTGCATTGATTGCAGTCAAAAGTAATTGGGGTGGAAGATGCTGTTGAAAAGCCTTTACTTGTTTCATCAACTTTAGTTTTATTAGCTGGAGAATTATGATTTTGAGGTGGTTTTCTAGGCAGCTGTGAGCTGCTAGCTGTTACCATTGCACTTAAATTCTCGCTACTAGTTAGGCCTGGTTTACTTGAAGCATTTAACTTAGCACCAGCAATCTTTGTTACATTAGATTTTTCTGATACAATGCTTACTTTATCACATCGGTGAAAATTTGATGACTGTAAGCCAGTAGATGTAGCAGCCACATCTAAATTATTCTCACAAAGCTTTTTTTGATTTAAAGTCCTCGATAACTTTGAGGGACTAGAATCAATAATAACTGAAGAATTCTTTGCTGTAACTTTTGTTTTCTTTTTATCTTTCTCTAATATTCTATTACTTGAAGATGTGGTTTGGGAACTACTAGAAACATTTTTATAACCTATTTTTTCATTTTCAGAGGTGTCTTGAATGCAAACATTCCCTTTTGCTACATAACTTTTATAAATATGCTCAGGAATTTTTTCCTTCACAATAAGTAACTTTTTATCAACAAATTTTTTTGATACTGCACCAGAATTGGTTGTAAATGATGGCTTCTCTGCAACATTCTTTATTTTATTAACTGTTTCCGGTCCTAGAGGCTGTTCTAGATTTTCTGAATTTCCAGATGCTATAGCAGTGATTTCATCAGAAATTTTTCGCCTGCGTTTCGTGTCTGGTTCATTGTCAAAAAATTTTTTTACCTTAACAACTCGCCCACTTCGGGTTTTAGTTATCTTATTAAATGGTTGGTAATCCTCAGAAAAGTCATCAATATCTCTGGATTCTAAGATGTCGTTAAAATGAACATCCTTCTTTTTATTGACATTTACTTTCTTTATTGGTTCAGGAATAACGTGACACAGCATATGTTGCTCCAGTTGGTACTTTTGTAAAAATTTCTTGGTGCATTGATTGCAGTCAAAAGTATTAGTGACCTCCTTATGAGTAACATAATGCTCATCTAATTGCTTCAGATCATAAAAGCTTTTATTACATATGTTACAACTTAAAAAAAAGTGTTTCCGATTAGACATATGATCAATCCATTTACATGTCATCGAAAACCGTTGTTTACATATTCCACATTCTAAACGATTAGAAGGTAGTGATTTCTCTTTTCGTTTTGCTAATTTCGGTTTGGGAGCCATAACTGTATTTCAAATTATTGAAATACTCAATGTATTTATTCTATGAACTCTATTTACACTCGTGATCGATAGGCATCTACAAAGTTTTAGAAAGAACCACGACTTTACCTCTCGAGCGCACGTGAATAATTTCTTCACAGATACACATCATTATCGTAACGATACATCGTAATGTATTGAAATAAACGACAAATCGCACACAAATATTCAATAACAGCTTTGATTATCGTAGGGTAACACTTTGATCATCACATAAACCGTAAATTTTCTCACTTGCATCATATAATAAACAAACATCGCAGAGTTACTATAATCAACTTTGGCGTCAAATTCAAATTAATCGATACACTGTAATCGAAAAGATTAGAGAATTGTGTTTTATGACATATCACAAATAAAACGGCTATTTAATATTTATCATTCACAGTTTAAAATACTTCATGCATTTAATTCTTGCCACAATTTTTTTTCATAAAAATTGACAAGGCATTCCAAAATTAACTCCAAGTGAACTTTTTGAAACATGCTACAGATTTTGCGGAGATTTATAGATAATGTTTACAATATTCATATATTTCAAAACTGTATGAATTTATTTACTTTAAGTATCTTTACCACAAAAGATTATCTAAGTTTTTCAAAATTCATCTTCACTACTCCAAAGGAATGAACCCAGGTACCCGCGCTACGTCACCAAATTGGTTTTCCAACAACCGTAGACAAAGCCAAGTTAAATTGTATTTCGCTCAAAACTTGTCGATTCATTACGTTTATTATGAGAAAAAAAAGTCCACCTGTCAAATCCAAAAACTCTTGTGAAATTAGAATTGTTGAACATTTTTACATCTTTTAAGGGTTACTATTTTAATTCAGACTACATTTTAGGGTTTTAAGAAATATTTCTTGATTCCTGTTACCTCTAAAGGACCCGATAGCTTGTATAGTGCTGGACCTCACATCTCGTAAACTGAGGATGGAAATAACGTTAGAAACAAGAACATCTTCGATACGTTATGTGTTTTATTCTACTAACAACTAGTTTTCAGGCATCGGTGCCTGAAAACTAGTTGTGGCGAGTTAACAGTGTGCAACGTGTTCGCGGTTTTCTTGCTAAGCTAAAATAGGAGACATAACCCATTGGAGAGCGTAATAATTTTCTTATTTTAGATAATTTCGATAATAAAAGTACGTATCGCCAAATTATAATCATCTTCCCGACTTCTCTCGTTATAGCACATACTTATTTTTGTATCTGTAGACCATCAATGTAGATTGTAATATATCTTTAGAAGGTACAACCCATCTTCTTCAGAGCAGTATTACATTCTTCTTATTTTAGTCCAGTAACCTTGTCGTGAAAAGGGGGGCCTAAGGTGCATCAAGTGGGGGTAGTAGGGTTCGGATTTTTTCTTGTATAGGATGTGACTGAGATTAAAAATCCAAGTTTTTGACCTCGGCAGCCCCCCGGATCACTTTTAAATATCCCAAAACTGCAAAATTTTCGCCCTTTTTTCGATTTTTTCGCATTTTGACCATGAAGGAATGCGTTTTCGGCAAAGACCATAATACACATTTTTAAACTAGATTAAATTTGCTACAATTTGATACCAGAATGGGCTCGGTAGACTTAATAGTTTCTGAGATACAGCTTTTCAAAGTTTGGAAAATTTACCAAACTTTACAATTTTAAGCTAATTTTCATGTTTAAAATTAATTTGCTCCTGCATATTAATAGAATTTAAATCAACCGATGTCAACACAAAAACCCAATAAGGTTTTAAGTTCATTTTTCAAGAATTAGATTTTTTTTAATCTTGTAGTTTCTTTTCCGCATTCTTTTCAATGGTTTGATTATACTTTCTCCATATATTTTCGTAATAATCAATAATATTGTTAATTATTAAAATAATTCTCTGAAATACTGATTATTTTATCTTTCTTATATAAATAAATTAAAGTATGTAATTTCATTTTGCGATGTTTGGGAACCATCCCTGTAGAATTTTCCTTTCTGCTAATGTCAAGGTCAGGTACTGAGAATCTCTGAGTCTACCTGTTTTTAGAAATTTAACTTGTGTCCATTTGAGAATAAAACAAAAATATTTTTCTACATCACAATAATATCATCACTTGCTATATTCCACTATTTTTCTAATCGACTTCCAATATTTTTCTAATCGGAAACCAAATCTTAATACATGGTAATGCATATTAATCTTAATCCTAATAATTATAATGTGAATCCCCCCAGCCAACACCACCTTTCTACCCGTTTTGTCTCTTCCACCCCTTTACCAACCACCTTACCACTTACTTCTGCATGAAAACAACCCTAGTAACTTGAGCTGTGTTCCTTTTATTGCGTTCCCTCTTCTCCCTACTAAACCAGAGGTCAGCAAAAAGAAAGGGGTTCCACCTCCACCGTTTCCGTTCCTGTCAAAACTCCCTCCTCAACTCTCCGCTCAGTTGATAGCAAAGACACGAACGGTGACATGCGGTTGATTCACTCGTTAATATCGTGTACTTGAAATTAGTTATTTGTGCCGTTGAGATCCGAAATTCTCACTATGTCGGAGCCGGAATCGTTCGCGAGTTCTGCGTGTTTTATATGTAGTGAGAGTTTAAATGAAGGTGAAATAGTGTTGGTGAAAGAAAAGGGAATTAAAACCCTACAAGCATCCAGTGCTGCATTGAAAAATAGGGAAAATGAACATTTATTGAAACGTTTGACTGAGATTTATGTACATACAGCATGCCAGAAGCGTTACAACAATCCTAAGTTGATCAAAGCAGCTGTTAAACGTGGAGACACAAATGTGACAAGACCAACAAGGGCTTCCACTGAGAAGTTCAACTTCAGAGAGCAGTGTTTCCCATGTGGAAAAGTTATAACGAAAGAATTCATTGAAGCTCAGATGAAAAAACCGCCAGAAAAAAAGAAATACTGTGATCACTGTTGAGAAGAACTTGAACTCAAACGTACTGAAAGCAGCTGAACGAAGAGGTGACGAATGGGCGATGAAAATAAAGGAAAGAATTTCAGAGGAGACTGATTTGGTAGCACTCGACGCGAGATACCATCTGTTTTGCCAAAGGATGCTGTATAAAACACCACCCAAAGGACTTCCAAGCGGTGGTCGTCGGCAGTCTACCGTTGATGAAGCCATGGGGTCCATTTTTGCTTATCTTGAAGAGCATGCAGATGAGTCCCAGTTTTCCCTTTCCCAACTTGTCGACCTGATAGGAGGAGAAAAACCTGATACTCGAATTATAAAAAAAAGACTGTTTGACAAGTATGGGGACGACATACTCATCGTTGCATTTAAAAAAACAGTTGTCTGCTTCAAGAATACTGGACACAAAGACCTGGTATGAAGAAACCAGTAAATTAAGTCCTCCAGCTGAAAGGTTGTCAGTTGTTAAAGCAGCTGCTGATATCATTCGGGAAGACATTCAATCGTAAGTTTATGACACAGCTGCCTACGGACCCTCAACTGACTTCTTGAGTGACGTAAAATCTGTAATTCCTGAGTCGCTCAAACTGTTCTTGGAAACTTTGATCCTCACACATAAACGAGGCATTCTGGATGGTTATTATACGAAGTGTGTATCTCTCGCACATTCGATAATATCGGTGCGGCCCCGTTCGTTTCTGTCTCCATTATTACATGGAATTGGCACGAATTTATATCATAAGTTTGGGTCAAAACATCTTGTTGAAATGCTGGCATCCCTGGGGTTTTCAGCTAGTTACAAGGAAACCACTGCGCTTGAATCATCAGCCATCATGCGGCCGTGCAAACTTGAGTTGGAGAATAATGCCTTCATTCAATTCAGTTTTGATAATGCTGATTTTAACGTTAACACTTTGGATGGATTAGGCCCTTTCCACGCGATGGGAGGAATAATGATGGTAACTCCCAATAACTCTGTACACCCGGAAGGAAAAATACAACGCTTGACACGTTGCTCTGCTAATCAACTTATACAACAGAATCCTCCTCTGTAGTTGGACACGTTTTACAGTGTGAACAACAAAGGTTTATCAGAAACTTTTGAAAGACGTGGACAGTATTCATCCAATACCTGCAGATATTACGCCACTCCCTACAGATGCTGTATGGCAAGAGTTTGCATCTTCAGAGCTTACCCGGATGGAATGGGTTCATGGAAGAGGCTACGAAGGACCTACCCTTCCAAAAAACTAAAGTTATATGCCTACCATTCATAAACCATAATCGATCTCAATATGACACCATACTGACTTCCCTTCGAATGGCGAACCAGAAATGTCAGGCTTATGGCCAGAAAACCTTCTTCTTCACGTTTGACCAACCATTATACATAAAAGCAAAAGAGATCCTCGCCAACAGTGATTCTGATTCTGGTGGTCGTGAGATCGGTGGTCGTGAGATCGGTGGCGGAAATAATGTGGTCGTGAGATTGGGAGGATTCCACTTACTAATGTCGTTTATGGGAACGATTGGCAATATAATGGGGGGAAGTAGGTTGCAAGAATAGTTTGCGAACATTTATGCTGAAAACAGTATCGATAAAATGATGTCTGGCCATTCATATGCCCGTGCTGTAAGGGCTCACACTTTGGCCTATCTAGCATTAGCACAGGAGGTGGTGAAAACAATTGTCTTGACAACAGAAGAGACATTTGTGCTCGAAAATCTTCTGTCAGACTATGACAAATCTGCAATTTTAAAAGCGCATGAAAATGAAAAATTCCACTCGATAGTAACAAAACTCCACAGTGCCCTACAAAAACTTGAAGGCAATGGACCTACTGCGCAACTGTGGGTAAACTATTTTCGAATGGTGGCATTGGTGAAACAGTTCATCCAAACAGAGAGGATGGGAGACTTTCAATTTCAGTCGTCTGGTTGTGAACAGTGACCTAGCCCCTCCCACCAAACCTCCCCCTCCACCCCCACCCCCTTCAAAATGTTAAATTGAATGAATGTTAACTTCACTGACTCATATAAGACCGGTTATTGAAGATATAAAGATAATTGCATATAATGAAACATGAAAATTTGCTTGAAATTTTAAAGTTTGGAAAATTTGCCAAACTTTGAAAAGCTGTATCTCGGAAACTATTAGGTCTACCAAACCCATTGAGGTCTCAAATTGTAGCAAATTTAATCTAGTTTAAAAATGTGTATTATGATCTTTGCTGAAAACATGCTCCTTCATGGTCAAAATGAGAAAAATCCGAAAAAAGTTCGAAAATTTTGCAGTTTTTGGGATATTCAAAAGTGATCCGGGAGGGGGGGGGGGGGGCTGCCGAGGTCGAAAACTTGTATTTTGCATCTCTGTCACATCCCATACAAGAGAAAAAAAAGAAACCTACTACCCCCACTTGATGAAACTTACGATGTACTAGGTTACTGGACTATTTCTCTCTCTCTCTCTCTCTTTTTAACAAGAATATCTGAACAAGTGAAAATAAAGAACGTTTGAAAATACTCTTGACCTGATACTGCTGTTCAGTATCGAAATATTTGAATGGACGTATATGAAATGCATGATTTTGCTTAGTGCTAATCATGCTTTGAAATAGAGAAAAATTGTAATTATAATCGAAATTTACTCATTGAAAATAAAAGGCTATGTAAAAAAGAAATCCTGAAACGTATTATAGGTAATAAGGCACATTTTCATTAGTATTCATGAGTAATATAATTCATACAGATTCATGGCTATAAAATAAAAATTAAATTTAAAAAATAAAATTAAACAACATTTTGCCGAGTTTACCTAAATATTTAGTATTTTATACATAAATGTTGACAATATAGGTGAGAATGATCGTTGCTTATATACATATATATGACAAGATTATATCAGAGATTGACAATTATTATTATCGTTAAAAGAGCAGCAAAACTCACCAGATTTAGATCAAATTGAACTATCCCGGATAATGGCCTGCTTTGTTTGGGCAATGGCATCATAAATACTCTTCGCTTTTTCAGGAACTCTCCTTCAAAAAAGTTTCAGAGGATGCAAACTTAGACATTGTACTCACGATTATCCGTGTGCGGATTATCAGTGCTCAAAAAATCTGAAATCTTCGTCCAAAATAGTACCTATATATTCTAATAAAAACTTCTTGCGATTTCTTCCGATATACATTTATAAATATTACGATTCTTAAAATAATAGTTTTCTATTTATCTAGAAGATTTTTATTTGATAAAGGATGCAATATAAAAACATATCAAAGATTCGGTTTAAAATAAATAAATAAATAAAAATAATTACGGATTGAATGCGTAAATTGAATTAATAAAAATAGAAAAGCAAGTGCAATATTATATTTTGAAAATACAATAATTTTAAACAGGATTCGGATTAACCGTTTTTTTTCGACTATTCGTGCTACTCCCCCCCTCCACGACCCTGGATAATCTGCAGTACATTGTATTTGGCGTTAATTTGGGTCGCCAAACCTGCCAAGATAAAGTCCATAGGACCATAGGAAAATGGGTCTCAACTGCAATTCCTGGGCCACGCCCTCCATTGCAGACTTTCTGATGATTAGCAGAGGGGAACCAATAGGCATAGAGTAGAGAAAAGTGATAGGAGCGCTGATAATCCGTGAGTTCGAAGTAGTTAAAAAAGTGAACAAGCATCTTGCAGGGGAGATAGTCACCAACGTATCTTGCCATTTACAGGGTTTAATTCACAGCACTTAACAATGTCCCCTGTTTGGGGATACTCTAGATTTGTGTGCATGGCCGCCATCTTGGATTTTTTTTTTTTTTGCGCCAACTTTGGCGATTTTACCGTGTTTTGAGGAGTGGAAAAATTCTTGTCAATGCGGTGTTTTCAAAACGCTGGACTTACAATTTTTTTTTAGCTTTTTTAATAAAAACCACCTGTTTAAACTATGAAACTTGGAAAAAATTTTGAAAAATCATTTAAACGTTGGACTTAGATTTATTTTTGGGTTTTTAATAAAAACCACTTTAAATTATGAAACTTGGAAATTTTTTTGAAAAAATCATTCTCAAATATTGGAAATTTTGGGTTTTTCTTTTAGCCTTTTTTAATAAAAACCACCTTTTTGAATTATGAAACTTAGAAATATTTTTGAAAAATCATTTAATCGTTGGACTTAGATTTTTTTTTTCATTTTCAATAAAAACTACCTTTTCAAATTATGAAAAAAAATTAATTCGAATATTGAAGTTTTTTCATCACGGCCGATACCACGTAAAAACAAAACACGCCTTGGATGGTGTGGAAAAAAATCTCAATATTCGAATGCTTTTTTAAAAAAAATTTCTAAGTTTCATAATTTGAAAAGGTAGTGTTTTCATTAAAAAGGCAAAAAAAAAAAGAAAATCTATGTCCAACGATTAAATGATTTTTCAAAAATATTTCTAAGTTTCATAATTCAAAAAGGTGGTTTTTATTAAAAAAGCTAAAAGAAAAACCCAAAATTTCCAGTATTTGAGAATGATTTTTTCAAAAAAATTTCCAAGTTCATAATTTAAAAAAGTGGTTTTTATTAAAACCCAAAAATAAATCTAAGTCCAACGTTTAAATGATTTATCAAAATTTTTTCTAAGTTTCATAATTTAAACAGGTGGTTTTTTATTAAAAAAGCTAAAAAAAATTCTTAGTCCAGCATTTTGAGAACCTTGCACATTTTGATTGATCGCATGCAGTTCACAGCGGTCATTCTATTAGACCGTGTAGAAAACATGAGAGAAAATAAAAACGATCACTAAAATGCTGTTAAAAGCAAATTCTTTTCAAAGAGTGATTGTTACGACCACGAGACCAATCAAGCTTAGTGAAAAAAAAAAATCAAGGCAAATTAAACCTGCCTTTCGAAAAATGTTAACCGCTGCTGTCATCTATTGGCAGATCAGCAAACTAATCATACCGTTCCAACCTTCCCATAAAGATTCAACCAACAACATTTTAAAAAAAAAGTATGTGTAGATGGGTGTTAAAAATATTCACAGATATCTAAAATCTCCTCATATAGATCTTATTGATTAGTTATTTAGGTAATTAATTAATGATAATACTAATTTCTTATTAATTAATTAATAAGAATCCGCTGCAGTTCACAGATTTTCTGGTTCATCTACCCAGAGCTTTTCAGCACTATTTCAGCACTATTTATCATACTAAAAATTTCTTTTTGAATTTTCATTAAGTTTAATAATTCAATTCATTAATTTGATTAACTTAAATAACTCCTAATTTTTTTTTTAAACTTTATCTAAACCTAATGTAACTTCACTCCTAATTAGCAAATTTTAAATCAGTCTTTCCTCTTTTTTTTTTAAACTTATATTTATATTGGCTGGATCAATTACAAAGTAAAGAGTTTTTGCAACAATTTTCAGCCAAAACAGTAACGTGCCCCGAGCACCAGTTATGCTCGCTACGTCACTGTTCTCTAGGTAAAATCCTTAATGTTAGCAATGCCTCCTTTTGTCATATTGCCATGAAATTTGGCATATGCTGTGATAAAGTAAAACTAGCTGTTTTATGTAAAATTTTATTGTGTACATATTTATATTATATTGCAGCCATATTATCTCTTTGGGACCAAGAGATATTAGTACCTAAAATTGATATGAGTGAGGAAAAATGTATTTAGCCTCTGCTACAAAACAAAATGGATATTTATCAAATGAGATTGTTATTTGTGATATTTGACATGTAAGGAAGAAAGAAACTTTAAATAGAGGAATCTTGTTAATTTTCATCTTTATTTTGATAACTTAGGGCTTTTAAAATGAAAAAATTTGAAAATAAATATGAAATCAAGTTTATGGGAATGGATTGAAATTGTTGAATATGTTGTTTCTTCATATTAATTTATAGTATATTTGATGATCTAACCTGCTAGTATGAATTATGAGCTCTGTTATAACTTATACATGTTTTATATTTCAAAACGGTTTAAAGGATAATTTAAGAGATTGTGTTTTAAAAATAATTAGATGTATGAGACAGAAGATGCATTTATGTCCCTATGTGTTGCACAATTTACTGCTGGTCAAGTAAATATGAGATTATTTTTTTTATACCTAAAATTCAAAATTTCTTGATTAGAGTACAATTATGAAACATACAAATGACTTAAAAATTAGAAAGTTTGAAGAAAAAAATTTGTGGAATTAATTAGCAATTTGTGTAGAATTTAACATAGGAAAAATTGAAGAAAGATAAAAGTTTGAAAAACATGTTATGTTTTAGAAATCCATATAAAATTAACTAATGATGACACATACTGAAAAAAATTGTTATTTATAAAAGAAATACATGGTCAGTTTTTCAATATATTTTTTATGGGTGACGATATAACCATAGTTTCTGATGTGCAATTGCTATAAATTATGAAAATAGTTTTATTAGATCTTTAATTATATATAAACTTTTTTCTTACAAAATGTTTTTATTAATATTATATATGTTTTATATAACCTTTTAGGAGAATTTAAGGCATTGATTGTGTTGGTGCTCATAACAGTTGAAACAGAAATAAATGCCTGTAGACTGTCATTGGTTACAATTATACTGAAATAACATGAATTTTGTTCTTCCTTTCATGAATAAATTTTTAGTAGATGGTGAACACCCTAAAAAAATATTTTAAAAAAATTTAAAAATGAAAACTTGCCCAAAAATGAGAAGAAAACAAAATGCTGAAAACTAATTATTTGTATTTTGGCCGAATAATTACATGCAATTTTGAATGAGAGATAATGAGATATGATCTCACATGCACACCAACCATTGATACTTCATTATACATGTTAAGGCATTGATTGTGATGGTGCTTGTAACAGTTGAAACAGAAATAAATACCTGTAGACTGTCATTGGTTACAATTATACTGAAATAACATGAGTTTTATTCTTCCTTTCATGAATAAATTTTTAGTAGATGGAGAACACCCTAAAAAAATATTGAAAAAAATTAGTCTTTGCAAAGATTAATCTGCTTGTGCAGTCAATGGTATAGTAAAAATTATTCATCTAAATTTTTATGAGGTATGCTACAAATAAATATCTTAATAGCTATATTTTTTAATACCTAAATAGTATAATAAACTTATCTGTATAAATTGGAACAGTCAGTTGATTTTTTTAAAACAATGTGCTGTATAAATAGATTAATCTGAATTCTTCATTTACTGCAGTTAGCAATATAAAATGCATGCTTTAAATTCTTGATTTTTATAATATTTAAAAAAATTACTAAAAGGTTAAATGTTAGTTTATGAGCTTGTTAAAATTTAAAGATACCGATCAACTGAAAATACATTTGAAATATGAATGGACACCGAGAACTTTATCAGTCTATTCCATGCGGGGTCAGAGCTTGCATCCTGGCCCAAGGTGGACCAACACAATATTAATTTCCTCACTTAAACGATCAAACTCTGGAATAAATTATTCAATTGTTCTGAAATTTTAAGTCCCTTTCCACCCCTGTACATGTTCTTCACATGCTCAATTTTTGTCACAATCAGACAACTCCTTGTTGCGTTGATTTTATTTTTATTTTTTTGTTATAGAGTGTACTATGTTTGAAATGTGAATTGATATTAATAACTGCAATCTTTATGAATTCTGCTGAAATATGATAAATCTCGGTATGCTTAATATGTCATTTTATATTATCTTTGTGTTCATAAATTTTAAAAAATGTGGTCTTACTTCTAATACTAGTTGATGTTCTCTTGAAGGCTAAGATTATTACTCTAGTCTTACAGAGAATACTTGCTGGTGAAGTCTAAGGTACCTAAACATGTTTTTGTGATCAATATCAATTAAAGAACTGTTCTTGTGTATTAGAAGTTTGATATTTAAGACAAACTTATACATCCCTTAGCATATAATTATTAGCCCACCCTTACTCCAAGATGTGGTCTATCTTTACTTGTTAATTTATTATTGGTCGTGGAAAAATGCATTCTTTTCAGTAATGTATTATGTGTTCACTTCTATAATGTCTGTATACTGTGATTGAATTTTAAACAGGCTATTAAATCATGATTATATGCATTATTAATTATGCTAGCATCCTAGAATTCATTGTTAGTTGTTGTCTTCATATATTCCCTTTGCTATCACATGTTGTGAATGCACTTGCATTCATTTTTTCCCATGTGTGAATGTGTTAAAACCTTTGTGCAGAAAAATTTGGCCATCGTGCAACGAACAATCTGGTTACAAATTATGTATGATTTCTCTGCTATCATAATAATGTATAATACTTTTATTTCAAATCTTACCGTAACTATGATGTTAAGTTATCGTCTTTCGGAACTGTGGTGATAAGCTTTAGCGTTTACGTAATGCTCATTTCCTAAACATCGGAACTTCGTACTTTACTTCGTTTTGGTTCACTTTAACTTCACTCATGTTCTTCATACTGTTCCCATTGTTATTCTTAATCTTTGTTATTTTTAAGTTAATCGGTCATTGTACTGTATGACGTGATTCATGATATGATTAACCGCAATTGTTTTCCTTGTTTACATCACTCTTTTACATTTGCATTTTTTCATTAAATAAAGTGTTTTCAGAAAGAAGACACTCTGCCTTATGTAAAACATTCTTTTTATTTCTACTGCGTGGTAGAGCAGTTGTGTGTGCTGTGTTTGCTGTTGCTAGTGCAGCCGTAAGTGCGGTTGCTGTTATAAGATGTTCAGTTGTTTTATTTTATTATAATGTTTTATCTTGTTATTTTTGCAACTGTCGAATACTTTTTAAATTCAGTCCTGCTTATTTATGGTTTTTCACTGGTGAAACATACCACACTCTGCATTCGAAAGTTATTTCCGAGATAATAACTTTCAACAAATGCTTTCAGAGTGGAAACAAATCATATTATTTTACATTAACTATCGTGTCTTTCATGGGTATTATTTGATCTTTTATTCTAATTGTAACCAACTGGTTTAAACAGGGCATCATTACGTAAAAGCTCTCATATGTGTAGCCCCACAAACCGTGTACCATCACTGATTCCCAAAAACTCTCATGATGCCCTAACAGCGTAAAGCGGCTTTGCAAACAGCTGCCCGGATCGTAAGAAGCAATCCCTAAAGCTCTGACTCCTTGGACGGAAACAACTACTATAAGTTCGACTATATATACAACTTTATAGAGTTCGTGCCGACACCCTCTGAACTCTGCTTGCTGAAAAAAGATGTTTGGTAGTCGATCCAATGATTCCAAGCTGGTAGCAGCATATTTTCGTGTGTGCCTGTATGATTGTTAAAATTGTGTAATTCTGTAAATAATTGTTGTGTTTTCATTAAATTAGTTAAAATGTCACCTAGGGTCTCATTTTTTTATTGTCGGGATCAAATTTACTTTCTCACTGAAGCCAACAGGTCTTGGTTGTTATGTGACTGTTCCGGCGAATGGCCACATGATATATTTAAATATCCCTCTAGAGCAGAGGTTCCCAACCTGTTGGTCAAGCCCCCCTAGGGAATCGCAAAGGTTTTATTCAGTTCAAATGATTTTTTAGTGAATTTCACCGAAAATATTGGTCAACGTTTATTTATCATGAAACGATAGGGCAGTGATATTTTTGAAAGGAAAAAGTCTCAATCAAAGCGCAAATTCATTTCATTAGAAATCTACCGCCTTTATTTGGTGGTAAATGAAAACCGCAGTTACTGCATACAGCACACAAATTCTAAACGTCAGTTTGTCTTTCATCAGTCTGTGCTGTCATTTTGTAGTTTCCCTAACGGAATAACTCAATTATATTTAGAAAAGATTTTTTTCTATTTTTATTGTTATATAGTTCAAAATCAATACGGTGGGTGCATTATTTTTCTTGAGCTTCTGTTCTGTTCTTGTTTTTACACATCTGATTGAAAGAGATGAATGTTTTTTTAATGTTCTCTATTTCTTACAAATTTTTTATTTGTTAGATGAAACATTTAGTTGGAATTAAATTATGAAAAAAATAAGTTTTTTCTTTAATAGTATTTTTAACGAAAATATGCTGGGGAGAAAGGAGGGGGCGCACGATGCTTGAAATCAATAAAGGGGGTCGCAACTCGAAAAAGGTTGGGAAACTCTGCTCTAGAGGCTGATTTTAATGATGTATGGAGGGTTCATGGTTAAAGTGAATAAAGTCCATTTTATGGCCTTTTCGATCTAACATTACCGTGACACAGCAAAAACACTATATTTTTCAATGCAATAAATAGTGAACCAAGTTTGTCACATATATTTTAACCATCAGATGGCAGCATTTCCATGTACGACTCTGGTTAACAAATGATTCACTTTCAGAGCTAGTGGACCAAGTCCATTTTCTCAGTTGTGAACGAGCATGTACTTTTGTTGGTGCATTTTGTGATTGTTAGGTTTGGGGGTAGAAAGGCCCATAACCTTAAATGATAAATAATGTAAAGTAAAAGAACATGAACCTGTCTTTAAGTAAAGTTTAGCTTGTAGGTGCAGAGCCAATATGGCTAGCAGGAAAGGCGGCTTATCACCTCAATAAATAAAAGAATATAGCGGAAAATTAACCCAAATAAAACTATTCTCAAAGTGTGGCGTGCAAGCTTGAAGCGAAACATAAAAACATATAGCTAGTTTTAAATATGACTAAAGTTTATTCATAAACAAACACACAAAAAAATTAAATTAAATTAAAACACAATGCTATAATATCATTAAAAAAAATAAGCACTTCTTGAAACATAAGATAATGTTAAGAACCTTTCACAGGTTCAACAGTTCGAAAATAAAGTTCGATTAAATAAACAGAGTTCTATTAAACAAACAGAGTTCGTCAACTCAAACAAGGGTGAGGCTAGTACTTTAAAAAAAAGAAAAAAAACTTACTCGGTACACTCACGTAGATATACAGGGTGGTCATAAAAAAACCTTTGCCGATATATGGACTTCTAGCGGCTGTTCCGTTCAATCGATCGAGATGAGATTTCAGATATAGTTATTCAGAGATATGAGCTCGGGATTTTGAGAACGGCAACAAAGTGGCGTTCACGGTTACGGTTATAGGTACAGAAACTCGAAATTTTCGAAAGGCAAAGCCTACTTTTTCTCGTCGCAAAATGCTCAGCGCATGCGAAAACCCTGAAGAGCGTTGGAACGGTACGTGTATCATAAAAAAACGGACGCGTTATGTACACACAAAAAACTGCTCTACGAACGGCCAACAAAAACACGACCAAGGCGCACGGAGGAAATTTGCACATGACACAGGCCAGGCACCAATCACTGATGACAACACAGATCGGACGAAATAAAACTTTTATTTGGATTACATATTTTCCACATGGGTGCCATCACAGGCCGTTCGTGGAGCTGTTTTTTGTGCGTGTATAACGCGTCAGTTTTTTTGTGATACACGTACCGTTCCAACGCTCTTTAGGGTGTTCGCATGCGCTGAGCGCTTTGCGACGGGAAAAAGTGGGCGTTGCCATTCGAAAATTTCGCGTTTCTGTACCTATAACCGTGAGCGCCACTTTGTTGCCGTTTACAGAACCCCGAGCTCATACCCCTGGATAACTATATCTGAAATATATCGATCGGTTGAACGGAACAGCCGCCAGAGGTCCGTCCATATATCAGTAAGTTTTTTTTATAACCACCCTGTATATACACGGATTGTTGACGGCCATCTTTCCTTGTACATGTAGCGACGGGTTCACGAAGCGAAATAACGAAGAGCGGATTTAAGCAGAAACACTCCATACAGATCCATTGCTTAGCTTCCATCTTGAGATCAGCCACCGTTCATATGTCACATTTCCACCTGTAGGCACGGAGCGTTGCAGGGAAAAAAAAGACAACCGCACACAGGCTCGCTACTTCCACCGCCGAAGAACCTCTCCGTTTAGTCCAGTCAAACGGTGGTTTGGCCAGGAAAAAAAATATAGAAGTTTTTTTCTCATTCGTTCTAGATGTATATTGGGGTGCTGAATCCGAATTTCAACTTTGCCCCATCCCACATTTATGGCTTCACATCGAAAATCGCAAAAAACCTCAAAATTTTCAACCTTTTTTCAGTTTTTTCGCCAAAAAGTCATAAAACTATGCATTTTTCGAGGTAGACTCCAGTATACAAAATAAAGTACATTAAATTTCCTACAAGCAGTACCCCTCAATTTTATTTTTTGGTTGAACGGTTTGGCCGCTAGAGCGCGCTGAAAAAAGGCTAAAATTTTCTACTTTGGGGAAAACCCAGTTTTTTCGTTAATTTTTCGCTTGTAACTCAAAAACTATTCTTGTAATTACAAAATCTTGGATTCTGCTAAAACTGCATTAAATACTCTACAAATTTCACACCTTAATCACTTATTTTGGCCAAACCGTGTAACCACTAGAGCGCGTTGAAATTTATGTCATATTGCGCGAAACCGCTAAGTCAAGAGCCCTTCACCCTAAATTCATCAGAGAGCTATATTATCACGATTTACTTATTGAAAACTTTATTTGGTCTTTATAATTAATAATTAATGTAATTACTTATTAATTATATATCAATTTAATTATTACTTATTAATTATATCAACTTTTTGCCCAAAGTATGCTTGGTCATTCAGACACAAAATACTTAAATAAGCTGCAAACTCCTTTTCAAGCTCTCTCACTAAATTCATTTTCATGCGCTGGCAGAATCTCTGATCGGTCTCTACAGTACAAAATCTCCTCTAATTTAAGGTGAACTTCAGGGGAGATGGAGGTTGATTCAAGGATAATTTTAGCCAGAGTTGTATGAGCTAAGAAATGAGCTCTTACAGCCCTTGCATAGGTATGCCCTGTCATTTTTTCAGTATTGTTGACAGCATACACAGTATGAAACAGTTCACTGAGCCCACTCCCTTCCATGATGTAACCTACTGCCCCCATGAATGACATCAACAAGTGAAATCCCCCTAACCGCAGTACGACATTACACTGTTCAGGGTCTCCTGCACGACTCTCTAGAACCTCTCGTGCCTTCAAATATTGAGGCTGATCAAATGTCACTATAGTGGTCACCTGGCCTAATGATTTAGTGTTTTCAACAGCGCACAAAAGAGCAGTGTATATAGTGTTGTATTCACCTGGAGGGGAATTGATGAAAGGCTGGCAGCAAAGAAAAGTGGTTTGGTATGGGTTATTTCTTGTTACTTCTTCCATGAAGCCATTCCACCCTCCAATACCTGGTAGGTCTTTATGTTTGCCATAAATCCACGCCAAACATCATTTGTTCTTTCAAATGTTTTCACTTCTATAGCTCCCTTCATCCCGACCTCTGCCGAAGGTATTTTTTTCAAACGAGGGAAACTGTCACTTCTAATTACTGCACTTTTTGGGGTAATGCAAACAATATCCCCCATGACATGTAAAGTGTTGTGCCCATCGATTGTCTGTACGTTGAAGTCAGCATTGTCGTACACCATTTGGGACAATGTTGTTCTATGAACCGCTAGAGGTGGGCGCTTGATCGACGAAATTTCGAAACGCGTGGCTTCGGTGTAAGATGAACAAAACCCTAGAGCTGACAACATGTCAATCAGTTGTCTGGATCCACACTTTTTGTACAATACTGCTGCTAACCAACTTGCACAGGGGAGACAAATGACGATGGCGTCACAGCTGTAATTAAAGCATGAGCGATCGCTGTCGATTTTTTTTTTCCACTTTTGGAAATTGCCACGCTTTTTTTTTAATATAACGCTATCAGTGAAAACCTTGAGAGTCTCAGGGATAAGGTGGTCGCTCCCTTCGACAAACTGTTCTGGTGGGGGGTACTTTGTCAGATTGTAGAGTTGAAATCGTATGTCCTCAACAATAATTGCTGCAGCTGTCTCGACTATGCGACGTCTTTATTGGAATCTTTTTTCTGTTCAGTGTACCATGCATCGGTGAGAATTTTATAACCTGTGTTTTTGAAACACACAACATGAGGTTCCTGTGCACTGACAAATATGTCATTGCCATATTTCTCAATAAGGCGAGTTCTAACTGTTTTCCACTGTGGAGGGTTGTCACCTTCAATCTTGCTCAAAAGTTCCTCTGAGGTGAATTGGCACTCTTCATCATTACTTTCGAGGTAATTGAATGCTGCCTGCAACTATCTATCTACTTTATCTTCGGGTCGACCACGATCCATGCTGACTTCTAGGGAGGGGTCACGAGTGTGTAGGTTTTTCATGCAAGGCAAGTGGTACTGTCCATCAGCAGCTACTAAGTCTGGAAATGATTGTAAACGGTATATGATGGCTTGACAATATTCATCATTACATTGTGTGGCCAGTCTTAAAACATTCGCCCTCACATTCAAATTCCTCACTACAAACACAGGGTTGCGTGAAACTGGGGTCAACTTTTTTGGTTTCGCTTGATAGTTTGGAGGTATCCCAACCCTACACAAAAAGTAATTACTTTTGAAATCAAATATGGGTTTGCAGGATCGAAGTTCTTGACCCTGACTATAACTACCCTCCTCAGCCCTCTTGTTGGTAGCAACAATACATGCTTCTCTCACATACTGCTTCCAACATCTATCATGCACTTCAATTGAAGATATCCTCTTGAATAAAATGGCTTTACCATCCTTTCTCCTTTTACTAGCTTCAACGAATTACTTCAACCCATTTTCTTTCTCCACTACCTTAGGGGTTCCATATGCCAACACTTGATCACAAATTGCACAGTTTTTATCGGACATAGCTACTCATTCTAATTACTGAAAAAACACAGACGCTTAATATTTTTAACGCAACACGCTCGGATATTCGAAGTAAACTGAATGAGAGGGTCCCAACAGAAGTACGAAGCAGTAGTGGGGAAGGGAGGCTACCTGGTGTCAGATCCGCACGCGCTCGTATTCTGAGCTATTTTGCACTGAGTTTATTGAATAGCACATCTTGAATTTGAAGCTTAGCTTTCCATCTCTGAGAGTCAACTTTATCACACTTAAATTCTTCATTTACCTTTTAAAGGTAAACATTTAAATTCAGTTCCTCCAGGTGAAGTTCAGAGAAAACCAACCGAATAATCCAGGAGAAAGTTCTTTCTTAGTAAGTAATAATTCTCACAACATCACGTTGTTGGAAGAACAAACATTTAATTCTGACGATAATTTATATATCTTGAAAATGTATGTTCCCTCAGTCTGTGAATGCTTAACATTTTTTTTTTTATCCGTACAACTCGGCTTCCCCACAATAAAATCTCCAATGCGCCTATATTGATTAGGTTTGAATTTCTGCTTCAGGATATTGGACTCAGCCTTCTGAATAATCAGTTCATCGACAAAAGTATGTGTTCAACTACTTCGAACCAGG